>NC_069456.1:22099812-22234812 GCF_026875155.1 Cherax quadricarinatus | reverse complement strand
ACGTTGAGAGAGCTCCAGACACCTTCTGAACTCCAAACACATATGCCGGAGTTAAAGCACGTATAAGAAATTTACAAATTGCCTTTGTGTGTTAAAACATTCTCATACCACAGAATAACAAATTATTTCACAGCATAAAATATATCCATAGGATTGAGAATGGCTTTCTTTGTCTTATTAACCCCGGAGAATTAAGTGGCTCATAGGTAAGTGGCAGCGCCTTCCATTCACAACCAAACGGCCCGAATTCAATCCTGGGGCGGGTAGAGACGGGCACGTCTCCTCATATCTGTTGCTCCTCGCAGTAAGTAGGTACCTGAGTGTCGACTGTTGTGGGTTTCAGTTTGGTGAAGGGGGTAGGGGTATACCTTTGGTAGGGCTGAGTTTTGAGAAAAGATGGGGTTGGATAGTAGTTCTTAGCCAGTTACTCTGTAAATTCGTTTGTGCACAAAAAAAAAAATCAAATGATTTAAGAAGTGTGTGACTCAGCCCGCCACTCCAGATCTACTGCGACGCAGAACAGTCCGCCTCATTTACTGCTGGACGAACAAGGGTGTTGGTGGCATTTTGCTTGTGAAGAGATGTGGGAGACCCAGGATAACCCAATAAAGTCAAACAATGATTTGCTTTTGATTGGGACCCTTATTATTTCTTACTTTTAGACACATCAATGCCAATCATATTCAATGCAAAGTAATATTAAATCAAAGAAAAACAAGATAAAAACATACATGTACGTCTTATTAACGCTACATTAACTCCTGTCAGTGTTTGATTAAGATAATTAAAAATAATGAGTTTATCCTTTGCTGTAGTTCTATTTAAGAATTCTTTAGCTCTATCTTAACTGCTATATGCTATGACTGGCCTCGGCCGGATCAGCCGGGCTGTGGCTCGCACGTTGGACTGCGTGCGGCCAGCAGGGTATATGAGAGCTTTCTTACTCCCGCAGCCGTATGCATTTTTTTTAAATTTACAACGGTATAGTATTTGTTTTAGTTCCCAATCTTTACAAAATTTGCAGCAAGATATTGTGGGCACTGGTTGTCAGTAACTACATAAACATGGTTTAGATTTAGCATGTCCAGATTATGTAATTTGTCCTGGCCTACATGTTTTCTTGAGCCAGTTCCAAAATGAATCTTGCCATCTTATTTGGACTATTTGTAATCTGTGTGCCAGTTTGGGTTTTCTTAGAGCAGTACAATAAAGAACAGGAATCTGCATAACATTACAACAGGAAGCAGACCTAGTGTCTTGCCTGGCCTGTAAATACTGTTCCTCTCCACTGAGGAACTTGAACCTTGCTTTACTTTGTTTTAACTACAGTGTTAACTATTAATACGCCTGACATGCACAAATGAAATAAAAGATATTCCTAGACATGTCACTGACGTTATCCATGAGATAGATTCCTCGTTACATGATACTCTTAGAATTATTATATCTCTAAAATTTACAATTTGAACAAAATAACATAGTCTCTGGGAGTCATTACTGTCGAAACGTTTTGCTCACCGGCACAGTTGGCTTCCTTGGTCGTAATACAGAAATGACAAATACTGGAGATAGCAGAAACAACAGAGGGGTAGATATTAGGTGATCAGTCCCTCAGCCCTCTTTAAACACATCAGTTTTAGAGGTTAAGAGTTGTTGTCCTGTCTCAAGTCACTGCAAATCCCAGCCTCATCTAAGGATGCCACCCACGACACCCACCCACTGCTAGGTGAACAGGGGAAGTGGTGTAAGGAAACATAAAGGCGAACTACCTGCAATGATTCAGGTAAAAGGACACATGTGCAACTAATGCAGCGTTTTATTGTGGCAACGTTTAGCTCTCCAAGACCTTTGTCAAATTAGTTGCACATGTGTCCTTTTACCTAACGTAAGGAAACGTGCCCAACGTTTCCACCCGTGCCGGGTATTAAGCCACGGGCACTCAGTATGTGTCCCGAGCCACGGGACACCTTGGTAAGTGTTCCGCTCCACAGCTTCGATCATCTACTTGTCGGTATTGTATACCATTAATCTAATAACAACCTTTCTTCTATTTTCCTCAGTTATTTCCTTCTGCGTAAACAAAAGGGACCAGTATCGATTTATGAACTGGGTGAGACGTATAGGCTAGTAGGTGTGCCTAGTGTCTGTGTTCGCTAAGCAGTAAATGCGTACAGAGGCTTAGTCCGCTGTTATGGGTGGCATCCCCACTACGCATCTTCCAGGCTTGCAAAAGAAAAATTATACTCATCCATGTCACTCCCAGGAAAAAACGCCAACAGTGATCATCATCTTGTCCTCTCCACAGGACAGGTTGCCACCATTTTCACTTCCTTCTGTAAATTCAATATGGACATTGCTGTTAACCAGGAAAGCTGTTAAAGAAGTAACTAGATCTCAAAGCCACTAGCACCACTACTGCAGGGAATTACAGCAGTTCGTGTGGGGGGGGTGCAGCAAGGTTTACATCAGTAAGAGAAGGCACGATTTTTAGACTCGCCTGCGGAACACAAATACACTTGCAGAAAGAACGATATCAACAAAGTGTTCATCATTCATCTTAATCTACACTTTCACATCATGTACTGTGGAGAAGCACTTCATCGGTATCTGGACAACCAAATACAGGACTGAAAGCAGCCACTTTCAATTTAACTGATACTCTTAAACAAAACAAGGGTATGTACACACTGGCAGGTCACATCAATCACACTGTACATCGTTTATATAATAAAAATGTTTCCTGATCCCCTACCCCCTTGCCCATCGGCACCTAAAAATTATACTTATTGTTTGAATTCTCTATAACCTCACTTGTTACCTCACACATGACCTCTTCCGAGCCTGACCTCAGGGTGCTCGTTTTCTTTAGAAGGTCGTGTATCTGTGTGTTATATAGGAATGATTATAATAATAATAAGCATTAATTTTTAAAGGGGTGGAGAGGTAAGCCAGTGGAAGGACTCGGTCAGATGACCAAAAGCTCCAGTGGAGGGTCATCATATGACTAAGACCCACGTCAGGAAACACTTGTCCTGTTTCCTGACAAACCTTACATAACCTGTGTGTTATATACCTAAAATGCCTAGGGTTGGACGAAACATCGTAATAAAGGCTTCACTGCAAACATAGTGGCTTTCTATCCGTTTGAGATTCGACATATAGTGAATGTCTTCAATATGGGGTCTAATGTCCTAACAGTTCCAGTGCATGAGACAATACAATGAGCTAGAGGAGATCTAGAGAACCGCCTTATTCATAAAGTCTACAGAAGGAATGCTACTAACAGCGTCGGCCCATTTTACCTTTGTGGTCTGGCACTGATTCGCAGATTCAGTATTGCAAAGTGGCAGAATTATTCAAAGACTTAAAACAGTGAGAGGGAGAAGCATGTCCTCTGGAGAGAAGTTCCTCTTTTTCTCAGAGGAAGAGACAACTTTAACAACTTTAATTAAGGCAGCTCATTGGACACACTACCCCCAGCTAGTGGCAGAGGCCAGTTACTCATGAGTGTGCTTAGAGGCCTTGGCATTCTGCTTCTGAACTTACTCGTGGTCAGACAGCACAGAAGTAACCTTGGCTGTGGCACTCAAAGGAGCGGACCACCAACCGTAAGTCATGAACCGTTGTTGGTTGCAACTGAAACCTGCTTCCCCAATCAGCACCTCAGAGGTAACCCCTTCTCAAGGGTAAGAGGTGGGTGACCCTTGATGGAAGCAAACTGCTTCTCTTTCACCCAGATTCCTTGGCAGATTCACCCAGGTGGCCTGCTCTCAGGAGGGTTCCCTCCACCCAGAGATGGAATCAGAAGTGGGCAGACAGTGCTGGTGGTCACCTGGGCAGGTGGTGGGGCCACCAGCAAGATGCCCGAAGGCTAAAGAGGAGCTGGAGTCCTGTGTTTAGGAACAGTGCCTTATAAGATAAGCCAAGATGCAGGGGGAAAGGGGGGTATACTCTACTTTTGGGCTCTGCAAACGCCATCTACTCAAGAGTGTACAGTAGTGCACTCTCCCTCTCGTGTACTACACACGTTCTGACATTAAATTTTGAGAGGCTCAAAAATTGTAGAACTGAAAGACTCTGATAAAGGAGGGGCTGCTTCCCACATAAATGTTTTCGGTTGTCTCTCGCTTAGTCCCTTGGTGGTTAAACCTCTGAATCATGAAGCATTGTACTGGGAAAGGAATATATGGCTTTATCCGTCTGTCCACCCAAGATTTATATATATAGATGGTCAAATTGGTATAATGTGAGAACCAGTGATTTGGTATTCAACAGTCATTGAATCACGTAAGACACATCGATAAATGTAACAGAGCCACAACCAAAAGTTGGGAGGAAATAATCTGCCAAACACTATTCACGATAGAAATGACTTAAGCATTCTTATCAACTTCACAGAAATAGAGAGCTTACCACTACGATGTCCATAGAGTCACCTTCCAAAATAGGGACGTAATTACGGCTAGGACCAGCTACAGTAAACACTACACAAATAACCCACACATGGGAGAGAGGAGGCGCGTCGTCGTAAGTCATCTCTCCTATGTGCTGGTTCTTTGTTTATTGTTCCAGTCACGGTATTGTTCCTTTTTGTCCTTTACAACAAACAGGTTTCCAGCTGAGCCTGGCTCTGGGTCGTTGCCATGAACCGTATATACACAGCTGTTGCTAGGATTTGCTTCTGCAGAAGAACCAGGAGAGATTGTTGACAGACATGAATATTAAAAGACATGGTGCAAATGAGAGATCACCTGTTGTCTGAAAGTAATCACTAACCTGCCACTAGTCCCCATACTCTAAATCAAGACAAACACTTTCATTCGGGGATCACCCCTTATCTTACCCAGGTTACAGTCCCAGGAAGGGACTGTGCCCTGGGAAGGATAAGGAAAATTAGCACAATTAACAGAGAGCGGCTTAGTAGAACCGTCTATTCAGACTGGGAGTGCCAGCGACACTGTCAACATTTAGCTAGTAGTGAACTACAGTGAAGTGGTAGAAATACTGAGTAGTATAATATCATTCACTACTCCTGGAACCACAGGTGACATCAAATAATGCATATGCCATCAGGCAGCCACTGAATGAACTACAAATGTACCATCAGGTGGTCCACCAGAAGATTCATCTGATGATATGATGATCCAATCCCCTCTGGGTAGTGTAGAACACCTCAACACGGCAATATGTGGGAACACAAGGAGAATAACAGATAATTACCCAGTTCATACTCCCAAACCCAAATTTAAGGAAAAGGGAAATGTGTCTGCTACATAAACCAAATAAAGGAGAGAGTGATAAGTGCTCAAACTTTGCCACTGATATTTTAAAATGAGAATGGATTCAAAATAAACCGTGTATAGAAAATACATCCTGATACATCATCAAAATAGTTAGATAACTCGAGCTTCACCAGTTAATAACACTAACAAAGCATTTATTACCAGAGAGAGAGAGAGAGAGAGAGTAGGCAACAGTTGCATCACAGCTAACGGAAAATTTTATTGCTGCAAACTCCAACCGTAATTACATTTGTATAATTTTCATTAGTTAATGCTCTCTCTGTTGCTCTAACCTTGTAAAATGCCATAGAGGTCAGAGTAGCTGCACAATGCAGAAATACTGATTTTAATAATAAGCATTTTCGACATTTCATATATCTATCTGTCTGTATCTATCTATCTATCTATCTATCTATCTATCTATATATATATATATATATATATATATATATATATATATATATATATATATAATATATATGGAGGTACCACCTCTGGAGCTAGACTGAGGACTCATCATCCTCAGAGAAAAAAATAAACTTGCTTCGGGGAAAACTCAAGGTTCTCTCCGAAACTATTTGAATAATGTCTTCTACCGCCTCCTATATTCTATGTAGACTTTCTTTAAAGACAATACATATATGCAATAAGATCACAGTAAACAGGTGAAATCAGAATATGCAAAACAACCACTGTGAAAGAATAGTGAAATTCCAAGTGCTTTCGTGACTTCTCACATTATCAAGGAACTATGATAATTCCTTGATAATGTGAGAAGTCACGAAATCGCTTGGAATTTCACTATTCTTTCACAATGGTTGTTTTGCACAATTTATATATATATATATATATATATATATATATATTATATATTTATATATATATATATATATATATATATAATATATAGTGAGGTACCACCTCTGGACGTAAATCAAGTCCTCTCTAAAATTTTCTCTTATACATTGGAAGATATATATTTTTAATTTACGATAATGTAAAAATTAGTAATTTTGTACCAAAAGAACCTTACCTTACCTTTTAGCAGGGGTCGAGTCACAGCTCCTGGCTCCGCCTCTTTGCTGGTAACTACTAGGTCCACTCTGTCCCTGTTCCACGAGTTTTATCATACCTCTTCTTAAAGCTATGTAGGAATCCTGCCTCCACACCACTCTCCAGGCTTTTCCACTCCTGATAACTATGACTGAAGAAGTACATCCTAACATTCCTGTTCTCAGTAGTAGTAACCAGTTACCAGTAACCAGTGTACCAGTAGATGACTCACTACCAACCGTCTCTGCCTGAGTCACTTTCTGTATTCATATTGTGCTGACCACAGCAGTATTTCAAAGACCCCCTTCACATATGGGTACTGTGGGCGGTCAGTTATACAAGAGTGAGCAAGGAGGCAGGTTCACGGCTGTTTGGCTCTTCCATACTTACCGTTATAATTATACGTACTTCCAGCCTACGTGAGTATTACTTTACCCTATCCACGTGTTCGAACCCCACATGATACTGTGACTCATATGAGTTTTCAACGTCCAGCTGTGACCCCTTATTGTTGTGTCACATTTCTGAAACATTCTATCCCTATCCACCACCTTTCCAATTCCTCTAAGTATTTTATATGTTGTTATCATGTCCTTCCCATCCCACCTATCCTCCATTGTTGTCAGGTTGAGTTCCCTTAACTTCTCCTCGTAGAACATACCCCTAAGTTCTGGAACTAGTCTTACTGGAAACTTTTGCATTTTCTCTAGTTTCTTGAGGTGTTTTACCACGGGTGGGTTCCGAATTGGTGCTGCATACGCCAACGTGGGTCTGATGTATATGGTGTACAGTGTCGTGAATGACTTCTTACTGAGAAGTCGAAACGCTATTTTCAGGTTTGCCAGTCACCCATTTGCTGCAGCAGTTATTTGGTTGATATGCGCCTCAGATATGCTCGGTATGATGCGCACGCCAAGATCTTTTTCCTTGAGTGAGTTTTGCAGCCTTTGATCTCTTAGGCCGTACTCCATCTGGTCTTCTTTATCATTCCACAAGCTTCATAACTTTGCATTTAATGGGGTTAAACTCCAGGAGCCATTTGTCGAACCAGGCTTGCAGCAGCCTGTCCAAACCTCCTTGCAGGATTACCCGATCCTGGTCCATTTGTACTCTCCTCATTAGCTTCACATCATCTGTGAATCTATGAATTTATTCCTCCTGTCATGTCATTTACATATACAAGAAAAAGCACTGAACCTAGGACTGACCCTTTTGGAACACCACTCGACACAGGAACCCACTCTGACATCTCTTAAATAACAAAAAAAGGCACAATACCATGACTGGAATGATACACAAATAACCCGCACATAAAAGAGAGAAGCTTACGACGACGTTTCGGTCCGACTTGGACCATTGACAAAGTCACACTAACCAGAAGTGGAGCAGGACGGCTATATATAGGCAGGAAAAGGTGGTGGTAGTAGTAGTAGTAGTAATACAAGAATGGTATATAATACCGACAAGATGAAATTAAGACACATGCGCAACACCCGGGCATCCCTATCGTAGACGTTTCGCCATCCAGCCAGCCACTGGATGGCGAAATGTCCACAACAAAGACAACCAGATGCCGCACATGTGTCTTAAATTCATCAGTAGTTGTAGTAGTAGTAGTAGTAGTAGAAGAGGTAGTGGTAGTGGTAGAAGTGGGAAATAAGGAGGACGAGCCAGTCAAAAACAAAGGAAGGGGAGCACTGCAAGAGAGCTAGGTGCCCACTGAGGGAGAGCAAGCGCACAGAGGTGCGTGAAAGGGGAAGTGGGAAATAAATGAAGAAGGAACAGAAACATGAGACAAAAGAGAGAAAGACAACCCAGAGGAGAAAAGGAAAGAGGAAAGGGGAAGAGGGAGAAGAAGAAAAAGAAAAAGAAAAAAGAAAAAATGAGGAGTCAGGTTAAGTCACGGGTGTTCTGAAGTTTGGAGCATTTTACAATGTAGTGGGAGAGGAAGGCATCTACAGAGATGAAGCCAGGGCTAAGGTTCATACAAGGAAAGTTGTGTATTAGAGAGGATTCAACTAGACGGTGACTGTTTTTGACTGGCTCGTCCTCCTTATTTCCCACTTCTACCACTACCACTACCTCTTCTACTACTACTACTACTACTACAACTACTGATGAAATTAAGACACATGTGCAGCATCTGGTTGTCTTTGTTGTGGACGTTTTGCCATCCAGTGGCTGGCTGGATGGCGAAACGTCTACGATAGGGATGCCTGGGTGTTGCGCATGTGTCTTAATTTCATCTTGTCGGTATTATATACCATTCTTGTACTACTACTACTACCACCACCTCTTCCTGCCTATATATAGCCGTCCTGCTCCACTTCTGGTTAGTGTGACTTTGTCAATGGTCCAAGTCGGACCGAAACGTCGTCGTAAGCTTCTCTCTTTTATGTGCGGGTTATTTGTGTATCTGACATCTCTTCTCGTACCAACACAAGTTATTTCCTTCCTGCCAGGTATTCCCTGATCCATTGCAGTACTTTTCCTCCTATTCCTGCCTTCTCCTTTAGCTTTTCAACCAGTCTCTTATGTGGTACTGTGTCGAAAGCCTTCTTACAGTCCATGAAGATACAGTCTACCCCCCCCTCTCTCTCCTATCTTACTTCTGTTACCTTGTAGTAGCACTCCAACAGATTTGTGACGCAGGATTTCTCTTCCCTGACGCCGTGCTGGTTGTCAAGTACGAGCACGTTCCTATCTAGGTGCCCCACCACTCTTCTGATAATATTCTCCATAACTTTACATATTATACATATCAGTGACACTGGTCTGTAATTTAGTGGAGCCTGCTATCTCCTTTCTTAAAAATCGAAACTACATTTGGCGTCTTCCACACTTCAGGTAGTTCCCTGTTTTGATAGATTTATTGAAGATTGCTGTTCGTGGCACATACAGTGTGAGGGAAAAGTTCAATAGATAGGAGTAGCGATATAGTAACGATAGTTTGATTGCCGGCTACTAGTTAAGGTAAGGTAAGTCTAGCTCCCGCTGTTCTGGCCTTTTTTCCCCCCACCCCGAAAGTGATAGTTTGATTGCTGGCTGCTTGTTAAGGTAGGGTCAGTCTAGCTCCCGCTATCCCTTCCCCTCCTTCTTCCCTCCCCCCAAAAGGTGACGTGTGGGGCTCTGGTCCAAACAGTAATCACTAGACTCACAGCTCCCAGCACTACTCTTGGATGACAGAGAGGGTCACCTGTCAATCAACGAGTAAAATTGAAGGAGACAGACTAAAGTCCTGGAGACGTCCCATATTGGATTTACTTGCCTGTGCACTTGTATGAAGAATCAGGACATAACCCCTCATCATTACAGCGGTCAAGAACCTGATCTGTCATCGGGAAAGATTACTTACGGCCACTAGAATGAGCCAGTGGGTTGTCACCAACACCTGCGACCCCCCCCCACATCATCAGCAACGGCTACTATTGCAACAACATGCAGTGTCACCAACACCAGACACCCAAGTTTTTAGCATTGAATTCAGATATCATTTATATTTTTAATTTTTCATTTTCTTTCATGTAAGATCAGTATTTCATATTTAAGTGTTTTATATTTCATATTTCCTAAATAATAAAGTGTTTATATTTGTCAGTTTTTGTTCTTTTTCTATTCATTAATTTTCCTGAGGAGGAGCCAGCCTGAGTAATACTGACTGAAGTTGTTACAGGGCTGAGTAAGCCTTCACATACAGTGCATCTGCTCCCTCTCTCAGGACCCAAGGAGAGATATTATATGGGCCCACTGCCATCGAGGTATTTAGCTTCCCTAGCACTTTCTTCACCTCCTCCTCAGTTATGTGCAGTATGTCCAGTACTTGCTAGTGCACCTGATCACCTCGGTTTGCTGGAAGCCTCTCTGTTTCCACTGTGAATATCTTCCTGAACCACAAGGTGAGCTCTTCACATACTTCCTGGTCATTCCCTGTGAATTCCCCTCTTTCCTTCCTCTGCCTGAGTGTGTGTGCATGCGTGCGTGCGTGCGTGCGTGCGTGCGTGCGTGCATGCATACATGTGTGCATGGTTATTCTACTGATGTGTGCCTCAGGAGGAAAAAAAAAACGATAGACTAATAGCCCTAACTTTACACATTCAAAATCTTTGAACGAATCCTAAGAAGCAACATTGCCAATCACAAGGGACTGCAATATTTGCACAGTCCAGGGCAGCATGAGTTTAGGGTAGATCTCTCCATACCGTTCACAGTTGCTAGCAGCTAGATCCTTATGATTAAGTAAGTAGGTTTATTCAGGTATACACAAATACAGTTACATAGAATTATCATACATAGCAGCGCATTTGTAGAGAACCTGGGATAACCCAAAAAAGTCAGACAGAGTGACTTATTTCCATTGGTCCTGGATGCTCTAGAAGACGAATGCTCTGCGTTCGACAAGTGCGACAATGGCATGATAGCACACACAGTGCGTGAAAAAAAGAGAATAACTGGAAAAGTGGTCAGATGGATATTTAACTTCTTAGCAAACAGAACCCAGAGAGTAGTACAAAACGGAGTGAAGTCGGTGGCTGCTGCAGTGAAAAGCTCCTCCTCAAGGCATAATACTTGACAAGAATACAACTGATAGCACCTTAGGTTCCTTTGCAAAAGACATTTGAATCTCTATGAGAGTGGCATCTGTCGAAGACACAGCAAATCTTCAAGTGGATATAAATCAAGTCTTCCAGTGGGCCTTAGACAACAATAAGATGTTTCATTAGAACAAATTTCAGTTGCTCCCATGGAAGAGTGGAGAAAGTAAAGACTGTAATGGAACACAGGACAAACTCAAATAATTCAATAGAGGAAAACTTGGAAGTAATGATGTCAAAAGATCTCACACTTAATCACATAATGTTTCTACTGCTGGATAACTAGAATTTTCAAGACAAGATATGATGAGCCAATGATGATACTCTTCAAGATCTCTCCAGGTTTGAATACCCCTGTGTAGTAATGGTCGTCCTTCAAAGCAGGCAAGACTGATGAGCTGGAAAACGTAGAGAGAACTTTCACTGTATATAGACATTCAATCATACATCTGAACTACAAGGAACACTTGAAATATCTTAAATTCCTTGAAATGTGAGTGAGAAGGGTACAACATAATTTACACCTAGAAAATCCTGAATCTAGCTGGTCTCAAACTGGAATACTGAAATCACCCCGAATGACAAAGAAACTTGGCATATGATGCAAAAAGCCTCCAATAAAAAGCAGGGGTTCAGTGATTACACTAAGAGAGAACTCACTGAGTATCAGAAGTATCCGGCTCCTCACCCTCCCTCCGTGAGTATGGGAAATCACCAACAAACCTCTGGCTATCTTCAAGAGAGACCTGAACAAGTTTTTCAAATCAGTTTTTGACCAGCTGTGCCGTGGTTTGTATACTGGATGGCGTGCTTCCAGCAGTAACAGCCTGGATGAACAGGCCTTGATTCACCAGGAGATCTGGTCTGGGACCAGGCCATAGTGTGAAACAAAATTATTTGGTGATGCTGCAGCAGAGCGGGGTTCAATGATAAACGTCTTCGGAGGCTTCTTTATTTGCAAAGTCATGGCGTGTACACAGGTTTGTGTGTTTCTGCCCATGGCCCGGGAGGGCCATGCCCACGAGGGAGAGAGGGAGTAGGACTGTTGTCTGAGTCTAGGCTGCTGAGAGAGTGAGTGGGACCAGCATCCCACTGACCTGGGCAGGCCTAAAGAGGGCAGCACCTGAGTGATGCGAAATATGAACTAAGCTGGCAGACAGCATAGGCTGTCTGTGCAGACAGTACAGGCTGTCTACAATAGTGGCATCCTTCAGGTATGCTCACCCCTAGTTCTTTCTCTTTCATGGAGGTTTGCACCCATTGTCCATCAGGCCTGTACTCTGTTTCTGGTCATTTTTGCCTATCTCCAATTTCCATAACTTTGCATTTGCTAATATTAATTTTTAATGGCAACTAGTCAGACCAATCCAGCAACTTGTCTAGATCCATTTATTTTTTTTCTGGTCTACTCCTGTTTGTATTCTTATTAGCTTCACAGGATCTGTGAACTAGGGACACCTCTGACTTGATTTCTTGTTGTGTTGCTTATAAACTCTGGAAACAGTACTTGTCCTAGCACTGACCCTTATGCAGCCACCCTCACCACTTGCCCATTCTGGTATCTGCTTCCAGTCAATAACTAACTCAATGTTTCTTTCCTGTTAAGCTTTCCCTGTTACTCCTGCCTGTTCCTCCGGCTTTTGTCCCAGTCTCTTGTGAAGTATTATAGTGAACACCTTACAGTTCAAAAATAATCTAACTATCCCTCTCTCTCCTGCCTAGCTTTCTTTTCCTTGTCATAAAATTCTAGCTTCTCTCCATGTGCTCCACTACTCTTCTCCTAATAATCGTCTGCACAGCCTTACATACTTTGCATGCTAGTGACGCTGACCTGTAGTTCAGAACCACCTGTCTGCCCACTGTTTTTTTAAATATAGGGGCTACAGTGGCTGTTCTCCAGACCTCTGGCAGCTGCCCTGTTTCACTTAACCTATTGAAGATCATTACTAATAGTTTATACAGGTCCTCTGCTCACTGTTGCAGAACCCACGGAGATAATTTGTCTCGTCTCATTGCCTTCGATAGATCTTGCTCACTCAGCAGTTTCTTCATCTTTCCTCCTACTGTTTGCATCGTGTCCCATACTTCGTGCCCTTTTCTGCTTTGACTTGCATTGTTTCTAATTTTGTTGTAAATACTTCTCTAAATATTTTGTTCAGCTCTTCATAGACTTAATGGGCATCCCTAGCAAGCTTCCCTTTCCTTCTTCAGCTTTTATACCTGGTCCTTCAGTTTTCTTTCTGATGTGGTTGTACATAAACTTTGGCTCAGATTTGGTTTTTGATACTGTCATTCTTAGATTGTTATTCAGCTTCTCTTCTTATCCATGTGTATTTATTTCTGGCTCCTCTGCTTGCTTCTCTTTTCTCCAACATTCTTTGTTATCTCTTTCTTCCATGCACTTGTGCTTTTAGCTTTTGCTTCCCTATACTTCTGGATGAATCATGGGCTTGCTCTGTTCTTGTCTGTGCATGTTTTGCTTCTGGGTATGGATTTCTCCTCTGCCTCTTGGCACTTTCCAGCTACATACTACATAATTTTGTCTGCTGTCTTTACATTTATCTCCCTTTTCCACACCACTGCCTAGGATTCACCTCATGCCATCATAGTCTCCTCTCTGAAAGTCAGGTGTGTCCCTTCCTTCATGATCTATGCTCCACTTCATGTTCACTTTCACGAAGTATTTGAGCCTTAGCAATGAGTGGTCACTAGTATCAAGGGGCCTCTCATGTCTGATGTTCCCTACATTTGAGTCATACAGGTTTGTTTGTTGGCTCCTCTCTTCCTAGTTGTGTCCCTGACATGCTGACTCATGAAAATTTCCATCTCCACCTTCAACTGCTTAGCTTTGCCACGTTTCTGGTCTTTGTGGCTCCAGGTTTCCCCAGTCTATTTTTTTATGGTTGAAGTCTCCCATGATCAATAATTGTGCTAGTCACCTCTGCTGTCATGTCCATCACCACTGTATTATAATCATCATACAACCTATCATGGTTTCCTACCGATTAGTGGTGAGCTGTACATCACAGCTATCACCCACCACCTTGGGTCTGCCAGTTATGGGTGTACCTATCATGTAGTCATTCAACTCCTTTCTGTTTAGTAAACTCACCTCCCTAAAAATCCTCTTATTCCGGATCCTTAGATCTTATTTGATACTTTTTGAGAATATTGCACATTGCCACTTCAGTGAGCTGGGTCTCTATTTTTGCTATGACATAAGAATGTAAGAACACTGCAACAGGCCTACTGGCCCAAACAACGCAGGTCCTTCCCAAAATCAACCATTCCCAATCACCTATTTATACCTTTGATATACGTTTGAAGTTTCGAGAGTTTTTCTAATCTCTGAGCCCGGCCATGGGCCAGGCTCGTCTGGTGCTTGCCTGGTCAACCAGGCTGTTGCTGCTGGAGGTCCACTGCCCCACATATCCATCATGGCCTGGTTGATCTGGCACCTGGTGAAGATATTTGTCCAGTTTCCTCTTGAAGGCTTCTACACTTGTTCCAGCCGTGTTTCTGATATCTTCAGCTAAGATGCTGAATAATCTGGGACCCCGGATGTTGATACAGTGTTCCCTTATTGTCCCCACCGCACCCCTGCTCCTCACTAGGTTTATTTTACACTTTCTCCCATATCTCTCACTCCAGTATGTTGTTATGGCAGTGTACAGATTTGGGACCAGGCCCTCGAGTACTTTCCAGGTATATATTATCATGTATCTCTCTCTCCTCCGCTCCAATGAGTACATGTTCAAGACGAAGGTATTTCCAGTAGGTTAGGTGCTTTACTGGCTCAATGTGAGCCATAAACGATCTCTGTATATGTTTCAGCTCTGATATTTCTCCTGCTTTCAACAGGGCCATCAGCAGTGAGCAATATTCTAAGTGAGGGTGCACTAGTGATTTGAAGTGTCACCATTGGCATTATTTCCCTTGTTTTGAAAGTTCTCCTGGCTGTCGTGATCTTTGTCTTGTTATGGTCTTTAAAAGAATGGTCAGCTGACATAATTATTCCCAGGTCTTTTACGTGTTCCTTATGTTCTATTTGGTGACCCTCTTGAGTTTTGTATATAATGTTCCTTTTGAGTTCTTTATTCTTTCCATACCTAAGCAGCTGGAACTTATCACTATTGAATGTCATATTGTTCTCCACTGCCTACTGGAAAACCCTGCTTATGTCTTTCTGTAATTTTTCAGTGTCCTCTACCTTAGTGATTTTCATGCTTATTTTAGTGTCATCTGCAGATGATGATACAAGAGTGTGCCGGGTGTTTTTATCTATGTCTGCTATGAGGATGAGAAACAGCAGAGGTGCCAAGACAGTCCCTTGGGGCACTAGCTTTTGACCTCGCTGATGTTGGATCTTGACCTATTCACTACTACTTTTTGTGTTCTGTGTGTTAGGAACAAGAAAATCCATCTACTTACCTTCCCTGTAATGCCCATGCCCTTCATTTTGTGTGCTATCACTCCATGGTTGCATTTGTCAAATGCCTTTGCAAAATCTGTGTAAATCACATCTGCATTTTGATCTTCTTCCAGTGCCTCCATAATTCTGTCATAATGGTTCAGCAGCTGTGACAGACATGATCGTCCTGCTCTAAAACCGTGCTGGTTCAGGTTATGCTGGTCCATAAAATTTGTAATCTGCCATTTCATCACTCTTTCAATGATATTATATGATGTGAGAAGTTAGGGCTACTGGTCCGTAATTTTTAGTTAGTGCCCTTATCCCAAGGATTTGTTTCAGTACCCCAGGTACCAATCAAACTCAGCTCCCTCTCACTCATATTTGTCTAATCTCTTTTTTAAGCCACCCAAGGTCTTAGCTTCTGACATCCTACCCAGCACATTGTTCAATAAACAGACAATGCTGTTTATCCAACTTAAATCCGTTATTTCTAGTTCTTACTAGATTTAATATTTGGGGATGCCTCCACTATATGCTCTTTCCATTCATCACTCTTTGTGTATGTGCATATGCAGTAACTTTTATGATCTCTTTCATTTGGGAGTGTGCAGATAATAAATTCTATTTCAAATCTCATCTTCTAGATATGAGTACATGGATATGGGAAATGGTCTGGTGATACCGATAAGATATGGAAAAAGATACTTATGTACCATTCAGGACATTTATTAAAGGAAACGTTTCGCCACGAGTGGCTTCTTCAGTCCTAATACAGAGATAACTAAGAAACCAGTATATACAGTGCCAGGAGTCAGGTGGATGGTCGCCTGGATGATGATGATGATGATGGTGGTGGTGGTGGTGGTGGTGGTGGTGGTGGTGGTGGTGGTGGTGGTGGTGGTGGTGGTGGTGGTGGTGGTGGTGGTGGTGGTGGTGGTGGCAGCAGCGGCAGTGGCGGCGATGGTGGATGTAGCATCTAATTCTATCCAACTTGTTTAATGTCCTTTCTTCTTATAAATTCCTCTCTCATTCTTATGAAACTGCTGTCATTGCTTCTAGGCATCATAAGAATCAGCTCGACTTTCTATGTGACTGTCTTGCTGAACAAGTTTTGTCCCCTTCCTTCACCCAATTTCTCAACTTCAGCTCCTTGGGCACACCCTTTCCTGGTCATGCCTTCTTTACTCTCCATCAAGGTGCTATCTTTCCTTCTCTCCCAAAAGATCTCTGTAACTGCTTTTGACACTGCTCATCTTGATGCACAAATTCAATCTTCTAAACTACACAAAAAAATTCAATGTCTTATCTCAGATAGCCCTTCGTCCAAATTCTTCCTTACTGTTTTACTAATCTGTCTTCTGTCACACTCTCCCAACATCAGCTTGAACTTCTTAGTTTTGGTGTTTGCCATTTCACCTGCCCCTAGTGTTAACACTGACCTGATTAGCTCTTTTGATTCCTTTCGTCAGTCTCACTCTTGTAGTCTTCCTGATCTGTCCACTTTTTGTGGCGCTCTCTTTCCTGTTCTTGAAAGTCTGTTGTCTATGAAATACCACCTTCCTCGCTATCAGCTTGCCCTTTCTTCTCTTAAATTTAATACTAACACTGTTATCCTCTCTTCTGACAAAGGCAATTCGATAGTTATCCTTGATTGCAAGGATTATGTCCATAAGGCTGAAGTCTTGCTCTGTGACTCACATACCTACACCACTCTCTTTTCCAACCCTCTTGATCACATCAAGAGAACTTTCAATAAGAAACTAAGGACTCTGACCCCCTTCTTCCTGACTTCGACCTTGTTCAACGTTTTTGTGTCATTTGTCCCTCTCTGCATTATTTTCATGGTCCTCCTAAAACTCATAAACCTGATATCCCATCACATCCTTTAGAGGTTCTGTCTCTTATTCTTTTGCCTTGCCAAAAACCCTCACTCCTTTTCTTGGTACTTTTTCTCCTGTTCACCTTCATCACTCTCTCCCGACCTGCAAGATGCTTAGTCTTGACGATGAGTCCCTCTTCACCAATGTCCCCTCTTGATGAAGCTCTTAATTTTCTCAGAGAGAAGGCCAATGAAGGGTTACTTCATCTCCTATACCTACTGATGTCCTTATTCACCTTTGTATGGACTTTTCCTTCCAAGGTAAGTGTTCTCTCAAACCTTTGGTGTTGCTATGGTCTCTCCTCTATCCCCTGTTCTTGCTAACCTTTATATAGAATATTTTGAAACTGTTTTTTTCCTACTATTGGTGTGTGCCTCTCCCTGTGGCTCCGCTATACGGCTGATGACATCTTTGCTCTTTGGCCTCACAACTCTAGTCTCTTCCAACCATTTCTCGATGCCCTTAACAATCTTGCTTCTTCTATCAGGTTTAAAACTGATTGGAAATCTAATTCTTTGCTCCCTTTCCTTGAGGTAAATGTCCACTGCTTGGATACAGGCTTTGCCTTTTCCGTGTATCGCACGCCTATGCACAGTGGCATGTACATTCATTAGTCTTCTTATCATGCTCCCTATGTCAAGAAAAGTGTTCTTATTTCTCTCTTTCTCTGTGCTCTCCACATTTGTGACCCTCAGTTCCTTGAATCGGAAATTTCCATTCTTCGTAATTCGTTCTCTCATCTTGGCTACCCTTCCCATTTCATAAACTCTGCTTTCTCACGTGCTAAACAGACTTTTGTTTTTCCCAAACTCTTTACTCCTGTGAAATCTTCTGTTCTCTGCCTTCCCTATATTTCCAGTCTTTCTAATCTTAACAATTTTCTCTCCATTCCCTAGACATCAAACTTACTTCTCACCAAACACTTTTTGCACCAATCTAGTCTGTACCTCTCCTCCCGCTATAGATGCCCCCTGGTGTCTACTCTATTTCATGCTCCTCTTGTCCTCTCCAGTACTTTGGAGAAACTAGCCTTTGTTTTTCTGACAGACTCAAGGAGCACAAAAGTAGTGTTAGGTTTGCCAATACCAATAATGCTCCTTTCTGCCATGTTCGAGATCACAGCGCTGTTTCTGGTATATGTGAACGACATGACGAAAAGAATAGCCTCAGAAGTGTCCCAGTTTGCAGATGATATGAAGTTGATGAGAAGAATTCAATTGGACGAGGAACAGGCAGAACTACAAAGGGATCTGGACAGGCTGCAGGCCTGGTCCAGAAACTGACTCCTGGAGTTCAACCCCACCAAGTGCAAAGTCATGAAAATTGGGGAAGGGCAAAGAAGACTGCAGACAGAGTACAGTCTAGGGGGCCAGAGACTACAAACCTCACTCAAGGAAAAGTACTTTGGGGCGAGTATAACACCGGGCACATCTCCTGAGGCGCACATCAACCAAATAACTGCAGCAGCATACGGGCACCTAGCAAACCTATTAAACGGCATTCTGACATCTTAATAAGAAATCGTTCAGGACCCTGTACACCCTGTATGTTAGGCCTATATTGGAGTACCCAGCACCAGTTTGGAACCCACACCTAGCCAAGCACGTAAGGAAATTAGAGAAAGTACAGAGGTTTGCAACAAGACTAGTCCCGAAGCTAAGGGGCATGTTCTACGAGGAGAGGTTAAGGGAAATCGACCTGACGTCACTGGAGGACAGGAGATAGGGGAGCTATGATAACAACATATAAAATACTGAGAGAGGAATCGACAAGGTGGACAGGGAGAGGATGTTCCAGAGATGGGACACAGCAACACGGGGTCACAGTTGGAAGTTGAAGACTCAGATGAATCACAGGGATGTTAGGAAGTATTTCTCCAGTCACAGAGTTGTCAGGAAGTGATAGTGGAGGCAGGATCCATACATAGCTTTAAGAAGAGATATGATAAAGCTCATGGAGGAGGAAGAGTGACCTAGTAGCGGCCAGTAAAGAGGTGGGGCCAGGTGTAAATCGACCTCTGCAACCACAGCTAGGTGAGTATAGGCCTCCTACTGACTGGTCATCTGCTAAAACTGTCTATCTACCCTACTTCTAACTTTCAGACTCAATGTCTTGTTGAATTATCCCTTATTCACAATTTCCTTGTATAAATCTTAGTCCTGGCTTTGTCTCTGTGGGCGTCTTCTTTTTCCCATTACATTGTCAAATGCTCCGAACTTCAGAACACATGTGACTTAACCTGATTCTTTTTCTCCTCCTCTCTCCATCTCTTCTCCTTTCCTGTTTTTCCTTTTTCTTTTGGGTTTCCTTTCTTCTGCCTTGGGTGTTCTGTCCTTCACTTCCTCCCCTCCCCCGTCCTGTGTTTTTGGTCTTACCCCTTGTGAGCCCTGAGTTTTCCTTCCGTGCTCCGTTTTCTTGGGCTTTGCCTGACACCACTTCTACTACTTCCTTTCCTACTACCTTTGGCACCTACCTTCACTTTTCCCTCCTTTCACTCCCTCTTTCTAGTCGTGTTCCACAAACCACTCTCCCTACTTTACATTACCACTGCTACTTCTACTACCACTACTACTTCTACTACCACTACTTCTTCCACTACCAGCCTTACTCCTACAACTTTTACTTCCACTACCTGCCTTACCTGTACCACTACTCCTTTCACATCTCTTGTCCCGTCCCTAAAAGCTGGCCTATATATACTGGCTCCTCTCTCTTTTCTGTAGTGTAACGTTGTAAATGGTCCAGGTCGGACCGAAACGTCGTCGTAAGCTCCTGTCTCCTATGTGTGGGTTATTTGTGTATTGTCCCAGTCAAGATATTGTGTTATTGTGCTTTTTATTATTCTTGAGTAGAACATGTCAACATCGTGGTACAGCGGTCTCCAGAATGTGTAATATCCTGTTTATTAGCAATCTGGATATAGTGTAACTTCAGGACTTTGATGGATAATGTGCTGACAGCAATTAGGGCAGTCTCTACACACTTTCGCCGTCTTAAATCGGCTTCCTTAATGACTAGTCTAATTACTACCACTACTACCTCTTCTACTACTACTACTACCCATGCGACCTTCCACCTGACTCGTCACTATATAACTTGTTTCTTAGTTATCTCTGTATTAGGACCAAAGTCACTCGTGGCAAAACGTTTCCTTTAATATCCTGAACTGGACATACTCAGATATTTAACATGAAATTATTCAACATTAGGTTTCTTTAACCAGTAATTCTCATTACAATTATTAATTACAAAATGTAATAAGGATTCATTCACTATTAAATACAATTCACTAACATAGCACATTATAAGTGGCCTGGTGGCCTGGTGGCTAAAGCTCCCGCTTCACACACGGAGGGCCCGGGTTCGATTCCCGGCGGGTGAAAACATTTCGGCACGTTTCCTTACACCTGTTGTCCTGTTCACCTAGCAGCAAATAGGTACCCGGGTGTTAGTCGACTGGTGTGGGTCGCGTCCTGGGGGACAAGATTGAGGACCCAATGGAAATAAGCTAGACAATCTTCGATGACGCACTGACTCTTGGGTTATCCTAGGTGGCTGACCCTCCGGAGTTAAAAACCCGAACGAAATCTTATCTTATAAGTGTATACTGCAATATTATTATTATGTTTAGAGGTAAGGATTAAATCTGTAGGGGTTACACAGTACCTGGGAAATTGGAGAGTCAAGTTCAATCGTTGGCATCAATGAACCTCCCTTGAGAATAGTGCATTGTACGTACTTTGCTTTCCTACAGTTTTTGTTTTGACACTATTGAATTTACGGGTTAAGAACTATTATTGTCTTAGCTCATTTTTAAGTCTGGACCCATGTAAGGAATATTACCAACCCACAAGATGCTAACCACAACAGTCGTTTAACATCCACGTACCTATTTACTGCTAGGTAAGGACTCTCCCATTTTTTTCTATTTCCCTGAGATTTAACTTGTGCTGTTGATTCAATGACTAACAATTATCCAGTAGTGCTATTTCTAAATAATAAAACTTTCGGTAATTAACGGTTAACAAACTTTTGCATAAGGGGATATTCTTGACTATTAACAAATTACCTTGTATTGCATATACATATGGCAATAAGACTGATTTGTCTTCATAATTTAAATAATTTTGGTCTAGCTAAAAATCTCTAGTAAGACAAATACACACTATTGCGATACTTTAATGAGGAAATTTTTCACCAGGAATAACATCTTTGGTGAGGGGCAAGGAGGCGAGACCAGTGTATCTGTGGGGCAGATGTGACTGGCAAGGGCAAAGAAGCCTGTTGCAGAGTTCCAGAGCTCCAACTTCTATGCGATCGTGGTGTCCTGGCCGTGAAGAATTAATCTGGCTAAGATTTCTGATATAATAAATCTGTCAGTGTTCTGGTTGTTACAGTCAAAGCACTTTAGTGACATCGTCCTCTGGTTAATTCTTCCCCGTTGAGAAGTTTAGCCTCGTTAAATTTCATAAGCTGGCTGTGAATATTACGACAAATGGCACAGGAATTGCAATGGTCAAAACTCGTCATCAAGGAAGAACTAACCAGACGACGATGTCTTCATGTGAACTTAGTCAAGCATCTAAATTACTGGGAACACTTGATGTCCCTCAAACTGTACTCCTTAAAACGTATGTAAGAAGATACATCATAATCCACACCTGGACGATTCTTAAGGGATTGGTCCCAAATCTGCCCACCAAAATCACGACATATGAAAACAAGAGGATTGGCATACACGGCAAGATACCTCCGGTGAAAACCAGTGGAGCACTGAATACAGTAAGAGAGGACTCAATAAGCATAAAAGAATCATGAATCTTCAATAGTGGGAATTATCAAGAGATTCCTGTCTGTCTTCAAGAGGGAACTGAATAAATTCCTCAAATTAGTTCCTAATCAGCAGGGCTGTAGTGCATACGTTGAAGTGTGGGTGGCGAGTACCAACAGCCTGATTTATTATGCCAACAACCAGGAGGTTGGTCTATGGCCGGGCTGCAAGGGCAGTGACCTCCGAAAACGACTGCAGGTAAACTTATAGGTAACCAACACTTTCCCAGAACACCGGTAGTTTTATTATTTCGGAAGTCTAAGACAAACTGATTTTTCATGTCCATGAAGTTGGAGTTCTGCAGCACTACAGCAGGCCTACTGGCCCATGTTAGCCTCGTCCCTCTATCCTCTGCTTCACAGCTGTACTAACCTCGCCTTGTTGCACCTCCAGCCCGTTCTCTAGTCACAGACATCATTTTGTTGTTGTAAAGACAGTCTAATGGGAAACTGATGAAGGAACCTTAAAGAGTGAAAATCTCATTTATCATTGTCTTCCGTGGCCCATTGTCTGTTCTCACAGCAGAGCTTTTTATCTGTCTTTATCCTAGATTTATATTTTTTCCATTGTAGTATATTATAATTAGTTATTTTTTATGGATGAAAGACAACCTAACATAGCCTAACTGAAAAATTTGATCCAATCCGTATGTGAGAAATAAACCACTTTGTCTGAATTGTTACTATGTATGATAACTGTACTAATGTGTACCTGTACCTAAATAGATTTACAATTCACTCCACAAACTCTGCCTGTGTTTATCACTAGGACTGAAGAAGCCATTCGTGGTGAAACGTTTAACTCATGAAAGTCAGCACGTCATCGAGGACTGTCTGTCTTATTTCCATTGGGGTCCTTATTCTTGTCCCCCAGGATGCGGCCCACACTAGTTGACTAACACCCAGGTACTTGCTTGCTAGGTGAACGGGACAGCAGGTGTAAGGAAACATGCCTAATGTTTCCACCCTTGCCGTGGATCGAACCACGGACATGTGTGTGAGGCGAGTGTCTCCTACCAGGCCACGGGACACCACTGCCTGGTAGGCCAGGGTGTCCCGTGTCTTGTTTCATCACGTTTGTCAGTATTTTATATCATATCTTGCGTTGAAAACAATTTAAGCGCCTAAGGTAGGTCTCCAGCTATAACCTCCAGGTCAAGTATCTACGATTTTTCTTTGCTTTGATATGCAGGTTACTCCAATTATCTAGTTCATTTGTTAGTAAACTGAATACATTACACTGACGTACTTTTGTGTTACTGATCTACAGAAATAAAACGTACTTCTGGCAATCCATTACAACACTTACTTACTCTTTATTTTTTTAACTTACCCCAAGATTATTATTATATTTATGGGTAAGCACTAAACCTGTAGGGATCAAACAGAACTTGGGCCTTACAGTCTAGAGTATTACCTGCATGTCCGGACCCGGTCAGCATAAGCACCACCACCACAAAAACACTGATCACCATCTTTCCTCGCTGCTCTGCTCTTGTCACCAGCACTTCATCACACCCCACACACACTCTCCCTCACTACTGCCTGGTAATGACTGGTGAGGTGAGTGTGAGGGAGAGAGATGCGTGTGTGAGGGAGTAACACGTATCCACACAACACATGGTCATCCTCCACTGAGTCGCCAAACACTGTCAGCTCTGCCACCATCGCTCACCTACAAGACCCTCCAACCAACAAGTCACACTCCTAATTTATTTACATATACCCACATTTATACTAGCTTACCGCCCTGTTTATATTTATATATGATTAACTATGAAAACAGTGATACATGAATTCTACTTAAGCTTTTGAATACTATCACGAATAATATAGAATAAAACATATAAAAATAATATCGCCCGAACTGGAAGCCAATAAATACGTTAAACATTATGTCTGTACTCAGTGTTTTCCGAGCACTTCTTTACATCAAATTTGAAGTTTCTGTGAATACTTAGATAACGCTCTCATTCACTTGATGTTAAGCACATGTTAATGTTAAAATGTGGATATTTTCCTTCTCATCCATATGCTTCCGAATTGGTGGAGCAACTCGGGAAAAGAATCGAAAGACTGCGAAAGTGACGAAACTCAGTGGGTTGTGCGGGCACTGGCGTGGATGGTAGACGTTCCCAGAGTGTGGGTGTGAAGCCCCAGTTCAAGGCTGTCCTGCCCCTCCTGTCTGCCTCCTGAGGCACGTCCAGGGATACAGCTACAGCAGGACCTTAGGTAGTCCGGAGATTTATTAAGGGGCGCGCTTTAGGGTTGGTCTTATTGACATAAGCTGGGTAAGATATACGGCAAGTGCAGGCTTCCTGTCCCCATCAAGGTCACTATAGATACGATGGGTGTAAAGTGAAACACAAGCATAACTAAGTTTATTTAAAAATCTTTACACAGTAAAAAGAAATGGCTAAGAATTTACTCAAAAATGCTGATGGCTGTGTTTAAGAGATTCCCTGTTAAAAATGCAATAAAGTATATTATGGTCAAACTGAGAAAAACTTCAACTTCAACTTACGACCAGAGCTTTGGTAAGGTGGGTAAGGAAGAAGGATGGGTAAGGAAGAAGGATGGGTAAGGAAGAAGGATGGGTAAGGAAGAAGGATGGGTAAGGAAGAAGGATGGGTAAGGAAGAAGGATGGGTAAGGAAGAAGGATGGGTAAGGAAGAAGGATGGGTAAGGATAGAAATATGGGAAAAGGATGGGAGGGGGAGCGAGGTAGGATATAAAAGGGAAGTGACCCAACCACTTTGGTGTAATTTAAAGTGTGTAATAATAGAAAATTATTGGAGGGGATATAACACTTACTCATCAGAGTCACACAGATATAACAGATATATAGGTGTATGACTCTGAGTCGGTAGTAGATATACAAGTTGCAATTTTTTCTTTCTTTTTTTGCAATTGCATGACGAAGATTTCAACAAGGCAAGGCGATGATTATATAGACAATTCATGAAAAATTACTGGGAACGTTGGCTTCTTTCAAGGTGGTGTCCTGCCATAGTAAATATAGCGAATTATTAATAGTAGATGTGAAAGTAGAAAAGTTATATAAGATATCTCCATAATTAGGGGCTATAATATTCTTAGTAGACATGGAAGGGTTCTGGTGTTACCCAATCATCTTCATCTGCAGGAAGGTTGCTCAAGATCATTGGTCGTTGGTAATCGTCTTTATGGAGTAAGCGACGCAGCCTCTGTGGAAGTGTCTTTCTTTGGGTCTTGTGGGGAGGAGTTTTAATGATATAGTCGGTAGTATTTTCAACTTGGAGAGGATGTTCTCTATCTGGTATGTAGAGTTCTTGCATTCCACAGAGTTACCTCTTCTTCAGCATATCAAGGCGTACATTTAAGGCAGTAATATCCTGTTGTATGTGTAAATCTGCCATTTTGATTCTGTCTCTCCTGGTACCCGTAATAAAGCGGAGAGCTCTATTCTGGACCCGTTACAACCGTAGCATGTTGGTCTTTGTTGTTAACGACATTGGGACACATGGGTATTCGAGTATTGGTCTTATCATCATTTTATACAGATGTTTTTTGACGTGGCAAGGGGCTTGATTAAATCTATAGAGACTAAGACAAGCTTTGGCTATGTTGATCTGTTTACTGACGTGAGATGTTGAGTGGAGCAGCCTGTCTATTTCATATTCCAAGATCTTGTTAGGGTTTCTAATGGCTAATGGCTAATGGCTAATGGAGATACCCCCTTGTCTTCGATGGTTGATCCAAAACATCCTATCGTACTAACCACGACTTTGTCAGGGTTAGTCGTAATTCTCCGTTTCTTTTCCCAATTAGATGCTCGACGAAGTTCAATATTCATTTTTTCTATGACCCTCTCATACTTAAATTTTCTTGTTACAGGGGTTGACGAGACGACATGGATAACATCATCTGCAAATTGCGTTATAATTGCATCATTGAACTCCGATTGAGGAAAATCAGTCACATAAATATTGAATAGAACTGGACTAAGACATGAACCTTGTGGGACACAAGCTGTCGGTATAAAAGGCTCTGTCGACCTGCCGTGAAAGGTAGGAATGATTTTTCTTTGAGTTAAGAAGTTATATATAAATCTGAGAAAGGTCCAGTTATGGTCAGGTAGGTCAATAAGTTTATATATAAGACCATCATGCCATAAGCTATCAAAAGCTTTATGAACATCTCTGGTGGCAATTAGGGCAAAATTGCCCTGATGTTTCAGGCTCGCCACAGCATTGAAAATAATATTTATTGCATGATGGGTACCTCTATGAGTCCTAAAGCCGAACTGTTTTCCAGTAAAGAGGTGATTAAACTCCATGTAATAGTTCAATCTATTGGAAATGATCTTCTCAAGAACTTTGCCAGTGACTTCAAGTAAGGATATAGGTTTATAGTTCCCAGGTTGGTGGATGTCTTTATTGGGTTTAGCAAGAAAGATCATCCTAGCAGTCTTAAAAACCACTGGAAAATGTCCGGAGGCCAAGATGGCATTAAAGATGTTAACCAAAGACTGTTTACAATTTCTGGGTAGGAACTTCATTTGTTTCATTGTTATTCCATAGAGACCAGGGGCTCTATTTCGCATTCTTCCAATAACCTGACTCATCTCAAGTATTGTAATAGGTCTAGTAAGAGGATGGGCATCTTCAAGAGTTGATGTATCGATGGAAGGTAGTGGTTGGAGATCAGCTAAGTTCTCATCTCTCCAGTCATTGACCAACTGATAGTGGTTATTATTAAATCGACGACTGTTATTGTGGGAGAGAATTTTTTCCCACACATCACCCGTCAAATTACCTGGTCCTGTGGATCATCAAGTTGTATTTCAACCTCCTCCTCCTCATCATCATCATCATCATCGCCTTCCAGATTATTCAACTTTCTGACAACTCTGTGACTGAAGAAATACTTCCTAGCGTCCCTGTGACTCATCTGAGTCTTCAACTTCCAGTTGTGACCCTTTGTTGCTGTGTCACATCTCTGGAACATCCTGTCTCTGTCCACCTTGTCCTCCAGTGTCGTGTGTATTCACCTGATTGTGGTTGCAGGGGTTGAGCTCCTGGCCATATCTCGACCCTGTACTCACCTAATTGTGGTTGCAGGGGTCGAGACTCAGCTCCTGGCCCCGCCTCTTCACCGACCGCTACTAGGTTCTCTCTCCCCCTGCTCCATGAGCTTTATCATACCTCGTCTTAAAACTATGTATAGTTCCTGCCTCCACTACATCGCTTGCCAGACTCTTCCACTTCCTAACTACTCTATGACTGAAGAAATACTTCCTAACATCCCTTTGACTCATCTGAGTCTTCAGCTTCCAATTGTGACCCCTTGCTTCTGTGTCCCATCTCTGGAACATCCTGTCTCTATCCACCTTGTCTATCCCACGCAGTATTTTGTATGTCGTTATCATGTCTCCCCTGACCCTCCTGTCCTCCAGTGTTGTCAGACCGATTTCCCTTAACCTTTCTTTATAGGACATTTCCCTTAGCTCTGGAACTAGCCTTGTTGCAAACCTTTGCGCTTTCTCTAATTTCTTGACGTGTTTGACCAGGTGTGGGTTCTAAACTGGTGCTGCGTACTCCAGTATGGGCCTGACGTACACAGTCTATAAAGTGTTGAACGATTCCTTACAGAGGTACCGGAACACTATTCTCAGGTTTGCCAAGCGCCCATATGCCGCAGCAGTTATCTGGTTAATGTGTGCTTCTGGCGATGTACTCGGTATTAAACTCACTCCTAGGTCTTTCTCCTTGAGTGAGGTTTGCAGCCTTTGGCCTCCTAGCCTATACTCTGTCTGTGGTCTTCTTTGCCTTCCTCCGATCTTCATGACTTTGCATTTGGCGGGGTTAAATTCTAGGAGCCAGTTTCTGGACCACACATCCAGCCTGTCCAGGTCTCTTTGTAGACCTGTCTGGTCCGCGTCTGATTTAATTCTCCTCATTAACTTCACGTCATCTGCAAACAGGGACACTTCTGAGTCTATCCCTTCCGTCATTTCGTTCAAATATACCAAGAATAGCACTGGTCCCAGGACTGGCCCCTGTGGGACCCCGCTCGTCACTGGCGCCCACTGTGATACCTCATCACGGACCATGACTCGCTGTTGCCTCCCTGTTAGGTATTCTCTGATCCATTGCAGTGCCCTTCCTGTTATACGTGCCTGTTCCTCTAGCTTCTGTACTAATCTCTTGTGAGGAACTGTGTCGAAGGCCTTCTTGCAGTCCAAGAAAATGCTATCAACCCACCCCTCCCTCTCATTTCTTACTTCAGTTACCTTGTCATAAAACTCTAGTAGGTTTGTGACACAGGATTTGCCTTCCATGAATCCATGCTGGTTGTCGTTTATATTCTTGTTCTGCTCCAGGTGCTCCACCACTCTCCTCCTGATAATCTTTTCCAAGACTTTGCATACTATACATGTCAGTGACACTGGTCTATAATTTAGTGCTTCATTTCTGTCTCCCTTCTTAAAGATGGGGACTACATTTGCCTTCTTCCATACTTCAGGTAGTTGCCCAGTTTCAAGGGAAGTGTTGAAGATTTTGGTTAGTGGCACACGTAGTGTCCCTGCTCCCTGTATGTGTGTGTATGTGTGTGTGTGTGTGTGTGTGTATAATAATTTGGCAGACAGAAACCAGCCAGGAAGGTACTACCACCCAGTCAAATGAGTGTGAAACGGAAACCTGTAATTATTATACACAATGGTAGGATTGCTAGTGTGTTTTCTTTCTGTCACAGAAATACATAATATGATAGGTACATCTTGCTACTTCTTCTTACATCTAGGTCATACTACACTTGCAGTTGTGCATGTACATGTGTGTATACACATTCATCTGAGTCTTCTACTCTCTTTAATACGTCTTGTGCTTATTGTCTTTTCTTTCATCTCTATGGAGAAGTGGGTTTGAATTCTTCCTCCATAAACCATGAGTATCGTACAGTAAAAGGCGACTAAGATGCCGCCAGCAAAGGGCTGGTAACCCCTTCTGTATAGCTTACTAAAAGGTCAAAGGAGAAAAATTTAAAGGTGGATTGTTTGAATGTGCATGGGTGTAGTATGAATGTGAAGAAAGAATTAATTGTGAGGGAAACGAAGCCTGGTGTCTGAGCTCTAATCAAAACGAAGTTAAAGGGAGAGAATAATTTCAGTGGGGAGGAGTACTGTGGGTAAGTTAGGTACATCTGAGAGAATTGGAGCTAAGGCAGGAGTTGCGGTAATAAGTGTACAGATTCCATAATTATGTGGATTAAAACAAGGGTGGGATGTGAAAAGTTCGCAATACTAAGTGTTTATGGACATGGAGAGAGAGAGAGAGAGAGAGAGAGAGAGAGAGAGAGAGAGAGAGAGAGAGAGAGATTAGATTTTAGATTTTGCCAGTGAAGTGGCTAGTTTATTGTGCACCCCATATCCATCCTGTGGACGGTAGCGCAAGAGCATATGGATACACAAAAGGCCCAATAACTAGGCCCCAAAAGGGTTAACACGTGTACATATGGGTTTTTATTTATCTACATATCTAAAGTTCATTTATCTGTTACATGCAAATTTAGGAAATTTGCTTAGTATATCTGGTATGAGACAGCACTTCGCCGTATCTCGCATCTGCTTGACAGCAGGGGTTGCAAGATTTTGTACGAGGCACAAGTACGCTCCACTTTCTTGGTTCGCCTGCCCCCCTTCTCATCTGCGACTGCTTGACAGAGTAGAGAACAGAGCAAGACGTCTCATCTCTCGCCTGAACCCATCGTGGATAGATCTGTCATTTCAGCAGAGCCTTCAACACAGGAGGGATGTGGGTGGCCTTACTGTTATGTACAAGGCCAATATTGTCAAAGTACCACACTTGAATCCACTTCGAGGACAGCGTGAAGCAAGCTTCTATACCACAAGTACTACATCCATCAACTTGGCTCTCCATGTTTCGGGACCCCCATGTGGCTCCAGGTTTTCCCAGTCGATCTCCGTGGTTGAAACCGCCCATTACCAGTAACTTTGTTCTGCTCGAGTGAGCTCTTCTTGCCACCTCAGCCAGTGTGTCCACCATCGCTCTGTTGTTTTCTTCGTACTCCTCTCTTGGCCTCCTGCAGTTCTGTGGTGGGTTGTACATCACTCCAATGACTACTTTATGTTCTCCATACTGAATTGTACCTATGTAGTCCCTTTCTCCAATCATGTCCATGCCTTCCATTTCCTCAAATCCCCATCAGTTTTTTATGAGCAGTGCAACCCCTTCTCCCCCTCTACTCTACTGATCATAGATCAGTTGCATATGCTAGACAGACGTCACAAGACCTCTGGCCTCCTTGCGATAGTCTCTGCCAAAAGTTACATACACCTCTTAGCCTGAGGGAACCAGATCACCAAAAATTTGAGATAATTTGCCACGAACTCGATAATATAATTAGGGGCATTATTTCCTACAGCCCTCGTCTAGAACTCAAGCAGACAGTAATCCTTGATTGTGTTCAGTCACAAGTACATAAGAACATAAGAAAGAAGGAACACTGAAACAGGCCTACTGACTCATGTGGAGCAGGTCCATGTCACCCCCCTCGCGGGATTAGCCCAGTGATCCCCCCCCCCGGATTAGCCCAATGACCCACCCAGTCTGGTCACCTCCACCCAAGGAAGGAGCACGGCACCAGACCCACAGCACAAGCTAATCAGGTCCAACTCACACCCACCCACACCCACTCATGTATTTATTTAACCTATTTTTAAAACTACACAACGGTTTAGCCTGAATAACTGTACTCGGAAGTTTGTTCCACTCATTCACAACTCTATTACCAAACCAGTGCTTTTCTATATCCTTCCTGAATCTAAATTTTTCCAACTTGAAACCATTGCTGCGAGTCCTGTCTTGGCTAGAAATTTTCAGCACGCTATTTACATCCCCTTTATTTATTCCTGTTTTCCATTTATACACCTCGATCATATCCCTCCTAATTCTACGCCTTTCGAGAGAGTGCAGATTCAGGGCCCTCAGTCTATCCTCATAGGGAAGATTTCTGATACATGGAATCATCTTTTTCATCCTCCTCTGTACGTTTTCCAGAGCATTTATATCCATTCTGTAATACGGTGACCAGAACTGAGCAGCATAGTCTAAATGAGGCCTAACCAAGGATATATAGAGTTGAAGAACAACCTGAGGACTTTTATTATTTATACTTCTAGATATGAAGCCAAGAATTCTGTTAGCTTTATTGCGAACACTAATGCACTGTTGTCTTGGTTTTAGATTACTGCTAACCAGAACTCCTAAATCTTTTTTGCAGTCAGTAGTATTAAGATCTACTTTATTTAGTTTATATGTGGCATGGTTATTTACCTGTCCAACATTTAGAACTTTGCATTTGTCAATATTAAACTGCATCCGCCACTTCTCCGACCATTGCATCAGTCTATTCAAATCATCCTGGAGTGCTCTAATGTCCTCATTAGAATGAATTGGACGGCCTATTTTTGTGTCATCAGCAAATTTGCTTATGTCGCTATTTATTCCCTCATCTATGTCGTTTATGTAAATTGGGAACAATAACGGTCCCAACACTGACCCCTGAGGAACACCGCTTGTGACGTGCCCCCATTCTGATTTCTCCCCATTTATGCAAACTCTCTGCTGCCTATTTGTCAGCCATGCCTCTACCCAGGAAAAAATTTCTCCACCTATTCTGTGTGCCTTAAGTTTCCTCAATAGCCTCTGGTGTGGAACTCTATCGAAAGCCTTACTGAAGTCCATATACACAATATCATATCCTTTTACCATGATCTACCTCCTCAAACACCTTAGTGAAAAAAGTTAGTAAATTCGTAAGACAGGAACACCCCTTTGTAAAACCGTGTTGAGATTCATTAATCAATCTGTGCCTATTAAGATGGCTACGGCAATTATTGATACCATAAATTTCCCCACTCTGGAGGTAAGGCTTATTGCTCTATAGTTCGAAGCCAAGGACCTGTTACCTGCCTTGTAAATAGGTATTACATTTGTCATTTTCACTTATCAGGCACTATGCCAGTTTGTAGTGATATGTTAAAAAGATTAGCCAAAGGTATGCTAAGTTCCTCTTTTACATTCCTTTAACACCCTTGCAAACAGTTCACCAGGGCCTGGGGATTTGTTAGGTTTTAGTTTCTCTGTTTTTGTTAAGACCATGTCACTAGTTAACGCAATCATACATAGTTTATTATCATCCTGCTCTACATAATCTATTATTTCAGGAATATCGCTAGTATTTTCCTGGGTGAAAACTGAGAGGAGTAGGTATTGAGAATTTCACACATATCCTTACCACTGTCAGTGATCTGACCAGAGTACTTTTAAGTGGGCCAATCTTGTCCCTAATCTTACTTCTGTATACCTGAAAGAACCCTTTGGGTTAGTCTTTGATCCCTTGCGACCTTAGCCTCATAATCCCTTTTTTGCTTTTCTTATTCCTTTCTTTCTGTCTTTAATTGAATATACTGATTTCTTAACTGCCCATCATCTCTTTTGATACGCCTATATATGTTTCTCTTTTGACCAATGAGATGTTTTAACCTATTGTTCATCCATTTGGGATCATTTTTGTTAGATCTAATTTCCTACTAGGAACAAAAGTTGTCTGGGCAGCTAGAACTATGCTCTGAAAAACTTCATTTATTTTTTTATTTATTTATTTTATGTCTTTGCAAACAGTACATTGAGATTTTATATTTACAATAGTGGGTTGCAATACAATGAGAGCCTCTATTATGCCTAGGCATTATGGGCCAACTTAACATTATTGGCTTACAGACTACTTAACACTAAGGATTATATCATAGTTGTACAGTAATTATTTCATAACTGAACAGTAGATTATTAATTATAAGTGAATTAAATTTGTATAAGACAAAGGATATATTCATATAGTCTAAAATGCTTTTTGCGAAAAACAATGGTTCAGTTATATTCCTGTCAACAATGGATAAAAGGTTCAAAGTGATTGTTGAAGTTATGATATGGGAGTACATAGGTGAGCATTTAGTCTAGGGTGATTAAGGTGCTTTTGAGAAGAGTCTTAAACTAATTTTTAGACTGGGCTACTTTAATATCTTCTGGTAATGAATTCCATATTTTGGGGCCCTTTATGTGCATAGAGTTTTTACGCAGTGTTATATGGACACGAGGTATATCAAAAAGAGATCTGTGTCTTGTGTTGTGGTCATGTGTCCTGTTTAAGTTGCTGAGGAGAAGTTTGGATGGAGGGTTATATTTGCGTGTATTGTTCTGTGTATGTAGTAGGCACATAAATAAGTATGGATGTTCTTAATGGTGAGCAGATTCAGACTTTTGAAAATTGGTGGAGTATGCTGGAGGGAGTGAGAATTCGTTATCATTCTTACTGCTGCCTTTTGCTGGGTTATAAGGGGTTTTAGGTGATTGGATGTTGTTGATCCCCATGCACAAATTCCATAAGTAAGATAAGGGTATATGAGTGTATGGTACAGTGCCAGGAGAGCTGATTGTGGAACGTAGTACCTTATCTTTGATAGTATGCCTACAGTCTTGGAGATTTTCTTGGCGATTTGTTGTATGTGTGTCTAGAACTTAAGGCTACTGTCAAGGTGGATACCTAGGAATTTTCCCTCTGTGAGTCTTGTGACTGATGATCCATTTAGCGTTATGTTAATCGGATCATTTGCAGCTTTGTTTCCAAACTGAATGAAATAGGTTTTATCAGTGTTCAGGGTAAGTTTATTAGTCATCATCCAGGCAGATATTTTCTGCAGTTTGGCATTGACTGTGTTTGCTAGTATGACTGTGTTTGGGTGGGAAAAGACATGTAGTGTCATCTGCAAATAATATGGGTTTGAGTAGCCGTGACGCATTCGGTAGATCATTGATGTAGATGAGAAAGAGGAGTGGTCCAAAGACGCTTCCTTGTGGGACTCCTACTGTGATTGGTTGGGTGGAAGAGTTTGCATCATTTGCATACACATATTGAGTTCTGTTACTAAGGTATGATTTTAGGTAGTTGAGGGAGTGGCCTGATGCCATAGTGCGTTAATATGGAGTACAGCAGTTCATGGTCGACTGTATCGAAAGCTTTACGTAAATCAATGAAAATGCTCAGCGGGACTTCTTTCTTTTCGAGTGCAGTGTATATTAGTTCTAGCATGTGTATGATGGCATCATTCGTGTTTTTATTATTCCTGAATCAAAACTGACAAAGGTTTAATATGTTGTGCGAGACGAGGTAGGAACAGATCTGTCTATGAATTAATTTTTCAAAGATTTTAGAGAGAAGTGGTAAGTTAGATATTGGTCTATAGTTATTCAAGTCAGCTTGGTCACCTCCTTTGTGGATCGGAGTGACCCTCGCTATTTTGAGGATTGTTGGGAAGGTAGATGATTCAATGGATTTGTTAAAGAATGTTGTAATAATTGGTGACATAAAAGCAGGCAAGCTGTTTATGTCTCCTGCCTTGTTTTTAAGGGTGTTTATGATGAGTGTAACTTCTATAGGGTTGGTTGGAGCTAGGAATAGCGTATTTGGGTAGGTACCTATGAGGTAGTCTGATGGACGGGTGTTTACGCTTGGTATTTTGATCGCTAGATTTTTACCTAGATCACCTACTTGACCCATAGTCAGGACATCCCAATTTAGCCCACCCAGGTAATTTTTCAGTCCCATGAAGTCGACCAAGCGAAAATCTGGGACAGAGATTTGATTGCAGTTATCTGGGTAATTCTATGATATATTAAAACTAAGTGATTTGTGATCAATTTCCCCAAGTTCATCATTAACCTCAAGATTATTAATTAGTGAATCTTTGTTGGCAAGAACCAAGTCAAGCAGATTGTTTCCTCTAGTTGGTTCTGTCACAACCTGTTCTAAAAAGCAATCCTGAACAGTATCAAGAAAGTCACTAGACTCAAGATTTTCTGTCACATTGTTCCAATCAATTTATCTAAAGTTAAAATCTCCCATTATCACAACATTTTCATATCTAGATGCCTTATGAATTTCGTCCCGTAACAGCTTACTGCACTCCCTATCAAGGTTTGGGGGCCTATAAATCACACCCAAAATTAATTTGTCACATCCCTCGAGAAACTGTAGCCAAACAGATTCTTATATCATGTCTAAGACAACAATTTAAATTTTCTCTGACGTACATCGCCACACCACCACCCTTCCTGTTGACCCTATCAGTGTGGAATAGTTTATAACCATAGCACCTAGCAACCCTAGTACTAGCACCTAACATCTGTAAACCATATGTCAGCAGAACCTCCCTGGAAAGGATGGTGCGGAGGCTGATAGGGCAGATTGTAGTTTGTTACGGAGAGTGAAGATGTGACGAACCCCGGGTGTTTCGGTCGGGCCATACCCGTGCCACCCGGCGTTTGAATGTAGAAACATCTGTGGCCGTACTCGTGTGCATAAGAATCCCAAGTCTTACACTGACACTCTCCAGGAAGAACAGTGGAAGAGTAAACTAACTCTCCTCCGTGCACTAACGCCAGACATCCTTCCTGCTGTGAACAGTTACAAAATATTAGTGCGTGAATCGAGCGTCGCGAGAGAATTATTTTCCGTGTGGCTCATTCGTGTATCAAACGACGTAGGGAGAACTTTCTTTTTATTGTGGACATTATCCACAGCTGTAGATCTCTAGTAGAACAGATGGAAAGTGATAATTATCAGACGACGTTCAATGTGCCAAGCACACAACAGAATGAAGATGGTCGTCACTCTCCATCTTAAGCCAACGGTAACGGCCTTATTTACACATGTAAAGATAAGATTTCGTTCGGATTTTTAACCCCGGAGGGTTAGCCACCCAGGAAAACCCCAAAAAAGTCAGTGCGTCACGGGATGTCTAACTTTTTTCCATAGGGGTCCTTAATCTTTCCCCAGGATGCGACCCACACCAGGTACCTATTTGCTGCTAGGTGAACAGGACAACAGGTGTAAGGAAACGTGTCGAAATGTTTCCACCCGCCGGGAATCGAACCCGGGCCCTCCGTGTGTGAAGCGGGAGCTTGCCACCGGGCCAAAGGGTCACCACTCCCGTTACAATGAGCCAGGTATTATTTTTTTGACATCCGTCTATTTAACTGCATTCCCAGGTCGATGTTATAAATAGGCAAACCATTTCGAGGTCGTGACGGGGGGCCAAGCCCACAACCATAGGTAAGGCGCGCACGAATTCCAGGTATATCCTCAATACCTGAAAGATAAACTCTCAAGGCATTTTAAAACCCAATATTTAAATTCCAAACGCCCTAGTGGGTCTGTAAAGCAAATTCGGGGGCTAAACCCCTGGAGGAGGGGCAATGGGTTTGGGGCTGCAAGTGGGCTGGGGGCTGCAAGTGTCTGGAGCTGCAAGTGGTCTGGAGCTGCAAGTGGCTGGGGCTGCAAGTTTTTCTGGGGCTGTCATCAACAAAGATGAGCACACCTTACCTACAGTGCTTCTAAATAAATTTTTATTTACTCATCTTTCTGAAAATTCACACATCTGTACTCACCAATTAGGTGAACACAACTCGGGGTAATACACAGGAGCTGTGAATCGACCCCCGCAACAAAAATAGGGAAATACAAAAACCCGGTGAGTCACAGGGATATTAGGAAATATTTTTTCAGTCACAGAGGGGGCAGAAAGTAGAATAATCGGAGAATGATATAGTGGAGGCAGGATCCATAGCAGCTTTAAAAAGAGATATGATAAAGCTCAAGGGTCAGGGGGGTGGACCTAGTAGTGACCAACAAAGAGGCGGGCCAGGAGCTTGACTCGATCCCGCAAACCCCAATTAGGTAGCACACACACAAACCACAGTGCAGGCGCAAATAAAGGGTTATATGTAAATCTAAAGTCAAAAACTTATACAAAGTCACGACAGTGACACTGTACCTGGTATCACGTGGTCTTTCCATGACACTGAAACCCGGTATCACTGGTCTACCATGACACTGTATCCTGGTTCACTGGTCTACCCTGACATGTATCCTGGTATCACTGGTCTACCATGACACTGATCCTGGACACGCGGGCTACCATGACACTGTATCCTGGTATCACGCGGTCTACCATGAACTGTATCCTGGTACACGTGGCTACCATAACTGTATCCCCGGTATCACGTGGCTACCATGACACTGTATCCTGGTATCACCGGCTCCATGAACTGTATCCTGGTATCACGCGGTCTACCCTGACACTGTATCCGTATCCGTGGTCTACCATGCCTGTATCCGGTATCACGCGGTTACCATGACACTGTATCCTGGTATCACGTGGTCTACCATGACACTGTATCCTGGTATCACGCGGTCTACCATGACACTGTATCCTGGTATCACGTGGTCTACCATGACACTGTATCCTGGTATCACGCGGTCTACCATGACACTGTATCCTGGTATCACGCGGTCTACCATGACACTGTATCCTGGTATCACGCGGTCTACCATGACACTGATCCTGGTATCACGCGGTCTTACCATGACACTATATCCGATATAACGCGGTCTACCATGACCTGTATCCTGGTATCAGCGGTCTACCATGCACTGTATCCTGGAATCACAGGGTCTACCATGACACTGTATCCGGGGTATCACGCGGTCTACCATGACACTATATCCTGATATAACGCGGTCTACCATGACACTGTATCCTGGTACCACGCGGTCTACCATGACACTGTATCCTGGTATCACGCGGTCTACCATGACACTATATCCTGATATAACGCGGTCTACCATGACACTGTATCCTGGTACCACGCGGTCTACCATGACACTATATCCTGGTATCACGCGGTCAAACCATGACACTATATCCGGGTATCACGCGGTCTACCATGACACTATCCGGAAATCACGCGGCCCTACCATGACACTATCCTGGTATCACGCGGCCCTACCATGACACTGTTCCTGGTACCACGGGGTCTACCATGACACTGTATCCTGGTATCACGCGGTCTACCATGACACTATATCCTGATATAACGGGGTCTACCATGACACGGGTTATCCTGGTATCACGCGGTCTATCTTTGACACTATATCCCTGATATAACGCGGTCTACCATGACACTGTATCCTGGTATCACGCGGTCTACCATGACACTATATCCTGATATAACGCGGTCTACCATGACACTGTATCCTGGTATCACGCGGTCTACCATGACACTATCCTGATATAACGCGGTCTACCATGACACTATCCTGGTATCACGCGGTCTTACCATTTATTTATTTTTTTTTATTTATTAATTTGAACATGATACAGTGAAGTACAAAGGAATACAGTTATTACAGTGTAACATGCCAAAGCCCCTTGTATGCAGAGCATTATGGGCAGCTTAAAATTAACTTAAGATTAACTAAGCAATGATATATTCAGTGGTAAAAACATTATTGTAAACAGATAACAATTTAGTACAAATGAGTATTACAAAGACAGGTCATATGGTCATTTACTGTGTTGCTGAGCATTCAGTAGAATGGAGTATTCTGTTAGGTAATGTAATTAAAAAATAAAGTTTGATTGGGTCACAGGTTAGACATTTATGAGATACAATAATGAGAAACATTTATGAGATACAATTATTCAGTATTTATTTAGTTGTGGGTAAGTGATTTTTGAGAAGAGACTTGAATTTATAAACAGACAGTGTTTCTTTTATATTCACAGGTAATGAACTCCAGATTTTAGGGCCTTTTATGTGCATTGAGTTTTTGCATAGCATGAGATGGACACGAGGAACATCAAAGAGTGATCTGTGCCTTGTGTTATGGTCATGTGTTCTGTTGAGGTTGGTAAGGAGACGTTTGAGGGGAGGGTTTATATCAGAGTTAAGTGTTCTATGTATGTAGTAGGTGCAGTAATAAGTATGGATGTTTTGTATGGTGAGTAGGTTTAGAGTTTTGAATATTGGTGGAGTGTTTCTGCCTGTAGTGGGAATTTGTTATCATTCTGACTGCAGCCTTTTGTTCGGTAATTAATGGTCTGAGATGGTTTATTGTTGTTGAGCCCCATGCACAAATTCCATAGGTGAGATAGGGGTAAATAAGCCTCTTCGTAACATAGCTTGTTTTATACCAAGTTTTTGTTAAGGTAATCAGTACATAACAGATACCATTTTCTCAAATGGTCATAAGGGCACACATACATTTTCATTACATTGTGAAGACTTAACCTATAATGACCCAGTAAATTCAAACAGATTTGATTCTATTGGAGGTCAATGTTGATACTTTTCGTTCGACATATATAAATGCATATATAAGCACTTAGGCATAAATATGCATGTTACAGTACACTACTATAAAACCAATCAACAACAGTCAACATAAACAAGAAAGATTTTTAGATGAAAAATGCCTCATGAGAATGTTAACAATATAAGAAATTACATTCTGCCGTTTCTGAAGCTTCTTCCGCGGGGTACTATTTTTTTCAGCTCTGTTTTAAGTGTTTTCTGTAAGATTGGCCTTGACATGATCAGGAAACCCATTCTAGTTCCTTATAGCATTTCCAGTTTCCTTGGTTAATTCTGGCCTACACGTCTTCTTGGTTAATTCTGGCCTACACGTCTTCTTGGTTAATTCTGGCCTACACGTCCTCTTGAGCCGCAGGCACGACCAATCTCATTCTCTTATTTTAGATGATTTGTAATCTGTTTTTCATTTTTTTCTTTTTGTGGCTTGGGCGAGTACCATGAAGAACAGGAGTAATCTATATAGCACCTCATTGAAATTTCCATCATACTTGTACAAGGGTGTGATTACTGCAGTCGGCGCAACCGACAAGTGGTTAATAAAATATGTAGAGTCACTGTCATACTCACTCACTATTTAAGAAGTCCATGAATCTCAAACGCACCTAACTCTCACTGATATCATATGTAACAGCGAGGCTACAACTAGTGACCATGTAACAGCGAGGCTACAACTAGTGACCATGTAACAGCGAGGCTACAACTAGTGACCATGTAACAGCGAGGCTACAACTAAGTGGCGTGTTACAGCGAGGCTACAAACTGTGACCATGTAACAGCGAGGCTACAACTAGTGACCATGTAAACAGCGAGGCTACAAACTAGTGACCATGTAACAGCGAGGCTACAACTAGTGACCATGTTACAGCGAGGCTGCAACTAAGTGACCATGTAAACAGCGAGGCTACAACTAGTGGACCATGTAACAGCGAGGCTACAACTAGTGACCATGTAACAGCGAGGCTACAACTAGTGACCATGTAACAGCGAGGCTACAACTAGTGGCCGTGTTACAGCGAGGCTACAACTAGTGACCATGTAACAGCGAGGCTACAACTAGTGACCATGTAACAGCGAGGCTACAACTAGTGACCATGTAACAGCGAGGCTACAACTAGTGACCATGTTACAGCGAGGCTGCAACTAGTGACCATGTAACAGCGAGGCTACAACTAGTGACCATGTAACAGCGAGGCTACAACTAGTGACCATGTTACAGCAAGGCTACAACTAGTTACCATGTTACAGCGAGGCTACAACTAGTGACCATATAACAGCGAGGCTACAACTAGTGACCATGTAACAGCGAGGCTACAACTAGTGGCCGTGTTACATCGAGGCTACAACTAGTGGCCATGTAACAGCGAAGCAATCAACTTCGACAACTTCCACTAGTGAGAGCGGCTGGATTTGAGAGGGACTTGACCTCTCAGCATCTGAGTTGTGATGAATGGTTTGAAAAACCGACAAGTTGAAGATTGAGACACTTATGCAGCATATGGAAATCTTTATTCAGGAAACGTTTCACCACACAGTGGCTTCATCAGTCCAATACAAAGAGGAAGGCGTAAGGAGAGGAGGAGAATGAGGTAATCAGTCCCTCAACCTGGAGTCGATGTGTTCAGTCCATCAATCTTGTAGAATGTACAGCATAGGGCCGTAGACGTGGCTTATATACTGTAGTGAGGTGACGTGAAGCAGATGGAGGCGGGGTCATAGTGGTACCATCCACTAGTCGAAGTAGGTCTTCGTCCAAAGGTTGAACAAGTGTTGAAGAATTCTTTGTAACAAGATCCCATGATGCTGCAGTGTCTGACAGTTGTGATGAATGGTTTGAAAAACCGACAAGTTGAAGATTGAGACACTTATGCAGCATATGGAAATCTTTATTCAGGAAACGTTTCGCCACACAGTGGCTTCATCAGTCCAATACAAAGAGGAAGGCGTAAGGAGAGGAGGAGAATGAGGTAATCAGTCCCTCAACCTGGAGTCGATGTGTTCAGTCCATCAATCTTGTAGAATGTACAGCATAGGGCCGTAGACGTGGCTTATATACTGTAGTGAGGTGACGTGAAGCAGATGGAGGCGGGGTCATAGTGGTACCATCCACTAGTCGAAGTAGGTCTTCGTCCAAAGGTTGAACAAGTGTTGAAGAATTCTTTGTAACAAGATCCCATGATGCTGCAGTGTCTGACAGTTGTGATGAATGGTTTGAAAAACCGACAAGTTGAAGATTGAGACACTTATGCAGCATATGGAAATCTTTATTCAGGAAACGTTTCGCCACACAGTGGCTTCATCAGTCCAATACAAAGAGGAAGGCGTAAGGAGAGGAGGAGAATGAGGTAATCAGTCCCTCAACCTGGAGTCGATGTGTTCAGTCCATCAATCTTGTAGAATGTACAGCATAGGGCCGTAGACGTGGCTTATATACTGTAGTGAGGTGACGTGAAGCAGATGGAGGCGGGGTCATAGTGGTACCATCCACTAGTCGAAGTAGGTCTTCGTCCAAAGGTTGAACAAGTGTTGAAGAATTCTTTGTAACAAGATCCCATGATGCTGCAGTGTCTGACATTGTGATGAATGGTTTGAAAAACCGACAAGTTGAAGATTGAGACACTTATGCAGCATATGGAAATCTTTATTCAGGAAACGTTTCGCCACACAGTGGCTTCATCAGTCCAATACAAAGAGGAAGGCGTAAGGAGAGGAGGAGAATGAGGTAATCAGTCCCTCAACCTGGAGTCGATGTGTTCATGTGTACATTCTACAAGATTGATGGACTGAACACATCGACTCCAGGTTGAGGGACTGATTACCTCATTCTCCTCCTCTCCTTACGCCTTCCTCTTTGTATATGGACTGATGAAAGCCACTGTGTGGCGAAACGTTTCCTGAATAAAGATTTCCATATGCTGCATAAGTGTCTCAATCTTCAGCATCTGAGTTCTTACCTCTCCTAGTGGCCTACGTCTCACCTCTTGGCGCTATAAAAAGCTCCATCCTGTCACTTCATCTCCATATTGTTTCATACTATGGAACAATGCTCTTCTCCAGACTGAGGGACTGACCACCTCAAAACTTTAAGGGTGATGGACTGATTACATCGTCTTCAAGTATCTTCTGCTTCTATCAACTTTTCTGTACTTGACTGAAGAAGCCTACTGTGTAGGCGAAACGTTTCATAATAAAGATACCTAACTGTTGCATATGTGTCTTACCTAACAACCTGTCGGTATTTTATACCATTTTAATGTTCAATGTGTCTTACCTAACAACAGCGAAGCTACAACGAGTGACCATGTAACAGCGAGGCTACAACTTGTGACCATGTAGCAGCGAAGCTACAACTAGTGACCATGTAACAGCGAGGATACAACTAGTGACCATGTAACAGCGAGGCTACAACTAGTGACCATGTTACAGCGAGGCTACAACTGAAGAATTGAGACACTTATGCAACACATGGGAATCTTTATTGAAGAAACGTTTCGCCACACAGTGGCTTCATCAGTCCAATACAAAGTAGAAATGGGTAAGGAGATTAGAAGTATGAGGTAATCAGTCCCTCAACCTGGATTCGATGTGTTCAGTCCATCACTCTTGTAGTAAGTGCAGCATAGGGCCAGAGAGGTGGCTTATATACTGCGGTGAGATGAGTTGAAGCAGGAGGAGGCGGGATCTTAGTGGGACCTGCCACTAGTTTAAGTAGGTCATCGTCCAAAGGTTGGGCAAGCGTTGAAGTCTTTGTACCAAGATTCCATGATGTTGCAGTGTCTGACAGATGTGATGAATGGTTTTGAAAACCGACAACCCATGTGTTGCATAAGTGTCTCAATTCTTCAACTTGTCGGTTTTCAAAACCATTCATCACATCTGTCAGACACTGCAACATCATGGAATCTTGGTACAAAGACTTCAACGCTTGCCCTACCTTTGGACGATGACCTACTTAAACTAGTGGCAGGTCCCACTAAGATCCCGCCTCCTCCTGCTTCAACTCATCTCACCGCAGTATATAAGCCACCTCTCTGGCCCTATGCTGCACTTACTACAAGAGTGATGGACTGAACACATCGAATCCAGGTTGAGGGACTGATTACCTCATACTTCTACTCTCCTTACCCATTTCTACTTTGTATTGGACTGATGAAGCCACTGTGTGGCGAAACGTTTCTTCAATAAAGATTCCCATGTGTTGCATAAGTGTCTCAATTCTTCAACTTGTCGGTTTTCAAAATAATTCATCACATCTGTCAGACACTGCAACATCATGGAATCTTGGTACAAAGACTTCAACGCTTGCCCAACCTTTGGACGATGACCTACTTAAACTAGTGGCAGGTCCCACTAAGATCCCGCCTCCTCCTGCTTCAACTCATCTCACCGCAGTATATAAGCCACCTCTCTGGCCCTATGCTGCACTTACTACAAGAGTGATGGACTGAACACATCGAATCCAGGTTGAGGGACTGATTACCTCATACTTCTACTCTCCTTACCCATTTCTACTTTGTATTGGACTGATGAAGCCACTGTGTGGCGAAACGTTTCTTCAATAAAGATTCCCATGTGTTGCATAAGTGTCTCAATTCTTCAACTTGTCGGTTTTCAAAACCATTCATCACATCTGTCAGACACTGCAACATCATGGAATCTTGGTACAAAGACTTCAAACGCTTGCCCAACCTTTGGACGATGACCTACTTAAACTAGTGGCAGGTCCCACTAAGATCCCGCCTCCTCCTGCTTCAACTCATCTCACCGCAGTATATCAGCCACCTCTCTGGCCCTATGCTGCACTTACTACAAGAGTGATGGACTGAACACATCGAATCCAGGTTGAGGGACTGATTACCTCATACTTCTACTCTCCTTACCCATTTCTACTTTGTATTGGACTGATGAAGCCACTGTGTGGCGAAACGTTTCTTCAATAAAGATTCCCATGTGTTGCATAAGTGTCTCAATTCTTCAACTTGTCGGTTTTCAAAACCATTCATCTCAGAGGCTACAACTAGTGACCATGTTACAGCGAGGCTGCAACTAGTGACCATGTAACAGCGAGGCTACAACTAGTGACCATGTAACAGCGAGGCTACAACTAGTGACCATGTTACAGCAAGGCTACAACTAGTTACCATGTTACAGCGAGGCTACAACTAGTGACCATATAACAGCGAGGCTACAACTAGTGACCATGTAACAGCGAGGCTACAACTAGTGGCCGTGTTACATCGAGGCTACAACTAGTGGCCATGTAACAGCGAGGCCACAACTAACGACCGTGTTACAGCGAGGCTACAACTAGTGACCGTGTTACAGCGAGGCTACAACTAGTGGCCATGTAACAGCGAAGGTACAACGAGTGACCATGTAACAGCGAGGCTACAACTAGTGACCATTTAACAGCGAGGCTACAACTAGTGACCATGTAACAGCGAGGCTACAACTAGTGGCCGTGTTACAGCGAGGCTACAACTAGTGGCCGTGTCACAGCGATCAATCTACAATACGAACCCATCAGCACTCAACAGTGGGAGACACTCACGAAGGATTTTCTATACAAAACCAGACAAATACTCAAACGCACTAGAGAAGGGAAGAAACTTCTGTATTTGTTACCCAGCAACCCTAAACCAGCATACATGTATGGTTTACCCAAGACCCATAAACATAATATTCCTCTCAGACCAATCACGTCAGGTATAGGCAGTGCACCACACAAACTTGCCGGAGTTCTTGCCAAACATCTTTCCTGCCTTCTGGGGACCATCAGCCCCGCTCATAAGCATTCAGGCGACCTTCTCAACCGCATCCGAAACCTCTCCATCTGTAACAAGAAACTAAGCAGTTTGGACGTGACTTCCCTCTTCACAAAAGTGCCTACCTCTAAAGCCATCGAGGCTCTACGACGTAAAGTCAATCAGGACCTTAATCTTCCTCTACCTCTCGGAGATTTTGTTGACTTGACTGAACTCTGTGTTAATTTCAACTGTTTTTCTTTCAACAACAGACTCTTCAAACAAACCTACGGCATGGGAATGGGGTCCCCCATCAGTGCCGTCTTAGCCAACTTGTACATGGAACACCTAAAGTCCGAACACTTCGCTAACATCATCCCTTCAAGCGTCACTTGGTTACGTTACGTGGACGACGTTCTCGTAATAACTCCCAAACGTTTTGATTTACGGAATCTTCAGGCAAGGCTCAACGCAGTTGAACTGGCGATCCAGTTTACACTAGAAGAAGAGTCCAATGACAAGATACCTTTCCTAGACGTCCTCATCCACAAAGTAGACAACAACCTAAGATTTCAAGTTTATCGGAAACCTACAAATAAAAATGATCTCACACACTTCTATTCCAGTCAAGATACTAGAACCAAAAGAGGCATCATCATCGGATTTTTCCTAAGAGCGTACCGAATTTGTAGTTCTGAGTTTCTTGACGAGGAATGTACATACATTCACCAAACCTTCACTGATTTACATTTTCCTCCCCTTTTCATCAAATATTGCAAGAAAAGAGCTCTTCAGATCATTAATTCTCCACCCACCAACACCACTCCTAACAAAGTTATAATTCTTCCCAACAGCCAGGTTGCACTGAATGTTTCTAAAGTACTTTCACAAACTACCACCAGAGTCGCCATCGCTTCCAGCACTTCAATAAAGGATCTAACCAGAACAAAATCCAAGCACCACGAACCAGTCAAAGCAGGGGTTTACACTATACCCTGTGGAGGCTGCGACAAGATTTATGTAGGTGAAACAGCAAGAAACCTCGACATCCGCCTCAATGAACACATTTACGCATGTAGGAACGATAACTTGAACAACGCCTGTGTACAACACCGAAATTCCACCAAGCATCTCATGAAATTCAGGGACGCCCAATTAGTGATCAAAGAAACCAATTTCCGCAGACGCAAGTGTCTTGAATCTTCACTAATAGCTGTTTCTAATACGATTAAACAAAACAAAGGCAGCTTCACCATCTCTGAAGTCTTAGCAAGAGTCCTCCTGAAAACAGTAAACCCTGCCATCACATAGTCTCTCCTGTTAATACTACACAAAGCACTAGTTGAGTTCTACGTCACACTACGACGGGACACGGTTGACATCAGACGACAAGTTTTCCATACGACAGACTTGATAACTTAGCTAAACTAGATGTATTTCGATCGCTACGCGATCCGAGGAAAGTATCTCTGTATCCATAACCCCAGCCCTCTGTACCTCAATACACACGATTCGAAATGTGCAGTGTGGCGTAAGGTGATAATGCTACTAAATATTGACTTGAAGATTTGAAGGGAATGAGAAGAGGCAGTCACAACAGTTTATATAATCTAATGTCCAAATTTCTTCAATAAATTAGGACATACACAGACTCAATGCGATTTAAATCTTTCAGAGGGGCCAAAGAGACCAATATCTTAAAATGCACAAGCACATAAAACTTGAAGCCGCTCTAATATTGCACTACCAAGTAGTCAACATGACAGCGTTCAGACATCATCGCCTTAAGAGCAGTATTTAAATTTTACAATTAAAAAAAAAAAACTAATTGGCATCTACACAGGTAAGTCCCATGGTTATGTCACCACGCAGAAACTGTCCCACGGTGATGTCACCATGCAGAAACTGTCCCACGAAGATGTGACGTCACAATGCAAAAATTGTCCCATGGTGATGTCACCATACAGAAACTGTTTTGCTTGGAGATTTGCAGTGTCCTTAATTAATGGATGACACTGTCATGCAAATTCTGGTATCGTCAGCAAAGGAGGTCACGGTGCTTACATCTCTGTCTGTATCATATATGAAAATGAGTAAAAGGAGCGAGTACTGTAGCTTGTGGAACAGAGCTTTTTAGTGTAGCCGCCTCTGACTTTACTCTGCTTACTATTACTCTACCCTACTTTTCATATTATTCCTTCATCACGCATTTTGTGTACTATTACACCATGATCGCACTTGTTGAAGGTTTTTGCAAAATATGCGTATGCTACATCTGCATTTTGTTTGTCCTCCAGTGCATTCACGACCATGTCATAATGGTCCAGTAGTTGCGAGAGGCAGGAGAGACCTGCTCTAAACCCGTGCTGTCCTGGATTACGCAACAGTTGAGTGTCCAGATGGTTGGCGAGCTTGCTTCTTAGAACCCTTTCAAAGATTATTATTATTATGTGCGGCGTTAATGCTATCAGTCTGTAATTCTTTGTAATTCCTTTGCTGCCACCTTTGTGAAGTGGGGCTATATCCGTTGCTTTTAGTGACTGTGGGACGACCCCTGTGTCTCTGCTCCCTTTCCATAGAATATTTAAGGCACATGCAAGGGGTTTCTTGCATTTCTTCATGAACATGGAGTTCCATGAATTTGGGCCTGGGGCAGAGTGCATAACATATCATTTATTGCTTTCTAAAAGTCCTGTGATGTTAGGATTATCTCAGAAATTCTGGAATTAACAAAATTTTGAGTCTCGGTCATAATAAATAATTTGGATTATTGACCCTTAGTCTGATTAACGGCTCACTAAACGTTGAGTTATTGAACATTAAAATGGTATAAAATACCGACAGATTGTTAGGTAAGACACATATGCAACAGTTAGGTATCTTTATTTCGAAACGTTTCGCCTACACAGTAGGCTTCTTCAGTCGAGTACAGAAAAGTTGATAGAAGCAGAAGAGACTTGAAGACGATGTAATCAGTCCATCACCCTTAAAGTTTTGAGGTGGTCAGTCCCTCAGTCTGGAGAAGAGCATTGTTCCAAAGTTTGAAACAATATGGAGTTGAAGTGACAGGATGGAGCCTTATATAGCGCCAGGAGGTGAGACATAGGTCACTAGTAGAACACAGATGTTGGGAGGTCAGGTCCCTCTCAAATCCAGCCGTTCTCACTAGTAGAGGTAGTCGAAGTTGATTTCAGGTCTGTACCAAGATACCCTACTGTGTAGGCGAAACGTTTCGAAATAAAGATACCTAACTGTTGCATATGTGTCTTACCTAACGTTGAGTTATATTGGGATTTCAGTATCTCATTCATTTCTTTGTTATCATCGGTATAAGTCCCATCTCATTTAAGCCAGGGCCCAATACTGGATATGTTTTTTGCCTTAGATTTGGCATAAAAGAAATATCTTGGGTTCCTTTCAATTTCTTTATTTCTTTAAGTTAGTTCAGTGTTTCTTAGCTCCTGTATGATTCCATAAGCTTAAGTTCGATGTTTTCTATTTCTCTGGCCGTATCTTAGATAGAATGACCCCTTTGAGAAGCTCTGTGATTCTTCACCTTCGCCTGTAGAGAGAGCATCTCTCTATCTTTCTATTTACATCTCTTTTTTTCTTAGGGGAGTGTGAGAAAAAAGAAGAGATGAAAACTAGTAAGAGAGAGAGAGAGAGAGAGAGAGAGAGAGAGAGAGAGAGAGAGGAAATAGATGGCAAGTAACATTTGCACCTGAGAAAACGCAAATGATGATCGTCTCTAGGCACCATGATGGTAATGCTGGTGCAGTAGTAAGGATGAATGGGAGGGTGTTGGCACCTAGAGAAGAAGTTGATATCCTTGGGGTGAAATTTGACTCCAAACTAACCATGAAGAACCATGTTGTAAATCTTGCAAACAAGGCAGCCAGGAAGCTTACAGCACTTCGCCGTATCTCGCATCTACTTGACAGTAGGGGTTGCAAGATTCTGTACGAGGCACAAGTACGCTCGCACCTTGAGTATGCTCCACTTTCTTGGTTTGCCTGCCCCCCCCTCTCATCTGCGACTGCTTGACAGAGTAGAGAACAGAGCAAGACGTCTCATCTCTCGCCTGGACCCATTCTGGATAGATCTGTCATTTCAGCAGAGCCTTCAACATAGGAGGGATGTGGGTGGCCTTACTGTTATGTACAAGGCCAATATTGTCAAAGTACCACACTTGGATCCACTTCGAGGACAGCGTGAAACAAGCTTTTATGCCACAAGACGGGCAGAAAACAGCAACTTCACTCTGGCTGTACCCTTCTCCAGGACTTCACTCCATCTGAGATCCTATATACCCAGGATGACTCGAGTATGGAACACATTCGTACAGCATAATGATGTCAACGAGATAAAGTTAGTTGATCAAATGAAAATGCTGGCCCACAGATGGCTCCAACTTCATCCTGTTCCCTACTTGTACGTCTCATAACAATAAAAATGCTTTCAAATGAGCTGATGTAGGTAACAGCTCTTAGCTTGCCAATAAAGTTAGGAATCCTTAACCTGTAAATAGTTTGTCAATAAAGCTAGGGATCCTTAACCTTGTCAAACCCTGTGTAAAACAAAGAGAGAGAGAGAGAGAGAGAGAGAGAGAGAGAGAGAGAGAGAGAGAGGGAGAGACAGAGAGACTCCCTTTGCAGGCAAAATCGAAAAATCACAGAGCTTCACAAAGTGGCCAGTCTATCTGAAATACGGAAGGATGCACTGGCCAAATAAATAAATAAATAAATAAATAAATAAAGTTTATTTCTTTGTAAAGGTTACAGTGTGTAATTATAATTTTGATTTGCCAAGTACAAAGATAGCCACCATCATGCCGAGGCATTTCGGGCAAACTAATCCTAATACACAGTAACTAATTAAAACTAGTTAAGATAATAGTACATAGTAATTATACTTAAAACTAAACATAGAATAGTGGTTAGCTGTTTTACAATCTTATTTGAACTTAATAAATCTTATGTAAACTTAGTACAAAATCTAACTTACAAGTAATGGTGCAGGTGGTAATGTTTTATGGAATGGCAGAATTAAAAGCCAGGAGGTCACATAAGACTAATTAGCAGATGTTTTGGCAGGTTTGGTTAATATTGAGAAACAAAATGATTTTATGGATTGGCAGAATTAAGAGCCTAGAGGTCACATGATAAAACTAGTTAGCAGATGTTTGGTTGATTTAGTTAATATTGTGAGATAAGATGATTTTTTAGCAGAGTCCTAAATTTATAAGCTGTCTGGGGATCCTTGACCTGTTCTAGTAGCGAGTTTCAGATCTTCGGGCCTTTTATGCGCATAGTGTTCTTGCAGAGTGCGAGTCTGACTCGAGGGATATTGAAAAGTGCCTTATGCTTTGTATTGTGACTGTGCATTCTGTTGTAACTGTCCAGTATAGTTTTAGGGAAGGGTTTACCGTGGAGTTTAAAGTTCTGTATATGTAGTAAGCACAATAATATGAGTGTATGTCTTGTATATTTAGCAAGTTGAGTCTTAAAGGAATCATACAGGAGCCAAGAAACACAAGAACTTAAAGCAATACCTTACTCGGATTGCGCAGCGACTGAAAAACATTAAGTTGTCTCACACTTGGGCCCAATTCTGGACAATACTCCAGCAAAGTGTTCTAAGAACTGACTATAAGTGGGAGAGCACTAGAATGGGTTTTGTCTTGGGCAATGCTTCAAACTACAGAAGAATTTGCCACCGAAGTGGCTAGTTTATTGTGCACCCTATATCAATCCTGTGGACGGTAGCGCAAGGGCATATGGATACACAAAAGGCCTAGGAACTAGGCACCAAAAGGGTTAACAGGTGTACTTATAGATTTATATCTACAGTTCACTTATCTGCTACTAATTTTCATTAATAAGATATCTTGACATGTCTATCCCTGTATTCCTCAATAAGTGGACAATTAAGCTCAGTGTTCGAGGCAGTGACCATATGCCTGATCACATAATTTGCATTTAGTTTGAGCATCATCTGTGTCTCCCAAACTGCCAGAAGTACTTGTAACCAAGCCTAAACCTGGCCACTACAACATCAGTCAGTCTGTTCACATTGCAAGTTGCTCCATAAACATACTTATCTACGTTCATGTTATCATAGTAGGTTATAGATCTACTCACGCTTCTAACTGCATTCCTATGACAATCATTTTCATTATTGACTTCTCTCCTAATATTATTCCTAATGCTAGACACAGATATACTAAAGTTATATTCTACATTCTCCTTCTGGGTACTCTTCTTGGCTAACATATCAACTTTATCATGAAGGAGTAATCCAATGTTTGATGGGATCCATAGCAATTGTGCATTAATTCCTTTGTCCTGATTTTTGAGTATCTATACCTGGCTTCTCCAGTATGTATGTTGTTGGAGTCATTATATGAGTCAAGAGCCTTCAGTGATGACATAGAATCAGTAATGATGATAGTCAAGCTCAGTGTCATAGGTTAGCTTTAGCGCCATTAGGATTGCAGACAATTCAGTTTGCAATGTAGACGCCCAGTTGTTAATTCTTATGCCTAGTTCAACAAATTTATTATCGTTCTTAACTAGGGAGGTGGCAACAAGAGCTGATGCAGCCCTGCCAGAAGACTACTGGAATAATTGTCAACTGACCTTTCCTTCAAAAGACACAATAAGACCAAGGTCACGAGAGACAGGAGGATTACGGTGTGGATACTGAGAATTTCCAAAACAAGGGAAAAAATGCTAATGGTGACACTTTTCAGTGCTGACGGACCCGTTCAGGGCAAGAGAAATTTCAGAGCTGCAACTGATACAGAGATCGTTTGCGGCCCACATAGATCCAACAAAGTACGTATTTAAATTATTGGGAACGCCTTCAAGTTTTAAATACGTACTCACCGGAGCGGAAGAGAGAGAGATACATCAAATCAAATCACTTTTATTTCTTTGCAAGTAGTACATTGAGATTATGTATTTACAATAAAGAGTTGCAGTACAAAGAGAACCACTATCATGCCTAGGCATTATGGGCAGACGTAATTCAATGTCTTACTGACTACTTAATACTAAAGAAATTTATCATAGTTTAGGTTGTACAGTAGTAAATATTGAAATTATATTATGGGAATATAACATTTCGATTTGTTGAAAGTAGTTTACAGTATAAGAATGCTACAATTGGGTGCAGAGCAGTACTGTTTTGGGTAGGTATTTATGCTACTATGTAGTATTAGTCAATGTATGAACTTGGGCGTCTAGTATTGAAGTTTTAAGATTTAGGTAATTGGGAGATTTTGTTTGGTAAAGTTAAATATTGAGTATTTAGTCTAGGGTGAGTAAGTGACTTTTGAGAAGAGCCTTAAATTGATGTTCAGACCGGGTTACTTTAGTATTTTCTGGTAATGAATTCCAAATTTTGGGGCCCTTTATGTGCATAGAGTTTTTACACAGTGTGATATGGACACAGGGCACATCAAAAAGAGATCTGTGTCTTGTGTTTTGGTCGTGTGTCCTGTTAAGGTTAGTGAGGAGAAGTTTGAGTGGAGGGTGTATGTTTGAAGGTAGTGTTCTATGTATGTAGTAGGCACATGAATAAGTATGGATGTTCTTTATGGTGAGCAGATTTAGACTTTTGAAAATTGGTGAAGTATGCTGGCATGAGTGGGAATTTGTTATCATTCTTACTGCAGTCTTTTGCTGGGTTATTAGTGGTCTTAGGTGATTTAATGTTGCTGATCCCCATGCACAAATTCTATATGTGAGATAAGGGTAGATGAGTGAATGATACAGTGCAAGGAGAGCTAAATGTGGAACATAGTACCGTATCTTTGATAGTATGCTTACTGTCTTAAAGATTTTCATGGAAATTTGTTGTATATGTGTCTGGAATTTGAGGCTACTGTCACGGTGGATTCCTAGGAATTTTCCCTCTGTGAGTCTTGTGACGGGCGATCCGTTTAGCATTATGTTAAGTGGCACATTTGCAGCTCTGGTTCCAAACTGAATGGAATAGATTTTGTCAGTATTTAGGGTAAGATTATTACTCATCATCCAGGTAGATATTTTTTTGCAATTCGGCATTGACAGTGTTGGCGAGTATGACTGGGTTTGGGTGAGAGAAGACGTATGTAGTGTCATCTGCAAATAATGTGGGTTTGAGTAGCTGCGATGCATTCGGTAGGTCATTGATGTAGATGAGAAAGAGGAGTGGTCCAAGGACACTTCCTTGTTGGACACCTACTGTGACTGGTTGAGTGGAAGAGGGTGCACCATTTGTATACACATATTGGCTTCTGTTACTAAGGTATGACTTTAGGTAGTTGAGGGAGTGCCCTCTTATACCATGGTGTGTTAATTTAAATTGCAGCAATTCATGGTCGACTGTATCAAAAGCTTTACGGGACTTCTCGGGAGCGATGTATATTAGTTCTAGCATGTGTATAATAGCATCATTTGTGTTTTTATTATTCCTGAATCCAAACTGACAGGGGGTTTAGTATGTTGTGTGAGACGAGGTAGGAACAGATCTGTCTATGAATTAATTTTTTCAAAGATTTTAGAGAGCAGTGGTAAGTTAGATTTGGGTCTATAGTTATTCAAGTCGGCTTGATCACCTCCTGTGTGGATCGGGGTGACCCTCGCTATTTTGAGAATCGCTGAGAAGGTGGAGGATTCAATGGATTTGTTAGTGTTGCAATAATTGGTGATATGGTAATATATACATGGAAAGTACTTGAGGGTCTTGTCCCAAATCTGCACACTGCCATAATAACATACTGGAGTGAGAGATATGGAAAAAAAATGCAAAATAAACTCAATGAAAAGCAAGGGTAATGTGGACACATTAAGGAAACACTGTATCAACGTCCGTGGCCCTAGACTATTCAACATCTTGCAAGAAGATATCAGAAACACTGCTGGGACAAGTGTAGAAAGTCTTCAAGAGGAACTGGAGAAGCATCTTCATCAGATGCCAGATCAACCAGGCTGAGATGGACCTGTGGGTCAGCGGGCCATCAGCAGCAGCAACAGCCTACTCTCGGAGCCCATGGCCGGGCTCCAAGGTGAAGGTGTTAGTTTGTAAGCAGTCATTTCTGTAAAGCACATACCCTATCGTGCGACAATTTTTTCGATAGTGACATAGACGTGGGACAGTTTCTGCACGGTGACATCACCATAGGACAGTTTCTGCATAGTGACATCATCGTAGGACAGTCTTTGCATAGTGACATCACCGTGGGACAGTTTCTGCATAGTGACATCATCGTGGGACAATTTCTACATGGTGGCATCACCGTGGGATAGTTTCTGTATAGTGACATCACCGTGGGACAGTTTCTGCATAGTGACATCACCGTGGGACAGTTTCTACATGGTGACATCACCATGGGGCAGTTTCTGCATGGTAACATCACCGTAGGACAGTTTCTGCATGGTGACATCACCGTGGGACAGTGCATGGTGACATCACCGTGGGACAGTTTCTACACGGTGACATCACCGTGGGACAGTTTCTGCATAGTGACATCACCGTGGGACAGTTTCTGCATGGTGACATCACCATGGGACAGTTTCTGCATGGTAACATCACCGTAGGACAGTTTCTGCATGGTGACATCACCATGGGACAGTTTCTGCATGGTAACATCACCGTAGGACAGTTTCTGCATGGTGACATCACCGTGGGACAGTGCATGGTGACATCACCGTGGGACAGTTTCTGCATGGTGACATCGCCGTGGGACAGTTTCTGCATGGTGACATCACCGTGGGACAGTTTCTACAGAGTAACATCACCGTGGGACAGTTTCTACACAGTGACATCGCTGTGGGACAGTTTCTACACAGTAACATCACCGTGGGACAGTTTCTACACAGTGATATCACCGTGGGACAGTTTCTACACAGTGACATCACCGTGGGAGTTTCTACACAGTGACATCACCGTGGGACAGTTCTACACAGTGACATCACCGTGGGACAGTTTCTACTGTGACATCGCCGTGGGACAGTTTCCACACAGTGACATCGCCGTGGGACAGTTTCTACAGTGACATCACCGTGGGGCAGTTTCTAGAAGGTGAGAGTTAGTTTAATATGTCTATTATGCAACCCATACCCATCCTGTGGGCGGTAGTCAAAAGATTACAGAGGTACATAATTGGTCCAATTCAATTCAAAGTTTATTCTCTATAAGGATTACAATGCTGAGTTTACAGAATTTGGTTATTGTGTGGTTTACATGTAGTAAAATAATAATTACAGAGTGTACCACTAGAACACCTAGCATGGCTAGGCATTTCGGGCAGACTTAAATTAAATCTTAAGTTTAAAATATTACAAAATTATGAGGTAAGTTGGTATTATGGCTAAGTGACTAAATACTAGTTTGTGAGTTTAGCAATGTGAATGCTTTTGTTTTGGCACTATACATAGTTTCAGTATTGGAGTATCACAGGCCAACTTATGACTAGTTAAGATTAATTATTTTGAGATTGAGATTGATATTTCTGTTTATGGTCAAATGGACTCCAAAGTTTTGATAGCTGAGCAAGTTACAGAGGTAATGGACTCACAATTACGAAGGTAATGAACTCACAATTTACAAAAGTAATGAACTCCAGGTAGGTCTGGTCACAATCATGACAAGTTACAAAGGTTTTTTTTTATACAAGGTGACAGTAGCCAGATAGATGATAATTCTCCTCACAATAACTCTGTGGGGCAGTTAATACATAGGTGGCAATACAAAAGGCACTACTGTAGCCAGTTAATGGATGGATGATTAAACAATAGGCACTACAGCAGAAAGTTAATGGATGGGTGACGATAGAGAGAGTTTGAAATAGTGCGGTGGGCCAAGCTGTGAGGGAACCATCGCAGCCGGACCTGTGTACCACACTCGGGGGTAAACACTTCTACCTGGCCCAGTTTTCAACCCCTGACTGACCTGTTAACCAGGAACTGCTGTTGTGAAGAGACGGTGGAGGGTAGAAGAAGAAAGGGTGAGTGGCAAGACACAGTTAATGAGGGTATCGGCATTTAGCGAGGTTGTTTTAGTGTTAACTGGTGGGCGGGGGGTGTAAGGTAACTGGTTAATAGGTGGAGGTGGATTTATGTGTCTGAAGCAACTGGTGAATGTTGTTGTTAGGTGACTGGTTAAGATGTCAGTGTGAGGATGGTTACCAGTCTGTGAAGGACCCTTAAATGTTGGTAAATAAGGTGACAAAGAGGCTTTAACTGGTAGACAGTGGATGCTAATCTACGAGGTAAGTTGTACACTTTTTTTTCTGCATAATGGTCCTTAAAAGTTAGTAAGTAAGTAAGCAAGTAAGTAAGTAAGTTTATTCAGGTATACACAAATACAGTTACATAGAATTATCATACATAGCAGCATATGTGTAGAGAACCTAGGATAACCCAAAAAAGTCAGACAGTGACTTATTTCCATTACGGCCCATTATTGTGGGTGATAATCATCTTGTTTAGTTATGTTGGTTAAGCACTTGGTGTGGCTAGTAAGTGGACAGGAGCTCGTGGCTTAAGTGGTAGAACCGTCAATCCACAGATATCTAAAGTACCCCGGGCCCATCAAGAGATACCATGGCGCCCATGAAGGGTTCTTAATCCAAAGAACTGGAGCTACACTTTCTCTCCTTCGACTGAATCTGATTGTTACCCTGCTTCCCTAGGGTGCTGTATCATCCTGCTGGTTTAGTACTACCTTGAAATAAATGTATACTGTATATAAAAAGACACGGTTTTATCATGTCTTAAATGGCAAAATTGGGCATGTTTCCTTACACTTGTCCCCATTCACCTAAAAGTAGGTAGGTACCTGGACGTTTATAATAATAATAATAATAATAATAATAATAATAATAAATCTTGTCAGTATTGCATACCATTCTTGTACAATAATATCTTTATTTACTAAAAGTACATGTACAAGGTATACAGTCCTAGCTGACATCAATGACATACTACTATATAGAAAGCCCGAAATGCTCTGCATAACAAGTGGCTTTCTTTTATATTTTATTATCACACTGGCTTTTTCGGGCCACCCTGCTTTGGTGGGAATCGGCCAGTGTGATAATAAAATATAAAAGAAAGCCACTTGTTATGCAGAGCATTTCGGGCGAATTAGGTCCATGTCCCAGGATGCAACCCACACAAGTTGACTAACTCCGTGCCGGGAATCAAACGCAGACCCTCGCATTGTGAAGCAAGAGCTTTAGCGATCAGGCCACAGGGCACTGTTGGTTGACTGTTGTGGGTCACATCCAGAAGATCAAAAAACCCCGGTGCAATTAGCTACACTGATATACAGTGGACCCCCGCATAACGATATTAATCCGTTCCTGAGAGCTCATTGTTATGCGAAATTATCGTTATGCGAATGAATTTTCCCCATAAGAAATAATGGAAATCAAATTAATCCGTGCAAGACACCCCAAAGTATGAAAAAAAAAAATTTTTACCACATGAAATATTAATTTTAATACACACAAACTGAAAAAGGCATGCACAATTACATGACACTTACCTTTATTGAAGATCTGGTGGTGATTGATGGGATGGGAGGAGGAGAGAGTCTTGTGTTTAGAAGGGGAATCCCTTCCATTAAGACTTGAGGTGTCAAGTCCTTTTCTGGGGTTACTTCCCTTCTTCTTTTAATGCCACTAGGACCAGCTTCAGAGTCGCTGGACTTCTGTCGCACAACATATCTGTCATAGTGGCCTGTACCTCTCGTTCCTTTATGACTTCCCTAAAGTGTTTCACAAGATTGTCAGTGTAATTAGTCACCAGCACGGCTTGCAATGCTGTGTGAGGGTGATTTTCATCCATAAAGGTTTGCACTTTCAGCCACATTGCACAGATTTCCTTAATCTTTGTAGTAGGCAACTTCTTCAGTTTCTCTCTCCCCTCCTCCGAAACCAGTTTCCTCAGGTCTGGCCTCTTGTTGTTGAAGTTGATCTAGCAGCTCATCAGTGGTTAGTTCTTCATTGTCCTCCTCCACCAACTCTTCCACATCATCCCCACTAACCTCCAGCCCCAAGGACTTTCCCAATGCCCACAATGGATTCCTCAACTGGCATACTCCTCTCAGGGTTAGCCTGAAACCCTTCAAAATCCCTTTGGTTACACATTCTGGCCACAGTTTCTTCCAAGCAGAGTTCAAGGTCCTCTTAGTCACTCCCTCCCAAGCCTTACCTATAAGGTTTACACAATTGAGGATATTAAAGTGCTCTCTCCAAAACTCTCTTAGAGTCAGTTGAGTTTCTGAGGTCACTACAAAGCACCTTTCAAACAGAGCTTTTGTGTACAGTTTTTTGAAGTTTGCAATAACCTGCTGGTCCATGGGCCTGCAGGAGAGGAGTGGTATTAGGAGGCAAAAAACTTCACCTTAATGAAGCTCATGTCCCATAAAGTCGCTCTGCCACGTCTGTAGGATGACCAGGGGCATTGTCTAACACCAGGAGGCACTTAAGGTCTAATTTCTTTTCAGTTAGGTAATCTTTCACATTGGGGGCAAATGCATGGTGTAACCAGTCATAGAAAAAAGTCCTAGTGACCCATGCCTTACTGTTTGCCCTCCACAGCACACACAAATTAGCCTTGAGGACATTCTTTTGCCTGAATGCTCTGGGAGCTTCTGAGTGATACACTAATAAAGGCTTCACTTTGCAATCACCACTAGCATTGGCACACATGAGAAGAGTAAGCCTGTCTTTCATAGGCTTATGTCCTGGGAGTGCCTTTTCCTCCTGAGTAATGTAGGTCCTGCTTGGCATTTTCTTCCAAAACAGGCCTGTTTCATCACAATTAAACACTTGTTCAGGTTTCAGTCCTTCACTGTCTATGTACTCCTTGAATTCCTGCACATATTTTTCAGCTGCTTTGTGGTCCAAACTGGCAGCCTCACCATGCCTTATCACACTATGTATGCCACTACGCTTCTTAAATCTCTCAAACCAACCTTTGCTGGCCTTAAATTCACTCGCATCATCACTAGTTACAGGCATTTTTTTAATTAAATCCTGATGCAACTTCCTAGCCTTTTCACTTATGATCACTTGAGAGATGCTATCTCCTGCTATCTGTTTTTCATTTATCCATACCAATAAGAGTCTCTCAACATCTTCCATCACTTGCGATCTCTGTTTCGAAAACACAGTTGAACCTTTGGCAAGAACAGCTTCCTTGATTGCCGTTTTGTTGCCCACAATAGTAGCGATGGTTGATTGGGGTTTATTATACAGCCTGGCCAGCTCGGAGACACGCACTCCACTTTCATACTTATCAATGATCTCTTTCTTCATCCCTCTAGTAATTCTCACCCTTATTCCTGTAGGGTTGGCACTAGAAGCTTTCTTGGGGCCCATGGTCACTTATTTTGCAGATAAAATCACCAAAAACACTGTAATAATACGAAATGTTCCGATTGTATGCTTGGATGTTACCGCGGAGGCTGGCTGGTAAACAATGCCATCGGCGGAACATGTGAGGCTGGCTCAGGCCGCACATTAGACGCATCTTGGACGAACAGCGTTGAGTGGGTTTTTTAGCGGTATGCGAGGCAAAATCTTAGCGATAAAATGTATCGGTATGCGGATTTAACGTTATGTAAGGCCAACGGTATGCGGGGATCCACTGTATACCCTCGTGGGATATTCCTGGGTCACAAGTCCTCAATGCTAATGATCTGAAAATTTTTGGTGGGACAACACTGATATCTCTTGAGGGACATTCAAAAACCATGGTTCTACAGATCTCGACTCGTAATCATTATAAGATAGTTTACATGCATTACAGCATGTTCCATGTTGCCATCCTGATCTATATGATAGTTACTTTCTGGAAACCAGAGCTGATGAACTCTGAAAAATTTACAATAATTTTAGGAAATATAGAGATATTGTAGGTCAAGTCATCATAAAATACCATGTTTGTATTTTTTTGTAAAGGTCTTTAAGGGTCACAGCAGCTGGTGCAATATTGAGCTCTACTTTTATTGACTAGGAAATAAAAGCTGCCCACATCTTCGCAGGAATTGGGAAAGGAACAAGGTTCTCTGCAAATAGAAATTGGGAAAAATTGCTCCTAGTAGGTCAGGTGGAACCCCCACACTTTAACCCCAGAGGTGCCAGATGTTCACACTACCTGAGTAACTGACTTCATGTAAGAAATCTGTAGAAATCTGTAGTGGAAAAAAGGATCTGATGTATATCACCCTGATGACGAAGATGAGCATAAAAGGCAGAAAATAGGGAAATTTCACACCAATGCTCAATGCAATGGTAAGATAAGAGAGATAAAGATGAAGATTTTATTTCTTTGCAATGTTTACAATGTGTGATTACAATTTTGATTTGTTAAGTACAAAGGAAGCCACTATCATGCTGAGGGCATTTTGGGCAGACTAAACCTATAGCCAGTGGTGGGCACAGTTCCGCTAACTTTGGAAACTGTTAGGGGACCAATCAGCTTCTGCTAAATGAAGTTCCACTAACTTTGAGTCTGCTAAAAAAAAAAAAAATCATACGTTGTTGGTAGTCGGACAGCAGTGCCTTTTCAACGGTGCACGTGTTTGTTCCTGTCTGTTGTGGGCATTTCTCCAACAGTCAGTCAGGCACACTGTTGACTGACTACGTGTAAACGTGACTTGTCAACGCAGCAGCATCTGAGCAGCATTGTTATAGTCCTCCATACCCCTCCCCCTCAGTCAGACAGTGCCATCTTAGGAGATATATCTCCTATTTTGAAAGTTCTCATTATGCAAGCTGTCATTATTCGGCAGTTTGCTGTATTTGTTTTATTGTGATCTCTGACATTTTTTCCTAATTTTGTGCTTGTCTCTTATATTCTAGTAAGTTTATTCAGGTATACACAAATACAGTTACATAGATTATCATACATAGCAGCGTGTGTGTAGAGACCCTATTATAACCCAAAAAAGTTAGACAAAGTGACTTATTTCCATTGGGGTTCTTTTAACCCTTTCAGGGTCCACAGGCCCTTTCCGAGACTTGCTCTCAGGGTCCCCCAAATTTAAAAAAAAAAAAATTATTTTTCTTATGAAAAGATAGAGAATCTTTTCCCGATCATAATGACACCAAAAGTATGAAATTTGATGGAAAACTTACGGAATTATGCTCTCGCGAAGTTAGCAGTCTTGACGATATTTACGCATCAGCGATTTTGCCCACTTTGAGCCCTATTTTCGGCCAATTCCACTGTACTAGTCGACAAAAATCATAACTGTTTTGCTAGAACTCCATTTTTTCTATCGAACGAGTACAAGAAACCACCCATTTACCAATTTCAACTATCCAGTACAGTGGTCAGAATTTAGCAATTTTGCCAATCTCGCACAAATTTCAAAAGATGCCAATTTCCTAATAGGGTCCAGAATAAAAAAGAAAGACATTCCTGGCACTAAAATAACATTTCCTGTGTTCATTAGTCACGTCCCCACGCCCCTCTTACATTCTTATGCTTTTCACTTTGAATTTTTATTCTCACAAAAAAAATAGAAGATTTACTGTTATGCAGACTACTGCATTAGTGTAGAAATGGTATAAATAATATCAGCGCACTTGTGAAAGAATATTAGACTCGCCAGTGACTTGTATTGGACGCATGGCATGATTTGTTTACTTTTGAACTTTGGTAAAAATCGAACATTTCTGCTATGTTGAGCTCAATTTCAAGGTACTTTTCATTGTAAAACCAGTCAAAATCATCTCAATTTCTGTAATATGTCTTCCATTATAGAAAATGAGACCAGGAAAACTAGAATACAACAATAAATACCATACAAAAATATGGTGCAAAGTCCTGTTTTAATCCAAAAACACGGTCGTTTTTTTTTTTTCCCCATTACGCACTGTGTGCTGCAGGATTTTTTTTATACTGCGCACACTGACCACATAGACCCATTCTTTCATATGTAGTCCTACCAGCTTTCTCTCACTAGATTTGAGGGCGCTAGAATTTAGGCGTACTAGTACGTCATGGACACTGGTGTGTAAGCCATACTAGTACGGCCGAAACCCTGAAAGGGTTAATACAGTGGGATTTCTACTTATGAGTTTAATCCATTACATGACCTTACTCGCAACTGGATTTGCTCGTTTGCAGTCAATTTTCCTCATTTAAATTAACTGAAATGGAATTAATTCGTTCCAGTGGAATTCCAGGCATGAGAAAATACTTTAATAATTTCCCTAATATCAACTCTACAGCTTATTTATCTATCACAATTCATGTAATATGACATAATAAACAATATTAATAGCATAGAAACATGATGCATACACTAGAATGAATAAAATACAGAGTGACTTATAAGTGCTACACTCTTAATGCTTCACTTAATTGCTACTCTCTTAATGCTACACTTTGCCACTGCTACCTCATGTTGTCTGCCACTGCTACCTCATGTTGTCTGCCACTGCTACCTCATGTTGTCTGCCACTGCTACCTCATGTTGTCTGCCACTGCCTACATGTTGTCTGCCACTGCTACCTCATGTTGTCTGCCACTGCTGCCTCATGTTGTCTGCCACTGCTGCTTCATGTTGTCTGCCACTGCTGCCTCATGTTGTCTGCCACTGCTGCCTCATGTTGTCTGCCACTGCTGCCTCATGTTGTCTGCCACTGCTGCCTCATGTTGTCTGCCACTGCTGTGCTTCATGTTGTTCTGCCACTGCTGCTCATGTTGTCTGCCACTGCTGCTTCATGTGTCTGCACTGCTGCCTCATGTGTCTGCACTGCTGCTTCATGTTGTCTGCCACTGCTGCTTCATGTTGTCTGCCACTGCTGCCTCATGTTGTCTGCCACTGCTGCCTCATGTTGTCTGCCACTGCTGCCTCATGTTGTCTGCCACTGCTGCCTCATGTTGTCTGCCACTGCTGCCTCATGTTGTCTGCCACTGCTGCCTCATGTTGTCTGTCACTGCTGGCCCGGTGGCCTGGTGTGGTGGCTAAAGCTCCCGCTTCACACACGGAGGGCCCGGGTTCGATTCCCGGCGGGTGGAAACATTTCGACACGTTTCCTTACACCTGTTGTCCTGTTCACCTAGCAGCAAATAGGTACCTGGGTGTTAGTGGACTGGTGTGGGTCGCATCCTGGGGGACAAGATTAAGGACCCCAATGGAAATAAGTTACAGTCCTCGATGACGCACTGACTTTCTTGGGTTATCCTGGGTGGCTAACCCTCCGGGGTTAAAATTCCGAACGAAATCTTATCTTATCTTATCTTCATGTTGTCTGCCACTGCTGCTTCATGTTGTCTGCCACTGCTACCTCATGATGTCTACCACTGATGTCGCCAAAGAATTGCAAACATTTCTGCTATTTTGAGCTCAGTTTCGAGGTACTTTTCATGGTGAAACCAATTAAAATCATATTTATTTTTGTAGTATATCTTCCATTCTATCGCAAGAGACCAAATAAAACAAGAATACAGCCATAAAAACCATACGAAAATATACCGCTAAGGGGAGGCTAATGGCTGAGAAGTGAACTCTGTTATTTATGGTCCGATTTCTTTCATTTTTGATGTACGTTAAGAAGCGTCTTTTCATCATACATTGCCGAAGTTTCAATAAGATAGTCCAACAAACAACTGAGATCCAATTCCCTAGATCAAGAGCAAGAGCCCCCTCACCAGTGTCGATTAACCTCCCTTGAGGCCTGCTCACATCTGGAAATTTTGCTCGCGTCTGGAAGCAAAAAATCGACCGAGCAGCTGCTCGTATCTGGAAAAACTCGCACCTGGAAGCACTCATAAGTAGAGGTTCCACTGTACATTATTATTATACTATAAAGGAAATAATATCTTATTATTCCTATTATATTATACTATACTAGGAATAAGGTAAATGAGTTATTTACATTTTCGTGTGTTATCTAAAAAAAGTAAAAAAATCATTCTCCTCTCTTTCTGTCCCTACATTCATTAGGTACCTTTTGGCGCTCTTCTTGAGCTGCTTCATGCTACGACTGGCTTTGACATGTGCAGGTAGTCTGTTCCATATCTTAACCCTTAAACTGTCCAAACGTAGATCTACGTTTTTTCAACATTTGAAAGTATGTAAAAAAAGTAGATCTTTTTTTTTTTTTTTGTTTACAATTGAAAATGTGTAAAAAAAACTGTTCTATTTTTTTTTTATATTTGAAAATATATAAGAAAAATGTAGATCTACTTCTGGAGAACTACGCATATGAACGTAGATCTGCTTGGACAGTTTAAGGGTTAATTGTTGTACAATAAAAGGTTTTTGAAGCCTGGCCACTGACTGTGCATACTGCAAAGTTGTGTTCCCTTCCCCTAGTAGTATGATTGCTTTGGTTCTCAGCCTTGACAAAACTAGCAGCAAGATATTCTGGACACTGTTCATGAGCAATTTTATAAACTTGATTTAACTTCAGTTGTTTTACTCTGTCTTCAACATTCAGCATATCCAGTTGTTGTATCTCATCCTAGCCTACATGTTCTCTTTGACCCAGGTCCAGGATGTATCTTACCATTTTGTTCTGGGTGATTTGTAGTCTAGCTTTCAGTTTTTATACAAATATTTATTTCCTCCTAAAGCTTACAATGTCAAGGCAGAGTGCCATGAAGAGCAAGTGTAGTCCATATGACATTGTATAAGGGCTAGACATAGGGTCCTGCGAGTCTCAGTAGGTGGACAGTGTGTCTCAGTAGGTGGACAGTGTGTCTTAGTAGGTAGACACTGTGCTGTTCCCTATCAATTCTCCTGAAACACACTCCACCTCTTTTCAAGTCTTAACTTGCTAATTATACAAAACATCCACACTTATTATTGTGCCTACTACACGCACAGAACACTATACTCTAATGTAAACCATCCTCTCAAACTCCTCCTTGGTAACTATAACAGAACACATGACCATAATACAAGACACAGATCACGCTTCGATATCCCTCGCGTTCATCTCTCCCTATGCAAAAAGCTATGCACGTAAAAGGCCCAAAGATCTGGAATTCATTGCCAGAACACGCTAAAGGACCCCTGTCTGCTAATCAGCTAAAGGCCCTAATAAGAAATCACCTCATCACCTAAAATTAGCCAGACAAACCGTACCTAATCGCTACCAGTTTCTCAAAAGCTACTCATATTGTGCTGATGAATGCTCAGCCACTTACTACTTTGAAATTAGGATGTCTATTTTTTTTTTCCATTCTCGCCGTGTCATCCGTGATGCTAAACACACTTGCTGGCGAGATTGTCTCCACCATCACCCCTGCTTCCTCTGAGTGCAGTCTGGAAAAAAGTATGGAAACTGAGTGGTAAATATTCTCCTGACCCGGCTCCTGTTCTGCAGGTTGCCGGTGTTGATACAGCAAACCCTCTAGATGTTGCCATTGAAATTGGCAATCATCTGGTCCGTATTTATCTGGGGCTCCATCTCTGCCCCTCGTTTCTTTCCCCAAAGTCTACCAGAGAGTTAGCACCCTTGGACTTTTCTCTCAGAGAAGAACAGTATAATGTGCCTTTTACACTTCAGGAACTGGAGGCAACACTCTCAGCTCACCGATCATTGACAGCTGGGCCCGACAACATTCATATTCATATGTTACAACATTTACATCAGTCAGCCCTTGCAGTCCTCTTAGGCCTTTTCAATCTTATTTGGTCATAAGGAGTTCTTCCACAGTTGTAGAAATCTGCCATTGTTCTCCCTTTCTGCAAACCGGGTACTACGGGACATGAAGCCTCCCACTATCGTCCCATCGCTCTTACCAGTGCAGTTTGCAAAGTGATGGAACGTCTGGTAAATAGACATTTAATGTGGTATTTAGAGACACACAACAGTCTCTCCACTCGTCAATATGGCTTTCGTAAGGGCCGTTCTACCATAGACCCCTTACTACTTTTGGATACGTATGTTCGTAATGCCTTTGCGAACACTCAGTTATTGCCATATTTTTTGACCTTGAGAAGGCATATGACACAACTTGGAGGTATAATATTTTAGCCCAAGCCCACTCCTTAGGCCTTCGAGGCAATCTGCCATCCTTCCTTAAGAACTTTTTAACTGACAGGCATTTCCGTGTTTGGGTTAATAATGTGCTCTCCCCGGACTTTATCCAAGCTGAAGGTGTCCCCAGGGATGTGTTCTGAGCACAACACTTTTTCTCCTTGCTATTAATGATTTGGCCTCTAGTCTTCCATCAAATATTTGGTCATCACTCTATGTTGATGACTTCGCTATTGCCTGTGCAGGCGCTGACTGTCACCTCATTACAGTTTCTCTCCAGCATGCAGTCGACCGTGTTTCCAATTGGGCCACCACACGTGGGTTTAAATTTTCCAGCACTAAAACTCACCAAATTACTTTCACTAGACGCTCTGTCATCTCCGATCATCCTTTGTACCTCTATGGCTCCCGTATCCCTGAACGTGATAGTCAAGTTTCTGGGCCTCCTCTTTGATCGTAGGTTATCCTGGAAACCTCACATTACCTCTCTGAAGGCAACTTGTCACAGCTGGCTGAACCTTCTTAAAACCCTTGCTCATCTTTCATGGGGAGCTGATCGTTGAACCCTCCTTCGCCTACATTCCACCCTTATTTTATCGAAACTTGATTATGGTGACCAGATCTATTCAGCGGCATCTCCTGCTACTCTCTCTATCCTTAACCCCATTCATCACCAAGGATGACGTTTATGCCTTGGTGCTTTTCGCTCTTCCCCTGTCGAGAGCCTCTATGCAGAAGCGAACGTTCCATCCTTATCCGATCGCCGTGATGCCCATTGCCTTCGCTACTATGTACGCTCTCATGATCTCCGAAATCCTTCATAAGAACATAAGAACATAAGAAAGGAGAAACACTGCAGGAGGCCTGCTGGCCCATACTAGGCAGGTCCTTTACAATTCATCCCACTAACAAAACATTTGCCCAACCCAATTTTCAATGCCACCCAAGAAATAAGCTCTGATGTGAAAGTCCCACTCAAATCCAACCCCTCCCACTCATGTACTTATCCAACCTAGATTTGAAACTACCCAAAGTCCCAGCCTCAATAACCCAACTAGGTAGACTGTTCCACTCATCAGCTACCCTATTTCCAAACCAATACTTTCCTATGTCCTTTCTAAATCTAAACTTATCTAATTTAAATCCATTACTGCGGGTTCTCTCTTGGAGAGACATCCTCAAGACCTTATTAATATCCCCTTTATTAATACCTATCTTCCACTTATACACTTTGATCAGGTCTCCCCTCTTTTCTTCGTTAAAAAGTGAATGAAACTTAAGAGTCTTCAATCTTTCTTCAAAAGGAAGATTTTAATGCTATGTTTTAAATTTTTAGTCATCCTACGCTGAATTTTTTTCTTACGAATTTATGTCCATTTTGTAATACGGAGACCGAACTGAGCTGCATAATCTAGGTGAGGCCTTACTAATGATGTATAAAGCTGCAGTATGACCTCTGGACTTCTTTGCTTACACTTCTTGATATAAATCCAAGTAATCTATTTGCCTTATTACGTTAAAACTTAGGCATTGCTGCTTGGTTTAGGTTACTGCTTCACCAAAACCCCAAGCCCTTTTTTTGGGCAATCTGTATGGTTTAAGTTTCTACATCATTTAACTTATAAGTACTAGGGTTATGGGCACTCCCAAGCTTCAGAACCTTGCATTTATCTAATTGAACTGCATCTGCCACTTTCTGACCAAAGAATAGAGTTGTTTAAATCCTCCTGAAGGTCCCTAAAAATCTACGTTTGAATCAATTATCCTACTATCTTTGTGTTTATCGGTGAATTGCTCATATCACTAGTAATTCCTCATCAAGATCATTGATATATATTATAAACAACAAGGGCCCAAGACTGATCCCCGTGGAATGCCACTTGTTACAGATCCCCACTCGGATTTAACCCCATTTATGGACCCCTCTCTGTTCCTGTCAGTGAGCCATGACTCGATCCACGAGAGCACTTTTCCCCCCAAAGCCATGAGCTGCCACTTTCTTTAACAGTCTATGGTTTCGGAAACTCTATCAAAAGCCTTACAAAAATCTAAGTAAATAATATCAAATTCTTTATTGTGGTCAACAGCCTCAAAAGCTTTACTGAAGAAAGTTAATAAATTAGTTAGACAAGACCGGCCTCTTGTGAATCCATGCTGAGTATCATTAATCAAGCTATGCTTATCGAAAATGGCTTCTTATAATCTCAGCTATAATTGACTCTAGTAATTTGCCTACAATTGAGGTCAGGCTTATTGGGCGGTAATTTAACGGTAACGACTTGTCCCCTGTTTTAAAAATAGGAGTTACATTAGCCATCTTCCACATATCAGACACTACACCTGTTTGAAGAGATAAATTAAAAATATTAGTTAATGGTTCACAGAGTTCCATTTTGCATTCCTTAACAACCCTTGAAAAAACCTCATCAGGACCCGGCGACTTATTTTGCTTCAGTCTGTCTATCTGCTTCATAACCATCTCACAATTGACTGTGATGTTACATAATTTATCTTCTTCTAGCCCACTGTAAAAATTAATTACTGGAATATTGTTAGTGTCTTCCTGTGTAAAAACTGAGAGAAAATAATTATTTAAAATCAAGCACATTTCATTCTCTTTGTCAGTAAGGTGCCCATAGTTATTTTTAAGGGGACCTATCTTATCTCTAACTTTTGTTCTATAGACCTGGAAAAAACTTTTTGGGTTAGTTTTAGAATCCCTAGCAACTTTAATTTCTTAGTCCCTTTTAGCTTTTCTTATCCCCTTTTTAATGTCCCCCTTAATGTCAATATACTGATTCATAAGATGACCCTCACCTCTTTTGATACGCCTATAAATTCCTTTCTTATGCCCTAGTAGATATTTGAGCCTATTATTCATCCATTTTGGGTCATTTTTATTTGATCTAATTTCTTTATATGGGATAAACGCTCTTTGAGCAGCATGTATAGTGTTCAGAAAACTGTCATATTGATAGCTCTCTTCGTTACCCCAGTCAACAGATGATAAGTGTTCTCTAAGCCCATCGTAATCTGCTAAGCGAAAATCTGGGACTGTTACTGAGTTATCGCTACTATCGTACTTCCATTCAATGCTAAATGTAATTGATTTGTGGTCGCTAGCACCCAGTTCCTCTGAAATTTCTAAATTATTAACAAGGGATTCATTGTTTGCCATAACTAAGTCAAGCAGGTTATTTCCCCTTGTAGGTTCTGTCACAAACTGCTTCAAAAAACAATCCTGAAATACTTCTAAGAAGTCGTATGATTCTAAATTCCCAGTCAAGAAATTCCATCAACATGACTAAAGTTAAAGTCTCCTAGAATTACTACATTATCGTGCCTTGTGGCCTTAACAATTTCCTCCCATAGTAGTTTCCTTGGTCCCTATCTAAGTTTGGGGGACGGTATATCACTCCTAAATCAGTTTTTCATGCCCCTCTGAAAATTCTATCCAAACAGACTCTGTATGTGTTACTTCAGACTTAATACCCGTTTTTATGCAACAGTTCAAGTGATCTTGGACATACAATGCCACCCCACCCCCCTTCCCAATACTTCTATCTTCTTGGAACAATTTAAAACCCTGAATATGACATTCCGCAGGCATGTCCCGACTTTTTTAATTAAACCACGTCTCAGTTAAGGCAAATGCATCAATGTTACCTACACTAGCAACTAATCTCAACTCGTCCATCTTATTCCTAGCACTACGGCAATTAGTATAATAAACATTGAAAGACTCTCCTTTCTCTTTACCCTTCCTGCTCATTTCTATTTTTCTACTAAACCTATTACTGTCCTTATCACCCAAGGTCCCTGGCTTTTCAATATCTATCTCGTTCTTATTATTACTAGTTCCCCTAGAACTTGTAATATTACTACACTGGGACTTCACTGTTTTCCTGCCAAAACCCATACCACTAACTATTCCTAGTTTAAAGTCCTAACTGCTCCCTCCACTGCAGTTTTCCAGTGCTCCCACCCCACACCTAGTAAGTGAACCCCATCCCTAGCATACATGTCATTTCTGCCATAGAAGAGGTCCCAGTTGTCAATGAATGTTACCGCATTTTCCTTACAGTATTTGTCCAGCCAGCAATTGACACCAATTGCCCTGGACAACCATTCATTTCCAACTCCCCTCCTTGGCAAAATACCACATACGAGAGGGTTCCCACCCTTACTTCTAATTATTTCTATTGCTAACCTATACCTGCTAATCAGGTCTTCACTCCTACGTCTGCCAACATCGTTGCCTCCAGCACTGAGACAGATAATAGGATTGCTCCCATTACCTCTCATGATGTCATCCAGACGGCTAACAATATCCTCCATCCCAGCCCCAGGAAAGCAAACTCTCTGTCTCCTACTCCTGTCCTTCAAGCAGAACGCCCTATCCATATACCTAACTTGGCTATCCCCAACAACAATATTCGTACCTTCCTTAATGTCTTTCGTCGTGACGTTCCCAGTATTCGACTCGCATTTGTCGGGTAGCACTGAGAATGTATTGGATGTTTCCACAACAGTTTCCACGGCAGTCTCTTTCTTCTTCATCGTTTCTACCTTTCCATTCATCTTCTTGATCGTCAACTTCTTTCCCTGCTGTCCAGCCACTGACCAGTTTCCCTTCTTGACCTGAGGACTCAAAACAGGAGGACTACTCCGAATCTTTTTGTTTTCCTCGGTCAGTCGCCGAATTTCCATATTCGCCAACCTCAATTCTTCCTTAAGCTGTTGGTAAAGTTGCTCGATGGAGGGCATCTTGCTTCAATTCTAGAGAGCGCGCAAACAGGTCTTCACAGAGCCAAGTACACGTCAACACTGCGCAAAAGCCAACTCAATCAGGAGCTACTGCGCAGCACGTCCGCATGGCCCAATAGCGATGCGAACACACCATTTATAGAATGGTCACTGATATTAGTAGACATTCTTTATTTGTTCGCCACCCCTGTTTACTCCGTCCCTTCTCTCTTCGCCTTCATTCGCTTGTCTTCTCTTCAATTACCACCTTTCTATGTTCATGTAGCATCTCACTTTTCCCTACCCCCCTGGGAAGTTCCAGCTGTTCGAGTCTGTTCTTTCTCTTTCCCTTGCTCGAAAGCCCAACTGTCTACGGTCGCTTCCCGCTCTCTTTTTCTTGACCACTTTCACTCTCATTCTCATGCCCTTGCTGTGTACACAGATGTGTACGGCGTGGGATTCGCAGCAGTGTTTCCGGACAGCGTCGTACGAGGGCATTTTCTATCTTCGGCTAGTATTTTTACTGCTGAATTGTATGCCATCCTTGCAGCACTTATCCTTATTGCATCTACACCTGTGTCATCATTTGTGGTTGTCTCAGACTCCCTTAGTGTTTTACAGGCTATACAGAAATTTGATACACCTCACCCCTTAGTCCTCCGTATCCAACTTTGGCTACGCCGCATCTTTACCAAGCATAAAGATATTGTTTTTTGTTGGGTCCCTGGTCATGTTGACGTACAGGGCAATGAACAGGCAGACACTGCTGCGGGGTCAGCAGTACATGACCTGTCAGTTTCATATAGAGGTACAGTGGACCCCCGGTTAACGATTTTAATCCGTGCAAGAGGGCTCATCGTTATGCGAAATAATCGTTATGCGAATGAATTTTCCCCATAAGAAATAATGGAAATCAAATTAATCCGTGCAAGACGCCCAAAAGTATGAAAAAAAATTTTTTTTACCACATGAAATGTTAATTTTAATACACACATACTGAAAAAGGCATGCACAATTAAATGACACTTACTTTTATTGAAGATCTGGTGATGATTGATGGGATGGGAGGAGGGGAGAGCATTATCTTCTTACTGTTTAGAAGGGGAATCCCCTTCCATTACGACTTGAGGTAGCAAGTCCTTTTCCGGGGTTACTTCCCTTCTTCTTTTAATGCCACTAGGACCAGCTTGAGAGTCACTGGACCTCTGTCGCACAACAAATCTGTCCATAGAGCTCTGTACCTCCCGTTCCTTTACGATTTGTCTAAAATGGGCCACAACATTGTCATTGAAATAGTCAACAGCACGGCTTGCAACAGCTGTGTCAGGGTGATTTTCATCTATAAAGGTTTGCAGTTCAACCCACTGTGCACACATTTCCTTAATCTTTGAAGTAGGCACAATGGATTCCACAACTGGCATAGGCTTCTCAGGTTAGCCCCAAACCCTTCAAAATCTTTCTTAATTTCCATACTAATTCTCACCCTTTTTACCACAGGGTTGGCACTAGAAGCTTTCTTGGGGCCCATGGTCAGTTATTTTCCAGAAACAGCACGAAAATACTGTAATAATACGAAATATTCCGAGTGTATGCTTGGATGTTACCGCGGAGGCTGGCTGGTAAACAATGGGACGGAGCGGCACATGTGAGGCTGGCTGAGGGCACATTGGACGCGTCTCGGACGAAAATCGGTATGCGGGTTTTTAATCGGTATGCGCGGCAAAAATTTTGCGATAAAAGTAATCGTTATGCGGAAAAATCGCTATGCGATGCCATCGTTATGCGGGGGTCCACTGTATTCCATTTACGGACTATTTTGCTGCATTATCTTCCCACCTTCACACTCGTTGGCAACACCGTTGGTCTACTATGCTCGGCAACAAACTTCAATCTATTAAACCAAGTATAGGTTACTGGCTGTCTTCTTATCACCAGTGTCGAGGTTGGGAGACTGCTCTCTCCCGTCTTCGCATTGGCCATACTCGTCTTACTCATGGATATCTCATGGAGAGGCGCCCTGCTCCTCTCTGTGAGAATTGCCAAGCTCTGTTATCAGTCAGCCACATTCTGTTGGACTGCCCACTTTATCAATGAGCACGCATAATTTACCTCCGTCGTCGTCTTCGCTCCGCTGCTCTCTCTTTACCTTCCCTTCTCGCTGATGGACCCACCTTTCATCTGGACTCTCTCATTGACTTTTTGACAACAACTGACTGACTTCACAAATTCTGATACCTTCAGCCCTTTCTACTTAAATCTCTTGCTACCCTCTACCCCCGTACTATCCCCTGCTCCGCTGTTTTCTGTAACCTACTGATCATCCCTCCTCCCTTCTGCCATCCAATACCCTCGCTTCCTTCCCTACCCTGCAGCGCTGTATAGCCCTTGTGGCTTAGCGCTTCTTTTTGATTATAATAATAATAGAGACACACAACAGTCTCTCCATTTGTCAATATGGCTTTCGTAAGGGCCGTTCTACAATAGACCCCTTACTACGTTTGGATACGTATGTTCGTAATGCCTTTGCGAACAAACACTCAGTTATTGCCATATTTTTTGACCTTCAGAAGGCATATGACACAACTTGGAGGTAGAATATTCTGGCTCAAGCCCACTCCTTAGGCCTCCGAGGCAATCTACCATATTTCCTTAAGAACTTTTTAACTGACAGACATTTCCATGTTCGAGTCAGTAATGTGCTCTCCCCGGACTTTATCCAAGCTGAAGGTGTCCCTCAGGGATGTGTTCTGAGCACAACACTTTTTCTCCTTGCTATTAATGATTTGGCCTCTGTTCTTCCATCCAATATTTGGTCGTCACTCTATTACCTGGAGTTTACCTGGAGAGAGTTCCGGGGGTCAACGCCCCCGCGGCCCGGTCTGAGACCCGACCTCCTGGTGGATCAGAGCCTGATCAACCAGGCTGTTACTGTTGGCTGCACGCAAACCAACGTACGAGCCACAGCCCGGCTGGTCAGGAACCAACTTTAGGTGCTTGTCCAGTGCCAGCTTGAAGACTGCCAGGGGTCTGTTGGTAATCCCCCTTATGTATGCTGGGAGGCAGTTGAACAGTCTCGGGCCCCTGACACTTATTGTATGTTCTCTTAACGTGCTAGTGACACCCCTGCTTTTCACTGGGGGGATGTTGCATTGTCTGCCAAGTCTTTTGCTTTCGTAGTGAGTGATTTTCGTGTGCAAGTTCGGTACTAGTCCCTCTAGGATTTTCCAGGTGCATGTAATCATGTATCTCTCCCGCCTGCATTCCAGGGAATACAGGTTCAGGAACTTCAAGCGCTCCCAGTAATTGAGGTGTTTTATCTCTGTTATGCATGCCGTGAAGGTTCTCTGTACATTTTCTAGGTCAGCAATTTCACCTGCCTTGAAAGGTGCTGTTAGTGTGCAGCAATATTCCAGCCTAGATAGAACAAGTGACCTGAAGAGTGTCATCATGGGCTTGGCATTCCTAGTTTTGAAGGTTCTCATTATCCATCCTGTCATTTTTCTAGCAGATGCGATTGATACAATGTTATGGTCCTTGAAGGTGAGATCCTCCGACATGATCACTCCCAGGTCTTTGACGTTGGCGTTTCGCTCTATTTTGTGGCCAGAATTTGTTTTGTACTCTGATGAAGATTTAATTTCCTCGTGTTTGCTATTGCTTATCCAGGTGCTGACTGCCACCTCATTACAGTTTCTCTCCAACATGCGGTTGACTGTGTTTCCAATTGGGCCACCATGCATGGGTTTAAATTTTCCAGTACCAAAACTCGCCAAATTACTTTCACTAGACGCTCTGTCATCTCCGATCATCTTTTGTACCTCTATGGCTCCCGCATCCCTGAACGTGATAGTCAGGTTTCTAGGCCTTCTCTTTGACCGTAGGTTATCCTGGAAACCCCACACTGCCTCTCTAAAGGCGACTTGTCACAACTGGCTGAACCTTTTTAAGATCCTTGCTCACTTTTCATGGGGAGCTGATCATTGAACTCTCCTTCGCCTACATTCAGCCTTCATTTTATTGAAACTCGATTATGGTGACCAGATCTATTCAGTGGCCTTTCCTGCTACTCTCTCTAGCCTTAACCCCATCCATCACCAAGGATTACGTTTATGCCTTGGTGCTTTTTGCTCTTCCCCTGTTGAGAGCCTCTATGCAGAAGCGAATGTTCCATCCTTGTCTGATTGCTGTGATGCCCATTGCCTTCGCTACTATGTATGTTGTCACGATCTCTGCAATCCTTCCATTTATAGAATGGTCACTGATATAAGTAGACATTATTTATTTGTTTGCCGCCTCTGTTTGCTCCATCCCTTCTCTCTTCGCCTACATTCGCTCGTCTTCCCTTCAGTTACCGCCTTTATATGTTCATGTAGCATCTCACTTTTCCCTACCCCCCTGGGAAGTTCCAGCTGTTCGGGTCTGTTCTTTCTCACTCCCTTGCTCGAAAGCCCAACTGCCTGCGGTGGCTTCCCGCTCTCTTTTTCTTGACCACTTCCACTCTCATTCTCATGCCATTGCCGTGTACACAGATGGCTCTAAATCTTCTGATGGCGTTGGATTCGCAGCAGTGTTTCCGGACAGCATTGTGCAAGGGCATTTACTATCTTCGGCTAGCATTTTTACTGCTGAATTGTATGCCATTCTTGCAGCACTTATTCGTATCGCATCTATGCCTGTCATCATCATTTGTGGTTGTCTCAGACTCCCTCAGTGCTCTACAGGCTATATGGAAATTTGATACACCTCACCCCCTAGTTCTCCATATCCAACTTTGGCTACGCCGTATCTCTACCAAGCATAAAGATAGTGTTTTTTGTTGGGTCCCTGGTCATGTTGACGTACTGGGCAATGAACAGGCAAACACTGCTGTGCGGTCAGCAGTACATGACCTACCAATTTCATATAGAGGTGTTCCATTTCCAGACTATTTTGCTGTAATAGCTACCCACCTTCGCACCCGTTGGCATCAACGTTGGTCTGCTCTGCTCAATAACAAACTTTGCTCTATTAAACCGAGTATAGGTTACTGGCCGTCTTCTTGTCACCAGTGTCGAGGTTGGGAGACTTCTCTCTCCCGCCTTCACATTGGCCATACTCATCTTGCTCATGGACATCTCATGGAGAGGCGCCCTGCTCCTCTCTGTGAGCATTGTCAGGTTCCACTATAGGTCAGCCACATTCTGTTAGACTGCCCAATTTATCAACGAGCACGCAGAATTTACCTCCAACGTCGTCTCCACTTTACTACTCTCTCTTTACCTTCCCTTCTCGCTGATGGACCCACCTTTCATCCGGACTATCTCATTGACTTTTTGACAACAACTGACTTATTCCACAAACTCTGATGATACCTTCATCCCTTTCTACCTCAATCTCTTGCTACCCCCTACCCCCGCACTACCCCCTGCCCCGCTGTTTTCTGTAACCTACTAATCATCCTTCCCCTCTTCTGCCGCCCGATACCCTCGCTTCCTTCCCTACCCTGCAGCGCTGTATAGCCCTTGTGGCTTGACGCTTCTTTTTGATTATAATAATACAGTGGAACCTCAAAAATCGAACTAGCTCCGTTCCAGGAGCTAGTTCTAAATTCGAAAAGTCTGAAATTCGACGCAATATTTCCTATAAGAAATAATGGAAATACAATTAATCCGTTCCAGAAACCCAAAAATATTCACACAAAAAATACATTTTATAGAGGTTAATTACAGTTTTACATACAACAAATACTATAGTTTTTAATTATGTATAGTAATACATATAAAATAAAATTTTTACTTACTTTTATTGAAGATTGGTGATGGCATCTGGAAGATAGGGAGGAGGAGAGAGGGAGTTGGGGTTAGTGTTTGGAAGGAGAATCCCCCTCCATGAGGACTTCAGGTAAAGCCCTCTCTGGGGTTACTTCCCTTCTGTCTTTTAATGCCACTAGGACCAGCTTGAGTCACTGGACCCGTCTCGCAAAATAACTGTCCACAGTCCTCTGTTTCTGGCGCCTCTTTAACATTTCCCTAAAATGGGACATGGTTCTGTCACTGAACTTGTTGCAAAGATGGCTTGTTTCAGCTTGCTCAGGGTGGTACTTCTGGCTCAGGGTGGTACTTCTGCACAAACATTTGGACATCATTCCACTTGGCACAAATCTCCTTAATCTTTGAAGAAGGCACCTCATCCACTCCCTCTTCCTCCTCTTCTGAAGCAAGTTCCTCAGCTGTGGTCTGATACTGCTCCAGATGAAGCTCTTGCAGCTCTTCAGTGGTTAGCTCTTCCCTGTGGTCCTCCACCAACTCTTCCACATCCTCACCACTCACCTCCAACCCCAGGGTGTTCCCCAATGCCACAATAGAGTCCACAACAGGCAGAGGGTGAGCTGGGTCAGGGTCAGGGTCAGCCTCAAACCCTTCAAAATCCCTCTTTTGGACACAATCTGGCCACAATTGTCTCCAAGCAGAGTTCAAAGTCCTGGAAGTCACTCCCTCCCAAGCCTTACCTATAAGGCTTATGGAGTTGTAGATGTTGAAGTGATTCCTCCAGAACTCTCTTTGGGTCAACTTAGTGTCTGTGGTCACTTCAAAGCACTTTTCAAACACTGCTTTTGTGTAGAGTTTTTTGAAGTTAGAAATGACCTGCTGGTCCATGGCCTGGAGGAGAGGAAGTGGTGCTAGGATGCAAGAGCTTCACTTTTATAAAAATGAAGTCCTTAGACAAAAGGTCTAATAAGTTTGGAGGATGAGCAGGAGCATTGTCCATTAACAGGAGGCACTTGAGTGGCATTTTCTTTTCCTGGAGGTATTTTTTCACACTGGGGCCAAACACTTCATAGACCCACTCTTTGAAAATTTGTCTTGTGACCCATGCCTTATGATTAGCTTTCCACAGACACATAACTTGTTCTTAAAGACATTTTTTTCTTAAAAACACTGGGATTTTCTGAATGATACACAAGTAAAGGCTTCACTTTAAAATCACCACTAGCATTAGCTCAGAATAAAAGAGTAAGCCTGTCTTTCATAGGCTTGTGTCCTGGCAGTGCCTTTTCCTCCTGTGTGATGAAGGTCCTTTTTGGCATTTTCTTCCAAAACAAGCCTGTTTAGTCACAATTAAACACTTGTTCAGGTTTGAATTCTTAACCCTTTGAGGGTTTTCGTCGTACTAGTACGTCTTACGCGTAGGGGTTTTTGACGTACTAGTACTCATAAATTCTAGCGGCCTCAAATCTAGTGGGAGAAAGCTGGTAGGCCTTCATATGAAAGAATGGGTCTGTGTGGTCAGTGTGCACAGTCTAAAAAAAATCCTGCAGCACACAGTGCATAATGAGAAAAAAAAAACCGACCATTTTTTTTTAATAAATCAGCGACTTTGCAGTGTATTTTCGTATGGTATTTATTGTTGTATTCTAGTTTTCTTGGTCTCATTTTATAGAATGGAAGACATATTACAGAAATTGAGATGATTTTGACTGGTTTTACAAAGAAAGGTGCCTTGAAATTGAGCTCAAAGTAGCAGAAATGTTCGATTTTTACCAAATTTCAAAAGTAAACAAATCGTGCCAAGTGTGCAATACACGTCAACTGGTGAGTCTAATATTCTTTCACAAGTGCACCAATAATATTTATACCATTTTTTACACTAATGCAGTAGTCTGCATAACAGTAAATCTTATATTTTTTGTGAAAATAAAAATTCAAAGTGGAAAGCAAAAGAATATAAGAGGGGCCTTGAGACGTGACTAATGACTAGAGGAAATGTCATTTTAGTGCCAGGAATGTCTTTCTTGTTTATTCTGGACCCTATTCGGAAATTGGCATCTTTGAAATTTGTGTGAAATTGCAAAATTGCTAAATTCTGACCACTGTACTGGATAGTTGCATTTCATAAACGAGTGGTTTCTTGCACCCATTCGATAGAAAAAAATGGAGTTCTAGCGAAATATTCATGTTTTTTGTCGACTAGTACAGTGAAATTGGCCGAAAATGGGGCTCAAAGTGGGCAAAATCGCCGATGCGTAAACATCGCTGAGACCGCTAACTTTGCGAGAGCATAATTCCTTAAGTTTTCTATCAAATTTCAAACTTTTGGTGTCTTTATGATCGGGAAAAGATTCTCTATCTTTTCATAAGAGAAAATAATTTTTTTTTTTTTTAAATTTGGCCGACCCTGAGAACGAGTTTCGGAGAGGGCCTGTCGACCCTCAAAGGGTTAACTGTCTATGTACCCCTTAAACTCCTGTACAAACTTCTCAGCCACCCGTTTGTCTGAACTGGCTGCCTCACCATGTCTTACAACATTGTGTATGCCACTACGCTTCTTAAATCTGTCAAACCAGCCTCTGCTGGCCTTAAATTCACTATCAGCACTGGTTCCAGGAGTTTTCTGTACCAGAACGGCATGCAACTTCCTTGCCTTTTCGCAAATAATCGTCTCTGAAACACTATCACCTGCAATCTCTTTACCCTTGATCCACACCAGCAACAACTTCTCAACCTCTTCAACTATTTGTTGTCTTTTTTTGGTTAGCATATTAACACCTTTCGCAACATCAGCTTCCTTGATTTGTTCTTTCTTTGACAGGATAGAACCGATGGTAGACTTGTTTTTCCCATACATCCTGGCAAGCTCAACAAGTCTCACACCACTCTCATACTTCTGTATTATTTCCTTCTTCACATCTATGGTGTTTCTCACTTTCTTTACCACAGGGGTACCACTAGCAAGTTTCTTTGGGCCCATGGCAGCTTATTTCACAGTCCCACAAGCACTAAACACAATGAAATGATCGTAAAATGTGTGAATGAGAATGCAGGTTAGTGTTCACTTAAGCATAAACAAAGCTAGACTGCTCATGGCACCTGCGCGGGGACGCGGACAGAGTGGGCCCGGGGACATGTCCCGTACCTGGCGGTCTGAAAATAGGGGCACGTTCGATAATAGGGACACAGTTTGACCGAAAAAATGGTCCTATTTTCAAAACATTCAATATGTGATACGTTCGATTTTTGAGGTTCCACTGTAATAATATTTTTCCATTGCTTTAAATAGTAGAAGATTGCAATACAGTACATCATAATATAAACTGTTCCATTTTAATATCAAATTTCATTATTTTAAATGGTACTAAATTGTAATACATCATATTGTAAATTGTTTTAAATTGTTACATTGTAATACTGTAATCTTTATTAACTAATTAAATAGTGTAATAAGTCTAGTAGAGACTTATCAAAACCATGTAGCATTACCTGATAGAATACACAAATCTACTGTACTCAATGTAACTTGTTTAATGACCACATGGACTATGTATTATTGCCTTACTAATCTTAAGTTATTTCTAAGTTTGCCCGAAATGCTCTGCATACAAAAGGGCTTTTTGGCATGTACACCCAACTATTATATTCCTCTGCACAACCATGTAGTTTGTCAAAATAAACATTTTTATCTTTGTTAGAGCTGATTTTCCCTATTCTGTGTGTTACAATATACTATTGTATAAACATTTAAAAATATACCAAAAATGCTATAAATGGTGCAAAGTGACATTAAAACAATATCATAGATGGTTGACACAAACCCACTACCATTACAGTATGCTCCTCACTTACCGATGAATTCATTTACCGACGAGGTCTTTGGAACGGAACTCCGTTGTTAAGTGAGGAGAGGCTGTATAATAATGTATAATACATATAATAATAATGTACTAGATGGCAGCGAATACCACAACAATGCGGGAGCAGTTATGGCCGCCTCCACTTGTTACATAATGACATATTCGTTCTAGAGTATATATCAGGTTTCTATGTTCTTTCTTTCAACACACCGGCCGTATCCCACTGAGGCGGGGTGGCCCAAAAGAAAAGGCGAAAATTTCTCCTTTTACTTTTAGTAATATATACAGGAGAAGAGGTTACTAGCCCCTTGCTCCCAGCAATTTAGTCGCCTCTTAAAACACGCATGGGTTACGGAGGAAGAATTCTGTTCTTCTTATTTCCCCATGGAAATAAGAGGAAATGAACAAGAATAAGAAATAGAAAGAAAATAGAAGAAAACTCAGAGGGGTGTGTATATATGTGCTTGTACATGTATGTGTAGTGTGGCAAAAGTGTAAGTAGAATAGCAAGACTACCTGAAATCTTGATGTTCATGAGACAAAAAAGGGGACACCGCAATCCTACCACAGAAAAACAATTACAGGTTTTTTTTATAAATGGCAGGACAGAGTATCTCCCTGGGGGTTTGGGTGTCTACAACCCTATTTTTAAAAACCCTATTTAAAAACCCTAACAAAAAAAAGGGGGGGTTTTATGGGGGTTGGAACAGTTTAATGGAAATTAAATTTGATTTCAAGAGGAAAATAGATTTGATGAACGAGCAAACGAGTTGGAGCTGGGTCGGGGAAAACGAATTGAACTCAAAAGTGGAGGTACCACTGTATTACAATTTGAAAAATTTAAAAACCCCAATAAATTGAAGAAAATTTTTGTTGGAAGTGTGAAAAAGTTTTGGAAATCATCAAGCCAATTTACAATAAGAAGTTTACAATTTGCACAATTTAAAAACAATGAAAATTAAACTTTTAAAATTTGCGAAATGTTTGAGCAATCATAAACAATACAGTGGGCCCCCACTTTACGGCACTTTACGGTTTCCCCGCTAATATGGTCATTTCAAATTATGCCCAAAACTCTTAAGGCTCCCCCACCTGATTCAATAGGGTTTACTGTCCCCCCACCGGTTTTGTTTACAATCTCTGTGGCCCCGTATGCAACATCCTCCATTATGTCTGGAAACTTCAAATTTTCAAGTTTTTTTTAAAAGTTTTCATATTTTTTATATAAGTAAACCCCCCGATTTACTATTAACCCTTTAATGTCCAACCCCAATCCTGGGGTGTCTCTTGGTGTCGAAAAATTTTTAAAAAAAAAAAAAATATTTTTTTTATGAAAGAAAGAGAATCTTTTCCGATTTAAAATAAACCCAAAAAAAAACAAAATTTGATGGAAAACTGACGGAATTATGCTCTCGCGAAGTTAGTGACCTCGGCGGTTCACAAATCGGCGAATTCCCCCCTTTTTGACCCCTATTTTCGGCTATTCCTTGTTCCAGTCACCCAAAACTCATAGCTATTCTTTAGAACCTTTTTTTTTCATTGAGTACAAAACTCCCCAATTTACCGTTTTCAATACCTAATAATTGGTCAGAAATTTGCAATTGGCCAATTTCCGAAAACAAAAAAATATGACAATTTCAAAATAAGGTCCAAAATGAACAATGCGAAATCCGGCTCAAAAAAATTTTTCTTTGCTCATCGCCATGCCCAGGCCCCTCTGTATTCCCTTTTGCTTTCTTTTTTAAAAATTTTTATTCAAACAAAAAAGAAGATTATATTATGAATACTGAAATAATTGTATAAAAAACATAAACCCATTCATGACTAAAATTTAGAAGGGTAGTTGGACATTTATTGGACAATGGCTTTTTGTTTATTTTGAACTTGGAAAAAAATCAACATTTCCCCTACTTTGGCCCCAAATTTCTGGGTTCTTTTTATAGAAAAATCAACAAAATCACCCTATTTTCTTTTTTCTTTCTATCAAAAAACCCCATAAAACGAAAATAAAACCCATAAATAAACGAAAATAGACCACAAAGGGGCTTTTTAATTAAAAAAAATGGTCGGGAGTTTTTTTTTTTTCCATTAGCACTGCGTGCTCCGGATTTTTTTTATATGGTGCACACTGACCACAACCCCCCTTCTCTCAATGGGGGCCAAAGCTTTCTGCTTGATTTAAAGGGCCCCCTAAAATTTATGAGTATATATACTTAAAAACAGGTACCTCGTAAGACGTATATATGGGCCCCGGACAGTCAAGGGGGTTTTAATCCATTCCAGAGAGTCATCTTTTAGATGAATTATCGTAAGTAAAATTTAAATTTTTCCCCATAAGAAATAAGGGAAATTCAATTAATCCATTCAACCCCCAAAAGTAGAAAATTTTTTTTTAACATGAAATATACACTTTCTTACACAAAAAAAGGATAGTGCACAATATAGTACTGACAAAATGAAGAAAAAAGGGACACTTACCTTTTTTTAAAAGGTATGAGGGGAAAAGGGAGATGGAAGGTAATTAATTTTTTGGAAAGGGGGACCCCTTTTTAAGGGCTTCAGGTACAAGTCCTTTTTTCCCCGGGGTTACTTCCCTTTTTCTTTTAATGCCACTGGGAACAACTGAGTCACTGGCCCTCATGTAAAAAAAATCTGTCCAAGAGCCTGTACCTGGGTTTTCCCTTAAAGTTTTCCTAAAGTTTCACGCCTGTCTTTTTAAAAAGCCCCCACCTTGCAATAGCTGGGCAGGGTGATTTCCTCCATAAAGGTTTGCCCCCTTTGAAAATTTGTACCCCTTCCCTTTAAACCCCCCCTTTCGGGGTTTGGGCAGGCCCCTCCAAAAACTTGTTTCAGTTTGGAAAATTTTTTTGAAAAAAAAAAAAAAAAAAAAAATTTATGAAATGAAAAGAAAATTTTTTCCCTGTATAATGCACCAAAAATTGAAATTCATGGAAAACTTACGGAATTATGCTCTCGCAAAGTCAGCGGTTCGGGATTTTAAAACACATTGGCGATTTGCCACTTTGAGCCCTTTTTGGGCCCAAATTCTAATGCCCCCATTTGACAAAAATATAATATTTTGAAAAACTCCATTTTTCTATCGAATGAGTACAAAAAAACCCCCATTTCCCTATTTCAAATATCCAATAAAGTGGTAAAGAAATTGGGAAATTTTTTGCAAATTTTTAAAAATTTCAAAGACCCAATTTCAAATAGGTCCAGAATAAAAAAAAGACAGACTTCCCGGCACTAAAAAAATATTTCCCTTTGTTATTAGTATGTCCCCCGGGCCCTCTGTTAATTTCTTTTGTTTTCCCATTTGATTTTTATTCTCACAAAAAATAAATTTACTGTTATGCAGCTACTGCATTGTGTAGAAAGGGTTTTAAAATTATCAGCACACTTGTGAAAAAATACTAGACTCGCTGGTTGACGTGTTTTGGAGCAATCCCCAATCCCTCTCTCCTCCTCCCTATCTTCCGCCCCTCCCCCGACTTCAAAAAAGGGTAAGTAAAATGTTATTTTTATTACTTACATTTTAAAGACTATAGCATTTTTGTGTTTTTGTAAAACTGTAATTTTTAAACTCTATAAATGTTTTTTTTTTTTATGAATATTTTTGGGTTTTTGGAAAGGTTAATTGTATTTCCATTATTTTTATGGGAAATATTTTCTTCGAATTTCAGACTTTTCGAATTTAGAAAATAGCTCCTGGAACAGATTAAATTCGAAAAAAGAGGTTCCACTGTATCTGAATTCATGTCCACTCGTTTTCTGAGTGAAACGTCGAATGAGCTTGTCCGCTGTGAAGGTTAGAACATGTTCGTAATTGTCTTTCCCTCCCATCTTGGTTTTCCCGAGCTGTAGGGGTTTGTCTTTATTTATTTTTTTTTTTTTTTTCCTGCGTATACTAGACATTCAATTCCAATAAAACATTCCTTTTAAAAATCTTCATTGAAAACTGCAACAGAACACAGGCAAACACGCACACAACACTTTTGACTCGTATGTCTGACTTGACCTGTGGAAAAAACTCAGTGCTATAAAAGGCCTTAAAATTTGAATCCCCCCGCCCGAAGGATCAAAATCTCCCCATCTGCCAAACGATTAAGAGCTACTGTTAAAAGCATCTCATCTCCCCAAAAAAGACGAATATCTATATCAAAAAAAACCGCTTCACCAATTTGTCCCTGTTCTTAGCCCTTTCCTTAAATCCTAAAAGTATTTTATTCTAAATAAGAACTTGTATCTTCATCTCTATTCAATCATTCCAGAAACTGAAAAAACATTGAATCAGTTGAAATAATTAAAATACTTTTGTAACAAAACCCTTTTTTTATTCTACCTTTTTTGTTATATTGTGATTGTAGTTTTTTTAACTAAGATTAAAATGGTAAGTTTTTTTTTGACCATTTATAATTGTACGGGCTTAGAGGGGAGGTACCTTTAATAAAGCTTAATTAATTTTCTAGATGTCGGAGGGGGAAGAAAAAGCAAGTAGCACCGCGAGCGACACGGGGGAATACCGTAGAAGTAAGACTCAAATTTCCATGTCTGGTGGCACAAAAGCCACATTTGAGCAGCATCAAGAGCACCCGCTGCATTGTGTGATAACCCAAAATTTCCCAAAAAGAGGTAATGGAATTTTTTTATGGTACGATTTAAAGAGTTTATAGTCAAAAATCTATAAATTAAATACTTACATGTTATTAAATTTTTAAATGCAATAATGTTTTATTTACATATTAGTAAATACGTGCTGTTGACCCTACGCACTGATGTTTTATTACTTTTTTTTCTTTGCTTCAGAATTTTTTACAAATTAAGGAAAGTTTATATGTATCTTTTTGAGAAAATTAAAAATTTTTTGGTATGCAAAAATTCTGTAAAAACTAATTCATTTTCTTAATTTGAGACTCAGGAAGTAAGGAATGAATATTTATTCAGTCGAGCTATGATTTTTTTATTTACGTAAAAAATTTCTATGCCAGATATTTATAGTTTAGAATTTTACTCATAATCACTACAAAAAAAAACATTATATCCAGGTTCAATTTGTGCGAAAAAAGAATCCTGTAAAATGGGCCATTAAGCCTTCCCCACTTAGTGACTATCATTTCCCAGCTCGAACTTTCGTGGGGCTCTTGACCAGGTAAAAAATACCAAATAAAGTTTTGAGCTATTACCTCTACTTTTGTTTTTCAATAATTGCAACATGTTAAAGATTTTTAAAAAAGTACAAGAATTTATAAATGGTGGAAAGGGGGACTTAAAGGGAAAATCAAAAAAGACTGACGTAAAACCCATACCCTTTGTATGCTCCTCATTTTGTGACTGATTCATTTACCACTGGTTTGGAACGGAACTCCAATTAAATGGGAGAGGGTGTATTTTAAATTTACAATTTAAAGTTTAATTATTGTAAAATGGAAAAAGGTTCCAGCCCCAAAGAAAATTTTGCAATGAAAATTTTCAAAAAATTTTTCTGTACAGTGGCCCCCCCATAAAAGATTACCTTGAGTGACCTTTGTAAGTGTATTTTTTAAGTGCGTTTGTGGTATTTTTGGGGGTTTGAAATGGACAATTTACTTCCAATATTTTTTTGGGAAAAAAAATTCGGCAGTATGGCCCTGAACATACTTTGGAGTGAAAAAATATCGTTAAGGGGCCACTGTATTTATAAATCGTTTTTAAAGAAAATATAAGAAAAAATTTTTTTCGTTCACTTTTTTTACTGAAAAGTAGTAGAAGAGTTATAGAAAGCAAAATTTAAAAAAAAAATAATATAAAATATATTGAATATTGATCTGATGATTTGAAAAAACATTAGTGTATTCAAAATATTTTGCGTGAGGGTGAAAAAAATTTTTTTTTCTCAAATCTTTGATAGATGTAGGGTAAACTCTCATTTTTTTTCTTGATTCTACACTTTAAAGATGTCTTTAAAATTCTTTTAGAAAGTAAACTTTTATTTGCCCCTTATCTGCTTATTCAAATGCCTGTTGTTGATTTAAAAAAACGTCAGTCAGTTTTTCCAAGGCAAAATTGGGGAATTCCCGGACATCGTCACTTTATTGTTGCGAAAAAATTTTCTTCCCGTGTTTGTATTTTTTTAAATTTAAAATTTAAAGTTTATCTTATAAAAATTTCAATGTTGAATTTACAGAATTTGGGTTTTTGTGTGGGTTTTCTTTAGTTAAAAAATGATTACGGTTTACCACTAGAACGCCCAGCAGGTAGGCATTTCGGGGGAGACTTTGTTTAATTTTTTTTTTAAAAAATTCAAATTTGAGGTAATTTGGTATTATGGCGAAGTGACTAAAAACAGTTGTGGTTTAGCAATGTGAATGCTTTTGTTTTGCCAGTAATAGTTTTTGTATTGGGGTTTCTAGGATTCTTATTTTTAAAATTTTAGATTAATATTTTGTTTATTTTCAAAAGGGGGGTGTGGTGTAAGTGTGAACCCCCAGGGGTATTCTGTATTGTTGATGGGGGGTTTTCAGGGAATAAAATGTTTTTTAATGTAGTTTTGAAGGTGATAATTTTTCTGCAGTTCTAGAGTTTCAGGCGGGTGTTCCAGATTTTAGGGCCTTGAATACATTGAATTTTTTTAAAGGTTTGTAGACTGGGAATTTTGTAGAGATTTTGTGTCTGGTGTTTTTGCCTGTGGGTTCTGTCCAACTATCAAAAAAGCGTTTTAGGTCAAAGGGTTTATATTGGAGTTTTAAAGGGCCTGGATGTAGATTGCACAGTAGTAATGTGGATGTACTGAAAGGGAGTAAATTTAGATTATGAAAAAGTGGGGGGGTGTGTTGCCAGGGATGGGATTAGTGATTATTCTTACTGCAGCTTTTTGTTGGGTTATTATTGGCTTTAGGTGTTTTTGCTGCAGTTGATCCTAAGAAAAATAGCATAGGTGAGGTATGGATAAATAAGTGAGTGGTATAGTGTGGAAGGGCATTTTGCGGCACGTAGTATCGTATCTTGGAGAGGATCCCAACTGTTTTGGATACTTCTTTGGTTATGTGTTGGATATGGGTGCTGAAATTCAGGTTGTTGTCAAGGTATAGGCTGGAATTTGCCCTCATTATGTTGGTAATTAGAGTGTTGTCGATCTTAATGTTAATTTGTGCATCTCCTGCTCTGCTACCAAACATAATATAGTAAGTTTTGTCAGTGTTAAGCGTAAGTTTATTGGCTTCATCCAAGTCGATATTTTGATCAGCCCCTCGTTAACAATGGTGTTGAGGGTGCAAGATTAGGGTGAAAGGATGACATAAGTCGTTGTCGTCAGAAAAAGAGAATGGGTTTTCAGGTGTTGGGATAGTTTGGAAGATCATTGATGTATATGGGGAAGAGCAGGGGACCAAGGACACTTCCCTGCGGAACCCCAGTATCAAGTGCCGTGTTGTGATGCTGTGTCTTTAATGGTAACATACTGATCCCTATTAGTAGGTAAGATTTGAAATAAGCAAGCGCATGGCCTCTTATTACCGTAATGGTCAAGTTTGTGGAGTAGGATGTCGTGGTCTACTGTGTCAAAAGCTTTTCTTGGTCAATAAAAATTCCTAGTGGTTATTCCTTATTTTCCAATGCTGTTTTAAAGCAGATCTAGCATTTTATGATTGCATCATTAGTGCTTTTATTTTTCCTAAATCCAAATTGGCAGGGGTTGAGTATGTTTTGTGCTGTTATAATGGAATATAGTCTCCTGTGCATGAGTTTCTCAAAGATTTTGGATAGCAATGGTAAGTTTGATATTGGCCTATAGTTGTTTAAGTCTGTAGGGTCCCACCTTTATGTATTGGTGTAACTAACCCTTCCCATCTTGAGTAGTTTCGGGAAGGTGCTAGTTTCTAGTGACTTGTTAAAAAAGTAATGAAATAGCATGCGAAAGGATATGGGCCGCTCGCTTGTACGTAATGGTGGGACATTAGACAGATTCCCTGAGTTGTTTTATAGTGACTTTATAATTCGGTGACTTCCGAGGGCTCATTTGGGTGCAAGATAGAAGGATTTGGGAAATTCCCATCTAGGTAGTCCCCGGCATGGGCATTAGTAAGTGGGATTTTTTTTGGCGAGATTAGATCCTATGTTGGAGAAGTTGTTTATCTTGTTACTGTGTCAGTGGGTGTAGTGGTGTTTCATTAGGTTTAGTTAGGACAATATTCTTGTTTTTTTTCAGTTTGTGGGTCCCTAGAATCTGAGAGAGTGTTTTCCAGGGTCTTTTATATCTCCCCTAGTGTCTGTGAATTTACTGGAGTAGTATAGTTGTTTGGGCCCTTTTTTTATTATTTGGTGAGAACTGATGAATAGTGTTTAAGAATATCTTTGTGTATTAAGCCCTGTTATATTGCTTTTCATATTGGTGTTTCTTTGTCAAAGGATTTCATATGGTGCTGGGGTTTGCCATGGGCAACCAAGCCGTTTGTTTGTGATCTGTTTTTGTTTTTATAGGACAATGTTTGTTGTATAGTCTAAGTAATTTGTTAGAAAAATGTCTGTCCCGTCATCAATACCATTGGCCTTGGAGAATTCCGTTAGCCACTCAACAATCTCTAGGTCAATTGTGAAAATTCCTTATTGAGGCCTCGTCATGGGGTCTAAATGAGACTTTGTTGTATTCGTCAGGGAGGAAGGTAGGGTGTGGTCTGGTGCTAATATGTGATTATCCCTGATTTAAGGGGGGCTAGTATATTGGTCCATATGTGGTCTATTATGGTTGCAAATTGTCTCAGTGAGCCTGGTTTGGGTTTTGTTATTGTTGGTATGAGGAGTGTGTTGTTCATATTGTTGATGAAATCAGTTACAGGCTGATCATCAGTAAGGGCTATTTTTGAGAGGAGAGAGAGAAACCAAAATCATTTGCACAATGTGGCTGAATGGACTTCCATAACACACACTTGCAGTTACTGTTGCCAAGCATGGCGAATATTTTTTATTGCGTTTTTTTAATTTTTTCAGAAGTCAGTTAAGGGAACCGCATCATCATCTGTATTTTTAGTCATTACAATTTTTAAAGCTTTTCTTAGATAGTTGGTGTAACGAAATGTCCTGGCACCAAGGGGAACAGCCTGTCTAGGGGAATTTAAAATATTTAAAAAATACAGTGGTACCTTGACTTACGAGTGCCCCAACTTATGAGTTTTCCGAATTACGAGCCGTTTTCTCGGTTGATTTTTTGCTTCGAGTTGTTAGCAAAAATCCGAGTTATGAGCAAGCAGTTATTTTGCCAAAAAAAAAAAAAAAAAAAAAAAAAAATTTTTATTGAAATGAAAATTTGGCAAGAATCCCAGCCTAAATGGCACAACAAAAGGTGGTTTTTTGGGGCTTTGTAAATTGTAAAACAGTGCTAGTGCAATATTCTCACTGGAGGTAATCATGTAATTATCTTTAATGCGAGTGTGGGGGAAGTTCGTGAGGCAGTAGGTAAAATGAAAGGGGGTAAGGCAACTGGGATTGATGGGATAAAGATAGAAATGTTAAAAGCAGGGGGGGGATATAGTTTTGGAGTGGTTGGTGCAATTATTTAATAATGTATGGAAGAGGGTAAGGTACCTGGATTGGCAGAGAGCATGCATAGTTCCTTTGTATAAAGGCAAAGGGGACAAAAGAGAGTGCAAAAATTATAGGGGGATAAGTCTGTTGAGTATACCTGGGGAAAGTGTATGGTAGAGTTATTATTGAAAGAATTAAGAGTAAGACGGGGAATAGGATAGCAATACAAAAGAGGCTTTAGGAAAGTAGGGGTGTGTGGACCAGGTGTTACAGTGAAACATTAGGGGAGGGAGTATTAGATAAGCTAAAGAGGTTTTTGGTGGCATTTAGGATTTGGAAAAGGCGTATGCAGGGTGGATAGGGGGGCAATGTGGCAGATGTTGCAGTGTATGGTGTAGGAGGTAGGTTACTGAAAACAGTGAAGAGTTTTTATGAGGATAGCGAGTCTCCAAATTAGAGTATGTAGGAAAGAGGGAGAATTATTTTCCCCGTAAAGTAGGCTTAGACAAGGATGTGTGATGTCACCATGGTTGTTTAATGTATTTATAGATGGGGTTGTAAGAGAAGTGAATGCAAGGGTCTTGGCAAGAGGCATGTAGTTAAAAGATGAAGAATCACACATAAAGTGGGAGTTGTCACAGTTGCTCTTTGCTGATGACACTGTGCTCTTGGGAGATTCTGAAGAGAAGTTGCGGAGGTTGGAGGATGAATTTGGTAGGGTATGCAAAAGAAGAAAATTGAAAGTGAATACAGGAAAGAGTAAGGTTATGAGGATAAAAAGATTAGGTGATGAAAGATTGGATATCAGATTGGAGGGAGAGAGTATGGAGGAGGTGAATGTATTCAGATATTTGGGAGTGGACGTGTCAGCGGATGGGTCTATGAAGGATGAGGTGAATCATAGAATTGATGAGGGGAAAAGGGTGAGTGGTGCACTTAGGAGTCTGTGGAGACAAAGAACTTTGTCCTTGGAGGCAAAGAGGGGAATTTATGAGAGTATAGTTTTACCAATGCTCTTATATGGGTGTGAAGCATGGGTGATGAATGTTGCAGCGAGGAGAAGGCTGGAGGCAGTGGAGATGTCATGTCTGAGGGCAATGTGTGGTGTGAATATAATGCAGAGAATTCGTAGTTTGGAAGTTAGGAGGAGGTGCAGGATTACCAAAACTGTTGTCCAGAGGGCTGAGGAAGGGTTGTTGAGGTGGTTCGGACATGTAGAGAGAATGGAGCGAAACAGAATGACTTCAAGAGTGTATCAGTCTGTAGTGGAAGGAAGGCGGGGTAGGGGTCGGCCTAGGAAAGGTTGGAGGGAGGGGGTAAAGGAGGTTTTGTGTGCGAGGGGCTTGGACTTCCAGCAGGCATGCGTGAGCGTGTTTGATAGGAGTGAATGGAGACAAATGGTTTTTAATACTTGACGTGCTGTTGGAGTGTGAGCAAAGTAACATTTATGAAGGGATTCAGGGAAACCGGCAGGCCGGACTTGAGTCCTGGAGATGGGAAGTACAGTGCCTGCACTCTGAAGGAGGGGTGTTAATGTTACAGTTTAAAAACTGTAGTGTAAAGCACCCTTCTGGCAAGACAGTGATGGAATGAATGATGGTGAAAGTTTTTCTTTTTCAGGTCACTCTGCCTTGGTGGGAATCGGCCAGTGTGTTAATAAAAAAATAAAAATATTCTACAAAAAAAAGAATAGTTGCTACGTTTTTGGCATTTGCAAAATATCTTGCCCTTTACTCTTACACAAATCAAAAAATATTTGGAATATTTCCAATATTCCACAAGCCAATTGTAGAACAATCATTTTTTTATGATTTCTGTCAATATTATTGCATTTACTTCAATAATAAATGTTCAGTTCCATAGTGGAACTGAACTTCTCCAGGCTGAGGGACTGACAACCTCAAAATTCTACGACTTCAAGGGTGATGGACTGATTACATCGTCTTCACATCTCTACTGTTCCTGCCTACTTTCTGTATTAGACTGAAGAAGCCTACTGTGTAGGCGAAACATTTCGGAATAAAGTTGCCTAACTGTTGCCTATGTGTCTTGCCTACCAACCTGTCTGTATTGTATACCATTTTGATGTTCATGAAATAAGTCGGTAACATCTGAGATATTCACCGGGAATGTGAGTGCCGGCCTCCCATGATGTAGTGCAGTTAGCCTCTTAAAAACTCTGTTTTTCTCTTACTCAGGACCAAAGAACATGTTATAAAAAGGAGCAGTAGTGATTTTGTATGCTCGGATTGGTCCTGGACACTCGCTATATTATGGCCTATTTTATTCATTCTAGAGTATATCTCATGTTTCTATGTTACTTAGTGTTTATTATGTCATATTAGATCAATTCTGATAGATAAATAAGCCGTAGAGTTGATATTAGCGTTATATTAACCCTTTCAGTGTCGACAGGCCCTCTCAGAAACTTGTTCTCAGGGTTGCCCAAATTTTAAAAAAAAAAAAAAATATTTTTTCTTATGAAAAGATAGAGAATCTTTTCCCGAATCATAATGACACCAAAAGTATGAATTTTGATGGAAAACTTACTGAATTATGCTCTCATGAAGTTAGCGGTCTCGACGATGTTTATGCATCGGCGATTTTGCCCACTTTAAGCCCTATATTCGGCCAATTCCACTGTACTAGTCAACAAAAATCATGAATATTTTGCTAGAACTCCATTTTTTCAATCGAATGAGTGCAAGAAACCCCAAATTTACCTATTTCAACTATCCATTACAGTGGTCAGAATTTAGCAATTTTGCCAATTTCACACAAATTTCAAAAGATGCCTATTTCCAAATAGGGTCCAGAATAAACAAGAAAGACACTCCTGGCACTAAAATGACATTTCCTCTTCTCATTAGTCACGTCCCAATGCCCCTCTTACATTCTTTTGCTTTCCACTTTGAATTTTTATTCTCAAAAAAAATAGAAGATTTACTGTTATGCAGACTGTTACGTTGGTATGTCTTATTACTTTGATGGTAAGGTTCTCACTACATGTTCTAGTGTGGGGTAGCTTTTACTTAATGGCCTTATTTGTCTAGGGGTAATACTTACATCATGGCTGATCATCTTGAGTGTCTCTGATACCCTTTCACCACGCTCATCAAACCAGGTTATTGAAAACTACTACTATAAAAATATAGACTGTATTCTCATAGATATGTACAGAATATACAATCACAGCCTCCATTTTCAAAACAAAATTCTACACACTTGCTCCATGCCTGTGCTCCACATGGTGTGTTGCAACACTCTTGTCCTTTCACTCTCCTGACATAACTCTGGGCTACCCAGTGTTTTTGACACTCTTTATCACCCTGGGTATGGAGCCAAAACTTAAATTAAAAAACTCACTGCTTTGAGCACACATGATGCCCCAAAAGATAGAGAAGGACCCAGAGATCCTGCCAGGATGAAAGTTCCAGCCACAGAGAAGAGAAGTCTGAGAGAGGGAGAGAGAGAGAAGCCAACCTTAGCCCACCCACCAAAACAAAAGACTGTTGCCAAGCACAATTCTCCAGTTACCACAAATCTACCACCTCTTAACTTTACATATACAAAAAGAAATACAACTTTAAAAATCTACTTATTTAATTTGTGTGTTTGTGGTTTCTATAGTATAACCTATTTAATTGAGAAAAATAGGTTTTGACCCCAGCTGCCTCACAGTCATAAGGTTGATCGTCCTTCTGACATTTAAGAGCAAAGTCCCTCCATCAATTCAATATAATTAGGGATTCCAGAGTAACTGTTTACTTATAAATACATGTTGGATCCTATAGGCCCCCATAACCACCCTCCACCTCCAGACGAAGTCTCACAAAAGCTGTCCGTGTCCCTCAGGATACGGCCTAGTAAAAATATATTGCTCAAGTCTGAAGGCGTAACAAGATATCTATAATGCTTTACATATTTCCTAGCACCATAACTAAACTCTTCACTTTACTGTATTTTCAACAGATTGCAGAATTTTTTTAGAAAAGCATTTTTAAAAAAACCATACCCATATACTCAAGGGTGTAACTATTTACAATTTTTAATGCGAAAAAACTGTTTTTATTAAATATGTTTAAAAAAAAAATATTATTAATATTAAATAATAAACAATACAGCTTAATAGCCCCTTGTGGCTTAGCGCTTCTTTTTGATTATAATAATAATAATATTTAAACAATACACATTACAATCAAAAATTGCACACAATTGCCCAACTGGAAAGCCCGTACACCAACAGCCCTGTGCCTCGAGCTACGGTAATCCAGCAAGCAACTGGTACGCCAGGGTGGCATTTCCCTGATCAGGAAGACGAGAGTAGAGCCAAACCCAGAGCAGTCAGGTGTACACCAGGCAGGAAACTTCACAAAACATGTCAAGGTGTCCTCTTCACTTGGTGGCACGAACCAAACATGAGAACTTTCTCCAGTCACACTCACGATCCTTAACATGGTCAGCACTCAAGCCCATCTTATCTTATCCGCGGTCCCACGCCCACACAGATTCCTCCAAACTTATGAAGAGTAGGCTGACAAAGAAAAGGAGGGTTCCAGGGGACCACAAAGCAAACCGTCGGGCCTTTTGTATATAGAGCACACAAAACACAACCTTCACATACCTTCCTGAAACGACACATGTTACTGAAGGTTGTCAAACCACTGCCTCAACTCACATTTAAGTACACCCTGAACCTCGTCACACTTTGCTCTGACTCGACCCTTCACAGTCCAAGGCTGGTAGGAAGACTCCAGTCGCCGAGAGTTCACCACGCAAAAACAACAGGTCACAACAATGACAAACACTATGTACAAAGTACGCACCATGCATCTACATGAAACATCTAGAGAGAGCATCAGCAATACCACATTCTCTGAGCCTTTTATATATTTAGACTTTCAAAATATTAAAGGCTGTAGAACAAAGCCCCATTTTAAGATCTGATTTTTAGTCACTAATACACAGGAACGAGGATAAGAATCCTGAGCATGTAGCAAATGCTGAATAGCCAGCCCCAAAATTAACATTTTTTTCTCTGTGTAAAATGTTTACATTTAAAATTTAAGAAAGGTTGCCTCACTGATAGTAACAGTTTTCTGCAACCTCTCGCAGTGCAACAACAACACACACCAAAGACTCTCTTTGCACCCAGGTTGGATACAACAAGTTTACAAAACACCATCAAGTTCCATCTCACACACAAATATTAAACAACACAATGAACTCAATTTGCATTACAACACACATTAAAAATGGTGCTAGAACACAGACCATTAAATTCACAACTTCCATGTTTTAAGCTTATTTAAAAGTTTGCATCATTTATGCATAAGTATCAATCTTTCTAATTCTGTAAACCTTAGTTTGTTTAAATCGTACTCTGTGGTAGTCAGTGTTTTTATGGCCCAGGGTTGGCCACTAATTTGGACCATGAAGCATGGAAGCCCACTGACACTCAACTAAGCACTACAAACTGCGTTGAAGACTTTTCACTTCTTCCTCCATCCTCCAATTTTTCATACAGATTTTTCCCACACAAAAATTGTTGAATTGGCTCATTTTCCTTAAAATTTCCTCATAGGAGATTTCAATTTTTCCCCCATTACTGACATCCAACTTTTATAAAGTTCCAAGGGTGGCTGAGCCAACACTCCAACATTTTTCTCATTAAACCCAAGCAAGCATTTCCCAAATCTTTTACACACTGTTATTTCTTAAATACGCTTTTGGTATTTCATACAGATTAATTGTTTTGCAGCCCTTTACATACCATTAAAACATTTGTCTCTCTGAATGTTTTTGACAGAACATCAAAAACCTTTAACCAGTTAACTGTGTAACACTATACTCATACTTTTTCTGCTCAGGGGTGTGGTTTTATATTAATGAACCCCTGGGAAAATTCCCCCCACAACAGGTTTCACTCACAGCAACTTGCTCACAGATTTTCACATTAATTGGCCACCAGTATCAGCACTTTCCCTCTCCAGCCCCATAGTATCATGGTCCACATTATGGTCGCCACCATATCATCCTGGACTGGTTTGTATGAGCCATTCACTGGTACCATCTCCATCCTCATACGACCAAACAGTATCTGAAACTGAGAAAAAGCTCCGAGGGGGAGCATCACCATCCTCCCCAAGCCAATAGCTCAGAGATTCCAGAAGTGCTTCCCCACTCAGCAAATACAAAGAAAGGGATCCTCATCACGCTCCCAGTTGTTAGTATTGTCTATACCATAGCCTGCATCATGTCTTTTGAGGGTTTGATGTAATTTCCTCTATTTCCCCTTGAGATTAAGAGGTGATACACAGTTGAACATCACAGAGTGCTCTTCTTTTAGTCCCTTCAAAACATTTTCTAAAAGACTTTGAGTAAAGTTAGGCTCTTGAATCTGTTTGTACTGCTGTGGAAAACCAACATGAAAAAAGAACTTCATCAAAACCCTTAAGACTACATGAGCAGTTATCTTTATGCAGAGGCACTGCTTCCAGGTACCTGGTAGTGTAGCATATTATTGTTAGTAAATAATTAGTTTCCCCATTTTGGTCCTTGGTAGTGGGCCAACGACATCCACTACCACTTGCTGAAGGGTTTCACCTGGTGCGAAATCGGCTGAAGGGGAACAGGTTTAATACTTCGACAAAGGTTTCCCTATAATTTGAAAGGCATGATAGTCTCATAATGCTCATCTGACAGTCTCCCACAGCTGAGACAACAGAAGAAATGCCTGAAAACCTTGACATCACCACCTGGGGACAAAGTGCCCTTGTTCTCCTTCCATCGATACGCAAACAGAGGTGAATTCGTTATAGAGAGTTTCCTCCCTGAAATGAAAAACACTTATATAACGTAAAATCTCTTCCTCAGCAACAGCGACATTTTCCTGCACAGAAATTAATTGCACCCTAGCAGTGCAAGCTCTCTCACAATATTTAACCTGATCCATTCTTCCAATCATGCTCAGCTCTGGCAGGAAACATCCTTTTCTTTCCAGTGACTGCAGTGTCAACATCAGAAAGCAGAGTGTAACAAACTTAAGGCCCGTCACCATCCTCATGATAAATATCATTAAGACTGATTTACAAAGATCATGAGCCATACTTCTCATGGATGGAACCATCAGGGAGAAGGTCTGGCAGGTTTTCCCTAGCCATTTCCTCCCACATTTCGGACTTGTTTCCCCCAAACAGTTGTTCTCACCGTCCTAACAGGCCCATAACATTAATCTATATTCCCTAATAAGAGTCGACCCCTTCGAGGAATTTCAATCGGAGATACCTACATGGAGATAGCCAACTTGGTATGCAATCTACCCATAATTTGTGTACAGTGTCCTTATGTTGAACCCGTAATATACCCTTTTTTTTTTTTTTTTTTTTTTTTCACATTCAACAAAATATCTATCCCAGTAATAGGTATCCTTAAGAACACTGCAGCACTCCATCACTAGCCAAAAGAGAGGTGCTACATTCCTATCTCTCAAGGACAGTATGTTCTCCAACTCTGGGCCTACATCCTTTTTGCAAACAACTGCGACCTACAGAAATTAAACACATCCTGGGGTTAGATCCAAAGTTGCCCCTCACCTTGTTGCCTTGAAGAAACCCCCCCACCCCCTAAAAAAAATGCAGGCAACTGGATGTATCTCTGCGCAGTTTAGAGTCCGCTGGGGTGGTTTCCTCCCTTTCCTGATCTCGTCCGCCTTGACCAGCAAAAATTTTGAATTGTCCAGTTTTGTTACAGTAATAACAATAAAACTCTTAAAGGTTTTTACCATTGGTGTAGGACTGGTACGTTACTCGAGGACCTGAAAAATTATCTGATTGACTAGGTAAATTTGAGCTCCACTGACTTACCTTTTCTATCTATTTTCGAGGGTTCCTCAGCCATCTTTTCCCTGAAATTTCTGTCCCACTTAACTTTAATATGACCAAAAGACTTGGAATAAGGTTTAAAGATGGGAAATTTTTCAGAACAGCATGACTGTTTTTACTTACCAATTCCCTGCGAGCCAAAATCGGTCCCTAATCCAGTGCTTCTGAAAGATTATCTGGTTTTGTCCTCCAAATATTCTCTGAGGTCAACAGGGATTTGTATTGTACAAAAAAAAATTCCCTCATGAACCAACAGAGTCTACTAATTTGTTATAGTCTTTTATAACTTCATTTAGAACAAACCCACTTCTTAAAAAGGAACGTTTTCTCATTCCCAAACCTCAGTTAAGGTCTGCCCAACCCTGAATTTTTTTTGATTCCTGAACTTTTTGTCTATATTCTCAGTATCATTTGGGTATGCAAGCATACTACCTCATTAATCTTATCATAATCAAGAAAAATCTTGCCCCCCCGATCTCTAATACACTGGAATCCTTTTACCTTTACCCACAAGTGTGTGCGAACTAGGTAAGCCCCACTTCTGTTTGGCCACCGCTTGCTCCAAAGCGTCTTCTCAAAAAAAGAAAAAATATCATCTGGGTCACTTCTCTGTAAACTTAGGGACAAAATTTTGCAGCTTTAGTTATGTTAAAGTACTGCTCAGAGCTCTTGTTCAAACCTCCTAATCTTTGACGTTCTTCCTCCTAACTTTCTTATTTTTCATTTTCATCCTCTAGTACTGCTATTTCAGTCTCATTACTCTCCATTTCCATATCACCTGGAGTAGGTGATCCCTCATGTTCACTATTAACAGGCATGTTTACCGATGATTATTACCTTCTTCCCTGAAGCCTTAAAAAATCTGAAGATTCATCTTCTGACATAGTATTTTTTATTCATTAAACACTTGCTTCCTCTTACATTATCAGTGCCATAGTTTTCCCACAGTCACATAAAATAAAATAAACACAAATTTGAATGTAAACTATGCAACATGCACTTACCATAACCACAAACAAAAATGTGGTTGACCAACCTTTCTCTTTCTGTGTTCTCCAGCCTTAGGAGAAAATAACCTGTAAACTATATATGAAAACAACACTTCCACTGACTCACCTTGTAAATCTTCTACCAGAAAACATCAACTATTATACCCCATACCAGCACATATATTCAAAGAATGTTTGAGTTATTTTAAGCAGTTCCCCCCCCAAACAAAAACTCACCCGTCAAGCTCCCAATGTTACGTTGGTATGTCTTATTACTTTGATGGTAAGGTTCTCACATACATTGTTCTAGTGTGGGGTACGTTTTACTTAATGCCTTATTTGTCTAGGGGTAATACTAACATCATGGCTGATCATCTTGAGGTCTCTGATACCCTTTCACCAGCCCACTTCACAGGTTTATGTAAACGTACTACTATAAAAATATAACTGTATCTCAATAGATATGTACAAATATACAATCACAGCCTCCATTTTTCAAAACAAAATCTAAACACACTCATGCCATTTGCTCCACATGGTGTGTAGCAACAACTCATTGTCCTTCACTCTTCCTGACTTAACTCTGGCTTAACCCCTAGGTTTGGTTTTGACACACTTTAGTCACCCCTGGGTATGGTGGCCAAAACTTCAATTATAAAAAAACTCACTTGCTGGAGCCCACAGATGCCCCAAAAGATAGAGAAGGACCAAGATCCTGCCAGGTAAGGTCAGCCACAGAGAGAGATAGTGCAGAGAGAGGGGAGAGAGAGAAGCATACCTAAGTCCTACCGCCTTCCTCCACCAAAACAAAAGAACAGTTGGCCGAAGGCACAATTCTCCAGTTAACCACAATTCTACCACCTCTTAACTTTACTTTTACAAAAAGAAATACAACTTTATAAACTACTTATTTAATTTGTGTGTTTGTGTGTCTATAAGTATAACCTATTATATTGAGAAAAATAGGTTTGACCCAGCTGCCTCTCAGTCATAAGGTTGATCAGTCCTTCTGACATTTAGAGCAAAGTCCCCATCAATTCAATATAATTAGGTATTCCAGAGTAACTGTTACTTATAAATACATGTTGGGTCCTATAGCCCCATAACACAGACTACTACATTAGTGTAAAAAACTGGTATAAATAATATCAGCGACACTTGTGAAAGAAGATTAGATACACCAGTTGACGTGTATTGGACGCTTAGCATGATTTGTTTACTTTTGAACTTTGGTAAAAATCGAACATTTCTGCTACTTTGACCTCAATTTCAAGGTACTTTTCATTGTAAAATCGGTCAAAATCATCTCAATTTATGTAATATGTCTTCCATTCTATAGAATGAGACCAGAAAAACTAGAATACAACAATAAATACCGTACAAAAATACAGTGCGAAATCGCTGTTTTAATAAAAAACACGGTCAAAGTATTTTTTTTCTCATTACGCACTGTGTGCTGCAGGATTTTCTTTATACTGCGCACACTGACCACATAGACCCATTCTTTCATATGAAGGCCTACCAGCTTTCTCTCACTAGATTTGAGGGTGCTAGAATTTAGGCGTACTAGTACGTCAAAAACCCTTTTTATACAATAATATTCAGTAATATGTATTCGGAAATAGTAAAATTTTTTTGTAAAAATATTGGCTCGGTGTAAGTCATTTAGCTTGGCAAGTCATTCGTCCCGAATACGTCCGAGCTACTCAACACACCATTTACAGTCAGTGTGTCATTGTTTATCAGTCAGTGAGCACGATCTCGCACGTTCATACGATACATTTCGTAATATTCCATTTGTTTTAGTGCTTGTAACTGCTAAATCAGCCACCAAGGGCCAAAAGAAAGCTCCTAGTGCCAGCCCTTTGTTAACCCTTTGAGGGTCGACAGGCCCTCTCCGAAACTCGTTATCAGGGTCGGCCAAATTTAAAAAAAAAAAAAATTATTTTCTCTTATGAAAAGATAGAGAATCTTTTCCCGATCGTAAAGACACCAAAAGTTTGAAATTTGATAGAAAACTTACGGAATTATGCTCTCGCAAAGTTAGCGGTCTCGGCGATGTTTACGCATCGGCGATTTTGCCCACTTTGAGCCCCATTTTCGGCCAATTTCACTGTACTAGTCGACAAAAAACATGAATATTTCGCTAGAACTCCATTTTTTCTATCGAATGGATGCAAGAAACCACTCATTTATGAAATTCAACTATCCAGTACAGTGGTCAGAATTTAGCAATTTTGCCAATTTCACACAAATTTCAAAAGATGCCAATTTCGGAATAGGGTCCAGAATAAACAAGAAAGACATTCCTGGCACTAAAATGACATTTCCTCTAGTCATTAGTCATGTCTCAAGTCCCCTCTTATATTCTTTTGCTTTCCACTTTCAATTTTTATTTTCACAAAAAATATAAGATTTACTGTTATGCAGACTACTGCATTAGTGTAAAAAATGGTATAAATATTATTGGTGCACTTGTGAAAGAATATTAGACTCACCAGTTGACGTGTATTGCACGCTTGGCACGATTTGTTTACTTTTGAAGTTTGGTAAAAATCGAACATTTCTGCTACTTTGAGCTCAATTTCAAGGCACCTTTCTTTGTAAAACCAGTCAAAATCATCTCAATTTCTGTAATATGTCTTCCATTCTATAAAATGAGACCAAGAAAACTAGAATACAACAATAAATACCATACGAAAATACACTGCAAAGTCGCTGATTTATTAAAAAAAAATGGTGCTGCAGGATTTTTTTTAGACTGTGCACACTGACCACATAGACACATTCTTTCATATGAAGGCCTACCAGCTTTCTCCCACTAGATTTGAGGCCTCTAGAATTTATGAGTACTAGTACGTCAAAAACCCCTACGCGTAAAATGCACTAGTACGACGAAAACCCTCAAAGGGTTAAAGAAGGCGATAAACACGGTAGAATTCAAGAAAGAACACACCAGCCAGGGTACTTCCCCACACACCAGATTTGATTTGAGTGGGACTTGCACAAGAGTGAATAGAATAATCAAAGCTTATTGCTTGGGAAGCATTGAAAATTGGGTTGGGTAAATACTATTCTGTTAGTGGTATGGTTTGTGAAGGACCTGCCTAGTATGGGCCATTAGGCCTGCTGCAGTGTTCCTACTTTCTTATGTTCTTGTGTACACCAGCTGAGGAAATTGCTTCAGAGGAGAAAGAGAGGGAAGAAGGTGCCTTCTTCAAAGATTAAGGACATTTGTACAAAGTGGAGTGAGGTGCAAACATTTGTGCAGGAACATCACCCTAACCCTCTCCCCTCCTCCCATCTTCCATACACCAACAACTCTTCAATAAAGGTAAGTGTGATGTTATTGTTTTATACTCGATTTCTCATTCTTTTCTGTATGTAAATCTATATTTAATCTATAAAAAAATAATTTTTGTTAATATTTTTGGGTGTTGGGAACGGATTAATTGGATTTACATCACTTCTTACGGGAAAAATGAATTTGGAAGTCATCAGATTTGGGTTTAGTCACTCTCTCTAGAACAGATTACAATAACCAGAAGTCCACCGTACAAGCAAATTGAGTTATGAGCTCAGTCATGGAACAAATTTTTAAACTCACAAGTCAAGGTATCACTGTACACCAACCTAGGGCCAAGCTTGTTTCTTCACAAAAAGCATTAACCCGTAAACGGTCCAAGCAGATCTACGTACACGTGTAGTGCTACAAAAGTAGATCTACGTTTTTTTTACACATTTTCAAATGTAAAAAAACAAAGATCTACTTTTTTTTACATACTTTCAAATGTTGAAAAAACGTATATATACGTTTGGACCGTTTACGGGTTAAGTAAATGATCAGTACAGTACGTATATTAACTATCAGGAAGGGCACAAAAACTAACATGTACAAAAATATAATATATTAATAGCAAGTAACCTTAATTATACAGCACACAGCTTACCCTTTACATATTAATAGTGGGGCTCTATGACAACTTCCCCTTCCTTCTGCCGGCCTCTTAGCCTGCCAGCAAAACACTTCACATGTACTCTACCAAAACTTAAACAGGCCTCTCCACATACTAGGACCTTACAGGTAATATCAAGAGATTATATACAAAATTATTAACCCTTGGAGGGTCCGTGCCATAGATCTACGGCTTTATGTTGAGGGTCCAAACCGTGGATCTACATCGTGAGCTCAGCTCACTCTGATAAGCTGTGAGTGGTAAATTTTGGCCTAGATATGAGAGAATACATCTATGTGGTATGTGTGCACCACATAAAACAAATCCTGCAGCACATAGTGCATAATGAGAGAAAAAAAACTGAGACCGTAATTTTCGATTAAAACAGCGACTTTGCAGTGTTTTTTCGTATGTTTTTTTATAGTTGTATTTGCGATTTCTTGGTCTCATTTGATAGAATGGAAGATATATTATAGAAATAGAGATGATTTTGATTGGTTTTAGTACTGGAAATGGCTTGAAACTGAGCTCAAATTAGCAGAAATGTTAAATTTTTGCCAATGTTCAAGAGTAAACAAATGACGTCACACGTCTAACACACGCCAGCTGGTGGGTCTGATATGCATTCACAAATGTGGTGATATTATTTATACAATTATTACAATATTGCATAACAGTAAATCTTCTATTTTTTGGTTTGAATAAAAATTCATTATGTGAATAAAAAATAAAAATGGAATTCATTAGTAAAGCCTTAAAACGTAACTAATAACAGAGGAAATGTTAATTTAGTGCCAGGAATGCCTGCATTGTTTATTCTGGACCCTATTTTGAAATTGGAGTATTTTTAACTTTGCATTAAATTGGCCAAATTACCAATTTCCGATCACTTTATTTTGTAGTTGAAACAGTTGACTTGGTGAATTCTTGTGCTCAATCAATAGAATAGAAGTAATACTAGTGAAATAGCTAAGAATTTGGTCGACTGGAATAATGTAATTGGCCTGAAATGGGAGTCAAAGTCAGCAAAATCGCTGAAGCGTAAATATCGCTGACACATCAAAATTCGCGAGAGCATAATTTCGTCAATTTTTCCATCAAATTTAAAACTTTCTTTTATTACCGTCAGAAAGACACTACCATTAAATAAGAAAAAATAAAATTATTTTTTGAAAATTCCTGGACACTGGTGCACACTTTGAAATTTGGCCTCTGGACCCTGAAAGGGTTAGAACAACCTACGGCATAAACTTACCCAAAACCACCCCCCTACTCAAACACCAAACGCCATCCTTCTCCGGCCATGGCTGCTGACTACACACCTCTCCTCTCTTCGCCTGTCCTGTCACTGTTCAAGACTAATATGCTTCTGTTTTCAGAACAAACCCCATCTACTGACATTATTAACCCATAAACTGACCTAACGTAGATCTATGTTCACTTTCAGGGTTTCCAATGTACCAGTATGGCTTACGCACCAGGGTTATTGACGTACTAGAACGCCTAAATTCTAGCGTCTTCGAATCTTAGCGAGAGAAAGCTGGTAGGCCTATATATGAAAGAATGGGTCTATGTGGTCAGTGTGTGCAGTATAAAAAAAATCCTGCAGCACACAGTGCAAAATGAGAGAAAAAAAAATCTTGACCATGTTTTTGGATTAAAACAGTGACTTTGCACTGTATTTTTGTATGGTATTTATGGTTGTATTCTAGTTTTCCTGGTTTCATTTTATAGAATGGAAGGTATATTACAGAAATCGAGATGATTTTGATTGATTTCACAATGAAAAGTACCTCGAAATTGACCTTTAAGTAGCAGAAATGTTCAATTTTTACCAAAGTTCAAAAGTAAACAAATCATGCCAAGCGTCCAATACACGTCAACTGGTGAGTCTAATATTCTTTCACAAGTGCACTGATATTATTTATACCATTTCTACACTAATGCAGTGGTCTGCATAACAGTAAATCTTCTATTTTTTATGAGAATAAAAATTCAAAGTGGAAAGCAAAAGAAATGTAAGAGGGGCATGGGGACATGGCTAATGAACAGAGAACTTGTTATTTTAGTACCATGAATGTCTGTCTTGTTTATTCTGGACCCTATTTGGAAATTGGCATCTGAAATTTGTGTGAAATTGGCAAAATTGCCAATATCTAACCACTTTATTAGATAGTTGAAATTGGTAAATGGGTGGTTTCTTGTACTCATTTGATAGAAAAAAAATGGAGTTCTAGCGAAATAAATATGATCTTTGTCGACTAGTACACAGCAAATGGCCGAAAATAGGGCTCAAAGTGGGCAAAATCGCCGATGCATAAACATCATCGAGACCTCTAACTTCGAGAGCATAATTCCATACGTTTTCCATCAAATTTCATACTTATGGTGTCATTATGATTGGGAAAAGATTCTATATCATTTCATAAGAAAAAATAGTTTTTTTTTTTTCCGAAAAATTTTCGACCCTGAGAACGAGTTTAGGAGAGGGCCTCTCGACCCTTAAAGGGTTAATGAAGAGGGCATTATTCTTCACATTGTAGAATAAAAAAAAATTAGGATCAGTTCTTACCAAGATATAAGCCTGCGAAGTTGGCACTGGGTGCTCACCTGACGGCAACATAGAGTCCTGCCACTTGCAGAAGTGTTGCCGATATACCTTTTTTTCCTTGTTATTTTAATTTATATAATTTTTATGTTCTGATAAAGTGTAACCCCGGATTTTGTCTGGTGCAGATATTGTACAGTTTGGATTTTGACCACTTTTTGGGGTGAAATTTTACCCTGGGTTTCGTACCTTCACTCGGAAATTGTCCGTATCAGACCTGTCCCCCCACCCGGGATGTGGCCGCTCACATGTACACGACTCAGTCTGCCTCTGTCACTTGTTCATTGAGCAATACTCTGCACGTTTATCTGAAACATTTTGTAATGGTCCATTGTTTTTTGTGCTTGTTTATTGAGTGCAACTGCTAAATAAGCTACCATGGGGCCAAAGAAAGTTCGGAGTGCCAGCTCTTCGATAAAGAAGGCGAGAAACGTGATAGAATTCAATGGTGGCAGAGGGTGGTAGTGATGGTGGTAGAGATAACTTCTCCCTCTCCCCTCCTTGCCTTCTTCCATATGCCAATGAGTCTTCAATAAAGGTATGTAATAGTGATTTAAATGTTCATTTATCCATTAAAATTAGTCATTTATAATTATTTCTCATTTTTTCTGAATGTAAAACTGTTATTCTCTATAAAATGCATTTTTTGTTAATATATTTGGGCGTCTGGAATGGATTAATTGGATTTACATTACAACCTCTCCTCACTGGTGACATACAGTGGACCCCTGCTTTTCGTAATTAATCTGGTCAAGAGAGAGTGACTAAACCCGAATCTGATGAATTCCGAATTAATTTTCCCCATAAGAAATACAGTGGACCCTCAACCAACGACGGCATTATCTAACGATAAAATCGCCTAACGATGGGTTTGAGCGTAAAAATTTTGGCCCGACCAACGATGAAAAACTCGACTAACAACATTTGTCCCAAATGCGTCTGGCCTGAGCGCGCCTCAGCTGCCCTGCCTTCAGTTAATGTGCCATTGTTTACAAGCCAGTCCGGTATGTTCCACGCATATACTCGGTATATTTTATATTCCAGTGTTTTTAGTGCTTGTAACTGCTAAATAAGCCACCATGGGCCCAAAGAAAGCTTCTAGAAACTGTCCAAACGTAGAACTATGTCCACATGTGGGAGGCCTCCGAACGTAGATCTACGTTGTTTTACATGCTTTCAAATGGGGAAAAATCAAGGTCGGAGTGCTACGCATGTGAACATAGATCTACGCTTGGACAGTTAAAGGGTTAATAAACAAGCACCAAACACAAGGAATTAATTGTGAAATGTTTGGATGAGTGCACAGGGTAATGTTCATTCAAGGATAAACAAAGGCAGACTGACTCATGACGCCTGTGCAGGGAGGCGTGGGCAGGTGGACAGGTCTGGTACGTGGGACGAAACACCGGGCACAGTGCGAAACTCGGGACAAAATTGAGCCAATAAAAAAAAAGTGGTCCAAACTCGAAGTCGCCGATACTCAGGGCTGACGAAACTCAGGGTTCCACTGTACACACAGTACACTCATTACTTACCTCAAAATATTTGTAGTCTTAATGTAGGGTGAAAAGTGAGTAGTAAGAAGTTAGGTGTGGTGGGACTGGTAGCCAGCCAGGCCACCCCACCCCACCCACAAGTACACCTACCACTCAACTTACGACCGCGCATCTGGCAGCTGGGCTGGGCCAGCTGATGCACACCGCTGTACAATATTTGACGATACTCGCGGCGGCACTGCGTCATGTAGGCAGCATCAGTTTGAGTAACCCTGCCATATCAGGAGCATCATACTGTATTAACTCTACTAACTGGACAGTAAATTTCACCATGGCCCTAAGATGAAGTCTGAATCTTGCACTGGAGATTGTGGCAAGAAAGGCTCTTACTCTCAAACTCTCTATTTGTTTTCATTGTTGCACATAAACCTGTCTGCCTCTGTCTGCCTGTATATCTGTGTCTGTCTGTATCTGTATGTGTCTGTTTATCTGTCTTTCTGTCTACCTGTGTGTCTGTGTACCTGTGTCTCTGTCTACTTGTGTGTGTTTTTCTGTCTGCCTGTGTGTCGTTACGTCTTTCTATGTGTCTGTTTTTATGTCTACCTGTGTGTCTGTCTACCTGTGTGTGTCTGTCTTTGTCTACCTGTGTGTGTGTGTCTTTCTGTCTACCTGTGTCTGTCTGCTTGTCTGTCTCAGAGCCACTCATTAAGAGTGTAATTGATCTTGAAGATGTCATATTAATAATGATAATAACACAATAATAATCACTGAGGTGCATTAAATGTGTATAAAATGTTAATATAGACATTTTGCTTAATCCATCTATGATTTTTTTCAAAATTATATAATAAACATGCTACATAACATATAAACATATAAATTAACAGATATGAGATGTTTTTCTGGTCAGCTTGAAAGGGTGAACAAAAACCATTCGTGTTCGGGCTGGTAACAACAACAACAACAACAACAACAACGTTTGTTTATATAACTCGCGAAACTTCACTTTCATTCTCTCTCTCGTTTATTCATTTAATCTTGTTTACTAACCTCTCACACTACATTAAGACTACAGATATTTTAAGGTAAGTAATGAGTGGACACGATCATATTATAGTTTAATAATAATACAGTGGACCCCCGATATTCGATATTAATCCGCTCCTGAGAGCTCATCGATTACCGAAAATATCGGAAAGCGAATCAATTTTACCCATAAGAAATAATGGAAATCAAATTCATCCGTGCAAGACACCCAAAAGTATGAAAAAAAAAAAATTTACCACATGAAATATTAAGTTTAATGCAATAGAATAATTACAATAACAACAATAACAATAGAATAATTGACACTTCCCTTTAATGAAGATCTGGTGATGATTGATGGGATGGGAGGAGGGGAGAGTGTCGAAGTTGTTACTGTTTAGAAGGGGAATCCCCTTCCATTAGGACTTGAGGTAGCAAGTCCTTTTCCGGGGTTACTTCCCTTCTTCTTTTAATGCCACTAGGACCAGCTTGAGTCACTGGACCTCTGTTGCCATCCCTTTAAGATTTGTCTAAAATGGGCCATGACATTGTCATTGTAATAGTCACCAGCACGGCTTGCAATAGCTGTGTTAGGGTGATTTTCATCCATGAAGGTTTGCAGTTCAACCCACTTTGCACACATTTCCTTAATTTTTGAAGTAGGGACAATGGAGTCCACAACTTGCATAGGCTTCTCAGGGTTAGCCCCAAACCCTTCAAAATCTTTTTTAATTTCCATACTAATTCTCGCCCTTTTTACTACAGGGTTGGCACTAGAAGTTTTCTTGGGGCCCATGGTGACTTATTTTGCAGAGACAAGCACCAAAAACAGTGATAATATGGAATGTACCGAATGTATCCTTTGATGTGCGCGCACTGCCTGGCTTGTAAACACTGGCACACACGGGGTAGTTCAGGCCACACGTGGACACGTCTCGTACGAATCTCATCGAATACCGGGTTTTCGATCGGATACTGAGGCGAAATTTTTGCGTTAAAATGCATCGAATACCGGATTTATCGGATACCGATGCCATCGAATACTGGGGGTCCACTGTAATATTATTAATATTAGTACATATGTATTATTGTCATAGTAATAATAATTATTATTATTATTATTATTATTATTAATTTAGGGCACTGGAGCACAGATCCACTGTACAGTGGACTCCCGCATACCGATGGCACCACATAGCGATTAATCCGCATACCGCTTGCTTTAATCGCAAAAATTTTGCCTCGCATACCGCTTAAAAACCCGCTCACCGATTTTCGTCCGAGACGCGTCCAATGTGCGCCCTCAGCCAGCCTCACATGTGCCGCCCGTGCCATTGTTTACCAGCCAGCCTCCGCGATAACATCCAAGCATACAATCGGAATATTTTGTATTATTACAGTGTTTTCGGTGCTGTTTCTGGAAAGTAAGTGACCATGGGCCCCAAGAAAGCTTCTAGTGCCAACCCTACACAATAAGGGTGAGAATTCCAATAGAAATGAAGAAAGAGATCATTGATAAGTATGAAAGTGAGTGCGTATCGCCGACCTGGTCAGGTTGTACAAGAAACCCCAATCAACCATCGCTACTATTGGGGGCACCAGAAAGGCAATCAAGGAAGCTGTTCTTGCCAAAGTTTAACTGTGTTTTCGAAACAAAGATCGCAAGTGATGGAAGATGTTGAGAGACTCTTATTGGTGTGGATAAATGAAAAACAGCTAGCAGGAGATAGCATCTCTCAAGCGATCATAAGCGAAAAGGCTAGGAAGTTGCATCAGGATTTAATTAAAAAAAATGCCTGCAACTAGTGCTGATGTGAGTGAATTTAAGGCCAGCAAAGGTTGGTTTGAGAGATTTTAAGAAGCGTAGTGGCATACATAGTGTGATAAGGCATGGTGAGGCTGCCAGTTCGGACCACAAAGCGGCTGAAAAATATGTGCATGAATTCAAGGAGTACATAGAGACTGAAGGACTGAAACCTGAACAAGTGTTTAATTGTGATGAAACAGGCCTGTTTTGGAAGAAAATGCCAAGCAGGACCTACATTACTCAGGAGGAAAAGGCCACTCCCAGGACATAAGCCTATGAAAGACAGGCTTACTTTGTTGATGTGTTCCAATGCTAGTGGTGATTGCAAGTTAAGCCTTTATTAGTGTATCACTCTGAAACTCCCAGAGCGTTCAGGCAAAAGAATGTCCTCAAGGAGAATTTTGTGTGTGCTGTGGAGGGCAAACAGTAAGGCATGGGTCACTAGGGACTTTTTCTATAACTGGTTACACCATGCATTTGCCCCCAATGTGAAAGATTACCTAACTGAAAAGAAATTAGAACTTAAGTGCTCCTGGTGTTAGACAATGCCCCTGGTCATCCTACAGACGTGGCAGAGCGACTTTATGGGGACATGAGCTTCATTAAGGTGAAGTTTTTGCCTCCTAATACCACTCCTCTCCTGCAGCCCATGGACCAGCAGGTTATTGCAAACTTCAAAAAACTGTACACAAAAGCTCTGTTTGAAAGGTGCTTTGTAGTGACCTCAGAAACTCAACTGACTCTAAGAGAGTTTTGGAGAGAGCACTTTTTTTTCCTCAATTGTGTAAACCTTATAGGTAAGGTTTGGGAGGGAGTGAAAGAAGCCCTTGAACTGTTTGGAAAAAAAATTTGGGGCCCAAAATGTGTAGACAAAAGGGTTTTGAAGGGTTTTTGAGGCTAACCCTGGGGGATTATCCAGTTGAAAAACCCTTGTGGTTTTTTGGGGAAATCCTTGGGTTGGGGTTAGGGGGGGAGGATGTGGAAGATTTGGTGGAGGAGGAAAATTAAGAAAAAACCATATGAGCTGATAGATAACTTCAACGCAAGGGGCCAGCCCGAGGAAAAATGGTTCGGAGGAGGGGAGAGAAAAAAAATTGAAAAAGTTCCCAACAAAGATAAGGAAATCTTGCATGGGGCTAAAAAGTGCAAACCTTTATGGATGAAAATCACCCCACACAGCTATTGAAACCCGTGCTGGTGATTATTAAAAATGAAAATGTTGTGAAACCTTTGGGGAAGTCTAAAGGAGAAGGTACGGGCCCCTTGGACGATAGTTGGGGAAAAGAAGTCCATGACTCTAAAAGGGGCCCTAGTGGTATTAAAAGAAAAGGGAAGTAACCCCAGAAAAGATCGACACCTAAGTTTTAAATGGAAGGGGATTCCCCTTCTAAACATAACTCTCCCCTCCTCCCCCCATCAATCATACCAGATTTTAAATAAAAGAAAGTTCATGTAATTGTGCATCCCTTTTTCATTTGGTGTACAAAAATTAAACATTTCATGTGGTAAAATTTTTTTTTTTTCAACTTTTGGGTGTCTTGCACGGATTTAATTTTATTTTCCCTTATTTTTATGGGGGGAAAATTTCATTCACATACCGATTATTTCGCATAACAATTACCCCTCTTTCACGGGTTTAAAAAACTATGCGGGGGTTCCCCTGTATAAGCTGTTGGATTTTTTTGGGTTTATCCTAGGGAATTTATATAGTTGTAACTTTTCTTTCATGTAACTGTGTGGTGTGGTGGTGAGAGTGTGTGAGGGTTGGGGTGGGTGAGGTGTGAGTGGGGTTTGGGGAGTGTGTGTGAGTGTTTTGTGTGTGGTGTGTGAGTGTTTGTTTTGGGGGTGTGTGTGAGTGTGTGTGAGTTGTGGTGAGGTGTGTGAGTGTGTGGAGGTGTGAGTGTGTGTGAGTGTGTGTGAGTGTGTTTGAGTGTGTGTGAGTGGTGGTGAGTGTGTGTGAGGTGTGTGTGAGTGTGGTGAGTGTGTGTGAGTGTGTGTGAGTTGTGTGAGTGAGTGTGAGTGTGTGTGAGTGTGTGTATGTGTGTGTGTGTGTGTGTGAGAGTGTGTGTGTGAGCGAGTGTGTGCGAGTGTGTGCGAGTGTGTGCGAGTTGTGTGCGAGTGTGTGCCGTAGTGCGATGAGAGTGTGAGTGTGAGAGAGTGTGAGTGTGTGTGTTTGTGTGTGTGTGAGAGATGTGAGTGTGTGTGTGTGTGTGTGTGTGTTGAGAGTGTTTGTGTGAGAGTGTGTGTGTGTGTGTGTGTGTGTGTGTGAGTGATTGTGTGTGAGTTGTGTGGTGTGTGGAGTTGTTGTGTGTGTGAGTGTGTGTGTGAGAGAGTGTGAGAGTGTGTGTGTGTGAGAGTGTGTGTGGTGTAGAGCAGTGATGTGTGTGAGTGTGTGTGTGTAGAGTGTGTGTGTGTGAGTGTGCTGTTGTGTGAGAGTGTGTGGTGGTGTGAGAGTGTGTTGTGTGTGAGAGTGTGTGTGTGTGAGAGTGTGTGTGTGTGAGAGTGTGTGCGGTGTGAGAGTGTGTGTGTGTGAAGTGTGTGTGTGATGAGAGGTGTGTGTGTGAGAGTGTGGTGTGTTAGAGTGTGTGTGTTGAGAGTGTGTGTGTGCGAGTGTGAGTGTGTGAGTGTGTTGTGAGAGAGTGTGTGGTGTTGAGAGTGTGTGTGTGTGAGAGTGTGTGTTGTGAGTGTTTGTGTGAGAGTGTGTGTGTGTGAGTGTGTGAGTGTGTGTGTGTGTGCGTGTGTGTGTGTGAGATGGTGGTGTGTGAGAGAGGGTGTGTGTGAAGTGTGTGTGTAGTAGTGTTGTGTGTGAGTGAGTGTGTGTTGGTGTGTGTGAGTGTGAGTGTGTGTGTGTGTGTTGTGTGTGTGAGATGTGTGAGTGTGTGTAGTGGGTGTTGGAGAGTGGGGTGAGAGTGTGTGAAGAGTGGTGTGTGAGTGTGTGTGGTGTGTGTGTGTAGTTGAGAGTGTGTTGTGTGTGTGTGTGTGTGTGGGTGTGTAGTGTGTGAGTGTGTGTGAGTGTGGAGAGTGTGTGAGAGAGAGAGAGCACGCAAGCAAGCAAGCACGCACGCCAGCCAGCCAGAGAGCCAGAGCCCAGCCAGCCACATTCATTCACCCGGCCACCAGCCAGGCCGATACATTTCAACACATTTCCAGAGTTGTTTTCCTTACTTAGGGTATAGATTATACTACATTCTGGCAGGATGACACTACCAGTGGTATTCTCCCATTCCCACTGTGTCGACAATACATAAGATAAGAGTAACATATGATACTGTATCGATGCAAAATTTACAATACAGTTCAACTACCATAGTATACATTTATATATAGTACATAAATAATTAAAATACAGTGACCCTCACATAACCGCTATTAATCCATTTCCTAAGAGCACAATTTATGCAGAAATTATCGTTATGCGAAATGAAATTTTCCCCATAAGAAATAAGGAAATTCAATTAATCCGTTTCCTTGGCACCCAAAAGTATGAAAATTTTTTTTTACCACATGAAATATTAATTTTAAAACACACAAACTGAACAAGACATTTGCACAGTTAACATTACACTTACCTTATTGAAGGATCTGGGGGGATGATTGATGGATGGGAGGAGGGAGAGTGTTGAGGTCTTAGTGTTTAAAGGGGAATCCCCTTCCATTAGGACTTGAGGTGGCTAAGTCCTTTTCCGGGTTACTTCCCTTCTTCTTTTTAATGCCACTAGGACCAGCTTCAAGTCACTGGACTTCAGTCGCACAAAAATATCTGTCTATAGAGGTCTGTACCTCTCCGTTCCTTATGACTTTCCTAAAGTGGTTTCACAAGTGTCAGTGTAACAGGTTTGCCCACACGGCCTTGCAACAGCTGTCTGAGGAGATATTCATCCATAAAGGTTTTGCACTTTAAGGAAATCTGTGCAATGTGGCTAATCTTTGAATAGGCAACTTCTTCAATTTCTGTATCCCCTCCTCTGAAGCAGTTTCCTCAGGTGTGGCTCATCTTTGAAGATGATCTATCAGCTCATCATGGTTAGTTCTTCATTGTCCTCCTCCACCACTCTTCCACATCATCCCCACTAACCCTCCACCCCAAGGACTTAACCAATGCACAGTTGATTCATCAACTGGCATAACGCCTCTCAGGTCAGCCTCAATCCTTCAAATCCCCTTTGTCTACACATTCTGCCACAGTTGTTCACCAAGCAGAGTTCAAGGTCCTCTTAAGTCATTATTCCCTCCCAAGCCTACCTATACGGTTTACACAATTCAGGATGCTAAAGTGCTCTCCTCCAAAACTCTCTTAGAGTCAGTTGAGTTTGAGGTCACTACAAAGCAACCTTTCAAACAGAGCTTTTGTGTACGTGTTTGAAGTTTGCCATCAACTGCAGTCCATGGGCTGCAGAAGGATGGTATTAGGAAAGCAAAAACTTGACCTTAAGAAGCTCATGTCCCCACAAAGTTGCTTGCTCTGATGCCAAGTCTGTAGATGACAGGGGGCATTGCCTAACACCTGAGGCACTTAAGTTCGAATTTCATTCATTAGGTAATTTTCATAACATTGGGGCAAATACTTGGAGTACCAGTCATAGAAAAAGTCCCTATGACCCTACCTTACTTGTTTTGCCCTCCACAGCAAACACACATTAGGATATTCTTTTGCCTGAACGCCTGGGAGTTTCAGAGTGATACACTAATAAGGCTTCACTTTGCAATCACCCACTAGCATGGCACCAATAGAAGAGTAAAGCCTGTCTTTCATATGCTTATGGTCCTGGGAAGTGCCTTTTCCTTCCTCCAAATGTAGTCCCTGTTGCTTGGCATTTTCTTCTTCCAAAACAGGCCTGTGTTTCGTCACAATTAAACACTAGTTCAGGTTTCAGATCCTCTTCACTGTTCTATTACTCCCCTAGAATTCCTGCACATTTCAGCTTGCTTTGTGGTCCAACTGCAGCCTCACCATACCTTATCACACTAAGTATGTCCCACTAACGCTTCTTAAATCTCTTGAACCAACTTTGCTGGCTTAAATTCACTCAAATCATCACTAGTGCAGGCATTTTTCTAGTTTAAAATCCTCATGCAACTTCCTACCTTTTTCTCTTTTTTTTTTTTTATGAATCGCTTTGAGATACACAAATAACCCGCACATAAAGAGAGGAGCTTATGACAGCGTTTTTCGGTCCAGACTTGGGACCATTTACAAAGTCACACTGTGTATCGTTCCAGTCACGGTATTGTGCCTTTTTGTTAACCGCTTGAAGATGCTATCTCCTGGGGGGGGGGGGGGGGGGGGGGGGGGGGGGGGGGGGGGGGGGGGGGGGGGGGGGGGGGGGGGGGGGGGGGGGGGGGGGGGGGGGGGGGGGGGGGGGGGGGGGGGGGGGGGGGGGGGGGGGGGGGGGGGGGGGGGGGGGGGGGGGGGGGGGGGGGGGGGGGGGGGGGGGGGGGGGGGGGCTATCCATTTTTCGTTTATATCCACACCAATAAGAGTCTCTCAACATCCTTCTTCAATTGCAATCTCGTTTCGAAAACACAGTTCACCTTTGGCAAGAACAGCTTCCCTTGATTGCCGTTTTCCTTGGCACAATAGTAGCGATGGTTTTGATTGGGTTTTACTATACAAAACCTGGCCACTCGGAGACACGTACTCCCTTTCATACTTAGGCAATGATCTCTTTCTTCATCACTACAGCAATTCTCACCCTTATTCCTGTAGGGTTGGCATTTCAGAAGCTTCTTGGGGCCCATGTCAAACTTATTTGGCAGATGAAATCACCAAAAAGCTGTCAGAATACAAAATGTTTCGATTATGCATGATGTTGCCCAGCGGATGCTGGCTGGTAAACAATGCCACCGGCGGAACAATGTGGGCTTGCTCAGCCATCACATTAGATGCGACCCTCGATGAAATAGGTGTTGAGCGAGTTTTTTTAGCGGTATGCGAGGCAAAATTTTAGCGATAAAATTTATTGGTATGCGGATTTAACGTTATTGATGCCAACGTATGCGAGGGCCCACTCATGTATAACAATACAAAGTAAATAATGGAAAAAAGAATGAAATAAGGAATTTTACTTACAGTATAATGTAGGTACAGTGGACCCCCCGCATAACGATATTAAACCTTCATGAAGAGCTCATTGTTATGCGAAAATTATCGTTATGCGAATGAATTTCCCCATAAGAAATAATGGAAATCAAATTAAAATCCGTCAAGACAACCCCAAAAGTAATGAAAAAAAAATTTTTAAAAACCACATGAAATATTAATTTTAAATACACACAAACTGAAAAAGGCATGCACAATTACATGACACTACCTTACCTTTATTGAAGAACTGGTGATGATTTGATGGGATGGGAGGTAGGAGAAGTCCTTAGTGCTTTAGAAGGGGAATCCCCTTCCATCAAACTTGGAGGTGTCAAGTCATTCTGGGGTTACTTCCCTTCTTCTTTAATGCCACAGGACCAGCTTTCAGAGTCACTGGACTTCTGTCGCACAACATCTGTCCATATGCCTTTACCTCTCGTTCCTTATATGACTTCCCTAAAGTGTTTTTCCCAACATTGTTCAGTGTAATAGTCACCAGCAACGGCTTGGCAATAGCTGTGTAGGTGAATTTTCATCCATAAAGGTTTGCACATTTCAGCCACATTGCACAGATGTCCTTAATCTTGTAGTAGGCAACTTCTCTTCAATTTCTCTCTCCCCCTCCTCCGAACCGATACCAGTTTCCTCAGGTCTTGCCTCTGCTGTTGAAGTTGATCTAGCAGCTCATCATGGTTAGTTTCTTCATTGGCCTCCTCCACCAACTCTTCCACATCCCCCCACTAACCCCAACCCCAAGGATACTCCGCCAGTGCCACAATTAATTCCTCAACTGCATAGTATCCTAGGTTAGCCTCAAACCCTTCAAAATCCCTTTGGTCTACAGCATTCTGGCCACAGTTTCTTCCAGCAGAGTTCAGGGTCCTCTTATCACTCCCCACCCAAGCCTTACCTAATAAGGTTTTACACAATTGGAGGTATATTAAAAGTGCTTCTCTTCCAAAACTCTCTTAGAGTCAGTTGAGTTTTCTGAAGGTCATCTACAAAGCACCTTTTCAAACAGACTTTTGTGTACAGTTTTTTTTGAAGTTTAGCAATAACCTGCTGGTCCATGGGCTGCAGGAGAGGAGTGTATTAGGAGGCAAAAACTTCACCTTAATGAAGTCTCATGTCCCCATAAAGTCGCTCTGCACCGTCTGTATGACGAACCAGGGCATTGGTCCCTAACACCAGGAGGCACTTAAGGTCTAATTCTTTCAGTTAGTTAATCTTCTCACATTGGGGGCAAATGCATGGTGTAACCATCATAGAAAAAGTCCCTAGGTGACCCATGGCCTTACTGTTAGCCCTACCACAGCACACACAAATTAGCCCTTGAGGATATTCTTTTGCTTGAACGCTCAAGGGAGTTTTCTGAGTGATACACTAATAAAGCGTCACTTTGCAATCACCACTAGCATGGCACACAGAGACAAGTAAGCCTGTCTTCCATAGGCTTTATGTCCTGGGTAGTGCCTTTTCCTCCTGAGTAATGTAGGTCCTGCTTGGCATTTTCTTCAAAACAGCCTTTTCATCACAATTAAACACTTGTTCAGGTTTCAGAGCCTTCAACTGTCTATGTACTCCTTGATCTGCACATATTTTTTCACTTGCTTTGTGTCCGAACGGCAGCCTCACCATGCCAAATCACACTATGTATGCCACAACGCTTCTTAAATAAAATTCTCAAACCAACCATTGCTGGCCTTAAATTCACTCACACATCACTAGTTAAGCATTTTTTTAATTAAATCCTGAAGCAACTTCCTAGCCTTTTTCACTTATGATCACTTTGAGAGATGCATCTCCTGCTATTGTTTTTCATTTATCCATACCAATAAGAGTCCTCTCAACATCTCCATCACTTGCGATCTCTGTTTTCGAAAACGCAGTTGAACCTTTGGCAAGAACAGCTTCCATGGTTGCCTTTTGTTGCCCACAATATAAGCGATGGTTTGATTGGGGTTTTATTATACAACCTTGCCAGCTCGGAGACAACGCACTCCACTTTCATACTTATCAGATGATCTCTCTTCTCTCTATAGTAATTCACACCCATATTCCTGTAGGGTTGGCACTAGAAGCTTTCTTGGGCCCATGGTCACTTACTTTTGCAGATAAAATCACAATAACACTGTAAATAGTACGAAATTTTTCCGATTAATGCTTGGATGTTTACACACGGAGGCCTGGCTGGTAAACAATGCCACCGGCGGAACATGAGAGGCTGGCTAAGGCCGCACAATTAGACCGTCTCGGACGAACAGCGTTGAAATGGTGTTTTTTAGCGGTAGCGAGGCAAATCTTAGAGATAAAATGTATCGGTATGGCGGATTTAACGTTATGAAGGCCAACCGGTATGCGGGGGTCCACTGTAGTTTATTAGAAATGTTTTGACATTATGCACTACCCAGTATGTTGGCAATTTTCAAAGGTTCGACTTAAGTCCATTTTGACTTACGACCGGTTGGTCGGAACCAAGCTTGGTCATAAGTCGGATGGTACCTGTATTTTACTTCGACACTTAGAGCCCTAGAGCGATAAAATGCATATAGTGTACACTCATTACTTACCTTAAAATATTTGTAGTCTTAATGGTCTTCATATAGGGTGCAAGGTGAATAGTAAGGTAGGTAGGTACTGAATAGTGTTTTAGGTATTGTAACCCTATCTGGCAACCCTACCCACACATTAAATACTAGGCATTTAAAGAGCTCTGGAGCGATAAAATGCATATACACTACACTCATTACTTTAAAATATTTGTAGTCTTAATGGTCTTAACCCTTTCAGGGTCGGCAGGCCCTCTCCTAAACTTGTTCTTTGGGTCAGAAATTTTTCGTAAAAAAAAACTATTTTATTCTTACGCAATGATAGAACATCTTTTCCCGATCATAATGACACCAAAAGTAAGAAATTTGATGGAAAACTTAGGGAATTATGCTCTCGTGAAGTTAGCCGTCTTGATGATGTTTACGCATCGGCGATTTCACCCAATTTGAGCTCCATTTTCAGCCACTTCCAATGTACCAGTTGACAAAAATTATGACTATTTTGCTAGAACTCCATTTTTTCTATCGAATGAGTACAAGAAACCACCCATTTACCGATTTCAACTATCCAGTAAAGTGGTCAGAAATTGGTAATTTTGCCAATTTCAGACAAATTTCAAAAGATGCCAATTTCCAATTAGGGTCCAGAATAAACAAGACAGACATTCCTGGCACTAAAACATCATTTTTTTTCTGTTCATTAGTCACGTCCCCAGGCCTCTTACATTTCTTTTGCTTTCCACTTTGAATTTTAATTCTCACAAAAAAATAGAAGATTTACTGTTATGCAGACTACTGCATTAGTGTAGAAATAGTATAAATAATATCAGTGCACTTGTGAAAGAAAACTAGACTCACCAGTTGACGTGTATTGGACGCGTAGCATGATTTGTTTACTTTTGAACTTGGGCAAAAATCGAACATTTTTGCTACTTTGAGCTCAATTTCAAGGTACTTTTCACTGTGAAACCAATCAAAATCATCTCAATTTCTGTAATATGGCTTCCATTCTATAAAATGAGACAAGTAAAACTAGAATATAACTATAAATAGCATACAAAAATACACTGCAAAGTTGCTGTTTTAAAGCAAAAACATGGTTTGGGTATTTTTTTTCTCATTATGCACTGTGTGCTGCAGGATATTTTTAATACTGTGCACACTGACCACACTGACCCATTCTTTCATATGTAGGAATACCACCTTTCTCTCGCTAGATTTGAAGGTGCTAGAATTTATGCGTATTAGTACGACACCAACCCTAGCGTGCAAGCCGTACTAGTATGGCACCAACCCTGAAAGGGTTAATATAGGGCGCAAGGTGAATAGGGGTAGGTAGGTATTGGGTATTTTTAGGTATTTAACCCCATCTGGAGCCCCTCGCACATTAACCCTTTCGGGGCCCGCCCCGTAGATTAGGGCTTCACATTGTGTCCAAACCGTAGAATCTATGCAAAATTTCTATCCCGTAGTTTTTAGGAAAAAGCGCTATGGGCCTAATGTGGAGAATGGGTCTGCGTGGTGGGGGGGCCCCAAAACAAAAAATTGGCGCCTGCATGATTGGGGAACGCCGGCTCTTTTCCCTTTGTTCACCATGTCGTCGAAAGTCAGCTCTCACCCCCCGGAAAATTTGGGATTTCCCCTCTTCCATCTGTGTTCGACACTGATGGAAGGAAATGAAGAAAAAATTTCTCGGCTTTTGTCAGTTAGTGACCGAAAGGAATGACCAATATCGAAATAGTCCCCAAAAAACCCTGAAAATTCCCAAACCTTTTACCTCTGGTTGGGCACTCGTGACTCAGGGTGGGTTTGTTCCTCAATGCAAGAAAAAACAAATATTTTCGCGGGCCAGGCCTCTGACTTAGAAGTTTGTGATAGTGACGGGTTGTGATTTTTTGCGCTCACGATCTTTTCGAGTAGTGATATGAGGAAACAATTACCAGTGAAGCGTCGGTATGTTCGCTGCCGCGCGCTGGTAGTGTACCCAGCGTGCCCAGGGGGGGGAGTACTCCCGGAGTACACCCCGGAGTACACCGGGGTCCCCCCAAAGGTACATCCCAGGTACATCCCGGGGCCAACACCATTTTTGGTAGGATGTGAGGATGAGTGGCAGCTTGGCTGGAAAGCCACAGGCATCGTGGATGGTGGTAGTGGTAGGGTTTGTGGCACCGCCTGCGTACTCGCCAGCCCGGGCGGGGACCCACCTGCTGTCGTCGTTCAAGGAAAAAGCGGAGCGTCACCACCAGCCCACCACAACCACCCGCACAACCGCCTAGATGTCCACTATCCCCCAGAAAACCCGTATTGGGATTGGCACAAAACCCCAATTTTTTTCCCCAACCCTCCCACTTTGATACTCTAAAAGTGGAATTTCCCTATTGCCCCCTTGGAACCAGGCCCCAATAAAACGGGAAATTCTTTGAAATTTTCTTTGACCCCCATTATGGAAACTATTGTCAGGGAAATAAAAGTATTTTGAGTACCCTGGCAAAACGATCAATCACCCAGTCAAGTACACAGGGGGGAAAGAGACGACTGTTGCAAAAAATTATTTGTTTTTCGCAACAATAAGTTATGCCTCATGTCATAAGCATAATATAAAGCAACGGCCCACAGATCGGCTAATTTCTACCCGGTTTCTTCAGTGAAATTCCCGTGAACAGGTTTTCTTATTTTACATGTGTTGCACTTCTCTGACAAAATCGGCCGAAAAAAGGACAGGTTATTAAGATTAGAAATGTTTTCATGTTCTCAAAAAAAATTGGCTATATTTTTATCCATTAAAAAATGTTTTGTATTGCGAGTTTTTGTTTTTTGTTCAAAGGTAACTGTCATTAGGCAGTATATAGAGCAAGAGGAAACGCTTTGGTAAAAACTGTTTGTACTCTGTGCTGTGAAGTGGCCTGGTTTTGGATATTGTTGTTCAGGGAAGAAAAACTTTAAAAGATACCAAGTTTTATTGGGTTCTAGGGACGTAGTGAGAAACAGAGGGCCCCCTTTTTTGGTAGGGGCAACATTAATACCGAAAGGTCACAACCCCATTACTCAGTTTTCTGCGAGTGAACAAGCAGTGTGTGTGCACAGTGCGTTTTAATCGTAAACTATGCCAGGCTAACCAGGTCCCCCCGTGGTGATGACGTGAGGTTTACTCCCAATGACATCATGGCATTTACGGTGGCACAAAAACGAGATGTACTTGTTGGACAACCTTCCCATAAGAAAGCAAGCGTGGCAAAGTTGATCGAGTGCTAATGAACGTATTCAAAAACCATGACATGATTGATTATACACAAACCGCTTGGTTGACAAATGGACATCAGATTTATTTTCTTACGTTCGTAAAAGTTAAAGTGGTACATGAAACTTTTTTCCCCTCCATGGACTTTCAAAGCTCAATGCATATATATGTCCAAATAAGCTGGAACAGCCCCCGATGGTGAATTTTTTTTGTCTTTTGTAGACAAAACTAATGAGTACCAGGGAAAAAACACCTGCTAACAACAAGGGCCCCGAATTATCAGGTTTCCCCGTGTTTTAGGAGGGGAAGGGGATCTTTATATTAAAAGCTTCCTTAAAACAGAAGAAATTTGCTCAGAGAGAGCATCGTCCGTGCACAAAAAAAAACAACGGAAAAAAGAGCAAGACACCGGTTTATTGTGAGGAATGTAAATGCCTCTGTGCATGGTGCCCCGTTTTAGGAGTTCCCCCAAGCTCCAGCGTTTCTAAACCGTCCCGTAATGTAAATAGTAAATAATTTTGAACATTAGTATTTTAAAAAGATTTGGCAGTTTATTTTAATAAAAAACAGTGGGAAACAAAAAAAGATAAAAAACTTTAGGCAGTTTTTTGGTTCAATACAGTGGTTTATTTATACATTATTCTATTGGTCCCAGGGCCCCCAAAAATTTGTAGGAAAAGAAAAAAAAAAAAAAAATTTGGAAAAAAAAAAAAAGAAAAAAAACTATTTTAAAACCGTAAATAATGTAATGCGGTTTGTGGAATTGTCTAGTTGCCGCCACCAATCATTTTTTTACAAATTTTTTGGGGACTGTATCTCGGAAATTTCGATCAGAAAATTTTTTTTTTTGTTTTCCCTTCCAAAAAATATGTCTTTAAATTCTTAAGAAAAATTTTTTTTTTTTTTTTTAAAATTTCTTGGACACTGGAGACCCCTTTGTTTTGGCCTTTGCCCGAAGGGGTTTTTTAAAAATACCCTTTTTAAAGGGGACTTGTTACCTTTAGTCTTTTTCTATTTATTTTTAAACCCCTTTAACTGTCGAAGCCCCCAAGTTTAAAGCCCACTCTGTGACCATTTTTGAAAAACTAAAGAAAAAATTTTTTTCTTTAAAATGGTTTTGAGAACTTTTTAAAAGCAATGACACCAAAAAAGTAAAATTTTTGTAAAACTTTCAAAATTTTGCAAGTGTGTATTTGAAGGTTAGGGAGCACTTTACCAAAAAACCCTTTTACCCTCCGAGCCCATTGTAGGTCAATTTCATTGCTGGAAATGGGAATTTCAATGCCTGCACCTAAAGGAGGGGTTTGGGATTTTAGCAGTTTGGAGGGTTTGTTGTGTATCTTTTTTAGGTATAGCTTCAAACTGTTGGTTTGGCACCTCTGCAAAAAACGTTTATTATGTGTATGAGGTAAAATGTTTAATGATGATGAAAGTATTTTTTTTTGGGGGTTTTTTTCTTTTTTTTTGGGGCACCCCTTCGGGGGGAGACGGCCGACTTGTTAAAAAAAAAAAAAAAAAAAAAAAAATTTTTTCAGTATTTTCAAGAGATTCCAATTTTCAAACAGTCCATAACAAAACCCGCTGAATTCCAGCCACAAAGCAACCCCTTTCCCCTTGTTTTTAAAACATCCCCGGCCTCTATGAAGGGGCCCCTATATTTTAAATTTATCATACCAGCCGTATGGGGAAAAAAAAAGGGGAGCCATAACCTCCCAAAGTGAGGTCTTTTGTTTTCCAGGAAGGAAAAGGATGGCAAAAAAATGACAGAAAATCTTACCCCTGAAAAAATTTTGGGCAGAGGACAGCTTGGCCTTTACTCCAGAACAACAGATTAAAAACCAACAAATAAAACCCCCCCAAATTCCACAATACAGCGACCTGTCTTTTCAAACAACGGGTCTAAAGCTGTCAACAAAAAACAAAATTTCCTTTTATTAAGGAAAATGCTCACAGAGTCAAAGCAGTGTTTTTTCACTTTTTACAGAGACCCACATAAAGGTCATTTTTGACAATGAAATATGAAAAACCCCGGGTTTTAAACCTATTCGATGTTTTAACAGACTAAACAGGCAACTGGGGGGGGGGGAGGGATTGACTTGTACATCAGTCTCTCTCATTTGCTCAGAACTACTAAACACCTCAAATGATGTAGTTGAAGTTTCGGCAGTAAAGATTGAAAACCAAAACCTTGTCATTGTGGTTGTATACAAGCCTCTGGATGCAGCTTCCCAGCAATTCCAGGAACAGCTTTTGAAAATTGGCCACTGTCAGGAAAATCTCCAAACTCCTGTCCCAGACATCTTGCTACTGGGAGATTTCAACTTAAGACACCTAAAATGGAGGAGTGCAGCAAATAATATTTTAGCAGAGATCACCTCAGGAGGCAGCTCAGATGAAAATACACACACACACACACACACACCCACACCCACACACACACACACACACACACACACGCACACGCACACGCACACGCACACGCACACGCACACGCACACGCACACACACGCACACATGCTATTAAATCTCTGCACCAAATTCGCCTTAAACCAGAAAATATTAGAGCCTACAAGACTAGAAAATATGCTGGACCTCATCTTCACTAACAATGACATCTGATATGTAATATAACCATATCAAAGATGATACACTCAGATCACAACATAACTGTGAAAATTTGTCTGGACTGCCTCCATGCGAGTTGTCTACCCTGGCAAGCACTGTTGACACCAAGCCCAGAGGTCGGTACCTCAGCCTCACAAGTGGCTTATAGGACAGATTTTCACAAATGACTGATGTTGCAAGAAACCTCACCTGCATGCACATGTAAAGGACTAACTTACTTGGTGTTGGTGAATCTATTCTGGTCTTCAACCTCCCTAAGCCTTTAGCCCCATGGACTCACCCTCAGAACCACGTGCAACCTTATTAATTCCTGCAATATTCAATCGTTATTAGTGACCTGCCCACACCTCGGAAATTCCTTTTTCCAAGGGGGTGTGAATCCTCTAGACTAACTATGCAGAAATGGACACTAGCTTCTAGGGTGACAAGAGATGCCGGTACATACTGGTCATGAACTGCCGGCTGCACAAAGGCCACAGCACGACTCGCTCACAATTTTCCCCAGACACTGGCCAGGATCCTAAGAAAAATGGGAGGTCTTGTCTTACTGTATGGGTCTGACGGAGGAGGACATCTACGTACGTCGAGGTGCCTCCACCAGATTTCCCCAGGTCTAGTATGTGAAGACACGTAGGGGCGCCGCCTGCTGATCACCGCACTTGTTGCTACGATGGTGTCTAGTCTTAGAAGAGCGGGCACTGTGGTCTCAGACCCATGCCCCAGTATTCAAACATGGGCTGCCAGTTCTCTCTGGCTAACATAACCTAGTGTTTGCCTACATTATCGGCCTACTACTACCAATGTTAAAGTCTTAGGTCTACATTATTATTATCTACAGTTGCCTCAATAATCCTAATATTAGTGTACTAACAGTATAAACTACCTACTTCTTCCCTGAAGGGTAAATCTTAAATCTATCAATTAAGAAGTAACTTCCAACCACCTTCGCCAACTCGGGTGTGTGTGTGTGTGTGTGTGTGTGTGTGTGTGTGTTTTTGGTTGGGTTTAAGGGCATCCCTATCCAGCCATTCCTACACGGCGATGTTGGGATCTTTGTACGCCATATCTGTCCTGTGGAACGTTAGGGGCCAAATAAATTTTCACGATAATAGAGGTACAGACATGTATGCACAGGGATCCTGACCAGCAAAATGTGATCAGTCATGAGGGTGTCTTCACAACATTCAACTTCAGTAACAAAAACATACAATGGGAGCAAGTCAACCATGTCCTAAATGAAACAAGCTGGGAAAAATTCCTAAACAACATGGATCTGAACTTTTGCCCACCAAAGGTTGACAGTCCAAATTCTTTATGAAGACACCCAAATTTTGGGAAAATTTAAAAAAAACTTATTATCCCAACACCCCAAACTTTGAAAAAGGGAATAAAAACATGGCCATTCTCTGCCCCCGGCCCGATTTTTGGGAAATCCATTTCATCAAGAACGCAAAAAGCACCTTTACGTGCCTTGCATTTTTGGAGAGGGCATAGCCACAGGGGGATCCCCCCACTTCAAAAACAACAGAAATAGCCCCCTTACAAAAGGGGCAGTAAAGCAAATTTTTAAGAAATACAGATCGATAGCACTAACACTCACTCATAATCTTTGAAAAAGGGTTCTAAGAAAAAGATTGCAACCCCCCTAGAACCCCTCAATTACCCAACCCCGGGCAACACATTTAGAGCATTGCTCCTGCCTTCCCAGCTTGGACTTTCTATTTATTTTTTTTTATTAAAACATGATACATAGAAGTACAAAGAAAAAACAGTGGGTTTAATGTAACAGCCAAAGCCCCCTTTTTGAGAGCATTTGAGCAGGCTTAAAATTAACTTTTTAAATTTAATAAGCAAAGATATATTCGTGGGGAAACTTATTTTAAACAGTAAAAATTAAACAAAATGAGTATTTCAAAGAAGGTCAAGGGCATTTACGGTTGCTGTGAAATTGGGGGTTTTGAGACACTCACTGCGGGGTTAAACCCCGGGGGGGAATGGTTTGATTTATTTTTATTTGTTGGGGTGAGTAAGTGATTTTTAAGACGAGACTTGAATTTATAAACAGACAATGTTTCTTTTATATTCACAGGTAATGAATTCCAGATTTTTGGGCCTTTTATGTGCATTGAGTTTTTGCATAGTGTGAGATGAATACGAGGAACATCAAAGAGTGATCTGTGCCTTGTGTTATGGTCATGTGTTCTGTTGAGGTTGGTCAGGAGACGTTTGAGGGGAGGGTTTATATCTGAGTTAAGTGTTCTATGTATGTAGTAGGTACAATAATAAGTATGGATGTTTTGTATGGTGAGAAGGTTTAGAGTTTTGAATATTGGTGGAGTGTGCTGCCTGTAGTGGGAATTTGTTATCATTCTGACTGCAGCCTTTTGTTGGGTAATTAATGGTCTGAGATGGTTTATTGTTGTTGAGCCCCATGCACAAATTCCATAGGTGAGATAGGGGTAAATAAGTGAGTAATATAGGGCCAGGAGGGCTGACTGTGGAACATAGTACCATATCTTCGATAGTATGCCTACGGTCTTGGAAATTTTCTTAGAAATTTGTTGTATGTGTGTTTGAAATTTGGGTCTATTATCAAGGTGGATTCCTAAGAATTTTCCCTCTGTGAGCTTTGTGATAGGTGATCCGTTTATCATTATGTTAAGAGGGACAGCTGTAGGTCTGTTACCAAACTGAATGAAGTAGGTTTTGTCAATGTTGAGAGTAAGTTTGTTAGTCCTCATCCGGGTAGATATTTTCTGTAATTCGGTATTCACAGTATTGGCTAGCATGACTGGGCTCAGGAGAGAGAAGACGTATGTAGTGTCATCTGCAAATAGTGTGGGTTTGAGTAGTTGCGATGCATTTGGTAGGTCATTTATGTAAACGAGAAAGAGAAGAGGGCCAAGGACACTTCCCTTTGGGACACCAACTGTAATTGGCTGTGCAGAAGAGTTTGCTCCATTTGTGTACACATATTGGCTTCTGTTGCTGAGGTATGACTTTAGGTAGTTGAGGGAGTGCCCTCTTGTACCATAGTGCAACAATTTTATGTGGAGCAAGTCATGGTCAACTGTATCAAAAGCCTTACGTAAATCAATGAAGATCCCCAGTGGGACTTCTTTTTTCTCTAGTGCAGTGTATATTTGTTCTAGCATGTGTATAATAGCATCATTTGTATTTTTATTAGGCCTGAATCCAAACTGACAGGGGTTGAGTATGTTGTGGGAGATGAGGCAGGAATAGATTCGCTTATGAATTAATTTTTCGAAGATTTTAGAGAGAAGGTGTAAGTTGGATATTGGCCTATAGTTATTCAAGTCTGTTTGGTCTCCTCCTTTATGGATCGGGGTGACCCTTGCTATTTTGAGAACTGTAGGGAAGGTAGAGGATTCAATGGACTTGTTAAAGAGTGTTGCAATGATTGATGACAGCACTTGCGATGCTTTTTTGTATATAAAGGGTGGTAGGGTATTTAAATCTGCTGTCTTGTTTTTTAGTGTGTTGATAATAAGGGAGACTTCTGTTGGGTTAGTCGGAGCTAGGAACAGTGTGTTCGGGTAGTTGCCAGCAAGGTAGTCTTTGGGTGGGGTATTTGAGCTTGGGATTTTATTGGCAAGGTTTTTTTTCCTATGGTGGAGAAGAAATCATTGAGTCTGTTTGCTGTTTCAGTTGGTGGGAGTTGGGGTTCATCTGGTTTTGTTAGTTCAATTGCGCTATTTCGTGATATCTTTTTTGTTCCTAGAATTTCTGATAGAGTTTTCCAGGTCTTTTTTATATCGCCTTTTAAGTTGGATAATCTGTTCTCATAATACAATTTTTTAGCCCTTCTTATCAGGCTGGTTAGGACTGACGAGTAACGTTTTGTTTGCTCTCTGGTTATGTGACCCATTCTGTACTGTTTTTCATATAGGTGCTTTGTATTTATGGATTTGAGGATGCTGGGTGTTTTGCCAGAGACTGTTCAGTCTCTTAGCTGTCATGACAAGGTCCTGGATGCTGTAGAGGATAAACAGAATGCAGATGTAGTATACACAGACTTTGCAAAAGCCTTTGACAAGCTTGACCATGGTGTAATAGTGCACAAAATGTGTGATAAAGGAATAAGAGGAAAAGTTGATATAGGGATCTATAAATTCCTAACAAATAGAACACAAAGAGTAATAGTAAACAGAGTAAAGTCCCAGGCAGCTACGTGAAAAGCTGTGTTCCACAAGGCACAGTAATCGCCCCCATCTTATTCCTCATCCTCATATCTGACATAGAGATGTAGGCCATAGCTCCGTGTCTTCCTTTGCGGATGATACCCAAATTGCCATGAGTGTCCTTCATCGAAGACACTGCAAGATTCCAAGCAAACATAACCAAATCTTCAAATGGGCCACTCAGAACAATGTGAAGTTCAACAAAGAGAAATTTCAACTACTCAAATATGGAAAGCTTGAGGAAATTAAAACTCTGTCAGGGTATACAACAAATTCTAACCATATAATAGAGCAAAAAAGTAATATGAAGGACCTGGGAGTGATAATGTCAGAGAATCTTGCCTTGAAAGACCACAGCAATATATCTGCTGCATCTGCTAGAAAAATGATGGGATATCTGGAGTTAACCTGGAGAGGGTTTCTTGGGTCAATGCCTCCACGGCCCAGTCTGAGACCAGGCCTCAATAATTTAAACCCACCCCTCTCCAAACTAAGGATGCCAAGCCCATGATAATTCTCTTCAAATCGCTTGTTCTCTCTGGGCTGAAATACTGCTGTACAGTGACTGCCTCCTTCAAGGCAGGCAAAATTGCTGACCTGGAGAGTGTACAAAGAAATTTCACGGCACACAAGTACGATAAGGCACCTTAATTACTGGGAACAGTTGAAGTTCCTTGATTTGTATTCCCTGGAACACAGGCAAGAGAGAGACTTGATAATATACACTTGAAAAATCCTAGAGGGATTAGTACCGAACATGCACATGAAAATCACTCTCTACGAAAGTAAGACTCAGCAGGAGATGCAACATTCCACGAGTACACTGAGAGATAACACTAAGTGTCAGGGGCCCAAGACTGTTCAACTGCCTCCCAGCGCACATAAGGGGGATTACCAATAGACCCCTGGCTATCTTCAAGAAGGCACTGGACAGGCACCTGAAGTCAGTACCTGACCAGCCGAGCTGTGGTTCATACGTCAGTGTGTGTGCTGCCAGCAGTAACAGCCTGGTTGATCAGACCCTGATCCACCACAAGGCCTGGTTTCAGACCGAGCTGCAGGGGCATTGACCCCTGAAACCCTCTCCAGGTATACACTCGAAAAAAAAAATCAATATTTTTTCCTTATTTCTTGGCTAATAAACCATAATGGAGAAAGCTTGGTTCTGGATAAGGCTGTCTTCATAGTTGAAACAGACCTAGTAAAAGCCCAAAAAGCAGACCTAGGGGATAGGGGCCTACCCTTTCCCAGGATAATTGCTACATAATAACACTGAATAAATGCACTAACCATTACAGTACTTTATCCCCACATTTTCAGCATTTCAGTTTTAATCCCATCCATCCTTGCTATTCTTCTTGCCTTTAGTCTTTGCTTTACTTTATATTCACTTCTGGCTCATTTCTCGGTATTTTCATTCCTCTGTCTCTTCAGTGGGAAATTTCAGTGTGAAATATTCTCGTCACCTCTTGCACATTTACCCTCTTAGTAACACTGATACTGTTATCACCAATTCTACCATCTTATCACCACTTCTGCATTCTTATCAAGCATCTTACCACTCGTGCTCTGAACAATGAAACTCTAGTAATTTTTTGTTTTTGTTTTACCTTATCTCCCATTACTTTTATGCTCTATAAAATTTTCTGACTGGTTCAAAAGAAAACAATTTTTTAGGCACTTCACACTATTTTGAATCTCTGTTTCTCCATATAATGTCTTGCATAACATTTACAACATAAAAATTTTCAAAGTAAATTTGCCCCCTTAACCCTTTTGCTGTCCAGACCTATGAAATTATTAGTGCTCTATGTCCACTTAATATAAAAAAAAATGAAATGGTAGAAATTTTTTTCTGAAAGTAATGACACCAAAAGTTTGAAATTTGATTGAAAATTTACGGAAATTACTCGGGCTCGAAGTTAAGCATTGGCAGTTTTACCCACTTTGCGTCCTATTTTAAACCAGCTCCATTGTGCCATTCAACTAAGTTTTTAGCTATTTTGCTAATATGCCTTTTGTTTTACTGATTGAGCACAAGACACTGCTCATTCAGCTATCCTATAAAGTGCACAAATTAAATAATTTGGCCAGTTTTACACAAAATTTAAAAATACCAATTTAAAAATAGTCCATTATAAACAATGTAGACATTCCTGGCACTTAAACATATTTCCTCTTTTCATTAGTCACATCCCTAGGCCTCTCCTATATTACACGTGCCTTCCATTCTGAATTATTTTTCACACCAAAATAGAAGATTTACTTTATTTCTTGAATAATAAAATATAACAAGGAAAGATTGGTCATAGTTTACAGTATCCCAAAAATTGAATCGGACCTATTAAAAAATCCATAAAACAGACTGAGGGTTGTAGGGAAGGCCTCACCCATCCTCTAGAATACAGTGGACCCCCGGTTAACGATATTTTTTCATTCCAGAAATATGTTCAGGTGCCAGTACTGACCGAATTTGTTCCCATAAGGAATATTGTGAAGTAGATTAGTCCATTTCAGACCCCCAAACATACACTTACAAACGCACTTACATAAATACACTTACATAATTGGTCGCATTTGGAGGTGATCGTTAAGCGGGGGTCCACTGTATTGGCAAATTCAAATATTTCTGCTACTTGGAGCTTAATTTCAAATTGCTTCGAGTCCTGAAACCAATGAAAGTCGTGTCTGTCTCAGTACAGGTCCGCCATCACAAATCCGGCAATCAGTTATTTGGCACTAATTTTGGCTAGCATAATTTCAAATTTCCAGGGTCGCCACACCAACCTGCTGCTACTGTTTGGTGGTGCTACTTGCTGCATAAGTCATTCCAATTTCTTTCTCCATTTATTGTTTTAACCTGCTTACTTTTAGTCCTAGCCATGCTTCCAATGAATAAAAGAAATGCTTCTCATAATGTAAAGCACCTACACAGTACATTATCCATTAAAGATAAGGTGGCTTTGAAGCCACTGTCGGTTGCTATGAGCTCAGTCTCACGAAGCAGGAGAATATGCTTTATTATTACGCTAATATCAACACTACAGCTTATTTGCCTATCACAATTTATCTAATATGACATAATAAACAATATAAATAACATAAAACATGTTAAATACTCCAGAATAAATAATATTTGGCATAACACCGAGCAGTTCAACGAAGGTATGAAGAGGATATATGGTATACAAATACCATTCTCTTATCCCTGTCTTGGGGGCTTATATTAGAGAAAACAGAGTATAGCACAGGGCTTACTGTGATATACACCCGTACTCCACCATAAACCTGAAACAAAAAAGTTATTTTCTCTATATAGATTATCACACATAGCAGCATATGTGTAGAGAACCTAAGATAACCCAAAAGAGTCAACGTGACTTATTTTTAGTACCTGGCTTGGGTTAGCCATGTATGATTTTTGGTAAATATTCGATTCCCAGCCAGGGTAGAAAACAGGTGTGTTTTTTACACCTGTTGTCTATGTTTACCCATCAGTAAATGGGTACCTGGGTGTTAGCCGACTAGTGTGGGTGTTATCCTGGGACACTGACCTAATTTTCTTGAAATACTCAGCATAACAAGCAGCTTTCTATATAGTAGTATGTCACTGATGTCAGCTAGGCCTGTATACCTTGTACATGTACGTGTAGTAAATAAAATTATTATTATTATTATTATTATATATTATTATTATTATTATTATTATTATTATTTATTATTATTATTAATATTATTATTATTATTATCTCATTTTGTTGGGTTACTTATTGAAACTTGGCAAAGTATGATGGAAAGATACTTTTAACGTACACCAAAAATGAAAGAAATCAGACCATAAATAGCGGAGTTCACTTCTCAGCCATTAGCGGCCGCTTAGCGGTACATTTTTGTATGTTTTTTTATGGTTATATTCTCATTTTTTCGGTCTCATTTGATAGAATGAAATATATATTACAGAAATAGATATGATTTTGATTGCTTTCATGACAAAAAGTACCTTGAAATTGCACTCACAGTAGCGAAAATGTTCTGTTCTTTAGCGAAGCTCAAGAGTAAACAAATGACGTCACCATCCAATACCTGTCCGCCTGCCAGTCCAAATTCCAATACGTAGTCTGGGTTGACATTATTTATACAATTTTTACAATAATGCAGTAGTCTGCATAACAGTAAATCTTCTATTTTTTTGTGTGAATAAAAATTCCAAATGGTAAGCAAGAGTAATATAAGAGGAGCTTGTAGCCATGACTAATGAACAGAGAAAATGTTATTTTAGTGCCAGGAATGTCTGCACTGTTTATTCTGGACCCTATTTTGAAATTGGCGTCTGTTGATTTGTGTGAAATCGGCCAAACTGCCAGTTTCTGACCGCTTTATTGGGTAGTTGAAATAAGTGAATGGGCAGTTTCTTGTACTCAGTTGACAGACTAGAAGTATAGTGGATCCCCGGTATACGTTATTAATCCGTTCCTGAGAGCTCATCGTATGCCAAAATTATCGGAAGGCGTGTGGTCATACCTGCCTAAGCTCTTGGGAGTTAGCGTGGGCTGTTACCAAGCACCATGGCTTGTTGTTGTGCTTTTGAATCTCAGGTTCAAGTGTTGAAGAAGGAGATTCTACTTCAGGAGGAAAATAGGAGGCTGAAGCTTTGCATAGATGAGTTTGGGAGCGAGTGTGAGAAGGATTTAGCTGGTAAAGTAGGAATGGTCACCAGCAGTGATAGTGGCAGCTGCTTTAAGTGGCAAGTGGTTCACAGTTCAGGAAGAAGGAAGATGAGAGTTAATAGAGAAGATGTGAAGGTAGGAAATCGATTCTGTTCTCCAAGACAAGTGTACTTCAGTGGTTAGAGAGATTGAAGGTACCACTGATTCCTCTGCTAATCAAGGTAAGAATATTTTAATAGTAGGCAATTCTCAGGTAAGGTATATGGACCGTGCATTTTGTAACAGAGACAGAAGGGTCAGACAAGAGTGTGTCTTCCTGGAGCTGGTGACATAGTCAGCAGGTTGGATAATATTATGGCAGGTAATGGGAACAAGCCCATTATCTGTCTTAGTGCTGGGGGTAATGACATTGGGAAGGGCAGGAGAGAGGAGCTGCTGGATAAGTACAGGTCAGCCATAGAAGTAGTTAGGTCTAAGGGAGGGATCCCAGTCATATGTAGCATCTTGCCTAGAAAGGGAGTGGGCAATGAATGGATGTCTAGGGCAATTGGTATAAATTGCTGGCTAGACAGGTACTGCAAGGAACTTGCAATCCCATTCATTGATAACTGGGACCTATTCTTTGGAAAACGTGATATGTATGCAAGGGATGGGGTTCATCTCTCTGGGGATGAAGTGGTTGCATTAGCCAATTCAATTGAGAGGGCAATTGATGACTTGTCTAGGAATTTAAACTGATAGATTACAGAGGTATGGGTGTTTGTGGGAAACAATCAGGCTGCAGCATTAGGGTTAAAAACAGCAGTTATTACCGGGATACCTCAGGGATATGTTTAAAAGACAATATTCAAAATAAAGTTGCTAGTAATGGCAAATCAATTGATCAACAAACAGAGAGATAGTAGAGGGCAACGGGTGACTAGCTCCCTTAAGGTTTACTATACAAATAGTAGGAGTCTAAGAAATAAGATAGATGAGCTAAAATTACTTGCAAGTGTAGGTAATATAGATATTATTGGTATAACAGAGACCTGGTTCAACCTGAAAGATAGAGAAATGCCTTCTGAATGCAACATACAGGGTTATAAACTATTCCACACTGATAGGGTCAACAGGAAGGGTGGTGGTGTGGCGATGTATGTCAGAGATAATTTAAATTGTTGTGTTAGACAAATATATAAGATTAGAAACATCAGACACAGAATCTGTTTGGCCCAGTGACTCAAGTTGGTCCTAGTGGCATTAAAAGAAGGGAAGTAACCCCAGAAAAGGACTTGCTACCTCAAGTCCTATTGGAAGGGGATTCCCCTTCTATACATCAACAACTTCGACACTCTCCCCTCCTCCTATCCAGTCAATCATCACCAGATCTTCATTGAAGGTAAGTGTCATGTATTCTATTGTTAGTAGAGTACATACTACAAACTGTGCATGTCTTCTTCAGTTTGTGTGCATTAAACTTAATATTTCATGTGGTAAAAGTTTTTTTTCATACTTTTGGGTGTCTTGCATGGATTAATTTGATTTCCATTATTTTTTATGGGGAAAATTCATTCGCTTTCCGATATTTCTGGTTTACGATGAGCTCTCAGGAATGGATTAATATCACGAACCGGGGGTCCACTGTAATGGAAATCAAATTAATCTGTACAAGACACCCTAAAGTACTATGAAAAAAAAAGTTTTATCACATGAAATATTAAGTTTAATGCACACAAACTGAAGAAGACATGCACAGTTAGTAGTACTCTACTAACAATAGAATACATGACACTTACCTTTAGTGAAGATCTGGTGATGATTGATGGGATGGGAGGAGGGGAGAGTGTAGAAGTTGTTAATGTTTAGAAGGGGAATCCCCTTCCATTAGGACTAGAGGTAGCAAGTCCTTTTCCGGGTTACTTCCCTTCTTCTTTTAATGCCACTAGGACCAACTTGAGTCACTG
>NC_069456.1:22064960-22099312 GCF_026875155.1 Cherax quadricarinatus | reverse complement strand
TCCTAGGGTTTCGTCCAATGCCGCAACCAGTCACCTTAAAATAATCCCCAAAAATTTCCCTTTAAAGACACTGCCCATTTTTTAAAAACAACATTACTCTCCCCCCCCCCCCCCCACCCAAAACCCAACCCCATGAAACCTTAAATTCTCACTATTTACCGCATCCCTGCACTTCCCAAAAAACTGAAAACCCTTTCCAACACTCCCATTGAAAACCCTTCACGAAGAGAACATGGTGTTGTCAACATATCCAATTAAACCCACAGGCCTCCCACCCCCCAAACTTCCCTCACCTGGAGTACAAAACTAGTTCAAACCAATTCAATAAAAGGGTCCTGGAAAACCGCAAACAATATTTGGGACATGGGGCATCCCGTCTTAAGGCCTCTACCCATTGCAATTTCCCTCCCATACACCCTTGTAACAACGTATTTACCCACTCGATTTCCTCCCTGTTGTGAAGAAACACAGCCCTTATCCTGGGTTTTTATTGAACAAGAATCTTCATAGTACTTCTGCAACAACAAAATATAATGGACTATACATCAATTATTATTATAATCAAGGGGGAAGCACTAAAACCCGGGAGATTATAACAGCGCCTGGGGGGATGTGGAAGGAATTCAGCTTAATCGGGAATTTGGAGCACGGGTTAATTCCCTAAATCAAGACCCCTCACCAACATCAAGGAACCTTCCTTGAGGGTCTAGTACATCTAATAACGCTTCTACAGGATGGTGATGTCCTTGCATATGCCCAAGAGAAAAGTTATAACTACAGGCCACATATTTAAACTCACCATTAATCTGCATCCTAAAATATAGAAGAAGAGAAAGAATCACACACCATGTGTTGGCGCCCATGACAAAACACCAAACTGTTGTTGTTGTTAAGGGCCCCCAGAGGTGGTGCAGTATTATCCTGCTGCTGCTCCCCACATGACAAAATCACACAATCTCCCCCTTCTAAAATATCAAGACAGTAATCTCCCAAACTGTTAGGGGGGCGACGTAAAGTCCCGACCTTCGTAGCCCTTGAGCCTCTTCACCAGGTTCAATATTTTCCAGTGGGTTTGACTGACTGCTGGAGCAGAATCCTCTATTTCCTAGGGTATCTCAAGGGGCTTTCCAGGAGAAAACGAAGCATCTTTCACATCTCTTGGTGTATCTTGAGAATCCACACTAATGGGGAATTCAACTGGGGCTAAATGTCTTTTAATACTGTAGTCTCTTCACCATTTTGGTAAGCGAATGTGGCGTAATGGTGGATTAGCTTGTCCGGAGCTCATACCACTTCGCACGTGAAAAGGATACCGTCTTGTTCATCCTACAGTGACTCTTCAGGAGAACGGGTCCAGGATGACAGTAACCAAGTGGTACGGAGCTCCCGTAGAGGAACGACTTGCTCTTGAGGAGTCTTTCATGAGGTGTTTGCATTATAGGCTGTGTACCACAGCAATGATCTAATAAGTGAAGATCATCAGGTAAGACAGTTTGCCCAGTGTTGAACATGTAGATGCCCGACTTCAATGTCATTGTAACTGCCTTTCCATAAGTACCATGTGAACCACTTTCCACTTGACCATTTGCCTTGAGGGTTGTAGCTTGTTGTTCTGCTGCAGGCAACATACCTTTGCTAGCCAAAACCCTCCTGAAGTTCATTACTCATGAACGAGGATCCCCTTGCCTAATGGCTATCAGCCTGTGCATACCCCAAATAGAGAACAACTGTGAAAGACAACCTAATAACAATGAAGCAGTCATATTTGCACAGGGGCATACAAAGGAAAACCTTGAATATTCTTCAAACATGTTAAGAAATACCAATACTGATTTGTGCTTTAAAGGTCTCTTGAATTCTAAAATTCAGTCTCACGAAAGGCTGGGTGGAATATTATGAGAAATGTCTTCTCTGGCAGATTAAAGTTGGCTTGCACTCTGCAACATACTCCTGCACGCTCTGATCACTATGTTGCACATCATCCACTTAGTAGGGCATTTCTTTGATCTGACAAAAAGGTACAGAGGCGTGTAACTCCTTGGTGACACAAATCCATGTGAGGCGACTGAGAGTGATTGCAAATCATGACATGCTGCTCCACAGTGGTACCTAGAGAAAGCATCAGAGAAATGTTCTCTTGACACCGGACGGTACAGAATATCAAAGTCCTAACACATAGTTCCATCCTCCAGCGTGAATATCATGTCATTCCTTTAAACCTACGTTTGTGCTTCTTGTCGAACAAATACAACACGCCCGATGTCAGTCCTTATGGTGAAATGTCTACCAGTTAAAAATGCCTCCGGTGCGAACTGCTTCTAATGATGGCCGGTCATTCCTTTTCTACAGCAGCGTAAGACATTACCTAGATCCGTGAAAAGTTTCTCGAAAAGAAGACTACTGGTCGTCCAGCCTGAATAAACTGCTCGCAATGGCAATGTCAGATGCATCCGTTTCCACTTCGAATGGTAGGGACTCATCAATGGCTTGAACTACTGAGTTTACAATGTCCTGTTAGAGAGTAGGAAATCGCTTCGGCTTTCCTTTGTCACAGATACTGTGGGTGTTATCACTCAATGGCGGACTTTACTTGAATATTGTAGATCCATAGTGAGTAATAAGCAAAGGACCAAGAGTTTCTTCGAGTGACATTTTTTTGCTTGAGCACTGGAATTTCCCGTAGAGTCAAGTTGTTCAGGTACTGGAATATTTAACCTCCTTTCCCACATAACCAAGGGATGCAAGCCTTTTAGTTTAGAAAACGCGCACTATATTACCTCATTGAATTGATATTTTACTTCTTGGCGGCTTCCAAAAACTTATCAATGTTAGTGTGCAAGATCAAGTTCCTCCTGGGTCTTGCCACCATTAACCTTGGAATTTTACCTGGATAGAGTACCGGGGTCAACGCCCCGCGGCCCCCCCGTCTGTGACCACCTCCTGGTGGATCTAGCCTGAATCCACCAGGCAGTTCTTGCTGGCTGCACTCAACCAAATCTTACGATCCACAGCCCCTGGTCAGGAACGACTTTAGTCTGTCCAGTGCCAGCTTTGAAGACTGCCAGGGTCTGTAGTAATCCCCCTTATTATTTCTGGAGGCAGTTGAACAGACTTCGGGCCCCTGACACTTATTGTAGGTCCTCTTAACGACTATGACACCCCTTGCTTTTCATAGGGGATGGTGCAGCATCGTCTCCATTCTTTTTGCTATCGTATGAGAGGGATTTTCGTGTGCACGTTCGTACTATCACCTCTAGGATTTTCCAGGTGTATAATCATGAATCTCTCCCTCCCTCCCGCCTGCATTCCAGGAAAAGAGTTCCGGAACCTCAACGCTCCCAGTCATTGAGTGTTTTATCTCTGTTATGTATGCGTGCCTGAAGGTTCTCTGTACATTATCTAGGTAAGCATTTCACCTGCCTTGAAAGGTGCTGTATTGTGCAGCAATATTCCAGCCTAGATAGAACATACCTAAAGAGAGTGTCTCATTGGCCTTTTGGCCTCCCTAGTATTATGAAGATCTCATTATCCATCCTGTCATTTTTTCTAGCAAAATCGATTGATACAATGTTATGGTCCTTGAAGGTGAGATCCTCCGACATGATACCCTCCCCAGGTCTTTGACATTGGGTTTTCTCTCCTATTTTTGGCCATAATTTGTTTTGACTCTGATGAATATTTAATTATCCTCCGTGTTTTACCAATCTGAGTAATTGAAAATTCTCATCGTTTACTTCATATTGTTTTCTTCACCCACTGAAAGATTCGGTAGATGTCCGCCCAGAGCCTTGCAGTGCCTGCAATGGAAGACACTGTCATGCAGAGTTTCGGAGTCATCTGCAAAGGAAGACACGGTGCTGTGGCTGACTTCCTTGTCAATGTCAAATATAGAATGCGTAACAAGATGAGCAGTACTGTGCCTTGGTTGGAACAGAGCTTTTCATCACCGTAGCAGCCAGCGTACTTTACTCTGTTGACGACTACTCTCTGTGTTCGTTATGAGAGAGAATTACAGACCACGACCGACTTTTCCTGTTATTCCATTATCAACGCATATAATGTGCGCTATTACGCCCATGGACACACATTTCAACGCAATTTGTCCAAGTCTGTATAATTACAATTGCATCTTTTTATCCTCAAGTGCATTTGGACCTTGTCGTAGTGAACCAAATAGTTGAGAACAGACCAAGAGCAACCTGTTCAAAACCCTGCATTGCCCTGGGTTTGTAACATGAAGTTTATAGATGTGTTGATCTTGCTTCTTCAAATCAATTTTTTTCAATTCAAAGTTTAACTCAAATAGAAATGCAATGTTGAAAATAACAGAATTTGTTATGTACGATTACATGTAGTTTCAATAATGATTACAGAGTGATACCACTAGAACCCTCTCATGGCTAGGCATATCGGTCAGACTTAGTTTAATTCATTATTTTAAAATAATTACAACATAATAATGTAAGGTTGTATTATGGAAAATTGAATAAATACTATTTGTGAGTTTATCAATGTGAATGCTTTGGATTTTGGCAAAGAAACCTAGTTTTTACAAATTGGAGTCACCTAATCATTATTTTAAGATTGATATTAATATTTCTGTTATGGACAAAGGGTGATAGAGTGCAAGTGTACCCACCAGAGGCAATTCTGTAGTAGTTGATGGGGTGTAATCAGGGAGATAAGATTTTACTAATGGAATTTTAGAAGGTGATAATGGTCCCTGCAGTTTCTAGAGTTCTCATGTAGGGTTTTCCAGATTTTAGGCCATTGACATACATTTAATTTTGAAAAGGTTTAGTCAGACACGGGAATGTCGAAGAGATTTTGTGTCCTGGTGTTATGCCTGTGGGTATCTGGTCACAACCTATCAAGAAAAGCGTTTTAGGACAAGGTTGATATTGAGTTTAAGGTCCTTGTAGATGTAGATTGCACAGTAGTAATTGTGGAAGTACTGAACAGGATAAGTTTTAGATCTATTGAAGAGTTGGGTGTTGTTGCCAAGGGAGTGGATTTTAGTGATTATTCTTTACTGCAGCTTTTGTTGGTTTATTATTCTTTAGTGAGTAGCTGCAGTTGTCCCCCAAGCACAAATACATATGTAGTATGGAAAAATAAGTGAGTAGTAATAGTTGAGAAGGCATTTTGTCGGCACGTAGTATCGTCTCTGGAGAGGATCCCAACCGTTTGATACTTTTTTATGGTTATTGTTGGATATGGTGAGCTGACATTCAGTTGTGCTATCAAGGTATAGGCCTAAGAATTTGCCCTCATTATGTCAGTATTAGAGTGTTGTCGATCTTATGATAAATATGTGCATCACCTCGCTGCTACCAAACATAAAAACAGTAGGTTTGTCAGTGTTAAGCGTAAATTATTGTCTGCCAACCAAGTCAATATTTGATCAAGCTCCTCATTTAAACAGATGATGTTTAGGGTGACAAGATTATGAGGTTTTTTGATTTTGAGAGATGACATAAGTCGTGTCCGACAGGCAAAGAAAATGGGTTGCAGTGTGGCATACGTTTGGAAGATCATTGATAATAGAGAAGAGCAGGACCGAAGGACACTTCCCTGCGAACTCCAGTAATCAAGTGGCGTGAAGTTGTGTGTGGTCTATAATGTGACAAACAGAAAAAATACCTAATAGTAAGGACAGATTTGAAATAAGCAAGCGCATGGCCTCTTTATACCGAAATGTCAAGTTTGTAGAGTAGGATGTCCGTGGTCTACTGTGTCAAAAATCTTTCTTAGGTCAATAAAAATTTCCTTATGATATTCTTAATTTCCAAGCTGTGTTTAATAAAAAGCAGATTATCATTTTTATGGTTGCATCATTAGTGCATTTATTTTCCCCTGAATCCAAATTGGCAGGGTTGAGTTTTGTTTTGTGTTGTTTAAAAATGAATAAAGTCTCCTGTGCCGAGCTTTCTCAAAGATTTTGGATAGCAATTTTAAGTTTCATATAGGCTATATTTTGCTTAAGTCTGTAGGTCACCACCTTTATGAAGTGGTGTAAACCCATGCCACTTCAGTATTTTCGTAATGGTTCTAGATTTTCTATGACTTTGTTAAAAATAACGAAATAGCATGCAAAAGGATATGGGCCCGCTCGCTTGTACAGTAATGGTGGACATATACATATTCCCTGAGTATGTTTTAAGTGACTTTATAATCTCGGTGACTTCCGAGGCTCCGTTGGTGCAAGATAGAAGGAATTTGGGAAATTCCCATACAAGGAAGTCCGCGGCAGGGCCATTGGTATGTGGTATTTTATTGGCGAGTTTAGATCCAATGGTTAGAAGAAGTAGATTATCTCTTGTTAGCAGTGTCCAGTGGGAAGTAGTGTGTTTCATTATGTTTTTAGTTAGGACACTATTCTTGTTATTTTTAGAGTTTGTGGGTCCCTAGAATCTGAGAGTAGTGTTTTCCAGGTCTTTCTTATATCTCCCTAGATGTCTGTTGAATCAACTGATATATAAGTTTTTTTTGGCTTTCTTTATACTTTGGGAGAGAACTGATTAAAAGTGTTTAATTATATCTTTTGTGTAAAAACCGTGTCTATATTGCTTTTCATATTGTGTTTTGCTTGTCAATGGAATATTCAGAATGGGTAGTGGTAAGCCAAAGGCAACCAAGCCGTTTGTTTGTGATCTATTCGTTTAAAGAACAATGATTGTTGTATATTCAAAGTATTTTGTTTAAGAAAAAATGTCTGTCCATCATCAATACATTGGCCAAGGAGAAATTCTGTATGCCAGTCCCCAACAATCTCTCGTCAGCTTGTGAACTACCATATTGAGGCCATCGTCATGAGTCAAAATGAGAATTTGTTGAATTCAAGTGGTTGGTTTACTAATGTTTGTCAGAGGAAGGTAGGGTAGTGGTCTGTATTCTATCAGTGATTTCCCTGATTTAAGGGCTAGTAATATGGTCCATATGTGGTCATATGGTTGCACTTGTTCTCAATGAGCCTGGTTGGTTTAGTTATTGTTGTCTGAGAATTGTTTGTTCATATTGTTGATGAAATCATTACGAGCTGATCATCTTAAAGCCAAAGGTTGAAGTTTAATTCTCCACTAAGAGAATGTGGGTGCTTATTCCTTTGTCTGTTTGTTAATTATCGACTTAATTTCATCACAGAAATTTGGATGTTTGTGTGAGTCCCGAAGAATGGCACCGATTGTTATAGTGTCTTAAGGATTTTTACAGTAAAATTAGCAAAAAATGTATTCCCCATATTCACACTAAAGCAAGAGGTGCTAATACAAGATAAATGGTTAGAGTAATAGATGCAATACCACCCCCAACTTGTTCGGGTCTGCATTTGTGGAATTGCTGTTATCCCTGGTAAGGTAATATCTATTGTGTCCAGCCTTCAATCGCCAGGTCTTCAGTAAGAATAAAGCAGAGAAGGGTGTCTTTAAGAAACAAGGTGTGCCAGGAGGCCATCCTCATAGTGTTTGCTTACGGACCTGATGTTGTAGTTAAGTACTGATAGAATTTTAGCAATGTTTTAGGATAGTGCTGGCTTGTGTTGGCTTGAGTAAATAAAGGCAGTTACTAATCCAAAAGTTTTGATTGGTTTCAGATAATGGAAGGTTTAGGATCAGGTTCACGTTATCAATCATCTTTAGGTTTAAATTATGGTTATTTATATCTGAGTAATTTGTGTTGAGTTCTAAGTACTGATAACAGTAGGGGAATTATGGATACGATATAGCTAAGTAATTTGTTCATATAGAGTAATATGACTACGACACATTATGTAATTGATTTGTCTATGTGATGTGCTGGAATGAACTAATATAACAACCTAGGTATAAACTAGTAAAATTAAAAAAACAAATTTTAAAATAAAACAAGACTCTCACCTTGTATTGCACTAAGTCAATAAATACTTTTGTTGTAGTCTAGTATTGAGCTAGAATGACTAATAGTAACAACTAGATTTAATATCAAATAATATAAAAAAAACAAATACAAATCACCAGTCCTCTCACCTATTATTGCACTATGACAAATAAAATGAAATTATTGGAATTGACTATATTACAACTGTTATTAATCTAAACAATAAAAAAAAGGCACAAGACACTCAATTGTAATTGCACAAAGGTCTATAAATAAGTTGTTTACAAGAATTAAGCATAACTAGATTTAAATGACTTTATAAATACACAAGTATAAAGGTAGCAGAAAGAATATAATAAAAAAAATATTAAAAATCCAAAATTGGCAATGAACGTTGTATCAGATAAATAAGATTCGTTCGGATAATATAACCCCGAGGGTTACCCACCCAGGATACCCCAATAAAGACAGTGCATCATCTAGGATGTCTAACTTATCTTCCATTGGGGTCCTTAATCATGTCCCCCAGGATGCTACCCACACCTGCCGACAAACACCCAGGTACTATTTGCTCCTAGGTGAACAGGACAACAGTGAAAGGAAACGTGTCGAATGTTGTCCACCCACCCGTAGTTCCGAACCCGGCCCTCCATGATGAAGCGGGAGCTTTAGGCCACCAGGCCACCAGGCCTGGTATACAGATGTTAGACAGGATAATATAAAATTTAGTTGAAGATACTAGTTAAAAAATAATAGAATAAAAAGGTCAAAAAAAGAAGTTTACAAAAAGTTTGATCAATATAGATTAAAGCAATCGTGGGCAATAAAAGGATTTTAGAATAAAATTGGCAATTGACTCTATTTCATTAAAAGTGAGTAAAATACATTGAAGACAAGATAAATGCTAGTTCTAATAAACAAAAATGGAACAGAGATGCGGTAATTTTAAAAAAATGAGATAGATTCTCAAGATATAAAACAATTAAGACTTGAGGTAGAATGGTCAGTGAGACAACAATGACAAAAACAAGTAGTTGTGGTAATAGAATTTAGGGGGCACAAATTTTAATGACAATATAACACTAACTGTGACTGTGGGTATTAACTGCACTTTTACTCAATTCTGTTATCCATCCTCACTTAGGAATGTTTTATAAGATATAAGTCATGTCTGTAGAGATGAATATCTCTTCCCAGTGGCTTGTATTCCTAACTGCGATTTTTACCATCCCTCACAAAGACACTTGGTGGATTTTTTTTGGGCCAATCGTAATTTTCTTAGCCATAAAGAGGGTAAGAGGTAGAGGTAGAGGGTACCCATAAAAGTGCACATTTGCTGAATGTCTCAAGTAATCGATAGCCAGTCTCCGTTTCCCTATAATCCACTTTAACAACAAACAAACCTGTGTCACGCCAAGGTCAATTACCGTTCTAGAATACCCACCATCAGCAGCCTCAGAGTAATCTTTCTTAATGACCATCCGATCCTCATAGAAATAGCGGCGTGACTTAGCAGATATAGATGGCAATCCCCGGAAGATTTGCAAACAGCTTTGGTGGTCAAACCCTTAAAGTGCTAAGTCCCCACATGACAACAAGAGGATGCAGTTCATCTCAAATGTTACGTGACACTACCATGCAGCTACTGAAGTCCACCAAGTATAGACATCAGAGCACAGTTAGGGCAGAATAGCTAAATGTACATCTTGATAATCCATAGTCCCTTCACTCTGAGAATTACCTTACAAACCCTAAGGTCTAATAAGAGAGAATGTTGAGGCCATGGAACGGTAAACCTGATGATGATGTTACAGATCAAGAGTGCGTTTAAGCTACGTCAAGTTGAGAAACTCTCTGAGCTGCCACTATCAAAAAGACCATCTACATCTGTTCCTTGAATAATACTTTCACACTGCCTTTGACAGTGAAATTGGAGTAGCCGCAGAAGACACTGTTCTAGAGTTCGCATGATCACTGGAATGTGTGAGGCACTACTTTTGTTTGATGCCTTAGCATCATACTTAAGCAAAGTGACCTTCTGTGCATATTTATGCACATTGCTTCACGAGCAGTACACTATTAAGGACGTGGATGACTTGAAAACCACAAGAAACCCACCGAACCTGCTGCAGCTGTCATTTTTTTCTGAGGCAGTCCACAGTAACTTCATTGCAAGAGTCATGGTCAAGAATTTCAGCACTTACCACTCAAAAGGCTGATGGTACAGTATACTTCAGCACAATCTTCGGCTGAATCCTATCGCTCTTGCCTGGTCAAAGGCAGAGGGCTAAGTCGAGATTTCATTCTCCAAATAAACGCTGCCCTTATTATTGGTGATGCAGGCCACGATAAACATCCCTATGGACCCTCTTCACAATACTGGAGCAGCTGACACTGCTTGGAAGTACAGTCACTTATATACCCTAAAATTTTCATTGCTTGAATGTATTCCTCTAAGATTCATCAATTGCTGCGGCGAGTTTGCCAAGGCGTTTTAGGTTGCAAAGATTTCATTTGAAGTTTAATATACTAGACTTGAGGGTTTATGATAGCATCTTCATAGGTAATCCACTCAGAAATAGCCTCATAAATCTTAGGTGACAACAAAATTGATAGGCAGACTTAGTTTATCTAGATCTTCTTAGGATGGGCTCCTCAAGACTTTTCGACATAGTCTTAAAAACCATGCTTCCATTCCTGAGCAGGCCGTTGATAAGCTGGGTCAAGTCTACCTCTCAGGTTTCCGTAAATGGCTCCAGGTTGAGATGTAGTCTAGCCAGAACACCACCAGTAGCCCAGATTTCTATGTTCAAATAAAATGTTGTTGAAAAAATAAAACACAGCCATATCTCTAGCTTTATTGAACAAAGAATCTTCATATAACTTCTTGCAACAACATAAATATAATGACTCTTACATCTAACAAACGGCTTCTACAGGGATGTGATGTCTTGCCTATGTCCAGGTAAAGTTTATACTACAGTCCACATATTTAAACTCACCATGTATCTGCATCACTAATCTAATAGATAGAAAGAAGAGAATCCACACATCATGTGTTGCGCCCATTACATACACCAAACGTTGATGATGTTAAGGGCCCCGAGAGTGTGCAGTAATATCCTGCTGCTGGCTCCCCACAGAGCAGTTATCATCATACGTCCACCCCCAAACCCTGTACTCCTAAGTATAACGCTCAAAGCTTCGGCCTTTCCCACTCATCAGATCACCCTGCTGTTAACAATTGGTTTGTCCTAATTACCTTTAAAGTAAGGTTTCCTCACTACATTGCTCAAGTGTGGGGTAGCTTTTACTAATGGCATTATTTTGATCTAGGGTTAATACTTACATCATTGCTGATCATTCGAGGTCTCTGATGCCCTTTCCATGCAGACCCACTTCCAGTTATGTAAACAACCTACTATAAAAATTAATAACATGTAAACTCAAAATATGTACAGAATAAACAATCACCGCACCATTATCAACAAAATCCGTACACACATCCATGCCTGTGCTCCACATGTGTGTTGCCACAACATCTTGACCTTCACTCTCCGTACCTAACTCTGGTCTTAACTCAGTGTTTTGTAGACACACTTTTATCATCTCTCTTGGTATGTGTAGCCCACCAACTTAAAATTATATAACACTGCACCCCAGGCGCACACATATGCCCAAAAATAGGAGAAAGTGACCCAGATATCCTTGCCCAGGTTGAAGGTCAGCCACAGAAGAGAGAGTCAGGAGGAGAGGGATAGAGAGAGAAGCCTACCTAAATCCTCTCCACCAAAACAAAACAGACTGTTTCCAAGCACAATTCTCCAGTTACCACAATTCCACCACCACCCTGAATTGTACTTTTACAAAAAGAAATACAATCTTTTAATAAACTACTTAATTAAATTGTGTGTAATGTTCTAAAGTATAACCTAGTAAATTGGAGAAAAATAGTTATGACCCAGCTGCCTTCACATCCATAATGGTGATCAGTCCTTTGCTACATTTAGCAAAGTCCCCATCAATTCAATTAAATAGAGGTAATATTATATAACGTTACTTAATAAATACATTTGGTCCTATAGCCGCCAAACACCCCCACCTCCAGATGAAGTCTCTCACAAAAGATAAGCCGTGACCCTCAGGATACGGCTAGTAAAAAGTAGATTGCTTTAAGTCTGAAGGCGGTAAAGCAAGACTACAAGAAATGCTACATTTTTCCTAGTCACCATAACTAACTCCAGCACTTACGGTTTTTACAAACAGATGCAGAATTCTATTTAGAAAAGCATTTTAAACATACCCATAAACTCAAGTGGTGGAACTAAATACAATTTTAGTGGCTTTTAACTCAAACACATTACAATGCTAATTTGCACAAAAAGCCCCCAGTGCAAGCGCCGCACCAACAGGCCGTGCCTTGCAACGGTAAAACCCGCAATCAACTGTAACACCAGTGTGGCATCTTCGCAGATCCAGGGAGACGAGAGTAAGCCAAACCCATAGCAGTTAGGTGTAACCAGGCAGGAAACTTCACAAAACATGTCAAGGTTCACTCACTTGGTGCCGAACCAACAGTGAAACTTCAGACAACACACACTACGATCCTTAAATGGTCAGGCACTCAAGCCCATCTCCGGTGTCCCACTCCACACATGATCCTCCAAAACTAAGAAGAGAGGCAGACATAGAATATGAGGTCCCAAGGGACCACCAAAGGCCCAGCCGTCGCCGTTTTGTATAAGAGCACACCAAGACACAAGCCTCACATACTTCTCCTGAAAGTCTCATGATACCGAAAGGTATTACAACCACAGCCACAACTCACAATTACGACACCCTTACCCACGTCACACTTTTGTGCTTCTGACTCGACTCCTTCACAGTCAGATGGCTGTATCATAAACACAGGCCTCGCTGAGAGTTCACCACTGAAAAAACAACAAGGTCAGCACAAGACAAACACTATGTACAAAGTACGCCCCATGCATCTACATGAAACATCTAGAGAGAGCATCAGCAACCCACATTCTCTGAGCCTTTAATATATTTAATTTTAAAATTTTAAAAGGCTGTGGGAACAAAGCCCTTTTAAGAGTCTGATTTTTAGTCACTATAACACAGGAACAGGATGAAGAGATCCTGAGACATGTACAAATGCTGAATAGCCACCCCCAAAAATGAAAATTTCTTTCCTGTGGTAAAATGTTGACATTAAATTAGAAGGTTGTTCCATGATAGTTAACAGTTCTGCAACCTCTCGCATCAACAACAAACACCAAAGACACTCTTTGCACCCAGTTGGATACATCAAGTTTACACAAACACCATCACTTTCCATCTCACACACAAATTTTAAACACACAATGAACACAATTTGCATTACACACATTAAAATGGTGCTTGAAAACAGACCATGGAAAAACACATCTTCCATGTTTTAGCTTATTTAAAATGTTTGCATCTTTTAGTGCATAAGTATCAATCTTTCAAATCTGTAAACCTAGTGTTAAACTACTCTGTGGTAGTCAGTGTTTTATGCCCAGGGTGCCATCTAATTTGGGAACCATGAAGCATGGGAAGCCCACTGACTCTCACTAAGCACTACAAACTGGGTTGGAAGAATTTCACTTCTTCCTCCATCTCCCAATTTTCATACAGATTTTCCCACACAAAAATGTTGAATTGGCTCAGTTTCCTTTAACCCAAATTTTCCCCATGGAGTTTCAATTTTTCCCCATTACGACATCCCAAACTTTTATAAAAATTCCAAGGTGGCTGAGCCAACTCTCCAACATTTTTTCTCATTAAAACCCAAGCTGCATTTCCCAAAATCTTTTACACACATGTTATTTTCTTAAATACGCTATGGTATTTCATACAGATTATTGTTTTTGGCAGCCCTTTACATTCCCATTAAAACATTGGTCTCTCTGAATTTTTGACAGAACTTTTCAAACCCTTTTAACAGTTAACTGTGTAACTATACTCATATTCTTTTTTCTGCTCAGGGGTGTGGGTTTTATATCTAAACCCCTGGGAAACTTCCCCCACACATGTTCAGCTCACATCAACTGCCATACAGGATTTTCACATGAATTGGCTCCAGTACAGCACTTCCTCTCCACCTCCAGAGTATCATGGTCCAATTAATGGTCCACATCATCATCCTGGTCTGGTTGGATGAGCAACATTCAACTGGTACCATCCACCTCATACGAGCCAACAGTATCTGAAACTGAAGAAAAATGCTCCGAGGGGGAGCTCACCATCCTCCCCCAAGCCAATAGCTCAGAGATTGCCAGAGTGCTTCCCCAACTCAGCAAATACAAAGAAAGTGATTCCTCTCCTCCAGTTTGTTTTTATATTGTCTATACCATAGGCTTGCATCATTGGTCTTGGAGGGTTTGATTAATTTCTCTATTTTTTCCCCCTTTTAGATGAAGAGTGATACAACAGTGGAACACTGAGGCTCTACTTTTAGTCCCTTCAAAACATTTCTAAAAAGACTTTGAGGTAAAGTTAGGCCTCTTGATCTGTTTGGTTACTTGCTTGTTGGAAAAACCAACATGAAAAAAGAACTTCATCAAAACCCTTTAAGACTACATAGCATGTGTTATCTTATGCAGAGGGACTGCTTCCAGGTACCTGGTAGTGGAGCAAATTATTGTTATAGATAATTATTTCCCATTCAGGTCCCTGGGAGTGGGCCAACGACACCACTACCAGCTTGCTGAAGGTTCACCTGGTGCTGAAATCCGCGAATGGGAACAGGTTTAATACTTCGACTAGGTTTCCCTATAATTTTGAAAGGCATTAAAATAGGTCTTCAATATGCTCTCGACAGTCTCCCACAGCTGAACCAGAAGAAATGCCTGGAAACCTTGGACATCAACCACCTTGGGACAAAGCCTTTTCTCCTTCCATCGATACTGCAGAACAGAGGTGAATTCGTTATAAGAGTTTCCTCTCCCTGAAATGAAAACACTATTTAACTGTAAATCTCTTCCTCCAGCAACAGCGACATTTCCTGCACAGTAAATTAATTGCACCCTACAGGTGCAGCCTCTCTCACACTATTTAAAACTGATCCATTCTCCACAACTCATGCTCAGCCTCTCTGGCTGGAACATCCCTTTTCTCAGTTGACATGCAGTTCAACATCAGAAAGCTAGTTACCAAACCTTAAGCCCTCACCATCCTCTGAAGAAATATCATGAAGACTGTTTGGTAGCATGATCATGAGCCATACTTCCCCCTCCATGGTGGAACCATCAGGGAGAAGTCGGCCAGGGTTTTCCCTAGGCATTTCCTCACAACATTTCGGACTATGGTTTCCCCCAAACTTAGTTGTTCCTCACTGTCTACAGGCCCATAACATTATTCCCTAATAAGAGGTTCGACCCCTTCAAAGGAATTTCAATCGGAGATACCTACAGGGAGATAGCCAACTTTGTATGCAGATTCTACCCATAATTTGTGTGTACAGGTGTCCTTATGGTTGAAACCCGTAATACCCATCAACTATAATATCTACCCCAGTATAGGTATCCTTAACTCTGGCACACTCCAGCAGTAGCAAAGAGAAGGTGCTACATCCATCTCTCAAGAGGACAGTATGATCTCAACTCTGCCTACTTCCTTTTGCAAAACACCAACTGCGACCTACTAGAAAATATACACATCTGGGGGTCTAGATCCAAAGGTTCCTCCACACCTTGCCTTGAAGGACCTAATGCAGGCAACTGGATGTATCTCTGCAGTTAAGAGTCCTCAGGGTTGGGTTCCTCCCTTTCCCTCCTGATCTCGCCGCCTTGACCAGCAAAACTTTTGAGTGTCCAAGTTTTGTTACAGTAATAACAGAACCTAAAACTCTTAAGGTATTTTTAACCATTTGGTGTAGGACTGGTACTGTTTACTCGAGACCTCCCCCTCTTCAAGGGGGGCTCTTGCGTGGTGAAGAGGCTCTTGGTCTGAGAATACCCTGTCGTCTTCTTCCTTCAACCGAACCTAATTAACCGATCCCCACCAGTCTTCTCCCCTTCCTCCCTATCCCATCCTCCCCCATCCTCCCCTTTTTTTCCCATTCCTTCCTCCTCCTCCTCCTCACCCCTCCCTTTATGCCCTTTGCCTCTTTTTGCCTTCGTGATTCCTCCCCACAGCGCGCTAGTTCCATACCTAGGTAGGGAAAGGACAACCGGGGTCCTCCCATTTCCGTTGAGTTTCTTGGCGTGGCCGTAGTTTGCCGTGAGAATCTTGATTGCCTAGGGATGTCCCGATCCCTCTCCAGGTAATCCCAGGGAAGTGTAGCTTGGGTGTCTTTTGGGCGACGGTGTATCTCTGGAAGCCACGCTTTCGGATTCACCGGGTGGTGGCTGAGGAAGTATGCTTGTGGCGGATATCCGGCCCGGCCGCCCTCCTCGACTTTTGGTCCACCGAGGTAGCTCGGCAGATGTGAGGTTGCTATCCCAGATTGCGGGTTTACTGGCATGAAGGTAGGTATGCACGGGTTTCCATGCTGCAATCTGCGCTACTAGCGGTGTCGATCCTCTTGGGCGCGGAGGGAGATTTCCCTGGCCCTTTCATCCTCCTAGGAACTATCCCTCCCCGTCCCCCCCCCACCCCTTTTTTTTTCTCTTTTTTTTTGTTTTTATTTTCCTTTCTTCTATTCTTTTTTTTTTTCTTAAAAAACAAAAGAAAGAAGTTAACCTAACCATGGTCAAAGCCCTAGTCCATGAACCAAGTACCACCCGGGCCCTTCTTTATACCGCACCCCGTTCTGACCCCCGCCTCGTCTTTGGACCACTCCTTTCAGACATTCCTCATGGCCCTCTGTACCGATTGCCGGTGCTTTTTCTCACCCGCTTCAAAGTACTTTTGAAAGAAAGGACTCGACCGACTCCTCGATTTATCAACCTTCGCTCTCCTCTGACTATCTTCCGCCTCTCCCTCTACGGTGGGTCGGCAATTTTTTTTCAAATCGCCGACCCTGTCCACGTCGGACCAACTCTGGTCCGCCCACGCCTAAACGGCAACGGACAATTTACCTGCTGATGATACTTCCCCACCTTCACCTTCCGTTCTTCTCAGAAACGATTGACACGTCCTTCACTACCTTTCCACGCTCGAGATTTCAGACTGAAACAGTGGACTAATTTCTTCACTTTAACGACCAACTTCCTCTACTGCCCTGATTCTATCCTGACCATAGTATTGGCAAGGCACTCCTACGCCATGTTGGTAAAGACATTTTCTTTTCATGCTCTTAAGAGCGGTACGGCCGCATCATTACCGTACAGAATGCTATCCCAGGCTCGTGAGCCTCTCGTATTTCTCCATATAGATACGTTCCTGTCACCCTTGAAAAACATCATTCCCTAATTCTTGTAGTGTGTACCGTATATTCTGCCCCATACCATAGTTCAACAAATTTCCAGACATGTGGCACCGACATTCGCGAACAGGCTGGAACTCCAAGATCTCCCAATACCTCAAGTAACACTTCTTCTTCCTGCCCCGTGGGCGGAGAACCATACCCTAGCAATGGGCTCGTTTAACTTTTGACAGCCGAGAACTCTCCCTTCCTCCGTTATATAGCAGGACATCGGTTACAAGTTCGAAAGGGATCCCTACACCACAACAGTGTAGAAATGCTGCGATTTTGGTGCCATCCACGAAATATTTGCAGATCTATCGCCGAATGCCCAGTCCTGTGTGCCGATGTACCATCTAATACGTCTTGCATCGATCTCCCTCTTTTGCCTTAACTGGTCCATGAGGCCTCACCCTTCGTACTCTCCGCCGTTGTCAGGTCTATTTTTGTAAAACGAGCGGGAAATCCGTTACCTCAAGAGACAGAAGTCTCCACTTATGCCAGGCAGTTTTCTCATCTCTCCGCCTCCAAGGGAGACTCCCACTGTTTCATATTCCCGTGTTTCCCAAAACGTCCCCCCTCCCACTTCTGGTACCCATCTTCTCAACCCCACCTCTGTTGGTTACCTCTCCATAATCACTCCTGTATCTAATCCTTTTGCTGTCCTCGGCACTGACTCCCTACTTCAACGCCTCAAGCAGTCTAATCTCGCTCTTTCGAGTTTTCTCTTACAAGCCTCAGTATCGCCCCACGACCGAGACCTCGACGACACCTCTTCCACAATCGTCCCTCTACTTCTCTCAAAAGTCAAAAAAAGGACCGGTACACCTCCTAACCCATCTTCCACCTCCTCATGTACCCTCCCTGTCTCTGTCCCTAGTTTATTCCCCCTCTCACTGGCCATCGGTTACAAGATGCAGATGTTCCAAACCCTCCTCCTCGTAATGTACCTTCCACCCCTGTTCCCATCCCAAGTTTCTTTCCTCTTCTGCCCCACCTCCCAGGTTCCTGTCTCTTCTGTCCCCTGCCACGCTTCTCCAGTTCCCCCACCTTTTCGCTCCCCCCCTACCTTGGTACAGTCCAATACAGTTCCAATCTATACTCCATCCTCCCCCTACATTCCCAATATTGTCTCACCATACGACATCTCTGAATCCGAAACACTTGAAGCAATCTCTGAATATATTGCAGAGACCAAACCATCAATGGACACTGTATCCACCTTCCGCTCGTTTCTCTCTCCTCTGCTCGAACATCTGCGCAACCTCCTTTCTTTCACAGCCGCACCGTTTCCCCTTCGCTGCTTGAACATTTTTCCCACTGCCCTCCGCAATGTGGACTTTTTTCTAAAACCCTTCTAGTCCGTAGGAACCCTTAACCTGCGGATTTCAAGTATCTTTAACATTGCCAATCATGGCCTTTTTACATGGAATATACGCGCTCAGGGGTAATAATATCGGGGTGAGCCTCAGATGTTACCTCTCTCACCAGTTAGCCCCCTGTTGGTGTTTGCTTACAGGAACCAAAAATTACACTCTGCTGTTATTTCTCACATCTCAGGCAATAATTTTGTGTATTCTTCAGATCCTTTTCCTGATGGGACCTTTAAATGAAAGTGCCCTTCTCACCGCACTATATTCCGTACCATTCAACTATTTATTTCATACTTCGCTGCATTACACAGCACCCGTACCACTTACAATAGGTGGTATACCTCTGATCTTTTTATATCTCTCTCCCTACTCGGGCATTATCTATTCCGGATTTTTGCCATTCTTGTTTCGTCATTAACCTTCCACCGATTCTGTTACTTGGTGATTTTTAATGCCCCACCCATTTCCTCTCTGGGGAGGGTCTCACTGTGATTTCCGTGGAATTCAGCTTTAGAGGCTTTCTTTCTTGCCACCCCAACCCCCTCCAATGTTTTAAATACTGGTACTCCACCCATTTTGGATCCTCGGACTCATACTCTCATCTTGCACGACTCTCATTTTGCTCCTTCCTCCGCCGCATTAGACTTACTTGGCTGTTCTCACCCGGACTTTACATTGACAGTGACATTCCCAATCATTTCTTCATCCCCCTACATATTCGCCTCCTCTTCGCACCCACACGCTGCAATTTAATCGGGCAAGATTTGAACCTTTACCTCACACCTGACTGTTTTTAAAGAGTTTCCTTCTCTCCTCGGGGCATCGATGAGCTTTAACAACCTCTTCTCGTCCTCCGTTTTCACCGCAGCTTCTCATTCTATAACCCCAAACTTCGGCAGGCCATCTCAGAAAACGTGCCTTGGTGTCTCCTCCTGCTTGTGCTCGTGCAGTACGTTTTGAAACGCGCGGCATGGGGCAGGTACCGGTACAATAGAACCACAGAGCGACTCCTAGATTTTAAACAGAGCGTGCGAACCGCTCGCCGTGTCAATCAGTGACGCTACACGCACTTGCTGGCGAGATTAATGTCTCCAACCATCACCTCTGCTTCCTCTATGAGTGCAGTCCCTGGAAAAAATACGAAAACTGAGTGGTAAATATTCTCCTGACCCGCTCCCTGTTCTGCGAGTTGCCCGAGTGTGATATAGCAAACCCACTAGATGTTTGCCAATGAAATTGGCAATCACGGTCCCGTATTTCTCAGGGACTTCAATCTATGCCCCTCATTTCTTTCCTCAAAGTCTGCCAGAGAGTTAGCATACCCTTGGACTTTCTTCTCCTCAGAGAAGAACAGTATAATGTGCCTTTTACACTTCAAGAACTGAGGAGGCAACACTCTCAGCTTGGTCGATCATCGCAGCTGGGCCCGACGACATTCATATTCGTATGCTACAACATTTACATCAGTCAGCCCTTGCAGTCCTATTAACGCCTTTACAATCTTATTTGGTCACAAGGAGTTCTTCCACGAGCTGTGGAAATCCGCCATTGTTCCCCTTTCTTTCCGCAAACCAGGCCACTACGGGACATGAAACCTCCCACTATCGTCCCATTGCTTCTTAACCAGTGCAGTTTGGCAAGTAATGGAACGACTAGTAAATAGACGTTTAGTGTTGTATTTAGAGACACCACAACAGTCTCTTTCTCCACTCGTCAAATGGCTTTCGTAAGGGACGTTTCTAAGCCATAGACCCCTTACTTGCGCTTGGATAACGTTTATGTTCGCCCAAATGCCTTGCAATAACCACTCAGTTATTGCCATATTTTTTACTTGAGAAGGCATATGACACAACTTGGAGGTATAATATTTTAGCCAAGTCCACCTCCTTAGGCCTTCGAGGCAATCTACCATCTCTTCCTTAAGAACTTTTAACTACAGCATTTCCCGTGTTCGGGTTAAAATGTTGCTCTCCCTCCCCCCGGACTTTGTTCCAAGCTGAAGGTGTCCCCCAGGGATGTGGTTTCTGAGCACAACACTTTTTCTCCTTGCTATTAATGATTTGGCCTCTATCTTCCATCAAATATTTGGTCATCACTCTATGTTGATGACTTCGCTATGCCTGTGCAGGCGCTGACTGTCACCTCCTTACAGTTTCTCCTCCAGCTGCAGTCGACCGTGTTTCCAATTGGGCCACCACACTTGGGTTTAAATTTTCCAGCACTAAACCCCACCAAATCACTTTCACTAGAACGCTCTGTCATCTCTGATCATCACCTTTGTACCTCTATGGCTCAACGTTATCCCTGAACGTGATACAGTCAATGTTTCTGGGCCTCCTCTTTGATCGTAGGTATCCTGGAAACCTCACATTACCTCTCTGAAGCAACTTGTCACAAGCCGGCTGAACCTTTTAAAACCCTTGCTCATCTTTCTTTCGTGGGGAGCTGATCGTCGAAACCCCCATCACCTACATTCCACCCTTATTTTATCGAAACTTGATTATGTTCCAGATCTATCAGAGCGGCATCTATCTCCTGCTACTCTCTCTAGCTTAACCGCATTCATCACCAAGGATTACGTTTAAGCCTTGTGCTTTTCGCTCTTTCCCCTGTCGAAAGCCTCTATGCAGAAGCGAACTTCCATCCTTATCCGATCGCCGTGATGGCCCATTGCCGCGTTAATATGTACGTCTCTCATGAATCTCCCGCAATCCTTCCATTTATAGAATGGTCACTGATATAGTAGACATTCTTTATTTGTTCGCCGCCCCTGCTTACTCCCTGTCCCTCTCATCTTCTTCGCTTTCATTCCTCTTGTCTTCTCTTCAAACTACCACCTTTCTCTATGTACATGTAGCATCTCACTTTTCCCCTACCCCCCCCTGGGAAGTTCCAGCTGTTCGAGTCTGTTCCTTTTCTCCCTCCCTTGCTCGAAAGCCCACTGTCTACGGTCCGCTTCCCCGCTCTCTTTTTTCTTGACCACATTCACTCCATTCTCATCCATTGCTGTGTACACAGAAGGCCTCTAAGTCTTCTGACGGCGTAGGATTCGCTGCAGTGTTTCCAGGACAGCGTCGTACAAGGGCATTTACTATCTCAGCATAGTATTTTTACTGCATGAATTATTATGCCATCCTTACAGCACTTATCTGTATTGCATCTATGCCTGTTGTCATCATTGTGGTTGTCTCAGGACTCCCTAGTGCTTTACAAGGCTATACAAAAATTTGATACACCTCACCCCTTATCCTCCGTATCCACTTTTGGCTACAGCCGCATCTTTACTAAGCATAAAGATATGTTTTTTTGTTGGGTCCCCTGGTCATGTTGACGTACAGGGCAATGACAGGCAGACACTGCTGCGCGGTCAGCAGTAGCATTACCTACCAGTTTTTTCCTTATAGAGGTATTCCATGTACGGGGCTATTTTGCTGTATAAAAATCTTCCCACCATTCACACCTCGTTGGCAACAACTTGGTCTACTAGCTCGCAACAAACTCAGTCTAATTAAACCGAGTTAGGTCAACTGCCCGTCTTCTTATCACCAGTGTCGAGGTTGGGAAGACTACTTCTTCTCACCGTCTTCGCATTGGGCCATACTCGTCTTACTCATGGATATCTCATGGAGAGGCGTCTTGCTCCTCTCTGTGAGAATTGCCAAGCCTCCATTATCAGTCAGCCACATTCTGTTGGACTGTGTGTGCCCACTTTATTCAACGAGCACGCAGAATTTACCTCTGTCGTCGTCTTCGCCCCGCTGGCACTCTCTTTACCTTCCCTTCTCGCTGATTGGACCCACCTTTCATCCGACATCTCTCATTACTTTTTGACAACGACTGACTTACCACTTTCACAAAATTCTGATACTTATCTGCCTTTCTACGTGTATCTCTTGCTTACCCTCTACCCCCTACTATCCCCTGCCCCGCTGTTTTCTGTAACCTGCTGATCATCCCCCCCTCCCTCTGCCATCCAATTCCCTTGCTTCTTTCCCCAAACCCTGCAAGCGCTGATATAGCCCTTGTGGCTTGGCGCTTCTTTTTGATTATAATAATAATAATACTCGAGGACCTGAAAAATTATCTGATTGTCTAGGTAAACTTTGAGCTCCAGCTGACTTACCTTTTTCTTTTCTATTTTAGAGGGTGCCTCAGCCTACATTTGTCCTGATAAATTCTTGTCCCACTTACCTTTATGACCATAAACTTGAATAAGGTTTAGAATGAGGGTGGAAATTTTCAGAAGCAGCATGACTGTTTTTACTTACCAATTCCCTGCGAGCCAAAAATCGGTCACCTAGATCCAGTGCTTCTGAAAGATTATCTGGGTTTTTGTCCTCCCAAATTATTCTCGAGGTCAACATAGGGATTGTATGTGTACAATTCCTCATAACATCAGATCTACTAATTTGTTATAGTCTTTATTAACACATAGAAAAACCCATTTCTTAAAAGGAACATTTCCCCATTCCCAAACTCAGTTAAGGTCTGCCCATCCTAAAATTTTTTGTTTCCCTGAACTTTTGTCTATTTTCTCAGGATCATTTGGATGCAAGCAATACTTCCTCTTTATCTTACCCAAAAACAAAAAATCTTGCCCCTCCAGAGTCTCTACTCCTGGAAACCCTTTTCCCACAAGTTGTTGCGAATAGGGTCCCCATTCTGTTTGGGCCATCCTTCCCCAAAAAGCAGTCTTCCAAAAAAAAAAAATATTATTGGGTCACTCTCTGAAAACTTAGGGAAAAAATTTTGCAGTTTTGGGTTTTTGTTAAAGACGCTCAGGCCCTTGTTCAGAACCCCCAAAATTTTTGATTTTCTTCCTCCTTAGCTTTCTTTAATTTTTCTTTTCACCCTCTAGTACTGCTAATTTCATCTCTTCCTCCATTTCCATACACCTGGGTGGTGATCCCTCAGTTCACTTTTAACAGGCATGTTTTCCCGATGAATTTTTACCTTTTTCCCTGAAGCCTAAAAAATCTGAAGACCATCTTCTGAAAAGTTTTATCTTTAAAACTTTTTTCCCCTTACAGTATCATGGACAAAGTTTCCCACGGGCACAAAAAATAAACAAATTGAATGTAAACTATCACATAGCCTTCCAAAACCACAACAAAATGGTTACTAAACCCTTTTCCCCCCTTGGGAAAAAAAAACAACCTGTAAAAAATATATGAAAAAAACACCCACTGACTCCCCCGGGTAAACCCTTCTACCAGAAACTCAATGTTTTACCCCATCCAGCACATATATTCAAAGAATTTTTTGATTTATTTTAGCATCAAATAACCTCCCAGTCAAGCTCCCGTTACTTTTGGTTTTGTCTTATTACTTTATGGTAAGGTTTTCTCACTACATTTTTCTAGTGGGGGGTTTAGTTTTTACTTAATGGTTTAAATTTGTCTGGGGGGTAATACTTACATCATGGGGTGATCATCTTTGGGGTCTCTGATACCCTTTTTAAACCCGCCCTTTCACAGGTTTGTAAACTACTACTAAAAAATATAACTGTATTCTCAATAGATTGTACAAAATACAATCACACCTCCATTTTTAAAACAAAAATTCACACTCCATGCCCGTGTTTCCCCATGGTGGCAACAACTCTCGTCCTTTACTTTTCCTGCATAACTCTGGGCCCCCAACCATGTTTTTAACATTTTGTCACCCTGGGATGGTGGCCAAAACTTAAATTAAAAAATTCGCTGGGTGGGCCAACATAGCCCCAAAAAATAGGAGGACCCAGGATCCGCCCCCGGTTTTTAAAGTCAGCCACAGAGAGAGAGAGCAAGAGAGGGAGAGAAGGAAGCCAATAAGACCAAAAAAAACGGGGAAGAAAATTTTAAAAAAACCCAAAACAAAAAAGAAAAAAAAAAAAAAAAAAAAAGGGTGGGGCAAAAATAACCAATAGAGAAAAATAGGGAGGTTAGTTTAATTATAGCCTTTTACATTTTAAAAAAAAAAAAGTCCCCCCATCAATTCAATTAAATTATTTTAGAGAACTTACTTATAAATACATTTTGGGTCTTGCCCCCATAAAAACCCATAATTGTGAAAAAATGGGTTTAAACCCCGCGCCTTGTAAAGGTTGATCACCTTTGATTTGGGGCAGGCAATTTTTTATTTTTGAACTTTTAAAAAAAACATTTCGTACTTGCCCAATTTCAAGTACTTTTTTTAAAAAAAAATATTAAATTAAATTTTTATTTTTCCCATTTAAAGAAATAGACCAAAACTAGAATACAACAAAAATCCCAAAAAATCTCGAAATCGCTTTTTAAAAAAAAACCGGTCAAATATTTTTTTTCTCATTACGAGGGGCAGGATTTTCTTTATACTGGCCCACACTGACCACATAGACCCCCATTCTTTCATATGAAGGCCTACCAGCTTTTTTCACTAATTTTAGGGTGCAGAATTTAGGCTACAGTACTCAAAAACCCTTTTAACAATAATATTCGTAAAAATGTATTCGGAAATAGTAAAATTTTTTTTTTAAAAAAATTGGGTCGGTGTAAGTCATTTTGCTTTGGCAAATCATTCGTCCCCCCAATACGTCCGAGCTACTCAACAACCATTTTCATCAGTGTGTCATTGTTTTCCGTGAGCCGATTTCCCCTTTATACGATACATTTCGTAAAATTCCATTTTTTTTTAGTGCTTGTAATGCTAAATCAGCCACCAAAGGGCCAAAAAAAAATCCCTAGTGCCCCGCCCTTTGTTAACCCTTTTGAGGGGTCGACAGGCCCTCTCGAAATCGTTATCGGGGGCCCAAATTTAAAAAAAAAAAAAAAAAATTTTTTTCTTTTTATAAAAAGGTTTTGGGAGAATTTTTTTTCCCGATCTTTAAAAAAAAAAACCCCAAAAGTTTGAAATTTTGATAGAAAAACTTTAGGGAAAATTTAGCTCTGGGGCCCAAAGGGGTTTTTAGGGGGGTTTTCGGGGGGGTTTTTTTTTTAAAACCATCGGCGATTTTTTTTTTTGCCCATTTTTAAAGGGCCCCCCTTTTTTTTTTTTGGGCCCGGCCAAAAAAAAATTTTTTTCCAAATTTTTTTGTACCCTAAAAAAGCCCCGGGGAAAAACCCAAAAAAAAAAAAAATGAATTTTTTGGGCAAAAAAACCCCGCGGGGCCCTTTTTCCCATTTTTTTTTCCCTTATCGAAGGGATTCAAGCCCATTTTAAATTTTTTTAAAAAATTTAAACTTTTTCCGGGACATGGGTTTTTAAAAAATTTTTAAAATTTTTGGCCCTTTTTTAACACTTTAAAAGGGAATTTTCAATGGGGTTTTTTCCCCTTCAAAAAAGACAATTTTGGAAAAAAAATAAATTTTTTCCTTTTTTAGCCCCCTTTTAAGGCATTTTAAAGGGGCCCCTTTTCCTTTTAAAACTCTTTTTTCTTTTAAATTTTTTCCCTTTTTTAAAAATTTAACCCAAAAAAAAAATTTTTCCCAAATCAATACCTTTAGGAAAAAAAAAAATAAATTGGTGCAACTTTTTAAAAAAAAATTTGTTTCCCTTTGCTGGGTTTTTTGGGGGGCTTTGGGATTTTTTTTTTTTTTTTTGGGTAAAAATGAACATTTTTTTTTGGGACCTCAATTTCCAAGGGCCCCCCCCTTTCCCCCCTTTTAAAGACCGGGGGCCTCTAAAATTTTGGGTAATATTTTCCCCCCTAATAAATAAAAGAAAACAGAAAAAAAAAAAAACCCCTCAAAACCTTTTTAAAGGCGTTTTTATAATTAAAAAAAAAAGGTGGTTAAAGGGATTTTTTTAAAAAAACTTTGGAATTGAGAAAAAAACACACCAAAAAGGGGGTGGGGGTTTTTTCCCCCACAATTTGATTTTAAAATTTTGAGTCAAGGGGGGTTCAAAATTAATAGAAAATAAAATTTATTCGGGAAAACAAAAAATTTAAAAGGGTTTAAAAAAAGGGTAAAAACCTTTTTGGGGTTTTTTTCCCAAGGGGGGAAACCCCCAAGGGTACCAAATTCCCCCCCAAAAGGGTTTTTTTTTTAGTTGGTTTGACAAAGTAAAAGGGAAAAAAATTTTGCTGGGGGGGGAGGAAAAGGGGGGAAAAACAGGAGTAAAAAATTTTTTGGAAGAAAGGGGAGGGGAAAAAGGGGATGGGGGGGTTTAAGGAAAACCAGGGGGGAAAAGGAAAAGGGGGAAAAAAGGGGGGGGAAAGAAGGGTTTCCCTTTCCCCCAAAGTTTGGGGGGGACTTTTTGTACAAAGGGGAAAAGGGGAGGTGCAAACATTTTTTTTTGAAAGGAAAAAACAACCCTAACCCTCTCCCCCCCTCCTCCCATTTTTCCCCATACACCACAACTCTTCAATAAAGGAAATTTTTTGTTGATGTTTTTTTTTATACTCAAATTTTTCCCCCATTCTTTCTTAGGGAAAAATTTCTTTTTAAAATCTTTTAAAAAAAATAATTTTTTTTAAATTTTAATTTTTTGGTTTTTTGGGGGAAAAGGTTTAAATTTTTTTTGGTTTTTAATCACTTCTTAGGGAAAAAAAAATGAATTTGGAAAAGTCATCAGTTTTGGGTTTAAGGTTCCCTCTCTTTTAGAACAGTTTCCCCCAAAAAAACCGAAGTCCACCGTACAAGAAAATTTGGGGTTTATTGAGGCCCCCAGTCATGGGAAAAATTTTTTTAAACTCAAAAGGGCGGGTTATCATGTAAAAACCAAAACCTTGGGGGCCCAAGCTTGTTTTTTCCCAAAAAAAAGAAATTTAACCCGAAAACCCGGTCCAAGCAGATCTACTAAACGTTTTTTTTAGTGCTACAAAAGTAAAAATTTTTTTTTTTAACCCGGTTTTTTTTTTAACTTTTTTTTTTTTTTTTAAAAAACCAAAGTTTTTTTTTTTAAAAAAAAAATTTTAAAATGAAAAAAAAAAACGTATATATAAACCGTTTTGGGAAACACCTTTTTAGGGTTTTTTTAAGGGTAAATGATCTTTACATTTACGTAAAAATTAAAACTATCGGGGAAGGGCACAAAAAACTTAACATGTCCCAAAAATTAATATATTAATAGCAAGAAACCTTTAAATTTTATACAGACACAGCTTACCCTTTACTTTAATTTTTTTTAGGGGGGGGGCCCCTTAGGGAAAATTTCCCCCTTTTTCCCTTTTCGGGGCCGGGGCCCTCTTAGCCTGCCGGGCAAAAACACTTCACGGGGACTTTTACCAAAATTTTTTTTAAACGGGCCCCTCTCCCCCATCCTAGGGCCCTTTACAGGTAATATAAAGAGTTTAATATAAAAAATTTTTTAACCCTTGGGGGTCCTTTTGCCATAGATTACGCTTTTTTGTTGGGGTCCAAACCGTTTTTTCTAAACAGAGCCAGCTCATTCTGATAAGTTTTGTGAGTGGTTAAATTTTGGCCTAATATGAAGAATACTTTCTTTTTTGGGGTTTTTATGTTTTGCACCACAAAAAAAAAAAATCCTTAGAACATGGGTGCAAAATTGGAAAAAAAAAAATTTGAAAAAAATTTTTTTCGTTTTTTTTTAAAAAAAACAGCGACTTTGCAGTGTTTTTTCGTATTTTTTTTTTTATTAAGTTTTTTTTTTGGGCAAATTTTTTGGGGTCCCATTTGATAAATGGAAAATAATATTTGAAATAGAGGATGTTTTTGATTTGGTTTTAGTACTGGAAATGGCTTGAAACTGAGCTCAAATTAGCAGAAATGTTAAATTTTTGCCCAAAGTTTCAAGAGTAAACAAATGACGTCCCCACGCTTTAAACAAAGCCAAACTTGGGTTTTTTGGGTTTTTTGATATGCATTCACAAATTGGTGATATTTTTTATACAATTATTACAATAAATTTAAAAACATAAAATCTTCTATTTTTTGGTTTTAATAAAAAAATTTATTAGTGAATAAAAAAAAAAAAATGGAATTTCCCTTAGTAAGCCTTTTAAAAAGTAAAAAAATAACAAGGGAAGGGAAAAAGTTTTAAATTTTGTGCCAAAGGAAAGCCCCGCATTGTTTATTCTTTTTGGGCCCTTTAAAAAATTTTGGAAATTTTTTGGAAATTATTTTTAACTTTGCATTAAATTGGCCCCCCCAAAAAACCAAAAATTTTCCGATCACCCTTTTTTTTGTAGTTGAAACGTTTTTTCCCTTTGGGTTGGGAATTTAATTTTTTGCTCAAATTTTAAAAGGGAAAAGGGAAATAATACTAGTGAAATAGCTTTAAAAATTTGGGTTTTTTTGACTGGGGAAAAATTTAAAGTAAAAATTGGCCCTTTAAAAAGGGAAAATCAAAAATCAGCAAAAATCGCTGAACCCCAAAAAACGCTTTACACCAAAACCACAAAAAAATTCCCCCCCGAGAGCATAATTTCGTAATTTTTTTCCCTCAAATTTTAAAAAATTTTTTTTAAATTTCCTCAAAAAAAAATAAAAAACAACTAAAAAACCATTAAATAAAAAAAAAAAATAAAAATTTTTTTTTGAAAAATTTCCCGGGGAAAATGGTTTCACACTTTGAAATTTTGGCCCCCCTGGAAAACCCCGAAAGGGATTTTAAAAAACCCACGGCCCCTAAACTTACCCAAAAAAAAAACCCCCCCACTCAAACAAACCCAAAAGGGCCCTCCTTCTCCCCGGCCATGGCTGCGACTACACACCTCTCCTCTCTTCGCCCTGTCCGTCACTGCTCAAGACTAAAAATGCTTTTTGTTTTTTGAACAAACCCCATTTTAAGAATTTTTAACCCCTAAAAAATGAACCCCCCAAACGTTTTGATCTAAGGTCACTTTCAGGGTTTTTCCAATTTTTACCCAGTTTTGGGGTTAAGCACCAGGGTTTTTTTGACGTTTCTAGAACCCCCAAATTCTACGTCTTCGAATCTTGCGGGGGGGAAAAAAAAGGGCTTTGGGAGGCCCCATATATGAAAAAAATGGGGTCTAATGGGTCATGTGTGCAGTAAAAAAAAAAAAATCCTGCGCACACAGTGGGAAAAAGAGAGGAAAAAAAAAAAACTTGACCATGTTTTTGGATAAAAAAAAGTGACTTTGCACTGTATTTTTTTATGGTTTTTTTATGGTTTGGGATTCTAGTTTTCCTGGGGTTTTTATTTTATAGAAAAGGAAGGTATATTACGGGAAAACGGGGGGAAAGATTTTTTTATTTTATTTTCACAATGAAAATACCTCCGAAAATTTAACCCCTTTAAAAAGAGAAAAATGTTCAATTTTTTTCCAAAGTTCAAAAGGGAAACAAATCAAACCCCAAGGCCCTTTCCAATACAAAGTAAAATGGTGAGTCTAATATTTTTTTCAAAAGTGCACTGTTTTTAAATTAAAACCATTTCTACACTAATGCAGGGGGTCGCATAACAGTAAATTTTTCTATTTTTTTTTGAGAATAAAATTCAAAGTGGAAAGCAAAAAAAAATTTTAAGAGGGGCAAAGGGGAAAAATGGCTTTAAAGAACAAAAGGAAAATTGTTTTTTGTTACCATGAATGTTGTCTTTTTTTTTATTCTGGAAACCCCATTTGGAAAATTTGGGTTTTTGAAATTTTTGGGGTTTAAATTGGCCAAAAAAATTTCCAATATTTTTAAACCCCCCATTAAATTGATAGTTTTTAATTGGTTTTTTTTAAAAAGGGTTTGGTTTTTCTTTTGTTCTATTTTGAAAAAAAAAAAAAAATTTGGGAGGTTCTAGCGAAATAAATTTTGATTTTGGGCCACTAAATTTCACAAAAAATGGGCCCAAAATTTGGGCTTTAAAGTGGGGGAAAAAACGCCGGATGAAAAAACAAAACATCGGAGAAACCCCTAACTTCCCAGAGCAATTTTTTTTCCCTTAAAGTTTTTTATCAAAATTTTATACTTATGGTGTCTTTTTTGATTGGGGGAAAAGGATTCTATATCAATTTTATAAAAAAAAATAGTTTTTTTTTTTTTTCCGGGAAAAAAAAATTTTTCGACCCTGGGGGAAAAGAGTTTAGGGAGGGGCCCTCACCCTTAAAGGGTTAATGAAGAGGGGGATTTATTCTTCACATTTGTAGAATAAAAAAAAAAAAATTTAGGGTCATTTTTTAAACCCAAAATATTTAAAAATGCGAAGTTGGCATTTGGGTTTCTCACCCCGAAAGGCCCAAAATAGAGTCCTTTCCACTTGGCAGGGAAATGTTTTCCGAATACCTTTTTTTTTCCTTTTTTATTTTTTAAATTTTTATATTTTTTTTGTTCCTTTGATAAAGTGGAAAACCCCCCATTTTTGTTTTGGTTGCCCGATATTGGGAAGTTTGGGTTTTTTACCCTTTTTTTGGGTGAAATTTTACCCGGGGGTTTCGTACCTTTTTACTCGGGGAAAATTTTCCCCTACAGCGTTTTCCCCCCCCCACCCGGCCCCCTTTGGCCCCCCTCACATGTACACGACCCCGTTTTTTTTGCCTTTTTGTCACTTGTTCAAGAGCAATACTCTGCACGTTTAATTCCCGAAACATTTTGGGAATGGTCCATTTTGTTTTTTTTTTTTGCTTGTTTATTGGTGCAACTGCCCCAAATTTAAACTACCATGGGGCCAAAGAAAGTTTGGGAGTGCCACTCCCCTTTTGATAAAGAAGGCGGGGGAACGTGATAGAAATTTAATGGTTTGGGGTAAAGAGGGTGGGGAGTGAGGTGGTTTGAGATAACTTCTCCCTTTTCCCCTCCTTGCCTTCTTTCCCTATGCCAAAGAAATTCCCTTTAATTTTAAAGGGATGTAATTTGTGATTTAAAAGTTCTTTTTTCCATTTTTTAAAAATTTGCATTTAAATATTTCTTTATTTTTTTCCCGAATGTAAAATGTTATTCTCTATTTTTAAAAAGCCAATTTTTTTTTTTAATATATTTGGGGGTCTGGAATGGATTAATTTGGGGTTTAAAATTACAACCCCCCTCCTAAAAAGGGGACCCTTTTTGTGGGCCCCTGCTTTTTGTTTAAATTTAATTTTGGTCAAGAGAGAGTGACTAAACCCGAATCGAGAATTCCCGGGAATTTAAATTTTCCCCAAAAAGAAATCAGTGGACCCTAAAACCCAAAAGCGGAAATTTTTCTTTAAAATAAAATCGCCTAACGATGGGGGTTTTAGGTTTAAAAATTTTTTTGGCCCCCCACCAACGAAGAAAAACTCACTTTAAAAACATTTGTCCCCCCAAATTTCGTCTGGCCGACGCGTCAGCTGCCCCGGGCCCTTTAGTTAATGTGCCATTGTTTTTCAAGCCATCCGGTTGTTCCACGCAAAACTCGGGGATATTTTAAAATTCCAGTGTTTTTTTGTTTTTTGTAACTGCTAAAAAAGCCACCATGGGGGGCCCCCCAAAAAAAGCTTTAGAAAAATGTCCAAAAAAGTTTTGAAAATTTTGGGAACATTTTGGGAGGGGCCCCCCGAAGGAAGGTCTACGTTGTTTTTAAAATGCTTTTTAAAAAGGGGAAAAAACAAAAGGGCGGAGGTCTAGCAAAGTGAAAAAGATTTTACGCTTTGGGCAGTTAAAGGGTTAATAAACAAGCACCAAACACAAAAAAGGGAAATTTAATTTTTGAAAAAGTTTGGTTTAGTGCCCCAAGGGGGTAATGTTAAATTTAAGGTAAAAAAGGGAGAAGACCCCATGACGCCGTGCAGGGGGGCCTTTTGGGGGGGGGGGACAGGGGCCCGGTACGTGGGACCAAACCCGGGCACATGCGAAAAACCGGGGCAAAAATTTTCCAATAAAAAAAAAATGGTTTCCCAAATCCCAAGTCCCCCGAAAACTCAGGGCGAAAGGGAAAATCAGGGTTTCCCCTGTACACACCCGTACAAATCATTACTTTAAAACCCCAAAAATATTTTTAAATCCTTTAAAGTGGGTGAAAAGTGGGGTTTGTAAAAAAGTTTGGGGTGGTGGGACTGGGACCCAAACCAGGCCACCCCACCCCACCCACAAGACACCTACCACTCAAATTACGTCCCGCGGGATCTGGCAGCGGGCTGGGCCAGCTGATGCACACCGCTTTTTACAAAATTTGACGATACTCGGGGGCGGCACTGCGTCATGTAGGGGAGATTTATTTTTTGGGGTAACCCTGCCATATCAGGAGCATCATACTGGGATTAACTCACTAACTGGACAGTAAATTTCCCCCATGGCCCCCAAGAAGAAGTCTGGGAATTTTTGCATGGAGATTGTGGCAAGAAAGGCTCTTACTCTCAAACTCTCTATTTGTTTTCATTGTTGCACATAAACCTGTCTGCCTCTGTCTGCCTGTATATCTGTGTCTGTCTGTATCTGTATGTGTCTGTTTATCTGTCTTTCTGTCTACCTGTGTGTCTGTCTTTGTTTACCTGTGTGTCTTTGTCTACCTGTGTGTCTTTCTGTCTACCTGTGTGTCTGTGTACCTGTGTCTCTGTCTACTTGTGTGTGTTTTTCTGTCTGCCTGTGTGTCGTTACGTCTTTCTATGTGTCTGTTTTTATGTCTACCTGTGTGTCTGTCTACCTGTGTGTGTCTGCTTTGTCTACCTGTGTGTGTGTGTCTTTTCTGTCTACCTGTGTCTGTCTGCTTGTCTGTCTCAGAGCCACTCATTAAGAGTGTAATTGATCTTGAAGATGTCATATTAAATGATAATAACACAATAATAATCACTGAGGTGCATTAAATGTGTATAAAATGTTAATATAGACATTTTGCTTAATCCATCTATGATTTTTTTCAAAATTATATAATAAACATGCTACATAACATATAAACATATAAATTAACAGATATGAGATGTTTTTCTGGTCAGCTTGAAAGAGTGAACAAAAACCATTCGTGTTCGGGCTGGTAACAACAACAACAACAACGTTTGTTTATATAACTCGCGAAACTTCACTTTCATTCTCTCTCTCGTTTATTCATTTAATCTTGTTTACTAACCTCTCACACTACATTAAGACTACAGATATTTTAAGGTAAGTAATGAGTGGACACGATCATATTATAGTTTAATAATAATACAGTGGACCCCCGATATTCGATATTAATCCGCTCCTGAGAGCTCATCGATTACCGAAAATATCGGAAAGCGAATCAATTTTACCCATAAGAAATAATGGAAATCAAATTCATCCGTGCAAGACACCCAAAAGTATGAAAAAAAAAAATTTCCCCTAAAATTTTTTAATCTTTTAAAAAATTCAATAAAACTAACTAAATTTTCCCCCTTCCCTTTAATGAAATCTGTGATATTGATGGGGGAGGGGGGGGGAAAGGGGGTGTCGAAGTTTTTTTACTGTTTAGAAGGGGAACCCCTTTTCCATTGGGACTTGAGGTAGAAAGTCCTTTTCCGGGGTATTTCCCCTTCTTCTTTTAATGCCACTGGACCAGCTTGAGTCACGGCCCTCTTTTTGCCACCCCCTTTAAGATTTGTCAAAATGGGCCATGACATTGATTTAATAGCCCACCAGAGGGCTTGCAATAGCTGTGTTAGGGTGATTTTCACCAGGGTTTGCAGTTCAACCACTTTGCACACTTTTCCCTTAAATTTTTTTGAAGTGGGGACAAGGGAGTCCACAACTTGCATAGGCTTCTCAGGGTTACCCCCAACCCCCTTCAAAATCTTTTTTAATTTCCAATAATTCTCCCCTTTTTTACTACAGGGTTGGGCACTAGAAGCTTTTTTGGGGCCCATGGTGATTATTTTGCAGAGACAACCCAAAAAACAGTGATAATAGGGAATGTCCGAATGTACCCTTTGATTGCGCGCACTCCCGGGCTTTAAACACGGGCACACACGG
>NC_069456.1:22024960-22059960 GCF_026875155.1 Cherax quadricarinatus | reverse complement strand
GTCAGCCTCAAATCCTTCAAAATCCCTTTGGTCTACACATTCTGGCCACAGTTTCTACCAAGCAGAGTTCAAGGTCCTCTTAGTCATTCCCTCCCAAGCCCTACCTATAAGGTTTACACAATTCAGGATGCTAAAGTGCTCTCTCCAAAACTCTCTTAGAGTCAGTTGAGTTTGAGGTCACTACAAAGCACCTTTCAAACAGAGCTTTTGTGTACAGTGTTTTGAAGTTTGCAATAACCTGCTGGTCCATGGGCTGCAGGAGAGGAGTGGTATTAGGAAGCAAAAACTTGACCTTAATGAAGCTCATGTCCCCACAAAGTTGCTCTGCCAAGTCTGTAGGATGACCAGGGGCATTGTCTAACACCAGGAGGCACTTAAGGTCTAATTTCTTTTCAGTTAGGTAATTTTTCACATTGGGGCAAATACTTGGAGTAACCAGTCATAGAAAAAGTCCCTAGTGACCCATGCCTTACTGTTTGCCCTCCACAGCAAACACAAATTAGGATATTCTTTTGCCTGAACGCTCTGGGAGTTTCAGAGTGATACACTAATAAAGGCTTCACTTTGCAATCACCACTAGCATTGGCACACATGAGAAGAGTAAGCCTGTCTTTCATAGGCTTATGTCCTGGGAGTGCCTTTTCCTCCTGAGTAATGTAGGTCCTGCTTGGCATTTTCTTCCAAAACAGGCCTGTTTCGTCACAATTAAACACTAGTTCAGGTTTCAGTCCTTCACTGTCTATGTACTCCTTGAATTCCTGCACATTTCAGCTGCTTTGTGGTCCGAACTGGCAGCCTCACCATACCTTATCACACTATGTATGCCACTACGCTTCTTAAATCTCTTGAACCAACTTTTGCTGGCCTTAAATTCACTCAAATCATCACTAGTTGCAGGCATTTTTCTAGTTAAATCCTCATGCAACTTCCTAGCCTTTTCACTTATGATCGCTTGAGATACACAAATAACCCGCACATAAAAGAGAGGAGCTTACGACGACGTTTCGGTCCGACTTGGACCATTTACAAAGTCACACTGTGTATCGTTCCAGTCACGGTATTGTGCCTTTTTTTGTTATCGCTTGAGAGATGCTATCTCCTGCTATCCGTTTTTCGTTTATCCACACCAATAAGAGTCTCTCAACATCTTCTATCACTTGCAATCTCTGTTTCGAAAACACAGTTGCACCTTTGGCAAGAACAGCTTCCTTGATTGCCGTTTTCTTGGACACAATAGTAGCGATGGTTGATTGGGGTTTACTATACAACCTGGCCAGCTCGGAGACACGTACTCCACTTTCATACTTAGCAATGATCTCTTTCTTCATCTCTATAGCAATTCTCACCCTTATTCCTGTAGGGTTGGCACTAGAAGCTTTCTTGGGGCCCATGGTCACTTACTTTGCAGATAAAATCACCAATAACACTGTAATAGTACGAAATGTTCCGATTATATGCTTGGATGTTACCACGGAGGCTGGCTGGTAAACAATGCCACCGGCGGAACATGTGAGGCTGGCTAAGGCCGCACATTAGACGCGTCTCGGACGAACAGCGTTGAATGGGTTTTTTTAGCGGTATGCGAGGCAAAATCTTAGTGATAAAATGTATCGGTATGCGGATTTAACGTTATGTAAGGCCAACGGTATGCGGGGGTCCACTGTAGTTTATGTACGAAATGTTTGACATTATGCACTACCCAGTATGTTGGCAATTTTCAAAGGTTCGACTTAAGTCCATTTTGACTTACGACCGGTTGGTCGGAACCAAGCTTGGTCATAAGTCGGATGGTACCTGTATTTTACTTCGACACTTAGAGCCCTAGAGCGATAAAATGCATATAGTGTACACTCATTACTTACCTTAAAATATTTGTAGTCTTAATGGTCTTCATATAGGGTGCAAGGTGAATAGTAAGGTAGGGAGGTACTGAATAGTGTTTTAGGTATTGTAACCCTATCTGGCAACCCTACCCAACATTAAATACTAGGCATTTAAAGAGCTCTGGAGCGATAAAATGCATATACACTACACTCATTACTTTAAAATATTTGTAGTCTTAATGGTCTTAACCCTTTCAGGGGCGGCAGGCCCTCTCCTAAACTTGTTTTTTGGGTCAGAAATTTTTCGTAAAAAAAAACTATTTTATTCTTACGCAATGATAGAACATCTTTTTCCCGATCATAATGACACCAAAAGTAAGAAATTTGATGGAAAACTTAGGGAATTATGCTCTCGTGAAGTTAGCCGTCTTGATGATGTTTACGCATCGGCGATTTCACCCAATTTGAGCTCCATTTTCAGCCACTTCCAATGTACCAGTTGACAAAAATTATGGACTATTTTGCTAGAACTTTCCCTTTTTTCTATCGAATGAGTACAAGAAACCACCCATTTACCGATTTCAACTATCCAGTAAAGTGGTCAGAAATTGTAATTTTGCCAATTTCAGACAAATTTCAAAAGATGCCAATTTCCAATTAGGGTCCCAGAATAAAACAAGACAGACATTCCTGGGACTAAAAATCATTTTTTTTCTGTTCATTAGTCACGTCCCCAGGCCTCTTACATTTCTTTTGCTTTCCACTTTGAATTTTAATTCTCACAAAAAAATAGAAGATTTACTGTTATGCAGACTACTGCATTAGTGTAGAAATAGTATAAATATTATCAGTGCACTTGTGAAAGAAAACTAGACTCATTTACCAGTTGACGTGTATTGGACGCGTAGCATGATTTGTTTTACTTTTGAACTTGGGCAAAAATCGAACATTTTTGCTACTTTGAGCTCAATTTCAAGGTACTTTTCACTGTGAAACCAATCAAAATCATCTCAATTTCTGTAATATGGCTTCCATTCTATAAAATGAGACAAGTAAAACTAGAATATAACTATAAATAGCATACAAAAATACACTGCAAAGTTGCTGTTTTAAAGCAAAAACATGGTTTGGGTATTTTTTTTCTCATTATGCACTGTGTGCTGCAGGATATTTTTAATACTGTGCACACTGACCACACTGACCCATTCTTTCATATGTAGGAATACCACCTTTCTCTCGCTAGATTTGAAGGTGCTAGAATTTATGCGTATTAGTACGACACCAACCCTAGCGTGCAAGCCGTACTAGTATGGCACCAACCCTGAAAGGGTTAATATAGGGCGCAAGGTGAATAGTAGGGTAGGTAGGTATTGAGTAGTGTTTTAGGTATTGTAACCCCATCTGGCAGCCCTACTCGCACATTAACCCTTTCAGGGTCCGTCCCGTAGATCTACGGCTTCACATTGTGTCCAAACCGTAGATCTATGCCAAAATTCTAGTGCCGTCAGATTTAGCGCAAAAGCGCTCATAGGCCTACATGTGAGAGAATGGGTCTGCGTGGTGGGTGTGCGCCATAAACAAAAAATCTAGGCGCCTGCATAGCATTGTGGGAACGCCGGCTCAGTTACCCTTGTTCACCATGCCTCGTCGCAAGTCAGCTCTCACTCCCCGGAAAATTGGGACTCTCCTCTTCCTATCTGATAGTTCTGACACTGATGGAAGTGGAAATGAAGACGAATTCTACGGCTTTGATCAGTTAGTGACCGAAAGGAATAGACAGGATATCGATAATAGTGCAGAAAACCCTGACAATCCTAAAACCTTCAAACCTCTGGTGTGGGCACTCGTGACTCACGGTCGGTTGTTCCTCAATGCAAGAGAAAACTAATATTTTCGCGTGGCCAGGCCTCTGACTTCAGTAATGATGATGATAGTGACGTGGATTGTGATTTTATTGCGCTCGACGATCATTCGAGTAGTGATAGTGAGGAATCATATTCACCATGAAGCTCGGTATGTTCGCTGCCGCATGCGCTCGGGTAGTGTACCCTATGCTGTGCCCAGGGGAACGGAGTACATCCCGGAGTACATCCCGGAGTACATCCCGGAGTACATCCCAGAGTACATCCCAGAGTACATCCCGTGGCCCTACACCAGTTTTAGGTAGTGATAGTGAGGATGATGTGGCAAACGCTTGGCATGGATAGCCCACAGGAAATCAGTGGAGGTGGAAAGTGGTGATGGTAGTGGCAACCGCCATGCTGACTCGCCAGCCCAGGCTGGGACCCACGCTGCTGACTCGTCAGTTCAAGGACAAAGCGGAGCGTCAGCCACCAGCCCACCACAACCACCCGCAAAAACCAGCCTATGATGTCCACTATCCACCAGAAAAACCGTAGGGTGGGATTGGCAGCAAAATCCCAATTTTTTTTCCCAAGCCTCACCACTTTGTTTACTCTCAAAGTGGAATTCTACCTACTTGTCCCCTTGGGAACCATGGCCAATGAACGGGAAAAATTCTTTGAATTATTCTTTAAACCAGCCATTGATGGAAACTATTGTCAGGGAAAATAATAAGTATTTTGAGTACACCCATGGCAAATACGATCATATCACCACAGTCAAGACTACACAGGTGGAAAGAGACGACTTTTTGCAGAAATGTATTTGCTTTCTGCAACAATAAGCTTATGCCTCATGTCTATAAGCATAATAAAAAAAGCATACTGGTCCACAGATCGGCTAATTTTTACCCCGGTCTTCAGTGAAATCATCCCAGTGAACAGGTTTATTTTACTCTTACATTGTTCACCTTCTCTGAAAAAATCAGGCCTGACAAAAGTGACAGGTTATATAAGATTAGAAATTTTTCATGTATCTAAAAACAAAGTTCGCATATACTTTTTCCATTCAAGAATGTTGTAATTGACGAGTCTTTTATTTTTTCAAAGGTAGACTGTCATTCAGGGAGTATATACTGAGCAAGGAGGAAAAAGCTTTTTGGTATAAAAAACTGTTTGTACTCTGTTACTGTGACAGTGGCCTGGTGTTGGGTATTGTTGTATACACGGGAAGTAAAACATTGAAAGATACCAAGATGTTATTGGGGATCTCAGGTGACGTAGTGAGAAACATGATGGCACCTTATCTTGGTAAGGGGCATAAAATTATATAACCGATAACTGGTAAAACAAGCCCATTACTCAGTGATTTCATGCGAGTGAAAAAAGACAGATGTGTGTGGCACAGTCGTTTTAATCGTAAACAAAATGCCCAGGCTCAACGCAGGTGCTCGTGGTGATGACGTTTCAGGTGTTTACTGCCAAAAGCATCATGGCATTACGGGGGCACGACAAACAGATGTCCACATTTTTGACAACCATTCACCATAATGAAATGCAAGACAGTGGCAAAGTTGACGAGTGACTAATGAACGTATTCGAAAACCATTTACAGTGATTGATTATACACAAAACATGCGCTTGGTTGACAAATGTGACATGCAGATTGAATTTTCTTGACTGTTCGTAAAAAGTTACAAGTGGTACATGAAACTTTTCTTCCATCTCATGGACATTTCAATGCTCCAATGCATATAATATGTACCAAATAAAGACTGGCAACAGACCACCGTATGGTGAATTTTGTTTGTCTGTTGTCAGACAACTCATAATGAAGTACCAGGTAAGAACACCTGCTATACAAACAAGGTCCTCGAATTACTCAGGATATACCCAAGTGTTTGAGGAGGGAAGGTGATCATTTCATAATACAGCTTCCTTCAAAATCAGAAGAAATTTGCTCAGAAGAGATGCCCTCGTCTGTGCACAAACAAAAAAACGGCAACAAAGACGCAAAGACACTCGGTTTATGTGTGAGGAATGTAAGGTGCCTCTGTGCATGGGTGCCTTGTTTCAAGGAGTTCCACAAGCTCCAGCAGTTCTAAAACCATGTCCAGTGATTGTTAAATATGTAAATATATGATAGAACATTAGTATTATACAAGATTTGTGCATGTTTATTTTAAAAAAACAACAGTGGTTTAAAAAATAATATGATAATAACTTTTGTGCAGTTATTGTGTTTTAATACAGTGAGTTTATATATATACATTATATACAGTATTGGTCTCTCAGGCCCCAAATCTTAGTAGGAAAAGAAAAAATTGGAAAAGAAAAGAAAAAAACTATAAAAACCGCTAAATAATGTAATGCGCGTATGTGGAATTCGTCTATGTTGCCGCCACCACATCATTTTTGACAAACTTCTTGGCACTGTATCTCGGTAAGTACTGATCAGAATTTTTTTTTTTGTCTTATTACCTTCACAAAAATATGCTCTTTAATTCTGTAAGAAAATTTTTTTTTTTTTTTTCAAAATTTCTTGGACACTGGAGCACCACTTCAGATTTTGGCCTTTGACCCTGAAGGGGTTAAACATACCCTATAGGAGACTTGTTACCTTGAGTACTTTTTCATATTCATTTAACCCTTCAACTGTCAGAAGCTCCCCCAAGTTGAAAGCCCACTCTGTGTCACCATTTTTGAAAAACTAAAGAAATAATTTTATCTTCTAAAATGGTAGAGAATCTTTTTTAAAAGCAATGACACCAAAACTGTAAAATTTCTTGTAATACTTACAAAATTATGCAAGTGTGTATTTGAAGGTTAGGGAGCACTTTACTCAAAAGCCATTTTTACCCCTCCGAGGCCTATTGTAGGTCAATTACATTGCTGGAAATGGGAATTACAATGCCTGCACCCTAAAGGAGGGGTTTGGGATATTAGCAGTTTGGAGGGATATGTTGTGTATCTTTATAGGTATATGCTTCAAAGCTGTTGTGTTCTGAGCACCTCTGCAAAAACAGTGATTATGTGTGAGTGAGGTGAAAGTGTTGAATGATGATGAAAGTATTTTCTTTTTGGGGATTTTCTTTCTTTTTTTGGGTCACCCTGCTTCGGTGGGAGACTGCCGACTTGTTAAAAAAAAAAAAAAAAAAAAAAATTGTTTACAGTATTTTCAAGAGATTCCAATTTACAAACAGTCCATAACAATACCTGCTGACATTCCAGCCACTAAAGCAACCTTCCCTCTGTTCATTAATCACATCCCAGGCCTCTATGAAGGCCCCTATATTTTAAATTCATCATCACCAGCCAGACTATGGGAAACAAAAGAGGGGAGCCATAACCTCTCCAAAGTAGGAGGTCTTTTAGTGCCAGGAAGGAAAAGAGACTGGCAAGAAATGACAGAAATCTTACACCAACTGAAAACACTTTTGGAGCAGAGGCACAGTCATTAGCCTTCACTCCAGAACAACAGATATTAAAGCCAACAAATAAAACCCCCCTAAATTCCATCAATACAGCGACATCTGTCTTTGCAAACATACAGGGTCTAAAGCTGTCAACAAACAACAAAATTCCTTTCATTAAGGAACTGCTCACAGAGTCAAATGCAGTGTTTGCAGCTTTCACAGAGACCCACATAAAGGATCATTTTTGACAATGAAATATGAAACCCAGGTTATAACCTATTCAGATGTAACAGACTAAACAGGCAACTGGGGGGGGGGGAGGGATTGACTTGTACATCAGTCTCTCTCATTTGCTCAGAACTACTAAACACCTCAAATGATGTAGTTGAAGTTTCGGCAGTAAAGATTGAAAACCAAAACCTTGTCATTGTGGTTGTATACAAGCCTCTGGATGCAGCTTCCCAGCAATTCCAGGAACAGCTTTTGAAAATTGGCCACTGTCAGGAAAATCTCCAAACTCCTGTCCCAGACATCTTGCTACTGGGAGATTTCAACTTAAGACACCTAAAATGGAGGAGTGCAGCAAATAATATTTTAGCAGAGATCACCTCAGGAGGCAGCTCAGATGAAAATACACACACACACACACACACCACACACACACACAACACACACACACACACACACCACACACACACACCACACACAAAACACACACACACACACACACACCACACACAAAAAAAACCACACACAACACACACACAAAACAACACACACACACACACACACACACACACACACCCACACCACCACACAACACGCACACATGCTATTAAATCTCTGCACCAAATTCGCCTTAAACCAGAAAATATTAGAGCCTACAAGACTAGAAAATTATGCTGGACCTCATCTTCACTAACAATGACATCTGATATGTAATATAACCATATCAAAGATGATACACTCAGATCACAACAAAAACTTGAAAATTTGTCTGGACTGCCTCCATGCGAGTTGTCTACCCTGGCAAGCACTGTTGACAACCAAGCCCAGAGGTCGGAAAACCTCAGCCTCACAAGTGGCTTATAGGACAAAATTTTCACAAATGACTGATGTTGCAAGAAACCTCACCTGCATGCACATGAAAAAGGACTAACTTACTTGGTGTTGGTGAATCTATTCTGGTCTTCAACCCCCCCTAAGCTTTAGCCCCATGGACTCACCCTCAGAACCACGTGCAACCTTATTAATTCCGCAAAAATCAATCGTTATTAGTGACCTGCCCACACCTCGGAAATTCCTTTTTCCAAGGGGGTGTGAATCCTCTAGACTAACTATGCAGAAAATGGACACTAGCTTCTAGGGTGACAAGAGTTTGCCGGTACATACTGGTCATGAACTGCCGGCTGCACAAAGGCCACAGCCCCGACTCGCTCAAAATTTTTCCCCAGACACTGGCCAGGATCCAAAAGAAAAAAGGGGAGGTTTTTGTCTTACGTATGGGTCTGACGGAGGAGGAAAATCTACGTACGTCGAGGTGCCCCCACCAGATTTCCCCAGGTCTAGTATGTGAAGACACGTAGGGGCGCCGCCTGCTGATCACCGCACTTGTTGCTACATGGTGCCCTTGTCTTAGAAGAGCGGGCACTGTGGTCTCAGACCCATGCCCCAGTATTCAAACAGGGGCTGCCAGTTCTCTCTGGCTAACATAACCTAGTGTTTCCCTACATTATCGGCCTACTACTACCAATGTTAAAGTCTTAGGTCTACATTTTATTATCTACAGTTGCCTCAATAATCTAATATTATGTACTAACAGTATAAACTACCTACTTCTTCCCTAAAGGGGTTTAAATCTTAAATCTATAAATTTAAAGAAGTAACTTCCAACCACCTTCGCCAACTCGGGTGTGTGTGTGTGTGTGTGTGTGTGTGTGGTGTGTGTGTTTTGGTTGGGTTTAAGGGCATCCCTATCCAGCCATTCCTACACGGCGATGTTGGGATCTTTGTACGCCATATCTGTCCTGTGGAACGTTAGGGGCCAAATAAATTTTCACGATAATAGAGGTACAGACATGTATGCACAGGGATCCTGACCAGCAAAATGTGATCAGTCATGAGGGTGTCTTCACAACATTCAACTTCAGTAACAAAAACATACAATGGGAGCAAGTCAACCATGTCCTAAATGAAACAAGCTGGGAAAATATCCTAAACAACATGGATCTGAACTTTTGCCCAGCCTAAAGGTTGACAGTCTACATGAATTCTTTATGAATGACACCCAAAATTTGGTAATTTAAAAAATCTCTATTATCCTAACACCACAAGACTTTGAAAAGCCAATAAATGACATGGCCATGTACTCTGCCCCAGGCCCAGATTCATGGAACTCCTGTTCATTCAAGAACTGCAAGAAGCACCTGTTACTGGGCCTTCACTTCTTGGAGAGGGACCAAAGCCACAGGGCATCCCCCAAATTGCTAAAAACAACAGACATAGCCCCACTCTACAAAGGTGGCAGTAAAGCAATTTTGAAGAACTACAGATCGATAGCACTAACATCTCACATCATAAGTCTTTGAAAGGGTTCTAAGAAGCAAGATTGCCAACCACCTAGATACCCATCAATTACCTAACCCAGGGCAACACAGGTTTAGAGCAGGTTGCTCCTGCTGTCCCAGCTACTGGACTACTATTTATTTATTTATTTATTTAAACATGATACATAGAAGTACAAAGAAATACAGTGGTTAAGTGTAACATGCCAAAGCCCCTTGTTTGCAGAGCATTATGAGCAGGCTTAAAATTAACTTAAGATTAACTAAGCAATGATATATTCAGTGGTAAACATTATTGTAAACAGATAACAATTAAACACAAATGAGTATTTCAAAGACAGGTCATATGGTCATTTACTGTGTTGCTGTGAATTGGAGTTTTGAGACACTCTGACTGCGGGTTCAATCCCGGCCGGGGTATGGTTTGGATTCATTATTTATTTAGTTGTGGGTGAGTAAGTGATTTTTAAGACGAGACTTGAATTTATAAACAGACAATGTTTCTTTTATATTCACAGGTAATGAATTCCAGATTTTTGGGCCTTTTATGTGCATTGAGTTTTTGCATAGTGTGAGATGAATACGAGGAACATCAAAGAGTGATCTGTGCCTTGTGTTATGGTCATGTGTTCTGTTGAGGTTGGTCAGGAGACGTTTGAGGGGAGGGTTTATATCTGAGTTAAGTGTTCTATGTATGTAGTAGGTACAATAATAAGTATGGATGTTTTTTAGGGTGAGAAGGTTTAGAGTTTTGAATATTGGTGGAGTGTGCTGCCTGTAGTGGGAATTTGGTTATCATTCTGACTGCAGCCTTTTGTTGGGTAATTAATGGTCTGAGATGGTTTATTGTTGTTGAGCCCCATGCACAAATTCCATAGGTGAGATAGGGGTAAATAAGTGAGTAATATAGGGCCAGGAGGGCTGATTTGGGAACAAGTACCATATCTTCGATAGTATGCCTACGGTCTTGGAAATTTTCTTAGAAATTTGTTGTATGTGTGTTTGAAATTTGGGTCTATTATCAAGGTGGATTCCTAAGAATTTTCCCTCTGTGAGCTTTGGGGATAGGTGATCCGTTTATCATTATGTTAAGGGGACAGCTGTAGGTCTGTTACCAAACTGAATGAAGTAGGTTTTTGTCAATGTTGAGAGTAAGTTTGTTAGTCCTCATCCGGGTAGATATTTTCTGTAATTGGGTTTATTCAAAAGAAATTGGCTAGCATGACTGGGCTCGGGAGAGAGAAGACGTATGTAGTGTCATCTGCAAATAGTGTGGGTTTGAGTAGTTGCGATGCATTTGGTAGGTCATTTATGTAAACGAGAAAGAGAAAAAGGGCCAAGGACACTTCCCTTTGGGACACCAACTGTAATTGGCTGTGCAGAAGAGTTTCCCTCCTTTTTGTGTACACATATTGGCTTCTGTTGCTGAGGTATGACTTTAGGTAGTTGAGGGAGTGCCCTCTTGTACCATAGTGAAAACAATTTTATGTGGAGCAAGTCATGGTCAACTGTATAAAAAAGCCTTACGTAAAATCAATGAAGACCCCCAGTGGGACTTTTTTTTCTCTAGTGCAGTGTATATTTGTTTCTGGGCATGTGTATAATAGCATCATTTGTATTTTTATTAGGCCTGAATCCAAACTGACAGGGGTTGAGTATGTTTGTGGGAGATGAGGCAGAATAGATTCGCTTATGATTAATTTTTTCGAAGATTTTAGAGAGAAGGTGTAAGTTGGATATTGGCCTATAGTTATTCAAGTCTGTTTGGTCTCCTCCTTTATGGATCGGGGTGACCCTTGCTTTTTTAGAAAATGTAGGGAAGGTAGAGGATTCAATGGACTTGTTAAAGAGTGTTGCAATGATTGATGACAGCACTTGCGATGCTTTTTTTTTATATAAAGGGTGGGGAGGGTATTTAAATCTGCTGTCTTGTTTTTTAGTGTGTTGATAATAAGGGAGACTTCTGTTGGGTTGTCGGAGCTAGGAACAGTGTGTTCGGGTAGTTGCCAGCAAGGTAGTCTTTGGGTGGGGTATTTGAGCTTGGGATTTTATTGGCAAGGTTTTTTTTCCTATGGTGGAGAAGAAATCATTGAGTCTGTTTGCTGTTTCAGTTGGTGGGAGTTGGGGTTCATCTGGTTTTGTTAGTTCAATTGCGCTATTTCGTGATATCTTTTTTGTTCCTAGAATTTCTGATAGAGTTTTCCAGGTCTTTTTTATATCGCCTTTTAAGTTGGATAATCTGTTCTCATAATACAATTTTTTAGCCCTTCTTATCAGGCTGGTTAGGACTGACGAGTAACGTTTTGTTTGCTCTCTGGTTATGTGACCCATTCTGTACTGTTTTTCATATAGGTGCTTTGTATTTATGGATTTGAGGATGCTGGGTGTTAGCCAGAGACTGTTCAGTCTCTTAGCTGTCATGACAAGGTCCTGGATGCTGTAGAGGATAAACAGAATGCAGATGTAGTATACACAGACTTTGCAAAAGCCTTTGACAAGCTTGACCATGGTGTAATAGTGCACAAAATGTGTGATAAAGGAATAAGAGGAAAAGTTGATATAGGGATCTATAAATTCCTAACAAATAGAACACAAAGAGTAATAGTAAACAGAGTAAAGTCCCAGGCAGCTACGGTGAAAAGCTGTGTTCCACAAGGCACAGTAATCGCCCCCATCTTATTCCTCATCCTCATATCTGACATAGAGATGTAGGCCATAGCTCCGTGTCTTCCTTTGCGGATGATACCCAAATTGCCATGAGTGTCCTTCATCGAAGACACTGCAAGATTCCAAGCAAACATAAACCAAATCTTCAAATGGGCCACTCAGAACAATGTGAAGTTCAACAAAGAGAAATTTCAACTACTCAAATATGGAATGCTTGAGGAAATTAAAACTCTGTCAGGGTATACAACAAATTCTAACCATATAATAGAGCAAAAAAGTAATATGAAGGACCTGGGAGTGATAATGTCAGAGAATCTTGCCTTGAAAGACCACAGCAATATATCTGCTGCATCTGCTAGAAAAATGATGGGATACCTGGAGTTAACCTGGAGAGGGTTTCTTGGGTCAATGCCTCCACGGCCCAGTCTGAGACCAGGCCTCAATAATTTAAACCCACCCCTCTCCAAACTAAGGATGCCAAGCCCATGATAATTCTCTTCAAAATCGCTTGTTCTCTCTGGGCTGAAATACTGCTGTACAGTGGACTGCCTCCTTCAAGGCAGGCAAAATTGCTGACCTGGAGAGTGTACAAAGAAATTTCACGGCACACAAGTACGATAAGGCACCTTAATTACTGGGAACAGTTGAAGTTCCTTGATTTGTATTCCCTGGAACACAGGCAAGAGAGAGACTTGATAATATACAATTTGAAAAATCCTAGAGGGATTAGTACCGAACATGCACATGAAAATCACTCTCTACGAAAGCAAGACTCAGCAGGAGATGCAACATTCCACGATACACTGAGAGAAAACACTAAGTGTCAGGGGCCCAAGACTGTTCAATTTGCCTCCCAGCGCACAAAAGGGGGATTACCAATAGACCCCTGGCTATCTTCAAGAAGGCACTGGACAGGCACCTGAAGTCAGTACCTGACCAAAGCCGAGCTGTGGTTCATACGTCAGTGTGTGTGCTGCCGCAGTAACAGCCTGGTTGATCAGACCCTGATCCACCAAAAAGGCCTGGTTTCGGGACCGAGCTGCAGGGGCATTGACCCCTGAAACCCTCTCCAGGTATACACTCGAAAAAAAAAATAAATATTTTTTCCTTATTTTCTTGGCTAAAAAAACCATAATGGAGAAAAGCTTGGTTCTGGATAAGGCTGTTTTCCCATAGTTAAAAACAGACCTATTAAAAGCCCAAAAGCAGACCTAGGGGATAGGGGCCTCCCCTTTTTCCCAGGATAATTGCTACATAATAACACTGAATAAATGCACTAACCATTACAGTATTTTATTCCCCACATTTTCAGCATTTCAGTTTTAATCCATCCATCCTTGCTATTCTTCTTGCCTTTAGTCTTTGCTTTACTTTATATTCACTTCTGGCTCATTTCTCGGTATTTTTTAAATTCCTCTGTCTCTTCAGGGGGAAATTTCAGTGTGAAATTTTTTCTCGTCACCTCTTGCAAAAATTTACCCTCTTAGTAACACTGATACTTTTTATCACCAATTCTACCATCTTATCACCACTTCTGCATTCTTATCAAGCATCTTACCACTCGTGCTCTGAACAATGAAACTCTAGTAATTTTTTGTTTTTGTTTTACCTTATCTCCCATTACTTTTATGCTCTATAAAATTTTCTGACTGGTTCAAAAGAAAACAATTTTTTAGGCACTTCACACTATTTTGAATCTCTGTTTCTCCATATAATGTCTTGCATAACATTTACAACATAAAAATTTTCAAAGTAAATTTGCCCCCTTAACCCTTTTGCTGTCCAGACCTATGAAATTATTAGTGCTCTATGTCCACTTAATATAAAAAAAAATGAAATGGTAGAAATTTTTTTCTGAAAGTAATGACACCAAAAGTTTGAAATTTGATTGAAAATTTACGGAAATTACTCGGGCTCGAAGTTAAGCATTGGCAGTTTTACCCACTTTGCGTCCTATTTTAAACCAGCTCCATTGTGCCATTCAACTAAGTTTTTAGCTATTTTGCTAATATGCCTTTTGTTTTACTGATTGAGCACAAGACACTGCTCATTCAGCTATCCTATAAAGTGCACAAATTAAATAATTTGGCCAGTTTTACACAAAATTTAAAAAATACCAATTTAAAAATAGTCCATTATAAACAATGTAGACATTCCTGGCACTTAAACATATTTCCTCTTTTCATTAGTCACATCCCTAGGCCTCTCCTATATTACACGTGCCTTCCATTCTGAATTATTTTTCACACCAAAATAGAAGATTTACTTTATTTCTTGAATAATAAAATATAACAAGGAAAGATTGGTCATAGTTTACAGTATCCCAAAAATTGAATCGGACCTATTAAAAAATCCATAAAACAGACTGAGGGTTGTAGGGAAGGCCTCACCCATCCTCTAGAATACAGTGGACCCCCGGTTTAACGATATTTTTTCATTCCAGAAATATGTTCAGGTGCCAGTACTGACCGAATTTGTTCCCATAAGGAATATTGTGAAGTAGATTAGTCCATTTCAGACCCCCAAACATACACTTACAAACGCACTTACATAAATACACTTACATAATTGGTCGCATTTGGAGGTGATCGTTAAGCGGGGGTCCACTGTATTGGCAAATTCAAATATTTCTGCTACTTGGAGCTTAATTTCAAATTGCTTCGAGTCCTGAAACCAATGAAAGTCGTGTCTGTCTCAGTACAGGTCCGCCATCACAAATCCGGCAATCAGTTATTTGCACTAATTTTGGCTAGCATAATTTCAAATTTCCAGGGTCGCCACACCAACCTGCTGCTACTGTTTGGTGGTGCTACTTGCTGCATAAGTCATTCCAATTTCTTTCTCCATTTATTGTTTTAACCTGCTTACTTTTAGTCCTAGCCATGCTTCCAATGAATAAAAGAAATGCTTCTCATAATGTAAAGCACCTACACAGTACATTATCCATTAAAGATAAGGTGGCTTTGAAGCCACTGTCGGTTGCTATGAGCTCAGTCTCACGAAGCAGGAGAATATGCTTTATTATTACGCTAATATCAACACTACAGCTTATTTGCCTATCACAATTTATCTAATATGACATAATAAACAATATAAATAACATAAAACATGTTAAATACTCCAGAATAAATAATATTTGGCATAACACCGAGCAGTTCAACGAAGGTATGAAGAGGATATATGGTATACAAATACCATTCTCTTATCCCTGTCTTGGGGGCTTATATTAGAGAAAACAGAGTATAGCACAGGGCTTACTGTGATATACACCCGTACTCCACCATAAACCTGAAACAAAAAAGTTATTTTCTCTATATAGATTATCACACATAGCAGCATATGTGTAGAGAACCTAAGATAACCCAAAAGAGTCAACGTGACTTATTTTTAGTACCTGGCTTGGGTTAGCCATGTATGATTTTTGGTAAATATTCGATTCCCAGCCAGGGTAGAAACAGGTGTGTTTCTTTACACCTGTTGTCTATGTTTACCCATCAGTAAATGGGTACCTGGGTGTTAGCCGACTAGTGTGGGTGTTATCCTGGGACACTGACCTAATTTTCTTGAAATACTCAGCATAACAAGCAGCTTTCTATATAGTAGTATGTCACTGATGTCAGCTAGGCCTGTATACCTTGTACATGTACGTGTAGTAAATAAAATTATTATTATTATTATTATTATTATTATTATTATTATTATTATTATTATTATTATTTATTATTATTATTATTATTATTATTATTATTATCTCATTTTGTGGGTTATCTTATTGAAACTTGGGCAATGTATGATGGAAAGATACTTCTTAACGTACACCAAAAATGAAAGAAATCAGACCATAAATAGCGGAGTTCACTTCTCAGCCATTAGCGGCCGCTTAGCGGTACATTTTTGTATGTTTTTATGGTTATATTCTCATTTTTTCGGTCTCATTTGATAGAATGAAATATATATTACAGAAATAGATATGATTTTGATTGCTTTCATGACAAAAAGTACCTTGAAATTGCACTCACAGTAGCGAAAATGTTCTGTTCTTTAGCGAAGCTCAAGAGTAAACAAATGACGTCACCATCCAATACCTGTCCGCCTGCCAGTCCAAATTCCAATACGTAGTCTGGGTTGACATTATTTATACAATTTTTACAATAATGCAGTAGTCTGATAACAGTAAATTTCTTTTTTTTTTGTGTGAATAAAAATTCCAAATGGTAAGCAAGAGTAATAAAAGAGGAGCTTGTAGCCATGACAAATGAACAGAGAAAAATGTTATTTTAGTGCCAGGAATGTCTGCACTGTTTATTCTGGACCCTATTTTGAAATTGGCGTCTGTTGATTTGTGTGAAATCGGCCAAACTGCCAGTTTCTGACCGCTTTATTGGTAGTTGAAATAAGTGAATGGGCAGTTTCTTGTACTCAGTTGACAGACTAAAGTATAGTGGATCCCGGTATACGTTATTAATCCGTTCCTGAGAGCTCATCGTATGCCAAAATTATCGGAAGGCGTTTTGTAAATACCTGCCTAAGCTCTTGGGAGTTAGCGTGGGCTGTTACCAAGCACCATGGTTGTTGTTGTGCTTTTAAATCTCAGGTTCAAGTGTTGAAGAAGGAGATTCTACTTCAGGAGGAAAATAGGAGGCTGAAGCTTTGCATAGATGAGTTTGGGAGCGAGTGTGAGAAGGATTTAGCTGGTAAAGTAGGAATGGTCACCAGCAGTGATAGTGGCAGCTGCTTTAAGTGGCAAGTGGTTCACAGTTCAGGAAGAAGGAAGATGAGAGTTAATAGAGAAGATGTGAAGGTAGGAAATCGATTCTGTTCTCCAAGACGAGTGTACTTCAGTGGTTAGAGAGGTTGAAGGTACCACTGATTCCTCTGCTAATCAAGGTAAGAATATTTTAATAGTAGGCAATTCCAGTAAGGTATATGGACCGTGCATTTTGTAACAGAGACAGAAGGGTCAGAAAGAGAGTGTCTTCCTGGAGCTGGTGACATAGTCAGCAGGTTGGATAATATTATGGCAGGTAATGGGAACAAGCCCATTATCTGTCTTAGTGCTGGGGGTAATGACATTGGGAAGGGCAGGGGGAGAGGAGCTGCGGATAAGTACAGGTCAGCCATAGAAGTAGTTAGGTCTAAGGGAGGGATCCCAGTCATATGTAGCATCTTGCCTAGAAAGGGAGTGGGCAATGAATGGATGTCTAGGGCAATTGGTATAAATTGTGGCTAGACAGGTACTGCAAGGAACTTGCAATCCCATTCATTGATAACTGGGACCTATTCTTTGGAAAACTGATATGTTGCAAGGGATGGGGTTCATTCCCCTCTGGGGATGAAGTGGTTGCATTAGCCAATTCAATTGAGAGGGCAATTGATGACTTGTCTAGGAATTTAAACTGATAGATTACAGAGGTATGGGTGTTTGTGGGAAACAATCAGGCTGCAGCATTAGGGTTAAAACAGCGAGTTATTACCGGGATACCTCAGGGATATGTTTAAAAGACAATATTCAAAATTAAAATTGCTAGTAATGGCAAATCAATTGATCAACAAACAGAGAGATAGTAGAGGGCAAAGGGTGACTAGGGTCCCTTAAGGTTTACTATACAAATAGTAGGAGTCTAAGAAATAAGATAGATGAGCTAAAATTACTTGCAAGTGTAGGTAATATAGATATTATTGGTATAACAGAGACCTGGTTCAACCTGAAAGATAGAGAAATGCCTTCTGAATGCAACATACAGGGTTATAAAACTATTCCACACTGATGGGGTCAACAGGAAGGGTGGTGGTGTGGCGATGTATGTCAGAGATAATTTAAATTGTTGTGTTAGACAATATATAAGATTAGAAACATCAGACACAGAATCTGTTTGGCCCAGTGACTCAAGTTGGTCCTAGTGGCATTAAAAGAAGGGAAGTAACCCCAGAAAAGGACTTGCTACCTCAAGTCCTATTGGAAGGGGATTCCCCTTCTATACATCAACAACTTCGACACTCTCTCCCTCCTCCTATCCAGTCAATCATCACCAGATCTTCATTGAAGGTAAGTGTCATGTATTCTATTGTTAGTAGAGTACATACTACAAACTGTGCATGTCTTCTTCAGTTTGTGTGCATTAAACTTAATATTTCATGTGGTAAAAGTTTTTTTTCATACTTTTGGGTGTCTTGCATGGATTAATTTGATTTCCATTATTTTTTATGGGGAAAATTCATTCGCTTTCCGATATTTCTGGTTTACGATGAGCTCTCAGGAATGGATTAATATCACGAACCGGGGGTCCACTGTAATGGAAATCAAATTATCTGTACAAGACACCCTAAAGTACTATGAAAAAAAAAGTTTTATCACATGAAATATTAAGTTTAATGCACACAAACTGAAGAAGACATGCACAGTTAGTAGTACTCTACTAACAATAGAATACATGACACTTACCTTTAGTGAAGATCTGGTGATGATTGATGGGATGGGAGGAGGGGAGAGTGTAGAAGTTGTTAATGTTTAGAAGGGGAATCCCCTTCCATTAGGACTAGAGGTAGCAAGTCCTTTTCCGGGGTTACTTCCCTTCTTCTTTTAATGCCACTAGGACCAACTTGAGTCACTGGGCTTCTGTCGCACAACATATCTGTCCATAGAGGCCTGCACCTCTCGTTCCTTTATGATTTGTCTAAAGTGGTTCACAGCATTGTCATTGTAATAGTCATCAGCACGGCTTGCAATAGCTGTGTGAGGGTGATTGTCATCCATAAAGGTTTTCACCTTTGTCCACATTGTACACATTTCTTTAATCTGTGAAGTAGGCAACTTCTTCAATTTCTCTATCCCCTCCTCCGAAGCAGTTTCCTCAGGTGTGGCCTCTTGCTGTTGAAGATGATCTAGCAGCTCATCAGTGGTTAGTTCTTCATTGTCCTCCTCCACCAACTCTTCCACATCCTCTCCACTAACCTCCAACCCCAAGGACTTCCCCAATGCCACAATGGATTCCTCATGTGGCATAGGATTCCCAGGGTTAGCCTCAAACCCTTCAAAATCCCTTTTGTCTACACATTCTGGCCACAGTTTCTTCCAAGCAGAGTTCAAGGTCCTCTTAGTCACTCCCTTCCAAGCCTTACCTATAAGGTTTACACAATTGAGGATATTAAAGTGATCCTTCCATAACTCTTTTAGTCAATCGAGTGTCTGTGGTCACTTCAAAGCACTTTTGAAACATAGCTTTTGTGTACAGTTTCTTGAAGTTGGAAATGATCTGCTGGTCCATGGGCTGCAGGAGAGGAGTGGTATTAGGAGTCAAAAACTTGACCTTAATGAAGCTCATGTCCCCAGAAAGTCGCTCTGCCACGTCTGTAGGATGACCAGGGGCATTGTCTAATACCAGAAGGCACTTAAGGTCTAATTTCTTTTCAGTTAGGTAATTTTTCACATTGGGGGCAAATGCATGGTGTAACCAGTCATAGAAAAAGTCCCTAGTGATCCATGCCTTACTGTTTGCCCTCCACAGCACACACAAATTAGCCTTGAGGACATTCTTTTGCCTGAATGCTCTGGGAGTTTCAGAGTGATACACCAATAAAGGCTTCACTTTGCAATCAAAACTAGCATTGGCACACATGAGAAGAGTAAGCCTGTCTTTCATAGGCTTATGTCCTGGGAGTGCCTTTTCCTCCCGAGTAATGTAGGTCCTGCTTGGCAATTTCTTCCAAAACAGGCCTGTTTCGTCGCAATTAAACACTTGTTCAGATTTAAATTCTTCACTGTCTATGTAATCCTTGAATTCCTTCACATATTTTTCAGCTGCTTTTTGGTCCAAACTGGCAGCCTCACCATGCCTAATCACACTATGTATGCCAATACGATTCTCAAATCTTTCAAACCAACCTTTGCTGGTCTTAAATTCACTCACATTACCACTAGTTGCAGGCATTTTTTCAATTAAATCCTCGTGCAACTTCCTAGCTTTTTCACATATGATCGCTTGAGAGATGCTATCTCCTGCTATCTGTTTTTCATTTATCCACACCAATAACAGTCTTTCAACATCTTCTAACACTTGCGATCTCTGTTTCGAAAACAGACATACACCTTTTGCAAGAACAGCTTCCTTGATTGCCGTTTTCCTGGCCACTATAGTAGCGATGGTTGATTGGGGTTTTGTATACAACCTGGCCAGCTCCGACACATGCACTCCACTTTCGTAATTTGCAATTATCTCTTTCTTCATTTCAATAGTCATTAGCACCCTTTTTCTCGAAGGGTTGGCACTAGAAGCTTTCTTGGGGCCCATGGTGACTTATTTTGCAGAAAAAGCACCAAAAACACTGATAATATGGAATGTACCGAATGTATGCTTAGATGCGAGCACACTGGCTGGCTTGTAAACACTGGCATGCACGTGGACACGTCTCGGATGAATCGTATACCGGGTTTTTTAACGGGAACCGAGGCAAAAATACCGGATTTAACATATACCGATGCCATCGTATACCGGGGGTACACTGTAAATAAGTTTATTCAGGTATACACAAATACAGTTACATAGATTATCATACATAGCAGTGTATGTATAGAGAACCTAGGATAACCCAGAAAAGTCAAAGTGACTTATTTCCACTACCTGGCTTGCCATACATGATTTTTGGTAAATATTTTTTTTTTCTCGGTTGTTTGTTGGGCTATCTCATTGAAACTTGGGCAATGTATGATGGAAAGATGTTTCTTAACGTACAACAAAAATAAAAAAGACGGATGATAAATAAGGGAGTTCACTTCTCAGCCATTAGCTGCCTCTTTGCAGTATATTTTTGTGTGGTTTTTATGGTTGTATTCTCATTTTTTTGGACTCATTTGATAGAATGGAAGATATATTACAGAAAAAGACATGATTTTGATTGCTTTCATGACGAAAAGCACCTTGAAATTGAGCTCAAAGTACCGGAAATGTTCGATTTTTGTGTCAGTCAAGTTGGTTAATTTTATTAATTGTATTCTAACCTAACTACTCTGTAATCTGGCAAACTCAGTAATCCAGCACACTACAGGTCCCAATGATGCCGGATTTGTGATGGAGGACCTGTAATATGTCTTGTCTTCCATTCTATTAACAGTGTTGGCCAGTATGACTGGGTTTGGGTGAGAGAAGACGTAAGTAGTGTCATCTGCAAATAATATGGGATTGAGTAGCTGTGATGCATTTGGTAGGTCATTGATGTAAATGAGGAAGAGGAGAGGGCCAAGGACACTTCCGTGTGGGACCCCGACTGTAGTTGGTTGTGTGGAAAGGTTAGCTCTATTTGTGTACACACATTGGCTTTTGTTACTAAGGTATGACTTTAGGTAGTTGAGGGAGTGCCCTCTTATACCATAGTGTTAATTTAACATGCACCAGATCATGGTTGACTGTATCAAAAGCTTTACGTAAATCAATGAAGATTCCCAGTGGGACTTTTCTTCTCGAGAGCGGTGTATATTAGTTCTAGCATGTGTATAATAGCATCATTTGTGCTTTTATTAGTCCTGAATCCAAACCGAGAGGGGTTGAGTATGTCATGTGAGACAAAATGGGAATAAATCTGCCTATGAATGAATTTTTCAATGATTTTAGAGAGTAGAGAGAAGTTAGATATTGGTCTATTTTTTTAAAAAATTTTTTTTTTTTTTTGGGCCCCCCAAAAGGGGGGGTTTATTTTTTTTTTTTTTTTAAAAAAAAAAAAAAGGGAATTAAATGGGGTTTTTTAACCCCCCCCCCCCCCCCCCTTTTTTTTTTTTTGGGTTTATTTTTTTACTTTTCCCCAAAGGGGTTTTTTAAAAAAGGGGGTTTTTTTTTTTAAAAATTTTTGGAAAAAAAAAAATTTTTTTTTTTTAAAAAAATTTTTTTTTTTTTAAGGAAAAAAAATTTTAATTAAAACCGGAAAAATTTTGGGCCCAAAAGGGTTTTTTTTTTAAATTTTTTTTTTTTTTCCCCTTTTTAAAAACCCCCCCCCCAAAAAAAAAAATTTTTTGGGGGGCCCAAAAAAATTTTTTTTCCCTTTTTTGGGGTTTTTTGGGGGGGAGGGAAAAAGGTTTTTTAAAAAAAAGGGGTTGGTTTTGGGGGGGGGAAAAAAAAAAAAAAAGGGGGGGGGGAAATTTTTTGGGGGGCCCCTTTTTTTGTTTTAAAAAAAATTTTTTTTTTTTTTTTTAAAAAAAAAATTTTGGGGGGTTTTTTTTTGGGGTTTTTTTTTTTAAAAAAATTTTTTTTTAAAAGTTTTAAACAAAAAAGGGGGGGGTTTTTTTAAAAAGGGGGAAAACCCCTTTAAAATTTTTAAAATTTTTTTTAAAAAAAATTTTTTTAAACCTTTTTATTTTTTTTTTTTTTTAAAATTTAAAAAATTTTCCCCTTAAAAATTTTAAAAAAAAAGGGGAAGAGGGGGGGTTTTTTTTTTTAAATTTTTTTTAAAAAAAATTTTTTAATTAATTTAACTTAAAAAAAAAAAAAAAATTTTTTTAAAAAAAAAAAACCTTAATTGGGGGGGGAAAAAAATTTTTTTGGGGGAAAAAAAAAAATTTTTGGGAAAAATTTAGGTAAAAAAAAAAAAAAAAGGGGTTTTAAAAAAAATTTTTTTTTTGGGGTTCCCCAAAAAAAATTTTAGGTTTTTTTTAAAAAATTTTTTTTTTTTAAAAAAATTTTTTTAAAAATTTTTTTTTTTTTAAAAAAAATTTTAATTTTTTTTTTCCTTTTTTTTTTTTTTTAAATTTGGAAAGAGGGGTTTTAAAAAGGTTTTTTTTTATTTTTTTTTTTTGGGGGGGGTTTTTGGGGGGGTTTTTTAAAATTTTTTTTAAAGGGGGGAAAAATTTTTTTTTTTTTTTGGGGGGGTTTTTTTTTTGGGGGGGGGGGGGGGGGGGGGGGAAAAAAATTTTTTTTTTTTTGGGGGGGTTTTTTAAAATTGGGTTTTTTTTGGGGTTTTTTTTTTAAAAAAAAGGTGGGGGGAAAAAAAATTTAAAAAAAATTTTTTTTTTTGGGGGGGGTTTTTTTTTGGGGTTTTTTTTTTTCCCCCAAAAAATTTTTAGGGGGGGGGGTTTGGGTTTATAAAGGGGGGGGGTTTTTTTTTAAATTTTTTTTTTTTAATTTGGGGGTTTTTTAGTTTTTAAGGGGTTTAAAATTTTTTAAGGGGGTTTTTGGAATTTTTCTTTTTTTTTTTTTTTTTTTTTGGGGGCCTGGGGGGGAAAACAATGAAGTTTTTGGGAAAAAGGGGGGGGGTTTTTTTTTTTAAAACCATTTGGTTTTTTTTGGGGGGGGGAAGGACCCCCGGGGGGGAAAAGGGGGGGTTTTTTAAACCCCCGGGGGGGTTTTAAAGGGGGTTTTTTGGGGGGGGGTTTGGGGGGGGTTTTTAAAAATTTCCCTTTTAAAAAATTTTTTTTTTTTTTTTTAAAAAAAATTTTCTTTGGTTTGGGGATTTTTTTTCCCGGAACCCCCTTTTTTTTAAAATTAAAAATTTTTTTTTCCAATAACCAAAAAAAAAGGGGTTTTTTTGGGGTTTTTCAATTTTTTAATTTTTAAAAATTTTTAAAAAAAAATTTTTTATTGGCCTTTTTTAAAAAGGGGGGGGGGAAAAAAGGGGGGAAGTGGTTTTGTTTTTTTTTTTTGGGAAAAAGGGGGGGGGGGGGGAAAAAAAAAAGGGGGGGGGGAAATTTTTTTTCCCCTTTTTTTTTTTTTTTTTTGGGGGGGAATTCGGGAAAAGGGTTTGGGTTTTTTGGGGGGTTGTTTTTGGGGGGGTTTTTTTTAAAATTTTGGAAGGTTTAAAAAATTTTGGGGTTTTTTATTTGGTTTTTTGGGGGGGTTTTGGGGGGGTTTTAAACTTTTTTTTTTTTTTAATTTTTTCCCCCCCCGGGGGTTTTTTTTGGGGGTTTTTTTTTTTTTTTAAAATTTTTCCATTTAAAAATTTTTTTTTTTGGTTTTTTTTGGGGGGGGTTTTTTTGGGGTTTCTTTTTGGGGAATTTTTTTTTTTTTAAATTTTTTTTTTTTTGGGTTTTAAAGGGGGTTTGGGGGGTTTTTTTAAATTTTTGAAATTTTTTTTTTTTTAAAAAATTTTTTTTTTTTTTTAAAAAAAAATTTAAAATTTTTTTTTTTTTTTTTTTCCCTTTTTGTTTTTTTTTTTTTTTTTTTTTTTTTTTTTTTTTTTTTTTTTTTTTTTTTTTTTTTTTTTTTTTTTTTTTTTTTTTTTTTTTTTTTTTTTTTTTTTTTTTTTTTTTTTTTTTTTTTTTTTTTTTTTTTTTTTTTTTTTTTTTTTTTTTTTTTTTTTTTTTTTTTTTTTTTTTTGGGGTTTTTTATTTTTGGGGGGTTTTTTGGGGGGGGGGAAAAAAAGGGGGGGGAAAAAAAGGGGGGTTTTTTTTTAAAAGGGGGTTTTTTGGGGTTTGGGGTTTTTTAAAATTTTTTAAAAAATTTGGGTTTTTTTTTTTTTTTTTTCCCCCCGGGCTTTTTTTTTTTGGGGGGGGGGCCGGGTTTTTTAAAAATTAATTTTAAAAAAGGGGGGTTTTTGTTCTTTTTCCCAAATTTTTTGGTTTAAATTTTTTTTTTTTGGGGGTTTTTTTTTTTTTGGGGGGGTTTTTTTTAAATTTTTTTTTTTTTAAAATTATTTTTTTTCCCCGGGGGTTTTTTTTTTGGGGGGGTTTTGTTTTTGGGGCCCCCCCCCTTTTTTGGCCCTTTTTTTTGGGGGGCCCCCCCAAAAAAATCTTTTGTACCCCTTTTGGGGTTTTTTTTTTGGGGGAAATTTTTTAAAAAAATTTTTAAAAGGGGGAAATGCTTGTTTAAAAATTGATATTGTAAAAAAAATTTTTTGTTTTTTTTAAAAGGTTTGATTGTTCTGCTGTGTAGTTTTTTAAAATTTTAAATCATTTAAAAAAAAAAAGGGGTTTTTTGGGAATAAAAATTTTTTTAAAGGGGTTTTTTTTAAAAAAAAAAAAAAAAAAATTTAAAACTAAAAAAAAAAAAAATTTTTTTTTTAAAAACAAAAAAAATAATGAGGGGGGTTTTTTAAAAAATAAAATTAAAAGGGGACAATATAAAAAAGGGGGCTAAAATTAAATTTTGGTGAACAAATAAAGTGATGATCAAATAAAGGGCTTGGGAAAATTATGTGGGGAGTACTTTAAAAATAATTCTTTAAGTTAGAATTATTTTATAAAAAATTAAAATAAAAAGGGGGGCTAATTTCAAGTTTTTGGGGGAAAAATAAAATGGTAAAAAAATAAATTTCCCCTAAAGGGTTTTTTTAAAGGGTTTTGTGGGTCTATGTTTTGAGTAGAAGGGGCTATAGACAACCAGATTTAAACCTAATAATTAAATTTTACAAATTTTTAAAAAAGAACCGTCTTAAAAAGTAATTGCAAAAATTTGGGCTAATATAATTTAATTTTGGGATTGATATGTACAACTGAGTTTAACTAATAATTAAAAAAAAGGGACAAAAACTCTCAATTGTAATTGCCCTAAGGTGTTTTTATTTTAAGTTGTTTACAAAAATTAGAGTATAAAAATAGATTTAAATTGACAAAAATAAAAAATGCAAGTTAAGGTTGCAAAAAAATTTAAAAAAATTTGAAAAAAAAATATTGGGTATTTTGGGATAGTTTGCAAAAAATTTGTTAAGGGGCCCTTGAAAAAATAATATAATTTAAAATACACTAATTGCCCCCCACAATGTAGTCACTAAGGGTTGGGGAAAAAAATCTTAGGTAGGAATTATAATACAAAATTTTTAAATAAAAAATACAAATTGAAAGGTACTTGCAAAATTTCACTAGTTGGGATAGGTTGTTTACAAGAAACAGGAGTATAGCTAGATTTAAATTGACAAAATATAATTTACAAATTTAAAATACCCAAAAAAATAATAGTAAAAAAAAAAAAAAGGTAATGTTTGGTTATAATTTGATAGTAAGTTGGGGAGGGAAGGGGACACCCGGTACAAAAGGGAAAAATAAAGGTTGGAGTTGAATATAAAAACTTTAAAAATTTTGGGAACAAAAATGTTATGGGGGAAATTTTTAAAATAATGTTTAAGGGACAAAAAAGTAAAAAATTTACTGGGAGTAAATATTTTGGGGTTTAATTAAAAATTTGGGAAGTAATAATGATTACAAAAAGTGAAAAAAATAATGTTTTTTTCATTCAGGGATTGCCCCTGGTAGTTATACTAGAGGGTTTATGGCGTACAAGGTAATTAAGAGCCTAAGTTTGTAAATGTGGTAAAAAACAGGTAAAGGTAATTAGACAAGTAATGGTTTTTAAATGTCAAAATTTTTAAAGTTAAATTGGAAAAAATAGTAAAAATTTATAATTTTTAAAATTTTTGAAGTAATATCAATTTATAGTGTATTTAAAAAAATGAGGTAATAATTGGAAGAGAAAGGGATCAATTCGCCCAATGTTTAAACAAAAAATAGTAAATAAAAAAAATTACTAAGGTGACTTATGTTACTAGTAAAAATCACAAAATAGGTAGTTGATTTTTAATTAAATAAGAGATTGGTTTCAATGAAAATTTTAACCCAAAAGGGGGCAAAAAAAAATTTTACACATAGTAGGGTTTTAGGTTTGGGCTTGTTTTGTTTTTTCTGTAAGATTAGTATTCCCCGGAAAACGGTGATAGTTAATTTTCGTTCGTTATTTTTGTACAGTTGACCTAATTTGTTTTCCTAACAAGAAATTTTTCCCATCTCGTGTGAAAGCATTGGTGTTTGTGCCCTTTTTCTCCCTTAAGTTTTTTTGGGTCTAAAAAAGGGGTTCGACGTTTTTTGGTAAGACACTCGTTTATGTATACCCCTTTTTTACTTTAATAGATTTCCAAAAATTAAGTCTCTTTTTTTTTTCATGTGAGTGGAATCTAAGCATAAACTTTTTCTACCCTGGGATTAGTAACCTGGGGTTCTTTTAAATTTTTGAATTTTGGTCAAAAAAACACTTGTTTGGTTTTTTATGATCTGCAAGTAATTTTTTACGTTTGGTTTTTGGTTTATATCAAGGGGAAAAAGGGACTGTTAACCCATTACTGCGTCCCAAAATTTATTTGCCTCAGTTTTCTTTTTTTGGAGAGCAAAGTGTCCTGAACTGGTTATCTAGTTTTTCTTCCATTCTTTTAAATGCTTCTTAAACCCTTTTTATTAAGAGTTTTTATTTGTTTGGGGATGGCTATCTATGACTTGGGTGGTCTTGTCACAGTTAGTAAATTTCCCGGTGTTGATAACTTTTGTTCAAAACTGAGGATTTTTTTTTTGAGTTGTCAAACCTGGTGTCTTGTTTTGGTAGGTCTCTCGAAAATTCCCCTATTTTCCAAAAACAGCTGGAGATTTAAGTTTTTTGGGTATTGGTCGTTTGGGCATACCTGAGAGACTTCTTGGTGGGTTGAATTCCCGGGGAAAAGGGGGTGGATGGGCTGGTTTGGGTTGGGTTTTTTGTTTTTTGTGGGGCCCCCCCCCCCGGGGGGGTGAGGGGGGGGGGGGGGGGGGGGGGTGGGCGGGGGGGGGGGGGGTGGGTTTGGGGGCCCATTTTGGTTGTTTATTGGGGTTTTGGACAAACCTTGGGTTGGGGTTTTCCCTTGGTGGGCGGGGTGCTTTTGGTTTTTGGGCGGCTTCTTTGACTCATTTTTTTTGATTTAAGTTGGATTTTGGTTTTTCTTGCTTCCTTGGGGTGCGGTTTTCCCTTTAATTGGTCAAAAACAAGGAATTGGTAGGGTTGGAATTGTGTTTAAAAAATAAAGGGAATCGTTTTCGGTGGGAACCCCTTTTTCTTTTGGGTTTTTCAAATCTTCCCTTTTTTCTCTTTTTTGGGTTTTTTGGGGGGCCCCTTTTTTAACCTTAGTCAAAACCGGGTGTCGTTTGGTAAGTGCGTTTTGGCCCTTGGGGAATTAAGGTTTATTTAGGAGGAAATTTTGGGAGCTTATTGTTAAAAAAAATAGGGTGGAATTTCCCCCCTAAAATAATTTTTTTAAATTTTATTTTTTTCAAATTGCGGCCCGTTTACGGGGGCCACAATGGCTAACCAATTTTTGAATTTTACAAAAAAGGATTTGTTCCAAAAACCTTTTTAAAAAGCCCAATTGGGGCTTTTTTAGGGGTTTTTTGGGCCCCAAGGGAACTTTTTCCAAAAAAAATTTTTGTATTTTTTTTTGTTTAAAAGAGTTTTACGTTAGTTAAAAGAAAAGGGAATCCTTAAAATTCATTAATTTGGATAAAAACTGGGGAATTTCCAATTCTATTGGGATTTTTCAAATATAGGGGAAAAAACCTTTTTAAGGCTTCCACTTTTAACCCAAATTGGGGGTTTTTAACCGAAGCTTTCAGTACAGCCCCTCCTCACTTAACGAAGGGGTTCCGTTCCCAAGGGCCATTGGTTTAAAAAAATTTTCCCCTAAAAAAAGGAGCAACCCCAAAGGTAGTGGGGTTTTTGTCAACCATCTTTGTTTTTTGTTTTAATGTCAAATTTGACCCCTTTTAAAAACATTTTTTTATATTTTTAAATGTTTTACAGTAGTGTAAAATTTTTGAAAAAAACAGAAAAAGAGGAAAAACAGCTCTAATATAATTTTGGGTTTATTAAGAGGGTTCCAATCCCCCGAAGGGGGGTTAAATGATACGTTTTCTAAGTGAGGGAAACCTGGGAATACAAATTTTTTAATTTTTTAGGACTTTCCTCCCTTTTTTTACCTTGGGGAAATTAAAGGTTTTAAATATTTTTTTTTTTTTTTTTACAGTCAGGCCCTCCCACTTTTAACCGGGTTCCCGTTCCCAAGGGGGCCCTGTTTTGGTTTTTTTAACAAATTTTCCCCAAAGAAAAGGAAATCAAATTTATTTGTGGAACCCAAAAGTATTGAAAAAATTTTTTTTTTCCCACATGAAATTATTAATTTTATACTGAGTAACCAGGAAAAGTATACGGTAGGGTTATAATTGAAAGAATTAGAGGTAAGACAGATGTAGGATTGCGGATGAGCAGGGAGGCTTCAGAGTGGGTAGGGGATGTGTAGATCAAGTGTTTACATTGAAGTATATATTGTGAACAGTATTTAGATAAAGGTAGGGAAGTTTTTATTGCATTTATGGATGTAGAAAAGGCATATGATAGTGGATAGAGGAGCAATGTGGCAGATGTTGCAAGTATATGGAGTTAGGTGGTAAGTTACTAAATGCTGTTAAGAGTTTTTATGAGGATAGTGAGGCTCAGGTTAGGTGTGTAGAAGAGAGGGAGAATACTTCCGGTAAAAGTAGGTCTTAGACAGGGATGTGTATGTCACCATGGTTGTTTAATATATTTATAGATGGGGTTGTAAAGAAGTAAATGCTAGGGTGTTCGGGAGAGGGGTGGGATTAAATTATGGGGAATCAAATTCAAATGGGAGTTGACACAGTTACTTTTTGCTGATGATACTGTGCTTATGGGAGATTCTAAAGAAAAATTGCGAAGGTTAGTGGATGAGTTTGGGAATGTGTGTAAAGGTAGAAAGTTGAAAGTGAACATGAAAAGAGTAAGGTGATGAGGGTATCAAATGATTTAGATAAGAAAATTGGATATCAAATTGGGGAGGAGTATAAAAGAAGTGAATGTTTTCAGATACTTGGGAGTTGACGTGTCGGCGGATGGATTTATGAAGGATGAGGTTAATCATAGAATTGATGAGGGAAAAAAGGGGAGTGGTGCATTGAGGTATATGTGGAGTCAAAAAACGTTATCTATGGAGGCAAAGAAGGAAATGTATGAAAGTATAGTAGTACCAACACTCTTATATGGATTGTGAAGCTTGGGTGGTAAATGCAGCAGCGAGGAGACGGTTGGAGGCAGTGGAGATGTCCTGTCTAAGGGCAATGTGTGGTGTAAATATTATGCAGAAAATTTGGAGTGTGGAAATTAGGAGAAGGTGTGGAGTTAATAAAGCATTAGTCAGAGGGCAGAAGAGGGGTTGTTGAGGTGGTTTGGTCATTTAGAGAGAATGGATCAAAGTAGAATGACATGGAAAGCATATAAATCTATAGGGGAAGGAAGGAGGGGTAGGGGTCGTCCTCAAAAGGGTTGGAGAGAGGGGGTAAAGGAGGTTTTGTGGGCGAGGGGCTTGGACTTCAGCAAGTGTGCGTGAGCGTGTTAGTTAGGAGTGAAGGGAGACGAATGATACTTGGGACCTGACGATCTGTTGGAGTGTGGCAGGGTAATATTTAGTGAAGGGATTCAGGGAAACCGGTTATTTTCATATAGTCGGACTTGAGTCCTGGAAATGGGAAGCACAATGCCTGCACTTTAAAGGAGGGGTTTGGGATATTGGCAGTTTGGAGGGATATGTTGTGTATCTTTATACGTATATGCTTCTAAACTGTTGTATTCTGAGCACCTCTGCAAAAACAGTGATAATGTGTGAGTGTGGTGAAAGTGTTGAATGACGATGAAAGTGTTTTCTTTTTGGGGATTTTCTTTCTTTTTTGGGTCACCCTGCCTCGGTGGGAGACGGCCGACTTGTTGGAAAAAAAAAAAAAACACAAACTGAAGAAGACATGCACAGTTACATGACACTTACCTTTATTGAAGATCTGGTGATGATTGATGGGATGGGAGGAGGGGAGAGTGTTGATGGTGTTAGTGTTTAGAAGGGGAATCCCCTTCCATTAGGACTTGAGGTGGCAAGTCCTTTTTCGGGGTTACTTCCACTAGGACCAGCTTGAGTCACTGGACCTCTGTCACAACATATCTGTCCATAGAGGCCTGTACCTCCCATTCCTTTATGACATTCCTAAAGTGTTTCACAACATTGTCAGTGTCACAATTAAACACTTGTTCAGGTTTCAATTCTTCACTGTCTATGTACTCCTTGAATTCCTGCACATATTTTTCAGCTGCTTTATGGTCTAAACTGGCAGCCTCACTATACCTTATCACACTATGTATGCCACTACGATTCTTAAATCTCTCAAACCAACCTTTGCTGGCCTTAAATTCACTCACATCACCACTAGTTGCAGGCATTTTTCTAATAAAATCTCATGCAGCTTCCTAGCCTTTCACATATGATCCCTTGAGAGATGCTATCTCCTGCTATCTGTTTTTCATTTATCCACACCAATAACAGTCTCTCAACATCTTCTATCACTTGCGATCTCAGTTTTGAAAACATAGTTGCACCTTTGGCAAGAACAGCTACCTTGATTGCCATTTTCTTGGCCACAATAGTAGCGATGGTTGATTGGGGGGTTTTGTGTACCCCCTGGCCAGCTCGGAGAACGCACTCCACTTTCATACTTAGCAATGATCTCTTTCTTCATATCCATAGTAATTCTCACCCTTTTGCTGTAGGGTTGGCACTAGAAGCTTTCTTGGGGCCCATGGTGACTTATTTTGCAGGTGCAATCACTAAAAAGGCTGTGATAATTGAAATGTTCCGATTTTTATGCTTGGAAGCGACCGCGGTGGCTGGCTGGCTTGTAAACACTGGCCAGAAGTGGAGGCGTCTCAAACGGAACAAATAGTGTTGGTCGAGTTTTTTAGCGCTATTCGAGGCAAAATTTTTGCGTTAAAATGTATCGCTGGTCAGATTTATCGTTAATCGATGCCATCGTTGGTCGAGGGTCCACTGTATACTCATAAATTCTAGCGGCTTCAAATCAAGGAGGAGAAAGCTGGTAGGCCCACATGTGAGAGAATTGGGTCTGTGTTGTCAGTGTGCACCACATAAAAAAAATCCTGGAGCACGCAGTGCATAATGAGAAAAAAAAAAACTCCGACCGTTTTTTTTTTAATTAAAATACCGACTTTGTGGTCTATTTTCATATAGTATTTATGGTTGTATTCTCGTTTTTTGGGGTCTCATTTGATAGAATGGAAAACATATTTACAGAAAAAACAGATGATTTTGATTGATTTTACTATAAAAGAACCTGGAAATGGAGCTCAAAGTAGGGGAATGTTTGATTTTTGCCGATGTTCAAAAGTAAACAAATGACATCATTGTCCAATAAATGTCCAACTAGCCATTCTAATATGCAGTCATGAATGGGTTGATGTTATTTATACAATTATTACAGTATTGGAGTAGTCTGCATAATAGTAAATCTTCTATTTTTTTTGGTGAATAAAAATTCGAAATAGAAAGCAAGAGTAGTATCAGAGGGGCCTGGAGACATAACTGATGAACAAAGAAAATGTTACTTTAGAGGCAGGAATGTCTGCATTGTTCATTCTGGACCTTATTTTGAAATTATCATATTTTTTAATTTTCATGAAATTGGCCAAATTGCAAATTTCTGACCACGTTATTGGGTAGTTAAAATTGGTAAATGGGCAGTTTCTTGTACGCAATCGATAGAAAAAACGGAGTTCTAAAGAAATAGCTATGAGTTTGGTTGACTGGAACAATGGAATTAGCCAAAAATAGGGCTCAAAGTGGGCGAAATCGCTGATTTGTAAATATCGCTAAGGTCACTAACTTCGCGAGAGCGTAATTCCGTCAGTTTTCCATCAAATTTTTTTTTTGTCATTGCAATCGGGAAAAGATTCTCTATCATTTCATAATTTTTTTTTTTTTTTTTTTTTTTTTTTTTTTTTTTTTTTTTGAAATTTTGCGATGCTCAGGATTGGGTGTTGCGACAGTCAAGGGGTTAATGTCACCTTTGCACCATTTATAACATTTCTGGTATATTTTTAAATGTTTATACAGTAGTGTACTGTATATTGAAATGAACAGAATAGAGGAAATCAGCTCTAATATAGGTTATTTAGGTATGAATACTGGTTAGAGAGCTCATTGTAAGTCCGAGGCATCGGTAATCTAGTACGTTGCTAAGTGAGGAGAGGCTGTATTTAGGTATGCATACTGGTCAGAGTACAGTTATGAGTAGAAACCAGTCTGGGGATGCTCGGTCTAACCTCTGCTCTGACTCCCACTCTGAGAGGATGACATCATTGAGTTGCAGTAACCCTGTTGGCAGGCGACTGTCTGATTTGTGTCATGGCATCAGTGAGCAGCCTGCACAAAGTATGATGTCACTTTGACTGCTAGCCGCTCACTCCAGTTTCAGTGTAAGTTGCTATGACTCCTAGACCATGTGCCTGAGTAGTCCCTGCTACGACTCTCTCCAGCACCACTAAGCTGTGCTGTGCCGTGTTCCCTGCAAAGACTGCCCAGTGACAGTACCAATCGAGAAATGTCCTCCCGAGTTGTTTGCCAGAAATCCTGCCCAGTTGCCAAGTACTGATGATGCCTCACTTGAGGGCATCAACAGGTTGTGCCCCAGGTTGAGTGAACCCTGCAGCAACTACTCCACAATGACTGCTTCACCGCTCCAGACGAGACCGTACCCTGATAAACCATAGCTCAGCAGCAGCGATGTCTCCTGTGTTGCAGTATCTGTCCAGACGCAGGAAGGCATGCAGTGATGCCCGCCGAGGCTCACTGTCTTGGACCACGATGTTTTAGAACACCCCCCCTTTTTTTTCTTCACTCCCTGGAGGAAGTTTTTTTTTTTTTTTTGTCCATGTCCACATATATATACAGCCCCTCCTTACTTAGTGATGTACTCGTTTACTGATGACTCAGACTTACGACCAGTATTCACACCTAAATAATGTTTATTAGAGCTGATTTTCTCTATTCTGCTTATTACAATGTACAGTACACTACTGTATATACATTGAAATATATACAGCAAGGCCTTACTTATATGGCAGGTTAGGTTCCAGGCTACCGCCGTAAAGTGGAAAAACGCTTTTAAAGTGAAACACCCTTTTTGCCCCCTTATAAATGCATACAAATACAGTGGTCCTCGCTTTTCGTAGTTCTTGGCAATCGTAAATTTTTGCCAATCATAGGGGTATTTTCGTATAAAACATGGGCTCGCTTTTCATAGGTTGACTCGCGAATAGTAGTTCGTCCGGGACGCATACGCACGGTGTGAGCTGGGGCGGCCTCCCTACCCAGCCAGTCTGGCATTGTTTACCAGTGAAAGAAGGTCCCCTCAAGTGCTCCTACGAAATATTTCATAATATTCCACTCATTTTAGTGCTTGCAATTACTAAATAAGCTACCATGGCTCCAAAGAAAGCTCCTAGTGGTAAAGCCTGTGGTAAAGAAGGTGAGAAATATGTACAGTGACAGTGTTGGGCCATTTTAAGGAAGTGTTAAAGAGACGCCAGAAACAGAGCTCTCTCCACAGTTACTTTGCGAGACAGGACTAGAGTGACTCTCAAGGTGGTCCTAGTGGCATTAAGAAACAGAGAAGAGAAGCAATTGGTACCTGAGGTGTTGCTGGAAGGGGATTCCTCTTCCAAACTGTAAACAATCCAATCTCTCTCTTCCTCCAGTCTCTCATACACTAAGAAGAATCTCCAATAAAGGTAAGTGTTATGCTGTTAATGTTTCATTCATCATTTCCCATTGTATTGTTTATGTACTATATGTATATTTTATGTAAAAAATTTTTTTGTTTTAATACTTCTGGGTGTCAAGAACGGATTAATTGTATTTACATTATTTCTTATGGGGAAAATTGATTCGCAAATCGTAAATTTCGTTTATAGTAGCTCCTCCAGGAACGGATTAATTACGAAAAACGAGGGACCACTGTACTAGATAATAAGTTTACACTAACATATATTAAATTAGCAATAGAACTAGCATCAAAAAACAACAAAAAAGTAAAATCCACTAGAGCACTCATTACTTCCTTAAAAATTTGTA
>NC_069456.1:22005829-22024460 GCF_026875155.1 Cherax quadricarinatus | reverse complement strand
TCAAAAAAATTCAGGAAGAAGGAAGATGAGAGTTAATAGAGAAGATGTGAAGGTAGGAAATCGATTCTGTTCTCCAAGACAGAGTGTACTTCAGTGGTTAGAGAGTTGAAGGTACCACTGATTCCTCTGCTAATCAAGGTAAGAATATTTTAATAGTAGGCAATTCTCAGGTAAGGTATATGGACCGTGCATTTTGTAACAGAGACAGAAGGGTCAGACAAGAGGTGTCTTCCTGGAGCTGGTGACATAGTCAGCAGGTTGGATAATATTATGGCAGGTAATGGGAACAAGCCCATTATCTGTCTTAGTGCTGGGGGTATGACATTGGGAAGGCAGGAGAGAGGAGCTGCTGGATAAGTACAGGTCAGCCATAGAAGTAGTTAGGTCTAAGGGAGGGATCCCAGTCATTGTAGCATCTTGCCTAGAAAGGGAGTGGGCAATGAATGGATGTCTAGGGCAATTGGTATAAATTGCTGGCTAGACAGGTACTGCAAGGAACTTGCAATCCCATTCATTGATAACTGGGACCTATTCTTTGAAAACTGATATGTATGCAAGGGATGGGGTTCATCTCTCTGGGGATGAAGTGGTTGCATTAGCCATTCAATTGAGAGGGCAATGATGACTTGTCTAGGAATTTAAACTGATAGATTACAGAGGTATGGGTGTTTGTGGGAAACAATCAGGCTGCAGCATTAGGGTTAAAAACAGCAGTTATTACCGGGATACCTCAGGGATATGTTTTAAAAGACAATATTCAAAATAAAGTTGCTAGTAATGGCAAATCAATTGATCAACAAACAGAGAGATAGTAGAGGGCAACGGGTGACTAGCTCCCTTAAGGTTTACTATACAAATAGTAGGAGTCTAAGAAATAAGATAGATGAGCTAAAATTACTTGCAAGTGTAGGTAATATAGATATTATTGGTATAACAGAGACCTGGTTCAACCTGAAAGATAGAGAAATGCCTTCTGAATGCAACATACAGGGTTATAAACTATTCCACACTGATAGGGTCAACAGGAAGGGTGGTGGTGTGGCGATGTATGTCAGAGATAATTTAAATTGTTGTGTTAGACAAAATATAAGATTAGAAACATCAGACACAGAATCTGTTTGGCCCAGTGACTCAAGTTGGTCCTAGTGGCATTAAAAGAAGGGAAGTAACCCCAGAAAAGGACTTGCTACCTCAAGTCCTATTGGAAGGGGATTCCCCTTCTATACATCAACAACTTCGACACTCTCCCTCCTCCTATCCAGTCAATCATCACCAGATCTTCATTGAGGTAAGTGTCATGTATTCTATTGTTAGTAGAGTACATACTACAAACTGTGCATGTCTTCTTCAGTTTGTGTGCATTAAACTTAATATTTCATGTGGTAAAAGTTTTTTTTCATACTTTTGGGGTGTCTTGCATGGTTTAAATTTTTGATTTCCATTATTTTTTATGGGGAAAAATTCATTCGCTTTCCGATATTTCTGGTTTACGATGAGCTTCAGGAAGGATTAATATCACGAACCGGGGGTCCACTGTAATGGAAAATCAAATTAATCTGTACAAGACACCCTAAAGTACTATAAAAAAAAAAAGTTTATCACAGGGAAATATTAAGTTTAATGCCACAAACTGAAGAAGACATGCACGTTAGTAGTACTCTACAACAATAAAATACTGACATTTACCTTTAGTGAAGATCTGGTGATGATTGATGGGATGGAGGAGGGGAGAGTGTAGAAGTTGTTAATGTTTAGAAGGGGAACCCCCTTCCATTAGGACTAGAGGTAGCAAGTCCTTTTCCGGGGTTATTTCCCCTTTCTTTTTTTAATGCCACTAGGACCAACTTGAGTCACTGGGCTTCGTCGCACAACATATCTGTCCATAGAGGCCGGCACCTCTCGTTCCTTTATGATTTTCTAAAGGGGTTTCACAGCATTGTCATTGTAATAGTCATCAGCACGGCTTGCAATAGCTGTGTGAGGGTGATTGTCATCCAAAAAGGTTTTCACCTTTGTCCACATTGTACACATTTCTTTAATCTGTGAAGTAGGCAACTTCTTCATTTCTCTATCCCCTCCTCCGAAGCAGTTTCCTCAGGTGTGGCCTCTTGCTTTTGAAGATGATCAGCAGCTCATCAGGGGTTTAGTTCTTCATTGTCCTCCCCACCAACTCTTCCACATCCTCCCCTAACCCCAAACCCCCAAGGACTTCCCAATCCCCCAAATGGATTCCTCTTGGAAAATTCCCGGGGGTTTAGCCTAAACCCTTTTTCAAAACCCTTTTGCTACCATTCTGGCCACGTTTTTTCCCCAAGCAGAGTTCAAGTCCTTTTATACTCCCTTCCAAGCCTTACCTAAAAGGGTTTTTACACAATTGAGGATTTAAAGTGATCCTCCAAACTCTTTTAATCATCGAGTGTCTGTGGTCATTTTAAAAAGCACTTTTGAAACAAGTTTTGGTAAGTTTCTGAATTGGAAATGATCTGCGGTCCAGGGGCTGCAGGAAGGGTGGTATTAGGATCAAAAACTTGCCCTTTTAATGAACTCATTCCCCAAAAGTCGCTCTGCCACGTCGTAGATGCCCCGGGGGGATTGTCTAATACCAAAGGCATTTAAGTCAAATTTTTTCTTTTCATTAGGTAATTTTTCACTTTGGGGGCAAATGCAGGGTGTAACCATCATAAAAAAAGTCCCAGTATCCATCCCCTTACTGTTTTGCCCTCCACAGCACACACAAATTACCTGGAGGACATTCTTTTGCCTGAATGCTCGGGATTTCAGAGGATACCCCAAAAAGGCTTCACTTTGCAATCAAAACATTGGCCCCAGAGAAGAGTAAGCCTGTTTTTCATAGCTTTTTCCGGGATCCCTTTTTTCCCCCGAGTAATGTGGGTCTGTGGCAATTTCTTCCAAAACGGGCCGGTTTCGCGAAATTTAAAAACACTTTTTTCAGTTTTAAAACCCCTTCACTGCCCATTACCTTTGAATTCCTTCACATTTTTTTCACTGTTTTTTGGTCCAAACTGGCAGCCTCCCCATGCCTAATCACACATGTATGCCAATACGATTCCAAATCTTCAAACCAACCTTTTTTTTCCCTTTTTTCTTAAATTTCCCCCAAAATTTTTTTTTTCACTTACCAAACTTTCCGCATTTTTTTTAAATTTTTAAATCCCCCAAACCCTTTCCCTACCTTTTTAAAAACAAATAACCTTTTTGGAAAAAATTCCTTTTTCCCTTTCCTCCCCACTATCGGGTTTTTTTTTTAACAACCTCCACTCAACACGCATTCCCCCTTTCAAAAAGCAAACCTTTTCAAAAAGCCCATTGCCCCTTTTTTCCTTTGGCACAAAGACTTTTGGGGGTGGGGTTTTTGAAAAAAAGCCCAAAAAACAGATTTATTTCCGAATTAGCAATACCCTTTTTCTTTCATTCAAAGTCCAGAACCCTTTTTCCCCTCCGGTTTCAATTAGAACTTCCGGGGCATGAAAAATAATTTTTCGGGAAAAAAACAACAAAACTTTAAAATTAAAAGGGAAAAAAAAAACCCGAAGAACCCTAGTGAGCAAACGTTTGAAAAAAAAACCAACGGCATATGGGTCCCTCATGAATCAAATACGGTTTTATAGGAAAAACCCAGAAACCCGAAAACAAATACTTTTTTCCACTACCGGGGGGTATTTTTTTGGAAAATTTTTTTTTTTCCCCGGTTTTTCCATCTTCTTTAAAAATTTCTTTTCTAAAGATGTTTTAAGCCAAAATAAAAAAGGGAAAAAAAGGGTTTTTCCCTACCTGGCCCCCTTTTGCATATATTTTGGTTTTTTTTTTTTCTCTTTTTTTTTGGGGACTCTTTTGAAAAGGGGAAGTATATGGAAGATTTTTTTTTAGAAAAAAGCCCTAAAAAGAAAAGCCCGGAAATATTTTTCCAGAAATTGGTTTTTTTATTTTGTTTTTTAAAATCCCCCCCGAAAAATTCCCCCAATGGACCATTATGTAAGATTTTTTAAAACTGTTTTTTGTTTGGGGGCTGAAATGGACTAATTACCCGAAATTTCCCTTTTTGGAAAAAAAAGGCCCAGTTGGTTAATTTATTAAAAAAAAAAATTCTTAACCTAAACTCGTAATCGGGCAAACTCAGTAACCGCCACACGGGTCCCAATATCCGGATTTGTAGGGAGGACCGTAAATTCTTGTCTTCCATTCTTTTAACGTTTTGGGCCAGTATGACTGGTTTGGGTGAGAGAAGACTAATAGTCATCTGCAAATATGGATTGAGTAGCTGTGATGCATTTGGTAGGCATTGATGTAAAAGGGAAGAGGGGGGGGGCCAAGGACACTTCGTGGGGGACCCCGATTATTGGTTGTGGGGAAAAGTTAGCTCTATTTGTTAACACAATTGGCTTTTGTTACAAAGGTAGACTTTAGGTTTTAGGGAGTGCCCTCTTATACCATAGTGTTAATTTAACATGCACAGATCTTTTTTGACTGATAAAAAGCTTTACGAAAATCAATAAGTTTCCCCAGGGGGACTTTTCTTCTCGAGAGCGGTGTATATTATTTACATGTGTATAAAGCACATTTTTTGCTTTTATTATCCTGAATCCAAACCGGGGGGGGTTTGATATGTCAGTGAGACAAAATGGGAATAAATCTGCCTATGAATGAATTTTTCAATGATTTTAGGGGTGGAGAGAAGTTAGATATTGGTCTATTATTATTTTTTTTATTTATTTATTTTTTTATTTAGTAATTTTAACTAAAAACAGGGGTAAAAAAAAATACAGGTAAGAGCACATCCAAACCCCACTTATTGCATAGCATTCGGGCTGGCTTAAAATTAATTTAAGATTAACTAACAATAGAAATCAGGATAAAACATTATTGTAAACGATAACATAAAGCACAAATGATATTACAAAACGGGTCAATGGTTGCTTGCATTGCGTACTTTCTTCAAGGTTTTCTTTTTGTGGGGTTTTTTTAAAAAAATAATAAGTTGTTTGGGTCCTAGTTTAACTTTTGGTGATAAAATTTGTGATAACTTTTGGATAACAATTTATAAGGTTCAGTTATTCCTTTTTTTTTTGGTTTTGAGTGAGTAAGTGATTTTTGAGAAGACTTGAATTTATAAACGGGTTTAGTGTTTTTTTTAAATTTACAGTAATGATTCCAATTTTGGGGCCTTTTTAGTGCATTGATTTTTCATAGGTGAGATGGACACGGGCATCAAAAGTGATCTGTGCTTGTGTTATGGTCAGGTTTTCTGTTGAGGTGCAAGGAGATGTTTGAGGGGGGGGGTTAATATCAAGTTAAGTGTTCTATGTTTTAAATAGGTCAATAATAAGTAGGGATGTTTGTATGTAGTGGGTTGAGTTTTTTTGAATATTGTGGAGTGTGTTGCCTGTAGTGAAATTTTTTATCATTCAAAACGCACCCTTTTTTTGGGGTAATTAGGGGTCTGAAGGTTTTAATTTTTTGTTGGGGCCCCATGCACAAATTCCAAAAGTGAGATAGGGGTAAAAAGAGAGTGATAAAGGGGCCAGGGGGGCTGACTGTGAACATATACCGATCTCGATAGAAAGCCTACATTTTTGGAGATTTTTTTAAAAATTTGTTGATTTGTATGAAATTTGATTTATTACGAGGTGGTTCCCTGGGAATTTTTCCCCTTTTAGCTTTGTGATGGGTGACCCCGTTTATTGTTATTTTAAAGAGGTACATCTGTAGCTCTTTTTCCCAAACTGAATGAAGTGGGTTTTTAAATTTTTTGTGAATTTTGTTACCCCTCACCGGGGTAATTTTTTCTGTAATTCGGTTTTTTACAGTATTGGCTAGTGACGGGCGGGGGGGGGTGAAAAACGTAGAGTTCACGAAAAAAGTGTGGGTTTAAATAATTGGAAGCATTTGGGTAGGTCATTTATGTAAGGAAAAGAGAAAGGGCCAAGGACACTTCCTGTGGGACACCAACGAAATTGGTTGTCGGAAGAGCTTGCCCTTTGCGTACACATATTGGGGCTTCTGTTGCTAGGAAAGACTTGAGGTAGTTGAGGGATGCCCTCAAAACCCATAGTGACTTTTACTGGACAAGTCATGGCCCAACGTATCAAAAGCTTTACTAATTTAATAAAAGATCCCCAGTGGACTTTTTTTTTCTCTATTCAGTGAAATTTATGTTCAGCTTGTATAAAGCATCATTATTTTTTTTTTTATAGGCCAAAAACCAAAATTGGGGGGTGAGAATTTTTTGGGGAAGTGAGGTAGGAGTAGATTCTTTTAAAATTTAATTTTTCAAAGTTTTTGAGAAGGGTTAAATTGGATATTGGCCTATATTATTCAACTCTGTTGGTCTCCCCTTTAGGGATGGGGGGAGGGATTTTTCATGGATTTGTTAAAGATGTTGCAATGATTGGGATAGTACTTGTGAGCTTTTTGTATAAAAAGGGGGGAAGGTATTTAAATCCTTCCCCTTTTTTTTTTCAGTGCGTTGAAAAAAGGGGATTCGAGGTTTTAGTCGAGCTAGGAACAGTTTTTTTCGGGTAGTTCCCCGTGAGGTATCATTTGGTGGGGTATCTGAGCTTGGATTTTTTTGGGCAAGGTTTTGACCTAAGTGGAGAAAAAATCATTGATCTGTTTGCTTTTCTGTGGTGGGAGTTGGGGTTCATCTGTTTTTTTAATTTTATTTCCTATGTCGTGATATCTTTTTTTCCCCAAATTTTTGATAGGGTCTTTCCCGTCTTTTTTATATCCCTCGTAAGTTGGATATCTTTCTCTAATACAATTTTTTTTCCCTTCTTATCAGTGGTTAGGATTGACAGTAGTTTTTGTTTGGTCCTGGTTTGTGACCCATTTTGACTGTTTTTCATACTGTTTTTTATTTTGGATTTGAAAGCTGGGGGTTAGCCGGGGGCTGTTCATCTCTTACTGTCATCTGTTTAGTTTTTTTTTTGGGGAGTGCTTGTTATAAAGGTATTGGGTCTTTTTTTTGAAAATTATTAAAACATTCCAAAATCTGAAGATTTTTAGCTCATGTGCCATCAATTTGTTACTCTTTTGAAGTTATTAAGGCTGCCTCATTGTAAAATCTGAAGGTGATTTAGAGTGTTTGGGGGATTTTACCAAAGTTGTTATAGGAAATAGGTAGTGGTCGTGGTATTACTGTATTTATCCTGATTTTAAAGGGGGTATGGTGTTGGTCCGATGTTTCAAGTAGGGAAAAAACATTCTTAACTCTTGTAGGTTTTGTTACTGTTTTTAGCAAAAAGCAGTTCCATTTTGTTTGTGAAAATTTATAACTGGGTCCTGGCTTGGGGGAGATTTTTTTTGAAATCACCTGAGAGTAGTAATGCTTTGTTCATGCTGCATCATTATAAAATTCCTAGGTTTTTTAACCCCAATTGGCTAATGTTTGATTGGAACCTGTAGAGTTTACACTTGGGGGGTTTTTGTAGGTATTTGGATTTTAATTTAGCTATTATATATTCCCCATGTTCATCCCTTTTTCAAGTTTATGATACTTCTAGTTGGGCTGATAGTATATAGCGTTCCACCCCCTTGTTTGGGCGGCCTACAGTTGTGTAGGGGTGTGTAACCAGAAAGGCAAGACATCTGTAGTTTCAGGCTTTTGCCAGGTTTTGTTAGTGTATGAGGACATATTGGCAGCAAGGAATTTAGAATGCTGGAGGTCATTAAAACTTGCTTAAAGATCGATATTGTAGTTAAAGATAGTTAGTTTTTTGTTAGCTCTGAAATGCCTTGATGTTCGCTGTGAGAATTACAGTAACTGTTTGAATCTTTTAAATCATTAAAAAAGAGGGGGGGTATCAGGATCAATGCTTTAATCATAAGATTTGTAGTGAATCTATATTAGAATTAGAAAAAAAAAGTAAAATCCAAAGCTAAAAAAAAAAAAATAGCACCTGAAATTTTTTTAAACAAATTAAAAATAATACTAAGGTAGTTTTTTAAACTAAAAAAAAAGGAACAAAAAAAAGGGGCTAAAATAATTTGGGTGAAAAAATAAAGTGATGATCAAATAAAGGATTGGAATATGATAGAGGGAGTATTTTAAAGGGAAAATTTTTTAAAGTTAAAATTAAATAAAAATTATAATTAAAAGGGACTAATGAAGTTTGGGGAACAATAAAATGGTAAAACAAAAAATTGCACTAAGGGCAAATAAGACTTTTTGGGGTCTATGTTTTGAGCAGAATGAGCTAAGTACAAAATAGATTTAATCAATAATTAACTATACAAATTAAAAAAAGCACCAGTCTCTCACAGTAATTGCAATATGGTCTAATAAATTTAATTTGATTGACTATAGCAACTGAGTTTAATCTAAAAATATAAAAAAGGCACAAGACTCTCAAATTTTAATTGCACTAAGTGTTTATAATTGTTTACAGAATTAGAGTATAACTAGATTTAAATTGACAAGATAAAATATGCAATTAAGGTAGAAAAGAATAAAAAAGTAAAAAAAAAATATTGAGGGAGTTGGGAAATATTAGCAAAAGATATTAGGGGCCCGAACAAAATAAATTAAAAATACCCTAATTTCACACACAATTTGTCACAAATATGAAAACAATCTTAAGAGGAATTTAATAAAAAACTTATAATATAAAAAACAAATTTAAAGGACTTGCAATTGCACTATCTGGTATATTTTTTTGACAAATCAGGGGTATAAAATAATTTAAATTTACAAAAATAAATTCACAATTAAAGACCCAAAAAAATAAAAGAAAAAAAAAAACCAAGGGGAAAGTCTTGGTTTTAATAGATAGAAAGGTAGACAGGGACACAGGTCAAAGGAAAAAAAAAGGTTGGGGTTGAAATACAAAATTAAAAAATTTGGCAAAAAAATGTTATGGGAATAAAAATATGTTTAAATTTCAAAATAAAATTGACTGGTAGTAAAATAGGTGTTTAATAAAATTTAGTAAAAAATAATGATTTCAAAAAATGAAAAAGTAAAGTTTTTTTTCATTCATATTCACGGTATTATACTAGAGGTTTTTATGGCAGACAAGGTAATTAAGAGTACTCTAAGATAGTAAATGTGGTATTTAAAAAAGGGAAAGGAATTAGACAAGTAATGGTTATTAAATGCAAAATGTTAAAGTAAATGAAATTATAGTAAAAAAAATAATTATTAAAATTTTGGTAAGTAATATCAAATTGATAGTATTTAAAAAAAATGAGGTAATAAAAAGGGCAGAAAGTTCAAATTTAGCAATTTTAAGCAAAAAATAGAAATAAGAAAATTTAAAAATTTTACTTTTGCTTACTATAAAATCACAAAAGAGGGATTGATTATTTAATTTCTAAGAGATTGTACAATGAAATTTGAACAATAATGGGGCAAAAAATTCACTACACTATTTTGCTTTTTGGTTGGGGCATTTTTTTTAGTATTCTCTGTAAAATTAGATCCCTGAAAATCGGGGTAGATCATTCCCTTCGTATTTTTGTACATTACCACATTTGTTTTCCTAACAAGAATTTTCCCCTCTCGTGTGAAGCATTGGTTATTGTGCTTATTCTCCCGCTTAATTTTTTGACTATAAAAGGTTCTGATTTTTTTGGGAAGACACCGTTTATGTAACCTCTTTCTTTTCTTTAATAAGCAATAATTTAAATCTTTTTTTCCCGTCTGTGATGAACTAACAAACACTTTTTTTTACCTGGGGTCCTAGTAACCTGGCTTTTTTATTTTTGACTCGTAAATAACCTTGTTTGGGCCTTTATGATCTGCGATAATTTCTTTTTCTTTGTTTGGTTTATATCACTGGAAAAAGTGGACTGTTAACATTACTGCGTCCGATAGTTTATCGCTCAGTTTTTTCTTTTTGGAGAGCAAAGTAGCCCCTGAAAGTTATCAAGTTGTTCTTCCATTTTTTTACTGCTTCTTCAACCTTTGTAAAAGATATTTTTTGTTGGGTATGGCTATCTAACTGCTTGGATGGTCTTGTCACAGTTTTGTCACCTGGTGTTTTATAACTTTTGTTCAAGACTGAGGGTTTTTTTTCGAGTTGTCATCCTGGGTCTTTTTTTGTTACGTCTCTCGAAATTCATATTTTCAATAACAAATTTGGGGATGTATGTTTTTAGGGGATCTGGGGTCGTTGGGCATACCCGGGGAGACTACTTTGGGGGGTTTTAATCCGGGGAAGAGGGGGGGATGGGCTGGTGCACCATGTTTGTTGTTATTGTTTGGTGTCGCCTTTGGGGGTGGTGAGGGGGTGGGTTTCTGGGGCCCGGGGCCCCCTGACTACACTTGTGAAAAGTTTTTTTTTTCGGTGTTTTCTTGCTGGCCTTGGTGCTGTTTCCTCTTAGATTGCGCCTCATAATACTACAGGAATTGTTGTAGTTAAGAAGAAGTTGTAGTTATACAAAGCTTAGGGTTACGTTGTTCGGCTGGCAGCGGGGTGTTTCTTTCGGTTTGTGGGCAGTCTTCCTTTGATCTCTATTATTTTCGATTTGTAGGTTTCACTGTTGGTAATCTTTGGTCATTCTGGGTGCTACGTTGGGTAGTGCAGTTTTGCTTGTAACTAGGTCATCATAGGAGCATTGGTAGCTCTGATTGTTGTAGAAAAGTACAGAGCTTGGAAGTCGCTGCTGCCGCTGCCGCTAACCCACTCATATTAATCTATAGTTATTCAAGTCTGCTTGATCTCCTCCTTTGTGGATCGGGGTGACCCCATGGGCAATAACCAAATGCAGAATCACAAAACAGGACTGTTCAACTGTGAAAAAGCTAATTGCTGCTGTTATTAGGACCTGGTACCACAAGGAACTTACCAAATTGTTCAGTATTAGTTGATTCTGTGCCAAAGTGTGTAGCAGTTATTGTAAAAGCAAAGGGTAGTCATATATCTCATTAAATGAATTATCTGTTATATCATTCTCATGTATTTTTCAAATATAGGCAGGCCCTGCTTTACAGTGCTTCACTTTACAGTGTTTTGCTAACAGCAGCTTTCAGTACAGCCTCTCCTCACTTAACGATGGAGTTCTGTTCCTAAGACTACATTGTTAAATGAATTTGTCACTAAGTGAGGAGCATACCTTAATGGTAGTGGCTTTGTGTCAACCATCTTTGATATTGTTTTAATGTCAACTTTGTACCATTTAAAACATTTCTGGTATATTTTTAAATGTTTATACAGTAGTGTACTGTATATTGAAATAAACAGAATAGAGGAAATCAGCTCTAATATGCATTATTTAGGCATAAATACTGGTCAGAGGGCCTGTCGCAAGTCTGAGGTGTTGGTAAATGAGTACGTTGCTAAGTGAGGAGAGGCTGTATACACATTCTTCATTTATTGAGACTTCCTACAATATATTCACCACTCGCTAAGCTTAGGGTGAAAATATTTTAAGGCAAGTAATGCGTGTACAGTACAGTCTCTCCTCACTTAACGACAGAGTTCTGTTCCTAAGACCATGTCGGTAAACAAATTCATCACTAAGCAAGGATCATACTAGAATGGTAGTAGGTTTGTGTCACCTATCTTTGATATTGTTTTAATGTCACCTTTGCACCATTTACAACATTTTTAGTATATTTTTAAATGTTTAATATATTTATAGATGGGGTTGTAAGAGAAGTAAATGCGAGGGTCTTGGCAAGAGGCGTGGAGTTAAAAGATAAAGAATCACACACAAAGTGGGAGTTGTCACAGCTGCTCTTTGCTGATGACACTGTGCTCTTGGGAGATTCTGAAGAGAAGTTGCAGAGATTGGTGGATGAATTTGGTAGGGTGTGCAAAAGAAGAAAATTAAAGGTGAATACAGGAAAGAGTAAGGTTATGAGGATAACAAAAAGATTAGGTGATGAAAGATTGAATATCAGATTGGAGGGAGAGAGTATGGAGGAGGTGAACGTATTCAGATATTTGGGAGTGGACGTGTCAGCGGATGGGTCTATGAAAGATGAGGTGAATCATAGAATTGATGAGGGAAAAAGAGTGAGTGGTGCACTTAGGAGTCTGTGGAGAACAAAGAACTTTGTCCTTGGAGGCAAAGAGGGGAATGTATGAGAGTATAGTTTTTACCAACGCTCTTATATGGGTGTGAAGCTGGGTGATGAATGTTGCAGCGAGGAGAAGGCTGGAGGCAGTGGAGATGTCATGTCTGAGGGCAATGTGTGGTGTGAATATAATGCAGAGAATTCGTAGTTTGGAAGTTAGAGGAGGTGCGGGATTACCAAAACTGTTGTCCAGAGGGCTGAGGAAGGGTTGTTGAGGTGGTTCGGACATGTAGAGAGAATGGAGCGAAACAGAATGACTTCAAGAGTGTATCAGTCTGTAGTGGAAGGAAGGCGGGGTAGGGTCGGCCTAGGAAGGGTTGGAGGGAGGGGTGTAAAGGAGGTTTTGTGTGCGAGGGGCTTGGACTTCCAGCAGGCATGCGTGAGCGTGTTTTGATAGAGTGAATGGAGACAAATGGTTTTTAATACTTGACGTGCTGTTGGAGTGTGAGCAAAGTAACATTTATGAAGGGATTCAGGGAAACCGGCAGGCCGGACTTGAGTCCTGGAGATGGGAAGTACAGTGCCTGCACTCTGAAGGAGGGGTGTTAATGTTGCAGTTTAAAAACTGTAGTGTAAATCACCCTTCTGGCAAGACAGTGATGGAGTGAATGATGGTGAAAGTTTTTCTTTTTTGGGCCACCCTGCCTTGGTGGGAATCGGCCGGTGTGATAATAAAAAAAAAAAATAAAAAAATTTTAAATGTTTATACAGTAGTGTACTATATATTGTAATAAACAGAATAGAGAAAATCAGCTCTAATATACATTACAGCCTCTCCTCACTTAACGATGGAGTTCCATCCCTAAGACCACGTCATTAAACGAATTCGTTGGAAAGTGAGGAGCATACTACTATGGTAGTGAGTTTGTGTCAACCATCTTTGATATTGTTTTAGCCCTTTGACTGTCGCGGCCGTATATATACGTCTTACGAGGTACCGTGTTTGACATATATACAGTGGACCCTCGACCAGCGATATTAATCCGTTCCTGAGAGCTCATCGTTAATCGAAATTATCGTTAGTCGAGTTAATTTTCCCCATAAGAAATAATGGAAATCAAATTAATCTGTGCAAGACACCCAAAAGTATTGAAAAAAAAATTTTTTTACCACATGAAATATTAATTTTAATACTGAGTATACCAGGAAAAGTATACGGTAGGGTTATAATTGAAAGAATTAGAGGTAAGACAGAATGTAGGATTACGGATGAGCAGGGAGGCTTCAGAGTGGGTAGGGGATGTGTAGATCAAGTGTTTACATTGAAGTATATATGTGAACAGTATTTAGATAAAGGTAGGGAAGTTTTTATTGCATTTATGGATGTAGAAAAGGCATATGATAGTGGATAGAGGAGCAATGTGGCAGATGTTGCAAGTATATGGAGTAGGTGGTAAGTTACTAAATGCTGTTGAGGATAGTGAGGCTCAGGTTAGGGTGTGTAGAAGAGAGGGAGAATACTTCCTGGTAAAAGTAGGTCTTAGACAGGGATGTGTAATGTCACCATGGTTGTTTAATATATTTATAGATGGGGTTGTAAAAGAAGTAAATGCTAGGGTGTTCGGGAGAGGGGTGGGATTAAATTATGGGGAATCAAATTCAAAATGGGAGTTGACACAGTTACTTTTTGCTGATGATACTGTGCTTATGGGAGATTCTAAAGAAAAATTGCGAAGGTTAGTGGATGAGTTTGGGAATGTGTGTAAAGGTAGAAAGTTGAAAGTGAACATAGAAAAGAGTAAGGTGATGAGGGTATCAAATGATTTAGATAAAGAAAAATTGGATATCAAATTGGGGAGGAGTATGGAAGAAGTGAATGTTTTCAGATACTTGGGAGTTGACGTGTCGGCGGATGGATTTATGAAGGATGAGGTTAATCATAGAATTGATGAGGGAAAAAAGGGGAGTGGTGCGTTGAGGTATATGTGGAGTCAAAAAAACTTATCTATGGAGCAAAGAAGGGAATGTATGAAAGTATAGTAGTACCAACACTCTTATATGGATGTGAAGCTTGGGTGGTAAATGCACAGCGAGGAGACGGTTGGAGGCAGTGGAGATGTCCTGTCTAAGGGCAATGTGTGGTGTAAATATTATGCAGAAAATTTGGAGTGTGGAAATTAGGAGAAGGTGTGGAGTTAATAAAAGCATTAGTCAGAGGGCAGAAGAGGGGTTGTTGAGGTGGTTTGGTCATTTAGAGAGAATGGATCAAAGTAGAATGACATGGAAAGCATATAAATCTATAGGGGAAGGAAGGAGGGGTAGGGGTCGTCCTCAAAAGGGTTGGAGAGAGAGGGTAAAGGAGGTTTTGTGGGCGAGGGGCTTGGACTTCCAGCAAGTGTGCGTGAGCGTGTTAGTTAGGAGTGAAGGGAGACGAATGATACTTGGGACCTGACGATCTGTTGGAGTGTGAGCAGGGTAATATTTAGTGAAGGGATTCAGGGAAACCGGTTATTTTCATATAGTCGGACTTTAGTCCTGGAAATGGGAAGCACAATGCCTGCACTTTAAAGGAGGGGTTTGGGATATTGGCAGTTTGGAGGGATATGTTGTGTATCTTTATACGTATATGCTTCTAAACTGTTGTATTCTGAGCACCTCTGAAAAAACAGTGATAATTTGTGAGTGTGGTGAAAGTGTTGAATGACGATGAAAGTGTTTTCTTTTTGGGGATTTTCTTTCTTTTTTGGGTCACCCTGCCTCGTGGGAGACGGCCGACTTGTTGGAAAAAAAAAAAAAAACAAACTGAAGAAGACATGCACAGTTACATGACACTTACCTTTATTGAAGATCTGGTGATGATTGATGGGATGGGAGGAGGGGAGAGTGTTGATGGTGTTAGTGTTTAGAAGGGGAATCCCCTTCCATTAGGACTTGAGGTGGCAAGTCCTTTTTTGGGGTTACTTCCACTAGGACCAGCTTGAGTCACTGGACCTCTGTCACAACATATCTGTCCATAGAGGCCTGTACCTCCCATTCCTTTATGACATTCCTAAAGTGTTTCACAACATTGTCAGTGTCACAATTAAACACTTGTTCAGGTTTCAATTCTTCACTGTCTATGTACTCCTTGAATTCCTGCACATATTTTTCAGCTGCTTTTTGGTCTAAACTGGCAGCCTCACTATACCTTATCACACTATGTATGCCACTACGATTCTTAAATCTCTCAAACCAACCTTTGCTGGCCTTAAATTCACTCACATCACCACTAGTTGCAGGCATTTTTCTAATAAAATCCTCATGCAGCTTCCTAGCCTTTTCACATATGATCGCTTGAGAGATGCTATCTCCTGCTATCTGTTTTTCATTTATCCACACCAATAACAGTCTCTCAACATCTTCTATCACTTGCGATCTCAGTTTCGAAAACATAGTTGCACCTCTGGCAAGAACAGCTACCTTGATTGCCGTTTTCTTGGCCACAATAGTATCGATGGTTGATTGGGGTTTTGTGTACACCCTGGCCAGCTCAGAGACACGCACTCCACTTTCATACTTAGCAATGATCTCTTTCTTCATATCCATAGTAATTCTCACCCTTTTTGCTGTAGGGTTGGCACTAGAAGCTTTCTTGGGGCCCATGGTGACTTATTTTGCAGGTGCAATCACTAAAAAGGCTGTGATAATATGAAATGTTCCGATTGTATGCTTGGAAGCGACCGCGGTGGCTGGCTGGCTTGTAAACACTGGCCAGAAGTGGAGGCATCTCAAACGGAACAAATAGTGTTGGTCGAGTTTTTTAGCGCTATTCGAGGCAAAATTTTTGCGTTAAAATGTATCGCTGGTCAGATTTATCGTTAATCGATGCCATCGTTGGTCGAGGGTCCACTGTATACTCATAAATTCTAGCGGCTTCAAATCAAGGAGGAGAAAGCTGGTAGGCCCACATGTGAGAGAATGGGTCTGTGTTGTCAGTGTGCACCACATAAAAAAAATCCTGGAGCACGCAGTGCATAATGAGAAAAAAAAAAAACTCCGACCGTTTTTTTTTAATTAAAATACCGACTTTGTGGTTTATTTTCATATAGTATTTATGGTTGTATTCTCGTTTCTTGGTCTCATTTGATAGAATGGAAAACATTTTACAGAAAAACAGATGATTTTGATTGATTTTACTATAAAAAGAACCTGGAAATGGAGCTCAAAGTAGGGGAACTGTTTGATTTTTGCCGATGTTCAAAAGTAAACAAATGACATCATTGTCCAATAAATGTCCAACTAGCCATTCTAATATGCAGTCATGAATGGGTTGATGTTATTTATACAATTATTACAGTATTGGAGTAGTCTGCATAATAGTAAATCTTCTATTTTGTTTGAATAAAAATTCGAAATAGAAAGCAAGAGTAGTATCAGAGGGGCCTGGAGACATGACTGATGAACAAAGAAAATGTTATTTTAGAGCCAGGAATGTCTGCATTGTTCATTCTGGACCTTATTTTGAAATTATCATATTTTTTAATTTTCGTGAAATTGGTCAAATTGCAAATTTCTGACCACGTTATTGGGTAGTTAAAATTGGTAAATGGGCAGTTTCTTGTACTCAATCGATAGAAAAAACGGAGTTCTAAAGAAATAGCTATGAGTTTGGTTGACTGTAACAATGGAATTAGCCAAAAATAGGGCTCAAAGTGGGCGAAATCGCTGATTTGTAAATGTCGCTAAGGTCACTAACTTCGCGAGAGCGTAATTCCGTCAGTTTTCCATCAAATTTTTTTTTTGTCATTGCAATCGGGAAAAGATTCTCTATCATTTCATAAGAAATTTTTTTTTTTTTTTTTTTTGAAATTTTGCGACGCTCAGGATTGGGTGTTGCGACAGTCAAGGGGTTAATGTCACCTTTGCACCATTTATAACATTTCTGGTATATTTTTAAATGTTTATACAGTAGTGTACTGTATATTGAAATGAACAGAATAGAGGAAATCAGCTCTAATATAGGTTATTTAGGTATGAATACTGGTTAGAGAGCTCATTGTAAGTCCGAGGCATTGGTAATCTAGTACGTTGCTAAGTGAGGAGAGGCTGTATTTAGGTATGCATACTGGTCAGAGTACAGTTATGAGTAGAAACCAGTCTGGGGATGCTCGGTCTAACCTCTGCTCTGACTCCCACTCTGAGAGGATGACATCATTGAGTTGCAGTAACCCTGTTGGCAGGCGACTGTCTGATTTGTGTCATGGCATCAGTGAGCAGCCTGCACAAAGTATGATGTCACTTGACTGCTAGCCGCTCACTCCAGTTTCAGTGTAAGTTGCTATGACTCCTAGACCATGTGCCTGAGTAGTCCCTGCTACGAGACTCTCCAGCACCACTAAGCTGTGCTGTGCCGTGTTCCCTGCAAAGACTGCCCAGTGACAGTACCAATCGAGAAATGTCCTCCCGAGTTGTTTGCCAGAAATCCTGCCCAGTTGCCGAGTACTGATGATGCCTCACTTGAGGGCATCAACAGGTTGTGCCCCAGGTTGAGTGAACCCTGCAGCAACTACTCCACAATGACTGCTTCACCGCTCCAGACGAGACCGTACCCTGATAAACCATAGCTCAGCAGCAGCGATGTCTCCTGTGTTGCAGTATCTGTCCAGACGCAGGAAGGCATGCAGTGATGCCCGCCGAGGCTCACTGCCTTGGACCATGATATTTTAGAACACACCCCCCCTTTTTTTTTCTTCACTCCCTGGAGGAAGTTTTTTTTTTTTTTGTCCATGTCCACATATATATACAGCCCCTCCTCACTTAGTGATGTACTCGTTTACTGATGACTCAGACTTACGACCAGTATTCACACCTAAATAATGTATATTAGAGCTGATTTTCTCTATTCTGCTTATTACAATGTACAGTACACTACTGTATATACATTTAAATATATACAGCAAGGCCTTACTTATATGGCAGGTTAGGTTCCAGGCTACCGCCGTAAAGTGAAAATCGCTGTAAAGTGAAACACCCTTTTTGCCCCCTTATAAATGCATACAAATACAGTGGTCCCTCGCTTTTCGTAGTTCTTGGCAATCGTAAATTTTGCCAATCATAGGGGTATTTTCGTATAAACATGGACTCGCTTTTCATAGGTTGACTCACGAATAGTAGTTCGTCTGGGACGCATACGCACGGTGTGAGCTGGGGCGGCCTCCCTACCCAGCCAGTCTGGCATTGTTTACCAGTGAATGAAGGTCCCCTCAAGTGCTCCTACGAAATATTTCATAATATTCCACTCATTTTAGTGCTTGCAATTACTAAATAAGCTACCATGGCTCCAAAGAAAGCTCCTAGTGCCAAGCCTGTGGTAAAGAAGGTGAGAAATATGTACAGTGACAGTCTTGGGCCATTTTAAGGAAGTGTTAAAGAGACGCCAGAAACAGAGCTCTCTCCACAGTTACTTTGCGAGACAGGACTAGAGTGACTCTCAAGGTGGTCCTAGTGGCATTAAGAAACAGAGAAGAGAAGTAACCCCAGAGAAGCAATTGGTACCTGAGGTGTTGCTGGAAGGGGATTCCTCTTCCAAACTGTAAACAATCCAATCTCTCTCTTCCTCCAGTCTCTCATACACTAAGAAGAATCTCCAATAAAGGTAAGTGTTATGCTGTT
>NC_069456.1:21965829-22000829 GCF_026875155.1 Cherax quadricarinatus | reverse complement strand
GGCCTATTTACAGTGGAATATCCGCGGCCTCAGGGGTAATCGAGGTGAGCTTCAGATGTTGCTTTCCAGGTTTTCCCTAGTTGGTGTTTGCTTACAAGAACCAAAATTACACTCTGCAGTTTTCCAACCTATCTCAGGCTATAATTTATTGTATTCTTCGGATCCTTTCTCAGATGGGACCTTTAACGAAAGTGCCCTTCTTCTATGCAATGATATTCCGTACTGTCAACTATTTGTCCATACCTCGCTGCATTACACTGCAGCTCGTATCCACTTGAATAAGTGGTTTACAATATGTTCTTTATATCTCTCTTTCTCGGGCATTATGTAGCCCCTATTTTGCCTTTCTTGTTTCATCCTTACTGCCACCACTTCTGTTACTTGGCGATTTTAATGCCCACCATTTCCTCTGGGGGGGGTCTCATTGTGATGCGCGTGACATTCAGTTGGAGGCTTTTCTCGCTTCTCACCCCGTCCATGTTTTAAATACGGGTACCCCCACCCATTTTGATCCTCATACTCACACTCTTGCATCGATCTCTCGGTCTGCTCTTCCTCCACTGCACTAGACTTCGCCTGGTCTGTTCTACTGGACTTAAATGACAGTAATCACTTTCCAATCATTATTACTTCTTTTTCATGTTCACCATCTCTTCGTAGCCCTCGCTGGCAATTTGATTGAACAAATTGGGACCTTTACTCGCAGCTAACTGCTGTTAGTGAAGTTCCTTCTTCATCCTCCATTGATGAACTTTTACACCTCTTCTCGACATCAGTTTTAACCGCAGCTTCTCATTCTATCTCCCAAACTTCAGGCAAGCATTCTCAGAAGTGTGTGCTATGGTGGTCTCCTGCCTGTACTTGGGCAGTACGTTTGAAATGCGCTGCGTGGGGCAGGTACCGGTACAATAGAATCACAGAGAGACTTCTTGATTTTAAGCAGAAGCGAGTGGTCGCTCGCCGTGTTATCTGTGATGCTAAACGCATTAGATTGCGAGATTGTTTCCACCATCACCTCGGCTTCCTCTGAGTGCAGTCTGGAAAAAAGTATGGAAACTAAGTGGTAAATAATCTTCTGACCCGGCTCCTGTTTTGCAGGTTGCTGGTGTTGATATAGCAAACCCTCTTGATGTTGCCATTGAAATTGGCAATCATCTGGTCTGTATTTCTCAGGGGCTTCATCTATGCCCCTCGTTTCTTTCCTCAAAGTTTGCCAGAGAGTTAGCACCCTTGGACTTCTTCTCACATTGAAGAACCATATAATGTGCCTTTTACACTTCAGGAACTGGAGGCGACACTCTCCACTTGCCGATCATCGGCAGCTGGGCCTGACAACATTCATATTCGGATGTTACAACATTTACATCAATCAACCCTTGTAGTCCTCTTACACCTCTTCAATCTTATTTGGTCACAAGGAGTTCTTCCCCAGCTGTGGAAATCTGCCATTGTTCTCCCTTTCCGCAAGCCGGGTGCTACGGGACATGATGCCTCCCACTATCTTCCCATTGCTCTTACTAGTGCAGTTTGCAAAGTGATGGAACGTCTGGTAAATTGATGTTTAGAGAGACAACAGTCTCTCCACTAGTCAATATGGCTTTCGTAAGGGCCGTTCTACCATAGACCCCTTACTATGCTTTGATACGTATGTTCGTAATGCCTTTGTGAATAACCACTCGGTTACTTCCATATTTTTTGACCTCGAGAAGGCATATGATACAACTTGGAGGCATAATATTTTGGCCCAAGCCCACTCCTTAGGCCTCCGAGGCAATCTACCATCCTTCCTTAAAAGCTTTTTAACTGACAGACATTTCCATGTTTGGGTTAATAATGTGCTCTCCCTGGACTTTGTCCAAGTTGAGGGTGTCCCTCAGGGATGTGTTCTGAGCACAACACTTTTTCTCCTTGCTATAAATGATTTGGCCTCTAGTCTTCCATCCAATATTTGGTCATCACTCTATGTTGATGACTTCGCTAAAGCTTGTGCAGGCGCCGACTGTCACCTCATTACAGTTTCTCTCCAGCATGCGGTCGACCGTGTTTCCAATTGGGCCACCACGCATGGGTTTAAATTTTCCAGTACCAAAACTCGCCAAAAAAACTTTCACTAGACGCTCTGTCATCGCCGATCCTCCTTTGTACCTCTGTGGCTCACGTATCCCTGAACTTTATACAGTCAGGTTTCTAGGCCTTCTCATTGATCGTAGGTTATCCTGGAAACCTCACATTACTTCTCTGAAGGCAACTTGTCACAACCGGCTGAACCTTCTTGAAACCCTTGCTCATCTTTCATGGGGAGCTGATCGTCGAACTCTCCTTCGCCTACATTCAGCCTTCATTTTATCAAAGCTCGATTATGGTGATCAGATCTATTCAGCGGCTTCTCCCGCTACTCTCTCTAGCCTTAATCCCATCTATCACCAGGGATTATATTTGTGCCTTGGTGCTTTTCGCCCTTTCCCCTGTTGAGAGCCTCTATGCAGAAGCGAATATTCCACACTTGTCCGATCGCCGCGATGCCCATTGCCTTTGCTACTATGTTTGCTCTCATGATCTTCGCATCCTTCCATATATAGTCACTGATGTTAGTAGACATTCTCTATTTGTTCGTCGCCCCTGTTTGCTCCGTCCCTTTTCTCTTCGACTACATTCACTCTTGCCTTCCCTTCAATTACCACCCTTCTATGTTCATGTAGTATCTCACTTTTCCCTGCCCTCCTGGGAAGTTCCAGCTGTCCAAGTCTGTTCTTTTTCACTCCCTTGCGCGAAAGCCCAACTGCCTATGGTAGCTTCCCGCTCTCTTTTTCTTGACCACTTCCGCTCTCATTCTCATGCCATTGCAGTGTACACAGATGGCTCTAAGTCTTCTGATGGAATCGGATTCGCAGCAGTGTTTCCGGACAGTGTTGTGCGAGGACATTTACTATCCTCGGCTAGCATTTTTACAGCTGAATTTTATGCCATTCTTGCAGCACTTATCCATATTGCATCTATGCCTGTCATCATTTGTGGTTGTCTCAGACTCCCTTAGTGCTCAACAGGCTATATGAAAATTTGATACACCTCACCCCCTAGTCCTCTGTATCCAACTTTGGCTACGCCGTATCTCTACCAAGCATAAAGATATTGTTTTTTGTTGGGTCCCTGGTCATGTTGACGTACAGGGCAATGAACAATCACACTGCTGTGCGGTCAGCAGTACATGACCTACCAGTTTCATATAGAGGTGTTCCATTTACGGACTATTTTGCTGTAATAGCTACCCACCTTCACACCCGTTGGCAACAACGTTGGTCTAATCTACTCGGTAACAAACTTCATTCTATTAAACCGAGTATAGGTTACTGGCCATCTTCTTGTCATCAGTGTTGAGGTTGGGAGACTACTCTCTCCTGTCTTCGCATTGGCCACACTCGTCTTACTCATGGGTATCTCATGGAGAGGCACCCTGTTCCTCTCTGTGAGATGTGTCAGGTTCCAGTATCGGTTAGCCACATTCTGTTAGACCTCCCTCTCTATCAATGAGCACGCAGAATTTACCTCCAATGTCATCTCCGCTCTACTATCTCTTTTCCTTCCCTTCTTGCTGATGGATCCTACTTTAATCTTGACTCTCTCATTGACTTCTTGACAACAACTGACTTACTCCACAAACTCTGATGACGATGCCTTTCACACTCCCCTCAGCCCTTTCTACCTGAATCTCTTGCTACTCTCTACCCCTGTCCTATCCACTGCCCCGCTGTTCTCTGTACCCTACTAATTATCCCTCTCCCTTTTGCCACCTGATGCCCCTGCTTCCTTCCTACCCTGCAGCGCTGTATAGCCCTTATGGTTTAGCGCTTCTTTTTGATTATAATAATAATAATCATCTTTATATGTTATGTATTGTGTTTATTATATAATTTTGAAAAAAATATCATGGATGGATTAATGAATATATGTACACCTATCATCTGACTTACGACCTGCTCGACATGTGACCACTCGACTTACGACCGTGTTTTGTATGCCAAATTTCTGGGAAATAAACAACTGTTTGTGATGTACAGTGTTTATCCTAAACCTTGCAGTATAAAACACAGTACTAACAGCATAAAAAGCAAAGTAGAAAATGAAATACCAGAATAAAACAATAAAATAGTCATTACAAAAATGTGATGTCGATATTCAGTAGTAAGGTTCGACTTGCGTCCATTTTGACTTACGACCGGTTGGTCAGAACCAAGCTCGGTCATAAGTCGGATGGTAGGTGTATATTAAAGTAACATGCGCGACATTTAATGAGACTCGATTATTATTATTATTTCTAATATGGCGTCACTTGTGCAAGTCATCTTGCTACCACATCTCATATTTGTTTATTTATTCTACTGCGGGGTGTATTTGTCATCTTTATACGTTATGCATCGTGTTTATTATATAATTTTGAAAAAATATCATAGATGGATTAATGAAAATATGTATTATGTCTCAAGACATAAGACACACTGATTTTAATGTGTACCTGCATGCCAGCTCAGTATGTAAGTTTATTTAGGTACAGGTATACATAAGTATAGTTATCAAAGTATATATAAAATATGAAATAACTTTTAAAAACACTTGAAATTTTGGAGTTTCCAGACATAATGGAGAGACTTAGTGCTTACGGATCTCAGAGAGAATGTAAACAAACCAGGTGGGGCACGGTGACCGTATTAGAAAGTCAGGTGGGAGGGCCATATAGAGAGTTTTGGTCATAATTTGAAATTACCATATTAGCAGAATGCCGTAAAGTGAAACGCCGTAAAGCGGGGCCCTACTGTACCAGAAATATTATAAACGGTGCGAAGGTGACATTAAAACAATATCAAAGATGGTTGACACAAACCCACTACCATTATAGTATGCTGCTCATTAGTGATGAATTTGTTTACTGACATGGTCTTGGTAATGGAATTCTGTCGTTGAGTCAGGAAAGACTGTACAGTATATGTTTTTATTTTGTGTTCTGTGCCCTATTCCTGCAAGAGAGAGACTTGAGATTTTTTCAGTCACTTGACATGGTCGAGGACAACCGTGAATAACGCAGCTGAGCAAAATGTAGACAGTAAGCCTACATGCTTAGTTCTTGTAGTCCCCTCTAGAGTTACTGCATGGGCCTACCAAGCTCAGCCCTCACCACGCCTTCCCTGCCTCACTCTCCCACCAGGCAGCCTAAAGTCAATAACCCTATTCCTCTCTCTCACAGTTGGGCCTTGGCCCTCTGGGCTGCCATAACACACTGCCTGTGTAGAAGAACACAAAGTAAGAAGCCTTTGAAGTCTTATCATTCACCACTACCAGACATACAAAATACTCATTACAGTGGACCCCCACATACCGATGGCCTTACATAACGTTAAATCCGCATACCGATACATTTTATCGCTAAGATTTTGCCTCGCATACCTCTAAAAAACCCGCTCAACGCTGTTCGTCCGAGACGCGTCTAATGTGCGGCCTTAGCCAGCCTCACATGTTCCGCCGGTGGCATTGTTTACCAGCCAGCCTCCGCGGTAACATCCAAGCATACAATCGGAACATTTCGTATTATTACAGTGTTTCTGGTGATTTTATCTGCAAAATAAGTGACCATGGGCCCCAAGAAAGCTTCTAGTGCCAACCCTACAGGAATAAGGGTGAGAATTACAATAGAGATGAAGAAAGAGATCATTGATAAGTATGAAGTGGAGTGCGTGTCTCGAGCTGGCCAGGTTGTATAGTAAACCCCAATCAACCATCGCTACTATTGTGGGCAACAAAAAGGCAATCAAGGAAGCTGTTCTTGCCAAAGGTTTAACTGTGTTTTCTAAACAGAGATCGCAAGTGATGGAAGATGTTGAGAGACTGTTATTGGTGTGGATAAATGAGAAACAGATAGCAGGAGATAGCATCTCTCAAGTGATCATAAGTGAAAAGGCTAGGAAGTTGCATGAGGATTTAATTAAAAAAATGCCTGCAACTAGTGATGATGTGAGTGAATTTAAGGCCAACAAAGGTTGGTTTGAGAGATTTAAGAGGCGTAGTGGCATACATAGTGTGATAAGGCATGGTGAGGCTGCCAGTTCGGACCACAAAGCAGCTGAAAAAATATGTGCAGGAATTCAAGGAGTACATAGAAAACTGAAGGACTGAAACCTGAACAAGTGTTTAATTGTGATGAAACAGGCTGTTTTGGAAGAAAATGCCAAGCAGGATCTACATTACTCAGGAGGAAAAGGCACTCCCAGGACATAAGCCTATGAAAGACAGGCTTACTCTGTTGATGTGTTCCAATGCTACTGGTGATTGCAAAGTGAAGCCTTTATTATTGTATCACTCTGAAACTCCCAGACCGTTCAGGCAAAAGAATGTCCTCAAGGAAAATTTGTGTGTGCTGTGGAGGGCAAACAGTAAGGCATGGGTCACTAGGGACTTTTTCTATGACTGGTTACACCATGCATTTGCTCCCAATGTGAAAGATTACCTAACTGAAAAGAAATTAGAACTTAAGTGCCTCTGGTGTTAGACAATGCCCCTGGTCATCCTACAGACGTGGCAGAGTGACTTTATGGGGACATGAAATTCATTAAGGTGAAGTTTTTGCCTCCTAATACCACTCCTCTCCTGCAGCCCATGGACCAGCAGGTTATTGCAAACTTCAAAAAACTGTACACAAAAGCTCTGTTTGAAAGGTGCTTTGTAGTGACCTCAGAAACTCAACTGACTCTAAGAGAGTTTTGGAGAGATCACTTTAATATCCTCAATTGTGTAAACCTTATAGGTAAGGCTTGGGAGGGAGTGACTAAGAGGACCTTGAACTCTGCTTGGAAGAAACTGTGGCCAGAATGTGTAGACCAAAGGGATTTTGAAGGGTTTCAGGCTAACCCTGAGAATCCTATGCCAGTTGAGGAATCCATTATGGCATTGGGAAAGTCCTTGGGGTTGGAGATTAGTGGGGATGATGTGGAAGAGTTGGTGGAGGAGGACAATGAAGAACTAACCATGATGAGCTGATAGATCAGCTTCAACAGCAAGAGGCCAGACCTGAGGAAAACTGGTTCGAAGGAGGGGAGAGAGAAATTGAAGAAATTGCCTACTACAAAGATTAAGGAAATCTGTGCAAAGTGGCTTGAAGTGCAAACCTTCATGGATGAAAATCACCCTCACACAGCTATTGCAAGCCGTGCTGGTGACTATTACACTGACAATGTTGTGAAACACTTTAGGGAAGTCATAAAGGAACGAGAGGTACAGGCCACTATGGACAGATATGTTGTGCGACAAAACTCCAGTGACTCTGAAGCTGGTCCTAGTGGCATTAAAAGAAGAAGGGAAGTAACCCCAGAAAAGGACTTGACACCTCAAGTTCTTAATGGAAGGGGATTCCCCTTCTAAACACTAACACTCTCTCCTCCTCCCATCCCATCAATCATCACAGATCTTCAATAAAGTAAGTGTCATGTAATTTTGCATGCCTTTTTCAGTTTGTGTGTATTAAAATTAATATTTCATGTGGTTAAAATTTTTTTTTTTCATACTTTGGGGTGTCTTGCACGGATTAATTTGATTTCCATTATTTCTTATGGGGAAAATTCATTCGCATAACGATAATTTCGCATAACAATGAGCTCTGTTGCACGGATTAATATCGCTATGCGGGGGTCCACTGTAATATAGTACATTTTTTCATAATTTTTTTTGAAGACTGGCCGTCTCCCACTGAGGTAGTGACTTGACAAAGAGAACACCTGCCCTGCCAATCATTGTCACTCTTGTTAGAAGGGTGCTGACATCACAGTTCAGGTGACCCTCAAAACCATAACATTCCCATGCCTCCTTCAGAGTGCAGGCACTGTGCCTCCCGTCTTCAAAACTCAAGTCTAACCAGTTTCCTGAATCACTTCATAAAAGCTACCTTGCTCACACTCCAACAGCACATCAAATCATAAACAACCACTTGCATCAACTCATTTTGAATTTTCTTTACAGGTGACGAATAGTGCATCTGAAACTAAAGCAACAATTAATGCAGTTTTTGACAGCTTCATTGCTGCTGTGAATGAAAGTGTCAACACAAGGCGTAGGAAGCTTTTGGATGAGGTCAAGGAGGTGAGTGTGTTGATTTTTTTATTATAAATACTATATTGTTTCCATTACTCTTACGTTAACCTTTCCTTAACCCTTTCACTGTTGGTGCCGTATAGGTATGGCTTACGAGCCAGTGTTGGTGACGTACAGGTTTCCCTCCACATTCGCAAGGGTTTGGGGATCAAGAACCTCACGAATGTTGAAAAATCGCGACTGTTTGGTACACATGTATATTGTAGGGAAATATAATAATAGCATTTACTTAGCCTAACAATACTGCTTCCTTAACCTATTGAACCATGAACAATCATAAAACACACAAAGTATTGTAAAATATTGTACTAGTGCCAGCCCATTGGTAAAGAAGGTGAGAAAAAGTATAGAATTCAAGAAAGAACTCGTACCAAAGTGGAGGAGGAAGAGAGAGGGGAGAATGTGCCTTTTTCAGTGATTCTACGATATGTATGATACTAAAGCAGCACAAGTCAATAAAGGCTATAGTGCCAGTCAGCGATGAAGTGTAGCATTAACAGTGTAGGAAGTAGGTTAAGCAATTAATTGATAGAAAAAGGATAGCACAAACCTAACTCCTTCAGTGTTGTTAGTTATATGGGGTGACTGACAACACTGCCGTCTCTACCATCTCTGCTGCTGCCATCACCACCACTATGTAAGGCTTATGCTCTCAGTGGCCCTTATACATCCAACAGCGATGACACAGCAACACTAGTGACATACTTGATGACATATTATATTCGTTCCAGATTATATGTCATGTTTCTATGTTATTAATATTGTTTATTATGTCATATTAGATGAATTGTGATAGATAAGCTGTAGAGCTGATATTAGTGTCATATTGAAGGAATATCTTTTCCTATCCCTAAACAAACTCTGCCACCCCCACAATTCCTAACATATGTAATGACATATTTTAAATATGACTGGGTGGCTGGGCATTTACGAATGTTTGAATCCCACGAAAGTGGAACTCACAAATTTGGGGGGAGACCTGTATTAGTACGCCAAAATTCTAGCGGTTTCAAATCTAGCAGGAGAACGCTGGTAGACCTACGTGTGAGAGAATAGGTCTGCATGACGGTCTAGTGACGGCCTTCGAAAGGCCGTCACTAAATGACAGTGAATACCACAACAATGTGGGAATGGCCGCCTCCACTTGTAACACAATGACATGCTATTTTATTCATTCTAGAGTATATGTCAGGTTTCTATGTTATTTATATTGTTTATTATGCATATTAGATGAATTGTGATAGATAAATAAGCCGTAGAGTTGATATTAGCTTTATATTGAAAGTATGTTCAGGTGCCAGTACTGAACGAATTTGTTCCCATAAGGAATATTGTGAATTAGATTAGTCCATTTCAGACCCCCAAACATACACTACAAATGCACTTGCATAAATACTTACATAATTGGTTGCATTGGGAGCTGATTGTAAACCGGGGGTCCACTGTATATACGTTACACATTATGTTGGTCTCACAGGCCACAAAAGTTACTTGAGAGTGCAAAAGGAGAGCAGATGATAGAGTGGGAGAGGCACTGTCAAGAAATTTTAATGAAAATAAGAAAAAATTTTGGAGTGAGTTAAACAAGTTAAGAAAGCCTAGGGAAAATATGGATTTGTCAGTTAAAAACAGAGTAGGGGAGTTAGTAGATGGGGAGATGGAGGTATTGGGTAGATGGCGAGAATATTTTGAGGAACTTTTAAATGTTAAGGAAGAAACAGAGGCAGTAATTTCATGCACTGGTCAGGGAGGTATACCATCTTTTAGGAGTGAAGAAGAGCAGAATGTAAGTGTGGGGGAGGTACGTGAGGCATTACGTAAAATGAAAGGGGGTAAAGCAGCTGGAACTGATGGGATCATGACAGAAATGTTAAAAGCAGGGGGGGATATAGTGTTGGAGTGGTTGGTACTTTTGTTTAATAAATGTATGAAAGAGGGGAAGGTACCTAGGGATTGGCGGAGAGCATGTATAGTCCCTTTATATAAAGGGAAAGGGGACAAAAGAGACTGTAAAAATTATAGAGGAATAGCTTATTGAGTATACCAGGGAAAAGTGTATGGTAGGGTTATAATTGAAAGAATTAGAGGTAAGACAGAATGTAGGATTGCGGATGAGCAAGGAGGTTTCAGAGTGGGTAGGGGATGTGTAGATCAAGTGTTTACATTGAAGCATATATGTGAACAGTATTTAGATAAAGGTAGGGAAGTTTTTATTGCATTTATGGATTTAGAAAAGGCATATGATAGAGTGGATAGAGGAGCAATGTGGCAGATGTTGCAAGTATATGGAATAGGTGGTAAGTTATTAAATGCTGTAAAGAGTTTTTATGAGGATAGTGAGGCTCAGGTTAGGGTGTGTAGAAGAGAGGGAGACTACTTCCCGGTAAAAGTAGGTCTTAGACAGGGATGTGTAATGTCACCATGGTTGTTTAATATATTTATAGATGGGGTTGTAAAGGAAGTAAATGCTAGGGTGTTCGGGAGAGGGGTGGGATTAAATTTTGGGGAATCAAATTCAAAATGGGAATTGACACAGTTACTTTTTGCTGATGATACTGTGCTTATGGGAGATTCTAAAGAAAAAATTGCAAAGGTTAGTGGATGAGTTTGGGAATGTGTGTAAAGGTAGAAAGTTGAAAGTGAACATAGAAAAGAGTAGGTGATGAGGGTGTCAAATGATTTAGATAAAGAAAAATTGGATATCAAATTGGGGAGGAGGAGTATGGAAGAAGTGAATGTTTTCAGATACTTGGGAGTTGACGTGTCGGCGGATGGATTTATGAAGGATGAGGTTAATCATAGAATTGATGAGGGAAAAAAGGTGAGTGGTGCTTTGAGGTATATGTGGAGTCAAAAAACGTTATCTATGGAGGCAAAGAAGGGAATGTATGAAAGTATAGTAGTACCAACACTCTTATATGGGTGTGAAGCTTGGGTGGTAAATGCAGTAGCGAGGAGACGGTTGGAGGCAGTGGAGATGTCCTGTTTAAGGGCAATGTGTGGTGTAAATATTTTAAAAGAAAATTCGGAGTGTGGAAATTAGGAGAAGGTGTGGAGTTAATAAAGTATTAGTCAGAGGGCAGAAGAGGGGTTGTTGAGGTGGTTTGGTCATTTAGAGAGAATGGATCAAGTAGAATGACATGGAAAGCATAAAAAATCTATAGGGGAAGGAAGGCGGGGTAGGGGTCGTCCTCGAAAGGGTTGGAGAGAGGGGGTAAAGGAGGTTTTGTGGCAAGGGGCTTGGACTTCCAGCAAGCGTGCGTGAGCGTGTTAGATAGGAGTGAATGGAGACGAATGGTACTTGGGACCTGACGATCTGTTGGAGTGTGAGCGGGTAATATTTAGTGAAGGGATTCAGGGAAACCGGTTATTTTCATATAGTCGGACTTGAGTCCTGGAAATGGGAAGTACAATGCCTGCACTTTAAAGGAGGGGTTTTGGGATATTGGCAGTTTGGAGGGATATGTTGTGTATCTTCATATGTGTATGCTTCTAGACTGTTGTATTCTGAGCACCTCTGCAAAAACAGTGATAATGTGCGAGTGTGGTGAAAGTGTTGAATGATGATGAAAGTATTTTCTTTTTGGGGATTTTCTTTCTTTTTTGGGTCACCCTGCCTCGGTGGGAGATGGCCGACTTGTTGAAAAAAAAAAAAAAAATTAAAAAATAAAATAAATGTAAAAATAATATTACTGAGGGAATCTCAGAACGAGGTGAGGAGTCCACACGCACAACCTGGCTATGGGAAAGAGGTAATTGGCCAGCCCTTTGCTCTGAGCTCGCCACCACCGACTGGAATGCTCTTCTCCAAGGGGATATTGACAACCAAGTGAAAGCCTTCACTGGACACATCCTTAATCTACAACAAGAACACATTCCTCACCGGCAATATGTGACGAAGCCTACAGATCAGCCTTGGTTTGGCTTTCGTTGTAGAGAGGCTGCTACTGCTAAGTACAAAGCATGGCGAAGCTATAAGAGACATCCTACCACCTATAACAGGAACTTGCACATGCAAGCCTGTAGGCATATGGGTGATGTTCAAAAGTGGGCCATTGCTAAATGGGAGGTGGACACTAAAAGAAAGTTAGCATCAGGTAGGGTAGGCTCCAAAACCTGGTGGGTCCTGGTCAAGGACAGACAAGGTTATCTGCCTGATGAACTTATTCCACCTCTAATCGACAGGATGGGACCACCTCTACTAGTAGTCAAGAGAAGGCGGACCTCTTTGCTGAACACTTGCTACCAAAATGCAAGTTCCTGATCCAGCAAGGGACCCTCCTTGGCTAGCTGCAAGAATTGTGTCAAAACCGTCAGTGGGGACAATAGGCAGGAGGAGGTGCATTTCCTACTTAAATCGCTTGACCAAGAAAAGACTGTGGGCCAGACAAGTTGAGCCCAAGATTGTTGAGAAGATGTGCAGACCTGCTAGCAGCACCTCTAACTCGCATCTTTCAGCACTGCCTAGTACAGTGTAAATGGCCCTCTCTATGGAAAGAGGCGAATGTAGTCCCTGTTCACAAAAAGAAGAGCAGAGCAGAAATCAGCAACTACAGACCAGTGTCACTCCTGTCAATCACTGGTAAGATCTTGAGACAATAATCTCAAGACAAATGACAGAGTTTTTTGACTACCACTCACTACTTTGTGATCGTCAATATGGCTTCAGGAAAGGTTACTCTGCTGCTGATCTGTTGTTAAACCTCTCCACTAAGTGGCACCAGTCACTGGATGAATCCAAAGTCAGCTGTGTGGTAGCACTGGACATTGCTGGCGCTTTCGACCGGGTGTGGCACCAGGGCCTCTTAGCAAAACTTCAAGCACTGGGAATTGCAGGCTCTACACTGTCTCCTCAGTGACTACCTTCATGGTAGATCTCTAAGTGTAGTTCTCAATGGAACGGAATCAGCAAGACATCCTATTGGGCAAGTGTTCCACAAGGAAGCGTGCTGGGTCCATTGTTATGGAATGTCTACTTCAACGACCTTCTTCATCTCATCCCAGAATCACATGCATATGCAGACGACTGTACACTGACATTCACTTATCCAAGAGAAGAAATGCCAGCTGCTCTAAGCTACATCAATCACCAGCTGAGAGCTATATCAGCTTGGGGAAATAGATGGCAAGTAACATTTGCACCTGAGAAAACGCAAATGATGATCGTCTCTAGGCACCATGATGGTAATGCTGGTGCAGTAGTAAGGATGAATGGGAGGATGTTGGCACTGGAGAAGAAGTTGATATCCTTGGGGTGAAATTTGACTCCAAACTAACCATGAAGAACCATGTTGTAAATCTTGCAAACAAGGCAGCCAGGAAGCTTACAGCACTTCGCCGTATCTCCCATCTGCTTGACAGTAGGGGTTGCAAGATCCTGTACGAGGCACAAGTACGCTCGCACCTTGAGTATGCTCCGCTTTCTTGGTTTGCCTGCCCCCCTCTCATCTGCGACTGCTTGACAGAGTAGAGAACAGAGCAAGACGTCTCATCTCTCGCCTGGACCCATTCTGGATAGATCTGTCATTTCAGCAGAGCCTTCAACATAGGAGGGATGTGGGTGGCATTACTGTTATGTACAAGGCCAATATTGTCAAAATACCACACTTGGATCCACTTCGAGGACAGCGTGAAACAAGCTTTTATGCCACAAGACGGGCAGAAAGCAGCAACTTCACTCTGGCTGTACCCTTTTCCAGAACATCACTCCATCTGAGATCATACATACCCAGGATGACTCGAATATGGAACACATTCGTACAGGATAATGATGTCAACGAGATAGTCAGTTGATCAAATGAAAATGCTGGCCCACAGATGGCTCCAACTTCATCCTGTTTCCTACTTATATGTCTCATAACAATAAAAATGCTTTCAAATGAGCTGATGTAGGTAACAGCTCTTAGCTTGCCAATAAAGTTAGGAATCCTTAACCTGTAAATAGCTGTCAATAAAGCTAGGGATCCTTAACCTTGTCAAACCCTGTGTAAAAAAAAAAAAAAAAAAAAAAAAAAAAAAAAAAAAAAAGAGAGAGAAAGACAGAGAAGCAGACAGAAAGACAGATAAGCAGAGACAAAGATAGACAGATCCAGACAGACAAATAAACACAGACACAGACAGATAGACATGTTTATATGTAACAGTGAAAAACAAAGCCAAGGCAGTGCAATAAGTGTCACTCCACTGCTGCACTGTCAGTTGTGGAGTGACCCTCGTCTCATACAGTGCTTCAAGAAGTTTCATATATACTCCAGCATGTCTAAAACATTGGCGAGACCTATAAATAATTTGTATACATTTCTAGACAATAAAGTGGACCCTCAGATATCAGCCGTTCGTGTTATCGGCCAAATCGGTCATTGGCCAGTTTTTCGGCTCCTGGTGATTGGCCGTTATTTTGGTGATCAGCCGTTTCGGATGCATCCGTCTACTGGCTGGGGCTGCTTGCACGTCAGTCTGGCTGTGTCTCTCGGTGTGTGAGGAAGCTTCTGCTCATACATCCAAACATTTTGCTTGTTTTCCAATGTTTCTTGTGTTTTTTTTTTTTGCAGTGCAACTGCAAAATAAATAACCGTGGCTCCAAAGAAAGTTCCTAGTAAAGTTCCTGTTGTAAAGAAAGTGAGAAACACCATGGAATTGAAGTGTGAAGTGGTTGATAAATACGAGAGGTGTATGCGGGTGCTGGAACTTGCCAGGATATACTGGAAAAGCAAATCGACTATAACATCCATCCTGGCAAAGAAAGAACAAATCAAGGATGCTAAAGTTGTGAAAGGAGTAACTTTTATAACGAAACAAAGGTCACCGATAATGGAACAGATGGAAAAATTGTTGTTATTGTGGATTAAGGAAAAAGAATTAGTGGGAGACGGTATTGAACATTAAAATGGTATAAAATACCGACAGGTTGTTAGGTAAGACGCATATGCAACAGTTAGGTATCTTTATTATGAAACGTTTCGCCTACTGTGTAGGCGAAACGTTTCATAATAAAGATACCTAACTGTTGGAGACGGTATTGTTGAATCTATTATTTGTGAGAAGGCAAAGCAGTTACATGAGGATCTTCTATGGAAAACTCCTGGATTAAGTGCTTCTAATAGTGAATTTAGGGCCAGCAAAGGGTGGTTTGAGAGATTCAAGAAGCATAGTGGCATACAGTGTTGTAAGGCATGGAGAGGCTGCAAGTTCTGACAAAAAAGCGGCTGAAAAGTACGAAACGGAGTTAAAGGACTCTGTAAAGGCTAAAACAATTAAAACCCCAACAAGTGTTCAGTTGTGACAAAACAGGCCTGTTTTGGAAGAAAATGCCAAACAGGACCTACATAACACAGGAGGGAAAAGGCACTGCCAGGATACAACCCTATGACAGACAGGTAACTCTCTTGCTCTGTGGTAATGCTAGTGAGGATTTTAGAGTGAAGCCTTTACTTTTTTTATCATTCAGAAAACCCAGTGTTCAAGAAAAGCTTTTGTCTTTTAAGAATAGATTGTGTGTGATGTGGAAAGCTAATCAAAAGGCATAGGTCACAATGCAAATTCTCAGGTGGGTGAATGAGGGTGTTTGGCCCAAGTGAAAAAAAAATTGCCCCCTGGAAAAGAAATTGCCACTCAAGTGCTCCTGATATGGACAGTGCTCCTGCACATCCTCCAAGGACTTGGAAGACCAAGTGTTTAGGGACTTGATTTTTCATAAAAGTGAAGTTTCTTGCCTCCTAACCATTTCCTCTCCCCCACCCCATGGACCAGCATGTCATTTCTAACTTCAAAAAACTCTACACAAAAGCAGTGTTTGAAAAGTTGCTTTGAAGTGACCTCGGGACACTTGGCTGACCCTAAGAGAGTTCTGGAAAGATTACTTCACTATCCTCAATTGCATAAGCTTTATAGGTAAGGCTTGGGAGGGAGTGACTTCCAGGACTTTGAACTCTGCTTGGAGAAAATTGTGGCCAGGTTGTGTCCAAGAGAGGGATTTTGAAGGGTTTTAGGCGGGGCCCTAACCCTGCTGACCCTGTGGTCTGTATTGTGGCACTGGGGAAGTCCGTGGGGTTGGAGATGAATGGCAAGGATGTGGAAGAGTTGGTGAAGGACCACAGAGAAGAGCTAACCACTGAAGAGCTGCAAGAGCTTCAACTCGAATAGCAACAGATTGCAGCTGAGGAACTTGCTTCAGAGGAGGAGGCAGAGGGAGTGAAGGAGGTGCCTTCTTCAGAGATTAAAGAGGTGTGTGCAATGTGGACTAGGTGTAAGCTTTTGTAGAAAAACACCACCCTGACCAAGCTGAAGCAAGCTATATCTGCAACATGTTCAGTGATAAAACTCTGTCCCACTTCAGGGAAATCTTAGAGACGCCAGAAACAGAGCACTCTTTATAGTTATTTTGTGCGACAGGGGTCCAGTGACTCTCAAGCTGGTCCTAGTGGCATTAACCCTTTGAGGGTCGCCAGGCCCTCTCAGAGACTTGTTTCTCAGGGTCGCCAAAATTTAAAAAAAGAAAATTATTTTTTCTTATGAAAAGATAGAGAATCTTTTCCCGATCATGACTCCAGAAGTATGAAATTTGATGGAAAACTTACGGAATTATGCTCTCGCGAAGTTAGCGGTCTTGACGATCTTTATGCATCGGCGATTTTGCCCAATTTGAGCCCTATTTTCGGCCAATTCCAGTGAACTAGTCGACAAAAATCATAACTATTTCGCTAGAACTCCATTTTTTCTATCGAATGAGTACAAGAAACCACCTATTTACCGATTTCAACTATCCAATAAAATGGTCAGAATTTAGCAATTTTGCCAATTTCACACAAATTTCAAAAGATGCCAATTTCCAAATAGTGTCCAGAATAAACAAGAAAGACATTCCTGGCACTAAAATAACATTTCCTCTGTTCATTAGTCACATCCCCACGCCCCTCTTACATTTCTTTTGCTTTCCACTTTGAATTTTTATTCTCACAAAAAATAGAAGATTTACTGTTATGCAGACTACTGTATTAGTGTAGAAATGGTATAAATAATACCAGCCCACTTATGAAAGGATATTAGATTCACCAGTTGACGTGTATTGGAAGCTTAGCGTAATTTTTTTACTTTTGAACTTTGGCAAAAATCGAACATTTCTGTTACTTTGAGCTCAATTTCAAGGTACTTTTCATTGTGAAACCAGTCAAAATCATATCAATTTCTGTAATATGTCTTCCATTCTATAAAATAAGACCAGGAAAACAAGAATACAACCATAAATACCATACAAAAATACAGTGCCAAGTCGCTGTTTTAAACCAAAAACACGGTCAAAGTTTTTTTTTTTTCTCATTATGCACTGTGTGCTGCTGGATTTTTTTTTATCGCACACACTGACCACATAGACCCATTCTTTTCATATGTAGGCCTACCAGCTTTCTCTCACTAGATTGAGGGCGCTAGAATTTTGTTGTATAGTACGTCAAAAACCCTGGCAGGTAAGCCGTACTAGTACGTCGGAAACCCCGAAAGGGTTAAAAGACAAAGAAGGAAAGTAACCCCAGAGAACACATTGCTACCAAAAGTCTTTATGGAGGGGGATTCCCCTTCCAGACACTAACTCCTCCTCCTTTCCTCCTCCCTATCTTCCAGAAGCCAGCATTAGCCTTCAATGAAGGTATGTAATACTTACATAATTGTAATTTTTTTTTTTTTTTTTTTTTTTTTTTTGTCTGGAACAGATTAATTATATTTCCATTAATTCTTCTGGGTAATATTTCAGTTTTTGGCCATTTCGGTCTTAGGCCAAGCTTCTAGAACGAATTACGGCTGATAACCGAGGGTCTACTGTAGTAGGTGACCAAGGCAGGTGAAAATGTTCACCTGTCAGTGTGTTTGTGACTATTTGAGTACCTAATATTAGTGTTAGAAAATATATTGGCTGTGAAATCACAAGAACTACTACAAATTGTAATTATCAGAACATGAAAACTATATACACAAATAACCCGCACATAGAAGAGAGGAGCTTACGTTCCAGTCACGGTATTGTGCCTTTTTTTGTTATTTATATATAAATTAAAAAAAAGAGGACAAAAGGTATATCGGCAACACTTCTGCAAGCAGCAGGACTTCATGTTGCCATCATGTGAGCATTCAGCACCAACTTCGTGGTCTTATATCTCGGTAAGTACTGACCCTAAAGTTTTTTTATTGTATTATTACACACAAAATTGCCCTCTTTAATTTAATTTTTTTTTTTAAATATTTGGAGCACTGGGTGAGAGAATGTTGATCTGTTTGGACAGTTAATGGGTTAATTTACCCTTACTTCACCTATGGTATTTGTGCTTGGGGATGTACTACGACTAATCACTTTAAACCATTAACAACACAACAAAAAGATGCTGTGTGGATGATCACCAATTCTTGTACCAGACAACACCTCCCCTCCACTCTTCAAGAGTTTTATTTATTTATTTATTTATTTATTTAGTATGGTCTTTGCAAATAGTACATTGAGATTATATATTTACAATAATGGGTTGCAATGCAAAGAGAGCCTCTATTATGCCTAGGCATTATGGGCTGACTTAGCATTACAGTGGACCCTCGACCAACGATATTAATCCGTTCCTGAGAGCTCATCGTTAATCGAAATTATCGTTAGTGAGTCAATTTTCCCCCATAGAAATAATGGAAATCAAAATTTAAACCGTTCCTGACACCCCAAAAATATGAAAACAAAATTTTTACCACATGAAATATTAATTTTAATACACACAAACTGAAGAAGACATGCACAGTTACATGACACTTACCTTTATTTAAGAATCTGGTGATAATTGATGGGATGGGAGGGGGGAGAGTGGGTTGATGGTGTTAGTGTTTAGAAGGGGGAAACCCCTTCCATTAGGACTAAGTGTCAAGTCCTTTTCCCGGGGGTTCTTTTTCCCTTCTTCTTTTAATGCCACTAGGACCAGCTTGAGAGTCGCTGGACCTCTGTCGCACAACATATCTGTCCATAGAGGCCTGTACCTCCCGTTCCTTTATGACATTCCTAAAGTGTTTCACAACATTGTCAGTGTAATAGTCACCAGCACGGCTTGCAAAAGCTGTGTGAGGGTGATTTCATCAAAAAAGGTTGCACTTTAAGCCACATTAAAACACATTTCCTTAATCTTTGAAGTAGGCAACTTTTTCAATTTCTCTATCCCCTCCTCCAAAGCAGTTTCCTCAGGTGTGTCCTCTTGCTGTTGAAGATGATCTAGCAGCTCATCAGTGGTTAGTTCTTCATTGTCCTCCTCCACCAACTCTTTCACATCCTCCCCACTAACCTCCAACCCCAAGGACTTCCCCAATGCCACAATGGATTCCTCAACTGGCATAGGATTCCCAGGGTTAGCCTCAAACCCTTCAAAATCCCTTTTGTCTACACATTCTGGCCACAGTTTCTTCCAAGCAGAGTTCAAGATCCTCTTAGTCACTTCCTCCCAAGCCTTACCTATAATGTTTACACAATTGAGGATGCTAAAGTGATCTCTCCAAAACTCTCTTAAGAGTCAATTAAGTTTCTGAGGTCACTACAAAGCACCTTTCAAACATAGCTTTTGTGTATAGTTTCTTGAAGTTTGCAATGACCTGCTGGTCCATGGGCTGCAGGAGAGGAGTGGTATTAGGAGGCAAAAACTTGACCTTAATGAAGCTCATGTCCCCACAAAGTCGCTCTGCCAAGTCTGAAGGATGACCAGGAGCATTGTCTAATACCAGGAGGCACTTAAGGTCCAATTTATTTTCCAGGAGGTAATTTTTCACAGTGGGGGCAAATGCATGGTGTAACCAGTCATAGAAAAAGTCCCTAGTGACCCATGCCTTACTCTTTGCCCTCCACAGCACACACAAATTAGCCTTGAGGATATTGTTTTTCCTGAACACTCTTGGAGTTTGAGTGATACTTACTAGACACTTACTAAAAAAGAGAAGAAGAAAAACTTTATAAAACTGGGATGCTTAAATGTGCGTGGATGTAGTGTGGATGACAAGAAACAGATGATTGCTGATGTTATGAATGAAAAGAAGTTGGATGTCCTGGCCCTAAGTGAAACAAAGCTGAAGGGGGTAGGAGAGTTTCAGTGGGGGGAAATAAATGGGATTAAATCTGGAGTATCTGAGAGAGTTAGAGCAAAGGAAGGGGTAGCAGTAATGTTAAATGATCAGTTATGGAAGGAGAAAAGAGAATATGAATGTGTAAATTCAAGAATTATGTGATTAAAGTAAAGGTTGGATGCGAGAAGTGGGTCATAATAAGCGTGTATGCACCTGGAGAAGAGAGGAATGCAGAGGAGAGAGAGAGAGATTTTGGGAGATGTTAAGTGAATGAATAGGAGCCTTTGAACCAAGTGAGAGAGTAATTGTGGTAGGGGACCTGAATGCTAAAGTAGGAGAAACTTTTAGAGAGGGTGTGGTAGGTAAGTTTGGGGTGCCAGGTGTAAATGATAATGGGAGCCCTTTGATTGAACTTTGTATAGAAAGGGGTTTAGTTATAGGTAATACATATTTTAAGAGAAAGAGGATAAATAAGTATACAAGATATGATGTAGGGTGAAATGACAGTAGTTTGTTGGATTATGTATTGGTAGATAAAAGACTGTTGAGTAGACTTCAGGATGTACATGTTTATAGAGGGGCCACAGATATATCAGATCACTTAATAGTTGTAGCTACACTGAGAGTAAAATAGTTGTAGCTACACTGAGAGTAAAAGGTAGATGGGATACAAGGAGAATAGAAGCATCAGGGAAGAGAGAGGTGAAGGTTTATAAACTAAAAGAGGAGGCAGTTAGGGTAAGATATAAACAGCTATTGGAGGATAGATGGGCTAATGAGAGCATAGGCAATGGGGTCGAAGAGGTATGGGGTAGGTTTAAAAATGTAGTGTTAGAATGTTCAGCAGAAGTTTGTGGTTACAGGAAAGTGGGTGCGGGAGGGAAGAGGAGCAATTGGTGGAATGATGATGTAAAGAGAGTAGTAAGGGAGAAAAAGTTAGCATATGAGAAGTTTTTACAAAGTAGAAGTGATGCAAGGAGGGAAGAGTATATGGAGAAAAAGAGAGAGGTTAAGAGAGTGGTGAAGCAATGTAAAAAGAGAGCAAATGAGAGAGTGGGTGAGATGTTATCAACAAATTTTGTTGAAAATAAGAAAAAGTTTTGGAGTGAGATTAACAAGTTAAGAAAGCCTAGAGAACAAATGGATTTGTCAGTTAAAAATAGGAGAGGAGAGTTATTAAATGGAGAGTTAGAGGTATTGGGAAGATGGAGGGAATATTTTGAGGAATTGTTAAATGTTGATGAAGATAGGGAAGCTGTGATTTCGTGTATAGGACAAGGAGGAATAACATCTTGTAGGAGTGAGGAAGAGCCAGTTGTGAGTGTGGGGAAGTTCGTGAGGCAGTAGGTAAAATGAAAGGGGGTAAGGCAGCCGGGATTGATGGGATAAAGATAGAAATGTTAAAAGCAGGTGGGGATATAGTTTTGGAGTGGATGGTGCAATTATTTAATAAATGTATGGAAGAGGGTAAGGTACCTAGGGATTGGCAGAGAGCATGCATAGTTCCTTTGTATAAAGGCAAAGGGGATAAAGGAGAGTGCAAAAATTATAGGGGGATAAGTCTGCTGAGTATACCTGGTAAAGTGTATGGTAGAGTTATTATTGAAAGAATTAAAAGTAAGACAGAGAATAGGATAGCAGATGAACAAGGAGGCTTTAGGAAAGGTAGGGGGTGTGTGGACCAGGTGTTTACAGTGAAACATATAAGTGAACAGTATTTAGATAAGGTTAAAGAGGTCTTTGTGGCATTTATGGATTTGGAAAAGGCGTATGACAGGGTGGATAGGGGGGCAATGTGGCAGATGTTGCAAGTGTATGGTGTAGGAGGTAGGTTACTGAAAGCAGTGAAGAGTTTTTACGAGGATAGTGAGGCTCAAGTTAGAGTATGTAGGAAAGAGGGAAATTATTTCCCAGTAAAAGTAGGCGTTAGACAAGGATGTGTGATGTCACCGTGGTTGTTTAATATATTTATAGATGGGGTTGTAAGAGAAGTAAATGCGAGGGTCTTGACAAGAGGCGTGGAGTTAAAAGATAAAGAATCACACACAAAGTGGGAGCTGTCACAGCTGCTCTTTGCTGATGACACTGTGCTCTTGGGAGATTCTGTAGAGAAGTGACCCATGCCTTACTGTTTGCCCTCCACAGCACACACAAATTATCCTTGAGGACATTCTTTTGCCTGAACGCTCTGGGAGTTTCAGAGTGATACACTAATAAAGGCTTAACTTTGCAATCACCACTAGCATTGGCACACATCAACAAAGTAAGCCTGTCTTTCATAGGCTTATGTCCTGGGAGTGCCTTTTCCTCCTGAGTAATGTAGGTCCTGCTTGGCATTTTCTTCCAGAACAGGCCTGTTTCATCACAATTAAACACTTGTTCAGGTTCCAGTCCTTCAGTTTCTATGTACTCCTTGAATTCATGCACATATTTTTCAGCCGCTTTGTGGTCCGAACTGGCAGCCTCACCATGCCTTATCACACTATGGATGCCACTACGCTTCTTAAATCTCTCAAACCAACCTTTGCTGGCCTTAAATTCACTCACATCATCACTAGTTGCAGGCATTTTTTTAATTAAATCGTCATGCAACTTCCTAGCCTTTTCACATATGATCGCTTGAGAGACGCTATCTCCTGCTAGCTGTTTTTCATTTATCCACACCAATAAGAGTCTCTCAACATCTTCCATCACTTGCGATCTTTGTTTCGAAAACACAGTTAAACCTTTGGCAACAACAGCTTCCTTGATTGCCGTTTTCTTGCCCACAATAAAAGCGATGGTTGATTTTGGTTTCTTGTACAACCTGACCAGGTCGGTGATACGTACTCCACTTTCATACTTATCAATGATCTCTTTCTTCATTTCAATGGGTATTCTTACCCTTTGAGGTGTAGGGTTGGCACTAGAAGCTTTCTTGGGGCCCATGGTCACTTATTTTCCACAAACAGCACCGAAAACACTGTAATAATACGAAATATTCCGAGTGTATGCTTGAATGTTACCGCGGAGGCTGGCTGGTAAACAATGGGACGGGCGGCACATGTGAGGCTGGCTGAGGGCGCACATTGGACGCGTCTCGGACGAAGGTCGCTGAGCGGGTTTTTGTCCACTATGCGGGGCAAAATTTTAGCGAACAAAGCGTTCGCTATGCGGATTGTTCGCTATGCAAGGCGTTCGCTATGCGGGGGTCCACTGTATTTTGAACTTTGTGTTAAATTGGCCAAATTAACAATTTCCGATCACTTTATTTTGTAGTTGAAACAGTTGACTTGGCGATTTCTTGTGCTCAATCGATAGAATAGAAGTAATACTAGTGAAATAGCTAAGAATTTGGTTGATTGGAATAATGTAATTGGCCTAAAATGGGAGTCAAAGTCGGCAAAATCGCCGATTCGTAAATATCGCTGACACATCAAAATTCGCGAGAGCATAATTTCGTAAATTTTCCACCAAATTTCGTACTTTTTGTTTTATTACCTTCACAAAAAGATTCTCTACGATTTCATAAGAAAAAATAACATTTTTTTTTTAAAATTCTTGGACACAGGTGCGTGACTCCAGATTTGGGCCTTGGACCCTGAAAGGGTTAAATATAGATTTACATGCAGAAAAGAATGCCAAATAAATGTAAAGCACTAATAAAATGTATAAAAAAATATTTAACATCACACTTACCTTTATTGAAGACTCATGTTGGTGTATGGGGCAGAGGGAGGGGAGGCAAGTTTATTGTTTTAGAATGTGACACTATTATCAACTCTACGGCCTATTTATCTATCGCACTTTAACTAATATGACATAATAAACAACATTAATAACTTAGAAACATGGAATATACTCTGCAATGAATAAAATACGTCATTATGTATGTCACAAGAGGTGTTCTGTTGGTGTTGTTGGGCGTATAAGGGCTACTGAGAGCATAAGCCGTCTATAATGGTGGTGAAGCAGCAGCTGAGGCGCCGGTGTTTTCTGTAGCCCTATATAACTCCAACAACATTGGAGGAGTTAGTAGAATTGCTGAATCACTGAAGAAGGCACCCTCTACCACCATCACAACCATTACCACCATCACAACTATTACCACCATCACTACCACCCTCTACCACTTTCACAACCACTACCACCCTCTACCACTAGCACAACTGCTACCATCACTACCACCTTCTACCACCATCACTACCACCCTCTACCACTATCACAACTGCTACCACCCTCTACCACTATCACAACTGCTACCACCCTCTACCACTATCACAACTGCTACCACCCTCTACCACCATCACTACCACCTTCTACCACCATCATTACCACTCTCTACCACTATCACAACTGCTGCTACTATACCACTACCACTTTCGTATTATTCTGCAAACTTTCTCATAAATTATATGTGTTTCTCACATTCTTTACCAAAGAGCTGGCACTAGAAACTTTCTTTGGAGCCATGGTGACTTACTTAGCAGTTGCAAGCACTAAAACTAATGGGATATTAGGAAATATATCGTATGAACTCGTGGGATCATCCTCGCTCACTGATAAACAATGACACACTGGCTGGGAATGGAGTGTGAGGCAGCTCGGAGCCATGTGTACGTGTCCCAGACAAACGACGATTCGTGAGTCTATGTATTGATGAAAAAAAATGTTACGATTTCTGAAAAATACGACTTTTGAGCCTTACAGTAAAAAAATGAGGGTCCACTGTATTAGATGAGCTTAACTCTTTCAAGGTTGGTGCCGTACTAGTACGGCTTGCATGCCAGGGTTGTGCCGTACTAGTACGCCTAAATTCTAGCGCCTTCAAATCTAGCAAGAGAAAGCTGGTAGGTCTACATATGAAAGATTGGGTCTGTGTGGTCAGTGTGCACAGTATCAAAAAATCCTGCAGCACACAGTGCATAATGAGAAAAAAAAAAAAACTCTGACCATGTTTTTGCTTTAAAACAGCGACTTTGCAGTGTATTTTCGTATGCTATTTATGGTTGTATTCTAGTTTTCCTGGTCTCATTTTATAGAATGGAAGACACATTACAGAAATTGAGATGATTTTGATTGGTTTCACAATGAAAAGTACCTTGAAATTGAGGTCAAAGTAGCAGAAATGTTAGATTTTTGCCAAAGTTCAAAAGTAAACAAATCATGCCACGCATCCAATACACATCAACTGGTGAGTCTAATATTCTTCCAGAAGTGCGCTGATATTATTTATACCATTTCTATACTAATGCAGTAGTCTGCAGAACAGTAAATCTTCTATTTTTTTGTGAGAATAAAAATTCGAAGTGGAAAGCAAAAGAAATGTAAGAGGGGCCTGGGGACGTGATTAATTAACAGAAATTTTTTTATTTTAGTGCCAGGAATGTCTTTTTTGGTTATTCTGGGCCCTGTTTGGAAATTGGCATCTTTTGAAATTTGTGAAATTGGCAAAAATGCCAATTTCTGACCACTTTATTGGATAGTTGAAATAGGTAATTGGGTGGTTTCTTGTACTCATTCGATAGAAAAAAAAAGGAGGTCTAGCAAAATAGTTATGATTTTTGTCAACTGGTACATTGGAATTGGCGGAAAATTGGGCTCACGGTGGGTGAAATCGCCGATGCGTAAACATCATCGAGACCGCTGATTTTGCGAGAGCATAATTTCGTAAGTTTTCCATCAAATTTCATTCATTTCATAAGATTTTTTTTTTTTTGGGGGAAAAATTTCTGACCCTGAGAACAAGTTTAGGAGAGGGCCTGCCGACCCTGAAAGGGTTAAGAGTGGCTCACGTGTGGTGGATACAGTGAGAGCCTATGGTCTTAATGAAGCGTCAGTTCTTGCAATTACAAAGAACGAGGCGAATAACACACTGGCTTGACTGAATAACTTAATGACTTGACTGAATGACTTACTGACTTGACTGAATATCTTACTGACTTGAATGACTTGACTGAATGACTTACTGAAAAAGAGTATGTTTAGCACATAGGCATAATTATAATGGTCGCGGTCACGTTTTTTTTATCCCTCCCCTCCCTCCAACCTTCAATACCTCTCTGTAATGTCAGATTTTTATTAATTTAGGCGTCTTTATCGTGTTTCTACATTATTTACATTATACCTAATATTGTTCTGGAATAAATATGATAGGTAGGTAACTTATTGATAGTAATAGTATTATTATACAATATTTTATAGTGCCATGAGCTCACACCTCCACACGCCATGGTGGTCCATGAGTAACTGAGTCTGAGAGAGACTGCTCGTGCCTTCTTGCTCTCTCATAGCCCCGCCCAACCTTCAATACCTCTCTATAAAATGTCAGTTTTTATTAATTTGTGCCTCTTTATCATGCTTCTACATTATTTATGTTATACCTAATGTTATTCTGGAATAAATATGATAGGTAGATATTATTTATTGATAGTAATAGTATAATTATACAATAACAAATTTAGAAGCAGTGCTTTGAAACGGGGTCTAGGCCAGCTGATGATGCCTTATCGTCAGCTGTATAATGTACTGTAGGGTAAAAGAGCCCAGAGATCCATTACAGAATTTATGCACACTCCAATACAATCATCCACTTTAGTACCAGAACCTCTACCATTCACTTCTGCTGACAACCAACAACCATCCACCTCAGCCCAATAGGGCCACACCATCCATATCCACTCTCTCCACAGTCATCCACACACACACACCATTACCCACAATTTATAATAAGAAATACCATTATTTCTATTGCATTTGTAGTCTTAAGCAGTAATATGTCACGACAATGCACTACAATTACATATTCACTTATATTTTGTAAGGCTTTTTGGGGGCTCCCAGGAATGTAACCCTATTTTCCCCATAAGCTCTTCAGTTTGTCTAACACGGTTTTGACTAGCACGGCGTTTTCAGGAACGTAACCACCATGTTAAATGATGGTCTACTGTATATGCTTGTACATGCATGTGTAGTGTGATCTAAGTGTAAGTAGAAGTAGCAAGATGTGTCTGAAATCTTGCATGTTTGAGACAAGAAAAAGAAAAAAATCAATCTTACCATCATGTAAAACAATTACAGGCTTCCGTTTTACACTCGCTTGGCAGAATGGTAGGACCTCCCTGGGCAGTTGCTGTCCAGTCTACTACCTATAATATGATCTCTATTGAATAAAAAAAAAATGGTTACTAAAACTGATTTCTTGTTAATTATAAAGAAGTGTAAAATATCACTAGTATATGCAAGCTGTACTGTTTGGAGAAAAAGCTTATATCTGAGTGAAGTACCAGTGTCTTTTAAAAAGTGCAGACATAGCACCACTGTAATAAGGAGGGAGTAGAGCTTTGGTAAAAAGTTAGATTCCAGTAGTACTAGCATTGGGCACAGATTTTTAGAAGAAGGCTACTATATTTTTTCTGCAGGTTGAAGAAGAGGCTCGTGGACCCCTTGATCAGTGCGAAAATATGCTGGAGACTCGTGTGAGGGAAGCTGCAGAGAGAATAGAACAAGGCAAGAGACTGCAGAAGCATGGAGGTGTCATGGCTAAGGACACTGTTGTTAGATATCAAGAGGAGGCAGCAGCTATGACTAGGTACAAGTCCTTGTTTATGCAGTAATTTTTCTGCTCAGTAGAAATAGTGCAATATTGAAAAGTGATGTTCAGTAGGATCTCTGATAATGGGTATCTATATAGTGCATTTTAAATAGAAATTTCTTCACATTTATGTACAACAATATTAGCATGTTTTCAGTAAATGGATTTAACAGCTAAAAACAGAAGATGGGAGCCAGTAAATGGGAAGGTGGATGTATTGGGAAATTGGAGGAATAGTTCGAGTTACTGAATGCTGATGGAGAGGAAGGCAGTGATTTCTTGCACTGGGCAGGGAGGCACAACACCTTTTAAAAGTGAGGAGGAAGGTACTTAGGGATTTGCAGAAAGCATGCTTAGTTCCTGTGTATAAGGAAAAAGATCATAAAAGAATTAGAGGGGACTGTGACAGGGTGGCAATGTGGCAGAAGCTGTAGATGTATGGAATAGTTGGCAGGCTACTATTAACCCCTAAACGGTCCAAAAGTATATATATATTCTTACCGCTAGCACCCTGAATGTATATATACTTTTCATTTTTCATTCCTTCAAAATTGGCACGATAGGCCTCAGTCGCCTAGACATGAGAAAACGGGTCTGCGCACTCAGTGTGCGCCATGTGAAAAAAATCAGGTACACCTGGGTACCGCATGGTAGGACCAGTTATATTCAGCTCCATCTTGGGTCGACATCATGGCACATCCTCGTGAGTCACTCATGCCTCATCGTATTAACACACTACTATTCGAGGAAAGTGATTTAGAGCGAGAGAGTAGTGGATTTGACACCAATGGGGCCACTAATATTCAAGGAATTAGTGAAAATGCCAACGATAACCCAGATGACTTTTATCCCATCACCTCTGGGGTGGCCACACCAGACCCTGGGCCAAGCACCTCTGGGGTAGCCAGTGTGGCCACAGCAGATCCTAGGCCAAGCACATCTGGGGTGGCCAATGTAGCCACACAAGACCCTGGGCCAAGCACCTTTGGAGTGATGAGTGTTACCCATAGGCAACTTCGCTAGAGGACACTATCATTTTCCCGGTGTTTTAGTGACAGTGATAGTGATGTAAGCGACGAGATAGATTTTATGCCATTCAAGGATTCATCTATCGATAGTGAAGTTCATTATTCACTGGTGAAGCGTACATTTAGGCGTCGTCGTCTACGTTCAGGCAGTGTGCCATATGCAGTCCCCAAGGGTCGTGGCAGGTCATGATCCAAAACTCCGGCCACTGACAGTGATAGTGATCATGAAGGTGAATGCAGGGATGGAAGTAGTAGTGGTGGGTGGCACGGTGCCTGGACCACATGGCGTGGTGGGTAGACAGACACAGGACTGCCCGGCACCCCCTCACCCATATGCTGCCTCCACTCCTGTCCCTCCTCCTGCGCCCCCTCGACCCATGCCACAGATCCACCCTGCACCATGTGATCTTGAGTGGAACTGGACACAAAGTATACATGTATTTGTGCCACAGCCCTTGTAATTTTGATGCAAGTGGAAGTGGCATCCAGCCAGAATGTCCTGTAACCAAAGAGTCTACAGAGTTAGACTTTTTCCAGCTATACTTTAACGAGCCTATAATGAACTTGATAGTCACCCAGACAAATAATTGTTACCGATATGTCATGAACAACACAGCAGAGGTTGGAGAATCGTCACGGCTGCGCAGGTGGAAAGGCAGAACAGTAGCTGAAATGTATTTATTCCTTGCCATTGTCATGCTTATGCCACATACCTATAAGAACAATATACATAACTACTGGTTCACAGATCACTTCATCACTACTCCAGTCTTCTGTGACCTCCTTCCCTCCAACAGATAAACTCTGTTGCTATGAATGTTGCACTTCTCAGACAGGAATATGCCAAACAGAAATGACCTTCTGTACAAAATCCGGGAAGTGTGTATGTATTTGAAGCAGAAATTCAGCGCATACTTTTATCCCTTCAAGAACATTGTTGTTGACGAGTCCTTGATTCTGTTCAAGGGATGCCTGTCATTCAAGCAATACATACCAAGCAAACATATTCGCTTTGGTATAAAACTTTTTGTTGTGTTTGACTATGAGAGTGGTCTTGTTTTGGATATCATTGTATACACTGGGAGAAACACACTTGATTATGACAGACGGATGTTGGGCATTTCCAGTCATGTTGCTCTCAGGATGATGGAACCATACCTTGGCAAGGGCCATACATTGTACACAGATAACTGGTATACAAGCCTTATGCTTCCTGATTTCCTACATGTGAACAATACTGATATATGTGGAACAGTGAGAAGGAATAGAAAACATATGCCAAGGTTCAGTGGAGGTAGTGGTGAAGGTGCAGTACAAGTGTTTCATGCTAATGACATCATGGCACTGACATGGCATGATAAACGGAATGTGACATTGCTGTCAACCATCCACAGAAACGAGATGGTACGAACAGACAAAGTAAACAGGGAGACCAATGAACGCATTGTAAAGCCAGGTGCTGTCATGGACTATATGAACAATATGTGACTAGTTGACAAATGTGACATGATGATAGGGTTTGTTGACTGTGTGCATAGGAGTCGCAAGTAGTATATAAAACTGTTTTTTCACCTTGTAGACATTATAGTGCTCAATGCATTCAGTATCTACGAAACAAAGACTGGAAAATGACGTTTTGCAGAATTCTCCCTTAATGTTGTATAACAGATAGCAAGAAAGTATGGTACTACACCTGTACCTGCCCCTGAACAGCGACTTGTTCCACAACCACAGCCAGTGGGGAAAGTGCCAGACCGAATCATCCCTAACTGTCACTACCTGGTACCAATACCACCTACCCCAAAGAAGAATTCCCAGAAAAAGTGTGTTGTGTGCTACCACCACAAAACGACCCCAACAGCAGAAGGACACACGATTCATGTGTCACCAGTGTGGGGTGGCACTCTGTATGAGTCCATGCTTATGGAGTATCATACAATCGTGGAATTCTAGAAACATAAGTGGGATGTGTAAATACATGTATATAGTTGTAGATAATAGAATGTGATTCAGCCAGGTGTGCAAAATCACCTGTCAGTGTGTACATGTGTGTTTATGGCACTGATAATAATTTGGTGTATATACAACAATTGGCATTGAAATCAAAGGATTTACTATAAAACATAATTATCATATCATGAAAACCAAGAAAAATAAAAAAAATGGAAAAAAACGGTAAATATGTAGAATTTCTGCAAGCGGCAGCGCTTCATGTTGCCGTCAGGTGATCGCCAAGTGCCAACTTCGCGGCCTCATATCTTGTCAAGTACTGACTCTAATTTTTTTTTTTATCCTATGACACTTCGAAAAGTGTAGTCTTTATTTGTATATAATTTTTTTTTTTTTTTCAAAATATTCGGGGTACTGGGCAAGAGAACATATATATATATGTTTGGACCGTTTAGGGGTTAACCCTTTCAGGGTTTCGAACGTACTAGTACGGCTTACGCACCAGGGTTTTTGACTTATTAGTATGCCTAAATTCTAGCACCCTCAAATCTAGTGAAAAAGGTGGTAGGCCTACATATGAAAGAATGGGTCTGTGGTCAGTGTGCGCAGTATAAAAAAAATCCTGCAGCACACAGTGTGTAAGTTTTCCATCAAATTTCATACTTTTGGTGTCATTATGATCGGGAAAAAATTCTCTACCTTTTCATGAGATTTTTTTTTTTTTTTTTAAATTTGGGGGACCCTGAGAACAAGTCTCTGAGAGGGCCTGTGGACCCTGAAAGGGTTAACAACAATCTTTAACAGATCCACTGAAACTGGGCAACTATGAGGTATGGGAAACATCAAATGTAGTCTCAATTTTCAAGAAAGGCGACAGACATGAGGCATTAAACTACAGACCAGTATCACTGGCGTGTATAGTATGCAGAGTCAAAGAGAAGATTATCAGGAGAAGAGTGGTGGAGCACCTAGAAAGGAACAAGCTTATAAATGACAACCAGCACGGTTTCAGGGAAGGGAAATCCTGTGTCACAAACCTCCTTGTATTTTATGACAAGGAAACAGAAGACAAAAGAGAGAGGGGTGGATAGATTTCCTTTTCTTGGACTGCAAGAAGGCCTTCGACAAAGTTCCTCACAAGAGATTAGTGTGAAAGTTAGAGGATCAGGCACCCATAACAGGAAAGGCACTGCAATAGATCAGAGAGTACCTGAAAGGGAGGCAGTGAGTCATGGTACATGACAAGGTGTCAGAGTGGGTGCCTGTGACAAGCGGGTTTCCACAGGGGTCAGTCCTAGGACCAGTTCTGTTCTCGGTATATGTGAATGACATGATGGAAGGATAGACTCAAAAGTATCCCTGTTTGCAGATGATGTGAAGTTAATGAGGAGAATTAAATTGGATGAGGATCAGGCAGAACTACAAAGGGATCTGGACAGGCTGCAAGCCTGGTCCAGCAACTGGCTCCTCGAATTTAACCCCACCAAATGCAAAGTCATGAAGAACGAGGAAGTGCGAAGTAGACTGCAGACAGAGTATAGGCTAGGTGGCAAAAGACTGAAAACCTCACTCAAGGAAAAGGATTATGGGGCGAGTATAATACCAAGCACATCTGAGGCGCACATCAACCAGATAACTGCTGCAGCATATGGGCACCCAGCAAACCTAAGAATAGAGTTCTGACACCTTAGTAAGGAATCGTCCAAGACTCTCTACACTGCATACGTCAGGCCCATACTGCAGTATGCAGCGCCAGTTTGGAACCCACACCTGGTCAAACATGTCAAGAAATTAGAAAAAGTGCAAAGGTTTGCAACAAGACTAGTACTGGAGCTAAGGGAAATGTCCCACGAAGAAAGGGTAAGGGAAACCGGCCTGACGACACTGGAAGACAGGAGGGTTGAAGAGACATAATAACGACGTATAAAATGCTGTGAAGAATTGATGAGGTGGACAAAGACAGGATGTTCCAAGGATGGGACACACCAATAAGGGGTCAAAATTTGAAGTTGAAGACTCGTCTGAATCAAAGGGATGTTAGGAAGTATTTCTTCAGAGTTGTCAGGAAGTGGAATAGTCTGGAAGGTGATGTAGTGGAGGCAGGAACCATACATAGTTTTAAGATGAGGTTTGATAAAGCTCATGGAGCAGGGAGAGAACCTAGTAGCAACCAGTGAAGAGGCAGGGCCAGGAGCTATGACCTGATCCCCTGCAACCACAATTAGGAGAGTACATCCCTGTCCAAAGCCTACTTTTAATGGAAAATAATTATCCACTCTCTAACATACCCTAATCTGCAACTTACTATCCACAAAAACTCTTTACTGCTTTTAACCCTTTCAGGGTCCCCAGACTTGTTCTCAGGGTCGCCCAAATTTCAAAAAAAAAAAAAAAAATTTTTTTTCTTATGAAAAGAGAGAATCTTTTCCCGATCATAATAACACCGAAAGTATGAAATTTGATGGAAAAATTACGGAATTATGCTCTTGTGAAGTTAGTGGTCTTGACGATGTTTACCCATCGGCGATTTTGCCCACTTTGAGCCCTATTTTCGGCCAATTCCACTGGACTAGTCGACAAAAATCATAACTATTTCGCTAGAACTCCATTTTTTCTATAGAATGAGTACAAGAAACCACCCATTTACCGATTTCAACTATCCAATACAGTGGTCAGAATTTAGCAATTTTGCCAATTTCACACAAATTTCAAAAGATGCCAATTTCCAAATAGGGTCCAGAATAAACAAGAAAGACATTCCTGGCACCAAAATAACATTCCTCTGTTCATTAGTCATGTCCCCATGCCCCTCTTACATTCTTTTGCTTACCGCTTTGAATTTTTCTCACAAAAAAATAGAGGATTTACTGTTATGCAGACTATTGCATTAGTGTAGAAATGGTATAAATAATATTGGCGCATTTGTGAAAGAATATTAGACTCGCCAGTTGACGTGTATTGGACGCTTAGCATGATTTGTTTACTTTTGAACTTTGGTAAAAATCGAACATTTCATCAAATGAGACTGGGAAAACTAGAATACAACAATAAATGCCACACGAAAATCCAGTGCAAAGTCGCTGTTTTAATCCAAAAACACGGTCAAAGTTTTTTCTTTTTCTCATTACGCACTGTGTGCTGCAGGATTTTTTTTATACTGCACACACTGACCACATAGACCCATTCTTTCATAAGTAGGCCTACCAGCTTTCTCTCACTAGATTTGAAGGTGCTAGAATTTGACTACGTACTAGTACATAAAGGACCCTGGCACGTAAGCCGTACTAGTATGGCCGAAACCCTGAAAGGGTTAATGGCACACACAGCCATGGTGAGATGTGTTTTCTCACCACCTTTGAGGCATCAAGTTCACATAGCAGCTTCTTTGCCTCCTCGTTGGTTGTGTGTATTTCATCCAGCACTTGTTGGTGTACCCCCCTATTCTGAGTTCCCAGAGTCCTTTCTGTCTCCACTGTAAATACTTTTTTAAATCTCATGTTGAGCTCCTCACATACTTCTTGGTTGTTACTTGTGAACTCCCCACCTTCCTTACTCAGCATGATTACCTGGTCCTTGACTCTTGTTTTCCTCTTGATGTGCCTATACAACAGCTTCTGGTCAGACTTGACTTTCATTGCTATGTAATTTTCGTACCATCGCTGGGCCTCCCTCCTTATCTGTACATACTCATTTCTGGCTTTTTGACTCGTCTCTTTATTTTCCTGGGTGCTTTGTCTTCTGTACTTTTTCCATTCTCTAGCACACTTAGTTTTTGCCTCCCTACACTTTTGGGTGAACTAAAGGCTCGTTCTGGTCTTCCCTTGCCCTTGGGAACAAACCTCTGCTCTACCTCCTTGCATTTTGTTGTTACATAGTCAATAATTTTGTTTACTGATTTTCCTACAAATTCTCTTTCCCACTGAATCTCTTGCAGGAAGTTCCTCATGCCTGTGTTCTCACCCCTTTTGTAGTTTCGCTTTTCCCATCCTACTCCTGCTACCCTTTCCACTTGTAACTCTACTATATATATTCAAGGCTTAGAACCACGTGATCACTAGCTCCAAGGGGCCTTTCGAATGTGATGTCCTTGATGTCTGAACTACTCAAGGCGAATACTAGGTTCAGTTTTGCTGGTTCATCCTCCCCTCTCTCTCTGGCAGTGTCCTTAACATGTTGATGCATGAGGTTTTACTAGGTAGTAGGTTGGTAGACAGCAACCGCCCAGGGAGGTACTACCGTCCTGCCAAATG
>NC_069456.1:21905254-21965329 GCF_026875155.1 Cherax quadricarinatus | reverse complement strand
AAAAAAGCGTGTATGCACCTGGAGAAGAGGGGAAGCGAGGAGAGGAGATTTTTTGGGGATGTTAAGTGAATGTATAGGGCCTTTAAACCCAAGTGAGAGAAAATTGTGGTGGGGGACTTGAATGTAAAGTAGGAGAAATTTTTAGAGAGGGTGTGGTAGGTAAGTTTGGGGTGCCGGTGTAAATGATAATGGGAGCCCTTTGATTGAACTTTGTATAAAAGGGGTTTAGTTATAGGTAATACATTTTTTAAAGAAAAAGGATAAATAAGTATACCGATATGATGTAGGGCGAAATGACAGTAGTTTGTTGGATTATGTATTGGTAGATAAAAGACTGTTGAGTAGACTTCAGATGTACATGTTTATAGAGGGGCCACAGATATATCAGATCACTTTCTAGTTGTAGCTACATGAGAGTAAAAGGTAGATGGGATACAAGGAGAATAGAAGCATCGGGAAGAGAGAGGTGAAGGTTTATAAACTAAAAGAGGAGGCAGTTAGGGTAAGATAAAAAACAGCTATTGGAGGAAGATGGGCCAATGAGAGCATAGGCAAGGGGGTCGAAGAGGTATGGGGTAGGTTTAAAAATGTGTGTTAGAGTGTTCAGCAGAAGTTTGTGGTTACAGGAAAGTGGGTGCAGGAGGGAAAGAGGAGCGATTGGTGGAATGATGATGTAAAGAGAGTAGTAAGGGAGAAAAGTTAGCATATGAGAAGTTTACAAAGTAGAAGTGATGCAAGGAGGGAAGAGTATATGGAGAAAAAGAGAGAAGTTAAGAGAGGGGTGAAGCAATGTAAAAAGAGAGCAAATGAGAGAGTGGTGAGATGTTAAACAAATTTTGTTGAAATAAGAAAAAGTTTTGGAGTGAGATTAACAAGTTAAGAAAGCTAAGAGAACAAATGGATTTGTCAGTTAAAATAGGAGAGGAGATTTATTAAATGGAGAGGTAAGAGGTATTGGAAGAGGGAAAGGAATATTTTGAGGAATTGTTAAATGTTGATGAAGATAGGGAAAGCTGTGATTTCGTGTATAGGGCAAAGGGGGAATAACATTTTTGTAGGAGTGAGGAAGAGCCAGTTGTGAGTGGGGGAAGTTCGTGAGGCAGTAGGTAAAATGAAAGGGGGTAAGGCAGCCGGGATTGATGGGATAAAGATAGAAATGTTGAAAGCAGGGGGGGATATAGTTTTGGAGTGGTTGGTGCAATTATTAATAAATGTATGGAAGAGGGTAAGGTACCTAGGGATTGGCAGAGAGCATGCATAGTTCCTTTGTATAAAGGCAAAGGGGATAAAAGAGAGTGCAAAAATTTATAGGGGGATAAGTCTGTTGAGTGTACCTGGAAGTGTATGGTAGAGTTATAATTGAAAGAATTAAGAGTAAGACGGAGAATAGGTTTAGCAGATGAACAAGGGGGACTTTGGGGAAAGGTAGGGGGTGTGTGGACCAGGTGTTTACAGTGAAACATATAAGTGAACAGTATTAGATAAAGGCTAAAGAGGTCTTTGTGGCATTTATGGATTTGGAAAAGGCGTATGACAGGGTGGATAGGGGGCAATGTGGCAGATGTTGCAAGTGTATGGTGTAGGAGGTAGGTTACTAAAAAGCAGTGAAGAGTTTTTACGAGGAATAGTGAGGCTCAAGTTAGAGATGTGGGAAAAGAGGGAAATTTTTTCCCAGTAAAAGTAGGCCTTAGAAAAGGGAGTGTGATGTCACCGTGGTTGTTTAATATATTTATAGATGGGGTTGTAAGAGAAAGTAAAGCGAGGGTCTTGGCAAGAGGCGTGGAGTTAAAAGATAAAGAACCCACACACAAGTGGGAGTTGTCACAGCTGCTTTTTGCCGATGACACTGTGCTTTTGGGGAGATTCTGAAGAGAAGTTGCAGAGATTGGTGGATAAATTGGTAGGGTGTGCAAAAGAAGAAAATTAAAGGTGAATACGGAAAGAGTAAGGTTATGAGGATAACAAAAAGATTAGGTGATGAAAGATTGAATATCAGATTGGGGGAGAGAGTAGGGAAAGGAGGTGAACGTATTCAGATATTTGGAGTGGACTTTTGTCAGCGGATGGGTCTATGAAAGATGAGGTGAATCATAGAATTGATGAGGGAAAAAGAGTGAGTGGTGCACTTAGGAGTCTGTGGAGACAAAGAACTTTGTCCTTGGAGGCAAAGAGGGGAATGTATGAGAGTATAGTTTTACCAACGCTCTTATATGGGTGTGAAGCGTGGGTGATGAATGTTGCAGCGAGGAGAAGGCTGGAGGCAGTGGAGATGTCATGTCTGAGGGCAATGTGTGGTGTGAATATAATGCAGAGAATTCGTAGTTTGGAAGTTAGGAGGAGGTGCGGGATTAACCAAAACTGTTGTCCAGAGGGCTGAGGAAGGGTTGTTGAGGTGGTTCGGACATGTAGAGAGAATGGAGCGAAACAGAATGACTTCAAGAGTGTATCAGTCTGTAGTGGAAGGAAGGCGGGGTAGGGGTCGGCCTAGGAAGGTTGGAGGGAGGGGGGTAAAGGAGGTTTTGTGTGCGAGGGGCTTGGACTTCCAGCAGGCATGCGTGAGCGTGTTTGATAGGAGTGAATGGAGACAAATGGTTTTTAATACTTGACGTGCTGTTTGGAGTGTGAGCAAAGTAACATTTATGAAGGGATTCAGGGAAACCGGCAGGCCGGACTTGAGTCCTGGAGATGGGAAGTACAGTGCCTGCACTCTGAAGGAGGGGTGTTAATGTTGCAGTTTAAAAACTGTAGTGTAAAGCACCCTTCTGGCAAGACAGTGATGGAGTGAATGATGGTGAAAGTTTTTCTTTTTCGGGCCACCCTGCCTTGGTGGGAATCGGCCGGTGTGATAATAATAAAAAAAAAAATAATTACAATAGAGATGAAGAAAGAGATCATTGATAAGTATGAAAGTGGAGTGCGTGTCTCCGAGCTGGCCAGGTTGTATAGTAAACCCAATCAACCATCGCTACTATTGTGGGCAACAAAAGGCAATCAAGGAAGCTGTTCTTGCCAAAGGTTTAACTGTGTTTTCGAAACAGAGATCGCAAGTGATGGAAGATGTTGAGAGACTGTTATTGGTGTGGATAAATGAGAAACAGATAGCAGAGATAGCATCTCTCAAGTGATCATAAGTGAAAAGGCTAGGAAGTTGCATGAGGATTTAATTAAAAAAATGCCTGCAACTAGTGATGTGAGTGATTTAAGGCAGCAAAGGTTGGTTTGAGAGATTTAAGAGGCGTAGTGGCATACATAGTGTGATAAGGCATGGTGAGGCTGCCAGTTTGGACCACAAAGCAGCTGAAAAATATGTGCAGGAATTCAAGGAGTACATAGAAAACTGAAGGACTGAAACCTGAACAAGTGTTTAATTGTGATGAACAGGCCTGTTTTGGAAGAAAATGCCAAGCAGGACCTACATTACTCAGGAGGAAAAGGCACTCCCAGGACATAAGCCTATGAAAGACAGCTTACTCTGTTGATGTGTTCCAATGCTACTGGTGATTGCAAAGTGAAAGCCTTTATTAGTGTAATCACTCTTGAAACTCCCAGACCGTTCAGGCAAAAGAATGTCCTCAAGGAAAATTTGTGTGTGCTGTGGAGGGCAAACAGTAAGGCATCTGTCACTAGGGACTTTTTCTATGACTGGTTACACCATGCATTTGCCCCCAATGTGAAAGATTACCTAACTGAAAAGAAATTAGAACTTAAGTGCCTCCTGGTGTTAGACAATGCCCCTGGTCATCCTACAAACGTGGCAGAGCGACTTTATGGGGACATGAAATTCATTAAGGTGAAATTTTTGCCTCCTAATACCACTCCTCTCCTGCAGCCCATGGACCAGCAGGTTATTTCCAACTTCAAGAAACTGTACACAAAAGCTCTGTTTGAAAGGTGCTTTGTAGGGACCTCAGAAACTCAACTGACTCTAAGAGAGTTTTGGAGAGATCACTTTAATATCCTCAATTGTGTAAACCTTATAGGTAAGGCTTGGGAGGGAGTGACTAAGAGGACCTTGAACTCTGCTTGGAAGAAACTGTGGCCAGGATGTGTAGACCAAAGGGATTTTGAAGGGTTTCAGGCTAACCCTGAGAATCCTATGCCGGTTGAGGAATCCATTATGGCATTGGGAAAGTCCTTGGGGTTGGAGGTTAGTGGGGATGATGTGAAGAGTTGGTGGAGGAGGACAATGAAGAACTAACCACTGATGAGCTGATAGATCAGCTTCACAGCAAGAGGCCAGACCTGAGGAAACTGGTTCGAAGGAGGGGAGAAAGAAATGAAGAAATTGCCTACTACAAAGATTAAGGAAATCTGTGCAAAGTGGCTTGAAGTGCAAACCTTCATGGATGAAAATCACCCTCACACAGCTATTGCAAGCCATGCTGGTGACTATTACACTGACAATGTTGTGAAACACTTAAGGAAGTCATAAAGGAACGAGAGGTACAGGCCACTATGGACAGATATGTTGTGCGACAAAACTCCAGTGACTCTGAAGCTGGTCCTAGTGGCATTAAAAGAAAGAAGGGAGTAACCCCAGAAAAGGACTTGACACCTCAAGTCTTAATGGAAGGGGATTCCCCTTCTAAACACTAAGACTCTCTCCTCCTCCCATCCCATCAATCACCACCAGATCTTCAATAAAGGTAAGTGTCATGTAATTTTGCATGCCTTTTTCAGTTTGTGTGTATTAAAATTAATATTTCATGTGGTAAAAATTTTTTTTTTCATACTTTGGGGTGTCTTGCACGGATTAATTTGATTTCCATTATTTCTTATGGGGAAAATTCATTCGCATAACGATAATTTCGCATAACAATGAGCTCTCTTGCACGGGTTAATATCGCTATGCGGGGATCCACTGTAATATAGTACGTTTTTTCATAATTTTTTTTTAAAGACTGGCCATCTCCCACTGAGGTAGTGACTTGACAAAGAGAACACCTGCCCTGCCAATCATTGTCACTCTTGTTAGAAGGGTGCTGACATCACGGTTCAGGTGACCCTCAAAACCATAACATTCCCATGCCTCCTTCAGAGTGCAGGCACTGTGCCTCCCATCTTCAAAACTCAAGTCTAACCAGTTTCCTGAATCACTTCATAAAAGCTACCTTGCTCACACTCCAACAGCACATCAAATCATAAACAACCACTTGCATCAACTCATTTTGAATTTTCTTTACAGGTGACGAATAGTGCATCTGAAACTAAAGCAACAATTAATGCAGTTTTTGACAGCTTCATTGCTGCTGTGAATGAAAGTGTCAACACAAGGCGTAGGAAGCTTTTGGATGAGGTCAAGGAGGTGAGTGTGTTGATTTTTTTATTATAAATGCTACATTGTTTCCATTACTCTTACGTTAACCTTTCCTTAACCCTTTGAGGGTTTTCGTCGTACTAGTACGTCTTACGCGTAGGGGTTTTTGACGTACTAGTACTCATAAATTCTAGCGACCTCAAATCTAGTGGGAGAAAGCTGGTAGGCCTTCATATGAAAGAATGGGTCTATGTGGTCAGTGTGCACAGTCTAAAAAAAATCCTGCAGCACACAGTGCATAATGAGAAAAAAAAAACTTTTTCCATTTTTTTTTAATAAATCAGCGACTTTGCAGTGTATTTTCGTATGGTATTTATTGTTGTATTCTAGTTTTCTTGTCTCATTTTATAGAATGGAAGACATATTACTGAAATTGAGATGATTTTGACTGGTTTTACAATGAAAGGTGCCTTGAAATTGAGCTCAAAGTAGCAGAAATGTTCGATTTTTACCAAACTTCAAAAGTAAACAAATCGTGCCAAGCGTGCAATACACGTCAACTGGTGAGTCTAATATTCTTTCACAAGTGCCCAATAATATTTATACCATTTTTTACACTAATGCAGTACTTCTGCATAACAGTAAATCTTATATTTTTTGTGAGAATAAAAATTCAAAGTGGAAAGCAAAAGAATATAAGAGGGGCCTTGAGACGTGACTAATGAACTAGAGGAAATGTCATTTTAGTGCCAGGAATGTCTTTCTTGTTTTTCTGGACCCTATTCCGAAATTGGCATCTTTTGAAATTTGTGTGAAATTGGCAAAATTGCTAAATTCTGACCACTGTACTGGATAGTTGAATTTATAAATGGGTGGTTTCTTGCACCCATTCGATAGAAAAAATGGAGTTCTAGCGAAATATTCATGTTTTTTGTCGACTAGTACAGTGAAATTGGCCAAAAATGGGGCTCAAAGTGGGCAAAATCGCCGATCCGTAACATCGCCGAGACCGCTAACTTTGCGAGAGCATAATTCCGTAAGTTTTCTATCAAATTTCAAACTTTTGGTGTCGTTATGATCGGGAAAAGATTCTCTATCTTTTCATAAGAGAAAATAATTTTTTTTTTTTTTTAAATTTGGCCGACCCTGAGAACGAGTTTCGGAGAGGGCCTGTCGACCCTCAAAGGGTTAACCCTTTCACTGTTGGTGCCGTATAGGTATGGCTTACAAGCCAGTGTTGGTGACGTACAGGTTTCCCTCCACATTCGCAAGGGTTAGGGGATCAAGAACCTCACGAATGTTGAAAAATCGCGACTGTTTGGTACACATGTATATTGTAGGGAAATATAATAATAGCATTTACTTAGCCTAACAATACTGCTTCCTTAACCTATTGAACCATGAACAATCATAAAACACATAAAAACATTGTAAAATATTATACTAGTGCCAGCCCGTTGGTAAAGAAGGTGAGAAAAAGTATAGAATTCAAGAAAGAACTCGTACCAAAGTGGAGGAGGAAGAGAGAGGGGAGAATGTGCCTTTTTCAGTGATTCTACGATATGTATGATATTAAAGCAGCACAAGTCAATAAAGGCTATAGTGCCAGTCAGCGATGAAGTGTAGCATTAACAGTGTAGGAAGTAGGTTAAGCAATTAATCGATAGAAAAAGGACAGCACAAACCTAACTCCTTCAGTGTTGTTAGTTATATGGGGTGACTGACAACACTGCCGTCTCTACCATCTCTGCTGCTGCCATCACCACCACTATGTAAGGCTTATGCTCTCAGTGGCCCTTATACATCCAACAGCGATGACACAGCAACACTAGTGACATACTTGATGACATATTATATTCGTTCCAGATTATATGTCATGTTTCTATGTTATTAATATTGTTTATTATGTCATATTAGATGAATTGTGATAGATAAGCTGTAGAGCTGATATTAGTGTCATATTGAAGGAATATCTTTTCCTATCCCTAAACAAACTCTGCCACCCCCACAATTCCTAACATATGTAATGATATATTTTAAATATGACTGGGTGGCTGGGCATTTACGAATGTTTGAATCCCACGAAAAGTGGAACTCACAAATTTGGGGGGGAGACCTGTATTAGTACGCCAAATTTCTAGCGGTTTCAATCTAGCAGGAGAAAGTGGTAGACCTACGTGTGAGAGAATAGGTCTGCATGACGGTCTAGTGACGGCCTTCGAAAGGCCGTCACTAAATGACAGTGAATACCACAACAATGTGGGAATGGCCGCCTCCACTTGTAACACAATGACATGCTATTTTATTCATTCTAGAGTATATGTCAGGTTTCTATGTTATTTATATTGTTTATTATGCATATTAGATGAATTGTGATAGATAAATAAGCCGTAGAGTTGATATTAGCTTTATATTGAAAGTATGTTCAGGTGCCAGTACTGAACGAATTTGTTCCCATAAGGAATATTGTGAATTAGATTAGTCCATTTCAGACCCCCAAACATACACTACAAATGCACTTGCATAAATACAGTGGACCCCCGCTTAACGATCACCTCCAAATGCGACCAATTATGTAAGTGTATTTATGTAAGTGCGTTTGTACGTGTATGTTTGGGGGTCTGAAATGGACTAATCTACTTCACAATATTCCTTATGGGAAAAAATTCGGTCAGTACTGGCACCTGAACATACTACTGGAATGAAAAAAGTTCGTTAACCGGGGGTCCACTGTACTTACATAATTGGTTGCATTGGGAGCTGATCGTAAACCGGGGGTCCACTGTATATACGTTACATATTATGTTGGTCTCACAGGCCACAAAAGTTACTTGAAAATAATAAAATATTAAAAAATAAAATAAATGTAAAAATAATATTACTGAGGGAATCTCAGAACGAGGTGAGGTTTCCACACGCACAATCTGGCTATGGGAAAGAGGTAATTGGCCAGCCCTTTGCTTTGAGCTCGCCACCACCGACTGGAATGCTCTTCTCCAGGGGGATGTTGACAACCAAGTGAAAGCCTTCACTGGACACATCCTTAATCTGCAACAAGAACACATTCCTCACCGGCAATATGTGACGAAGCCTACAGATCAGCCTTGGTTTGGCTTTCGTTGTAGAGAGGCTGCTACTGCTAAGTACAAAGCATGGCGAAGGTATAAGAGACATCCTACCACCTATAACAGGAACTTGCACATGCAAGCCTGTAGGCATATGGGTGATGTTCAAAAGTGGGCCATTGCTAAATGGGAGGTGGACACTAAAAGAAAGTTAGCATCAGGTAGGGTAGGCTCCAAAACCTGGTGGTCCCTGGTCAAGGGCAGACAAGGTTATCTGCCTGATGAACTTATTCCACCTCTAAATCGACAGGATGGGACCACTTTTACTAGTAGTCAAGAGAAGGCGGACCTCTTTGCTGAACACTTTGCTACCAAAATGCAAGTTCCTGATCCAGCAAGGGACCCTCCTTGGCTAGCTGCAAGAATTGTGTCAAAACCGTCAGTGGGGACAATAAGGCAGGAGGAGGTGCATTTCCTACTTAAATCGCTTGACCAAGAAAAGGCTGTGGGCCCAGACAAGTTGAGCCCAAGATTGTTGAGAAGATGTGCAGACCAGCTAGCAGCACCTCTAACTCGCATCTTTCAGCACTGCCTAGTACAGTGTAAATGGCCCTCTCTATGGAAAGAGGCGAATGTAGTCCCTGTTCACAAAAAGAAGAGCAGAGCAGAAATCAGCAACTACAGACCAGTGTCACTCCTGTCAATCACTGGTAAGATCCTTGAGACAATAATCTCAAGACAAATGACAGAGTTTTTTGACTACCACTCACTACTTTGTGATCGTCAATATGGCTTCAGGAAAGGTTACTTGCTGCTGATCTGTTGTTAAACCTCTCCACTAAGTGGCACCAGTCACTGGATGAATCCAAAGTCAGCTTGTGTGGTAGCACTGGACATTGTGGCGCTTTCGACCGGGTGTGGCACCAGGGCCTCTTAGCAAAACTTCAAGCACTGGGAATTGCAGGCTCTACGCTATGTCTCCTCAGTGACTACCTTCATGGTAGATCTCTAAGTGTAGTTCTCAATGGAACGGAATCAGCAAGACATCCTATTGGGGCAAGTGTTCCACAAGGAAGCGTGCTGGGTCCATTGTTATGGAATGTCTACTTCAACGACCTTCTTCATCTCATCCCAGAATCACATGCATATGCAGACGACTGTACACTGACATTCACTTATCCAAGAGAAGAAATGCCAGCTGCTCTAAGCTACATCAATCACCAGCTGAGAGCTATATCAGCTTGGGGAAATAGATGGCAAGTAACATTTGCACCTGAGAAAACGCAAATGATGATCGTCTCTAGGCACCATGATGGTAATGCTGGTGCAGTAGTAAGGATGAATGGGAGGATGTTGGCACCTGGAGAAGAAGTTGATATCCTTGGGGTGAAATTTGACTCCAAACTGACCATGAAGAACCATGTTGTAAATCTTGCAAACAAGGCAGCCAGGAAGCTTACAGCACTTCGCCGTATCTCCCATCTGCTTGACAGTAGGGGTTGCAAGATCCTGTACGAGGCACAAGTACGCTCGCACCTTGAGTATGCTCCGCTTTCTTGGTTTGCCTGCCCCCCTCTCATCTGCGACTGCTTGACAGAGTAGAGAACAGAGCAAGACGTCTCATCTCTCGCCTGGACCCATTCTGGATAGATCTGTCATTTCAGCAGAGCCTTCAACATAGGAGGGATGTGGGTGGCATTACTGTTATGTACAAGGCCAATACTGTCAAAATCCCAAACACTTGGATCCACTTCGAGGACAGCGTGGAAACAAACTTTTATGCCACAAGACGGGCAGAAAGCAGCAACTTCACTCTGGCTGTACCCTTCTCCAGAACATCACTCCATCTGAGATCATGCATACCCAGGATGACTCGAATATGGAACACATTCGTACAGGATAATGATGTCAACGAGATAGTCAGTTGATCAAATGAAAATGCTGGCCCACAGATGGCTCCAACTTCATCCTGTTTCCTACTTGTATGTCTCATAACAATAAAAATGCTTTCAAATGAGCTGATGTAGGTAACAGCTCTTAGCTTGCCAATAAAGTTAGGAATCCTTAACCTGTAAATAGCTGTCAATAAAGCTAGGGATCCTTAACCTTGTCAAACCCTGTGTATAAAAAAAAAAAAAAAAAAAAAAAAAAAAGAGAGAGAGAAAGACAGAGAAGCAGACAACAAGATAAGCAGAGACAAAGATAGACAGATCCAGACAGACAAATAAACACAGACACAGACAGATAGACATGTTTATATGTAACAGTGAAAAACAAAGCCAAGGCAGTGCATTAAGTGTCACTCCACTGCTGCACTGTCAGTTGTGGAGTGACCCTCGTCTCATACAGTGCTTCAAGAAGTTTCATATATACTCCAGCATGTCTAAAACATTGGCAAGACCTATAAATAATTTGTATACATTTCTAGACAATAAAGTGGACCCTCAGATATCAGCCGTTCGTGTTATTGGCCAAATCGGTCATTGGCCAGTTTTTCGGCTCCTTGTGATTGGCCGTTATTTTGGTGATAAGCCGTTTCGGATGCTTCCTTTCTACTGGCTGGGGCTGCTTGCACGTCAGTTGGCTGTGTCTCTCGGTGTGTGAGGAGCTTTGCTCATACATCCAAACATTTTGCTTGTTTTCCAATGTTTCTTGTGTGTTTTTTTTTTTTTTTGCAGTGCAACTGCAAAAAAAAATAACCGTGGCTCCAAAGAAAGTTCTAGTAAAGTTCCTGTTGTAAAGAAAGTGAGAAACACCATGGAATTGAAGTGTGAAGTGGTTGATAAATACGAGAGGTGTATGCGGGTGCTGGAACTTGCCAGGATATACTGGAAAAGCAAATCGACTATAACATCCATCCTGGCAAAGAAAGAACAAATCAAGGATGCTAAAGTTGTGAAAGGAGTAACTTTTATAACGAAACAAAGGTCACCGATAATGGAACAGATGGAAAAATTGTTGTTATTGTGGATTAAGGAAAAAGAATTAGTGGGAGACGGTATTGTTGAATCTATTATTTGTGAGAAGGCAAAGCAGTTACATGAGGATCTTCTATGGAAAACTCCTGGATTAAGTGCTTCTAATAGTGAATTTAGGGCCAGCAAAGGGTGGTTTGAGAGATTCAAGAAGCATAGTGGCATACAGTGTTGTAAGGCATGGAGAGGCTGCAAGTTCTGACAAAAAAGTGGCTGAAAAGTACGTACAGGAGTTCAAGGACTCTGTAAAGGCTAAACAATTAAAACCCCAACAAGTGTTCAGTTGTGACAAAACAGGCCTGTTTTGGAAGAAAATGCCAAACAGGACCTACATAACACAGGAGGAAAAGGCACTGCCAGGATACAAGCCTATGACAGACAGGCTAACTCTCTTGCTCTGTGGTAATGCTAGTGAGGATTTTAGAGTGAAGCCTTTACTTGTTTATCACTCAGAAAATCTCAGTGTTCAAGAAAAGCAATGTCGTTAAGAATAGATTGTGTGTGATGTGGAAAGCTAATCAAAAGGCATAGGTCACAATGCAAATTCTCAGAGTGGGTGAATGATGTGTTTGGCCCAAGTGTAAAAAAATGCCTCCTGGAAAAGAAATTGCCACTCAAGTGCCTCCTGATACTGGACAGTGCTCCTGCACATCCTCCAGACTTGGAAGACCAAGTGTTTAGGGACTTCAGTTTCATAAAAGTGAAGTTCTTGCCTCCTAACACCACTCCTCTCCTCCATCCCATGGACCAGCATGTCATTTCTAACTTCAAAAAACTCTACACAAAAGCAGTGTTTGAAAAGTGCTTTGAAGTGACCTCTGACACTTGGCTGACCCTAAGAGAGTTCTGGAAAGATTACTTCACTATCCTCAATTGTATAAGCTTTATAGGTAAGTCTTGGGAGGGAGTGACTTCCAGGACTTTGAACTCTGCTTGGAGAAAATTGTGGCCAGGTTGTGTCCAAGAGAGAGATTTTGAAGGGTTTTAGGCTGGCCCTAACCCTGCTGACCCTGTGGTCTGTATTGTGGCACTGGGGAAGTCCGTGGGGTTGGAGATGAATGGCAAGGATGTGGAAGAGTTGGTGAAGGACCACAGAGAAGAGCTAACCACTGAAGAGCTGCAAGAGCTTCAACTCGAATAGCAACAGATTGCAGCTGAAGAACTTGCTTCAGAGGAGGAGGCAGAGGGAGTGAAGGAGGTGCCTTCTTCAGAGATTAAAGAGGTGTGTGCAATGTGGACTAGGTGTAAGCTTTTGTAGAAAAACACCACCCTGACCAAGCTGAAGCAAGCTATATCTGCAACATGTTCAGTGATAAAACTCTGTCCCACTTCAGGGAAATCTTAGAGATGCCAGAAACAGAGCACTCTTTATAGTTATTTTGTGTGACAGGGGTCCAGTGACTCTCAAGCTGGTCCTAGTGGCATTAACCCTTTGAGGGTCGCCAGGCCCTCTCAGAGACTTGTTCTCAGGGTCGCCAAAATTTAAAAAAAGAAACTTATTTTTTCTTATGAAAAGATAGAGAATCTTTTCCCGATCATGACTCCAGAAGTATGAAATTTGATGGAAAACTTACGGAATTATGCTCTCGCGAAGTTAGCGGTCTTGACGATCTTTATGCATCGGCGATTTTGCCCACTTTGAGCCCTATTTTCGGCCAATTCCAGTGAACTAGTCGACAAAAATCATAACTATTTCGCTAGAACTCCATTATTTCTATCGAATGAGTACAAGAAACCACCTATTTACCGATTTCAACTATCCAATAAAATGGTCAGAATTTAGCAATTTTGCCAATTTCACACAAATTTCAAAAGATGCCAATTTCCAAATAGGGTCCAGAATAAACAAGAAAGACATTCTGGCACTAAAATAACTTTCCTCTGTTCTTTAGTAAACATCCCCACGCCCTTTTTACATTTCTTTTGCTTTCCACTTTGAATTTTTATTCTCACAAAAAACAGAAGATTTACTGTTATGTAGACTACTGTATTAGTGTAGAAATGGTATAAATAATACCAGCCCACTTATGAAAGGATATTAGATTCACCAGTTGACGTGTATTGGAAGCTTAGCGTAATTTTTTTACTTTTGATCTTGGCAAAAATCGAACATTTCTGTTACTTTGAGCTCAATTTCAAGGTACTTTTCATTGTGAAACCAGTCAAATCATATCAATTTTTCTGTAATTATGTCTTCCATTCTATAAAATAAGACCAGGAAAACTAGAATACAACCATAAATACCATACAAAAATACAGTGCCAAGTCGCTGTTTTAAACCAAAAACACGGTCAAAGTTTTTTTTTTCTCATTATGCACTGTGTGCTGCAGGATTTTTTTTATACTGCACACACTGACCACATAGACCCATTCTTTCATATGTAGGCCTACCAGCTTTCTCTCACTAGATTTGAGGGCGCTAGAATTTGTGTACTAGTACGTCAAAAACCCTGGCAGGTAAGCCGTACTAGTACGTCGGAAACCCCGAAAGGGTTAAAAGACAAAGAAGGAAAGTAACCCCAGAGAAGGCTTTGCTACCGAAAGTCTTTATGGAGGGGGATTCCCCTTCCAGACACTAACTCCTCCTCCTTTCCTCCTCCCTATCTTCCAGAAGCCAGCATTAGCCTTCAATGAAGGTATGTAATACTTACATAATTGTAATTTTTTTTTTTTTTTTTTTTTTTTTTCTGGAACAGATTAATTATATTTCCATTAATTCTTATGGGTAATATTTCAGTTTTTGGCCATTTCGGTCTTAGGCCAAGCTTCTAGAACGAATTACGGCTGATAACCGAGGGTCTACTGTAGTAGGTGACCAAGGCAGGTGAAAATGTTCACCTGTCAGTGTGTTTGTGACTATTTGAGTACCTAATATTAGTGTTAGAAAATATATTGGCTGTGAAATCACAAGAACTACTACAAATTGTAATTATCAGAACATGAAAACTATATACACAAATAACCCGCACATAGAAGAGAGGAGCTTACGTTCCAGTCACGGTATTGTGCCTTTTTTTGTTATTTATATATAAATTAAAAAAAGAGGAAAAAAGGTATATCGGCAACACTTCTGCAGCAGCAGGACTTCATGTTTCCATATGTGAGCATTTCAGCACCAAAATTCATGGTCTTATATCTCGGTAAGTACTGACCCTAAAGTTTTTTATTGTATTATTACACACAAAATTGCCCTCTTTAATTTAAATTTTTTTTTTTAAAAATTTGGAGCACTGGGTGAGAGAATGTTGACTGTTTGGACAGTTAATGGGTTAATTACCCTTACTTCACCTAGTATTTGCTGGGATGTACTACGACTAATCACTTTAAACCATTAACAACACAACAAAAAGCTGCTTGTGGATGTCCCAATTCTTGACCAACAACACAACTCCCCCCACTTTCAAGGTTTTAATTTTTTTATTATTTATTATTTATTTATGTCTTTGCAAATAGTACATTGAGATTATATATTTACAATAATGGGTTGCAATGCAAAGAGAGCCTCTATTATGCCTAGGCATTATGGGCTGACTTAGCATTACAGTGGACCCTCGACCAACGATATTAATCGTTTCCCGAAGCTCATCGTTTAATCGAAATTAAACGTTAGTCGAGCCCCTTTTTCCCCATAAGAAATAATGGAAATCAAATTAATCCGTTCCTGACACCCCAAAGTATTGAAAACAAAATTTTTACCACATGAAATATTAATTTTAATACACACAAACTGAAGAAGACATGCACAGTTACATGACACTTAAACCCTTTATTGAAGATCTGGTGATAATTGATGGATGGGAGGAGGGAGAGTTTGATGTGTTTAGTGTTTAGAAGGGGAATCCCTTCATTTGGACTAAGTGTTTAAGTCCTTTTCCGGGGTTACTTCCCTTCTCTTTAATGCCACAAGGCCCGCTTTTAGAGTCGCTGGGACCTCTGTGCCAACAATCTGCCATAAGGCCTGTACCCTCCCCGTTCCTTTATGACATTCTAAACTGTTTCAAAAACATTTCCCGTGTAATAGTCACCAGCACGGCTTGCAATAGCTGTGTGGGGGTGATTTTCATCAAAAAGGTTTGCTTTTTAAGCCACTTGAACACTTTCCCTTTAAATTTTTGAAGTGGCAATTTTTCAATTTCCTATCCCCTCCTCCAAAGCGTTTCCTCGGGTGTGGCCTTGCTTTTGAAGAGATCTGCAGTCATCAGGGGTTTTTCTTCATTGTCCTCCTCCACCAACTCTTTCAATCCTCCCCATAACCTCCCCCCCAAGGGACTTCCACAAGGGATTCCCAACGGGCATAGGATTCCCGGGTTAGCCTCAAACCTTCAAAATTCTTTTGTTACCCCATTCTGGCCACAGTTTTTTCCCAAGCAAGTTCAAGATCCCTTTAGTCACTTCCCCCCAACCCTTACCTTAAGTTTAAAAATTTGGGGATGCTAAAGTGATCTCTCCAAAACCTTTTAAAGAGTATTTAAGTTTCTGGGTCACTAAAAAGCCCCTTTAAAACATAGCTTTTGTGTATAGTTTTTGAAGTTTGCAATGCCCCTCTGGTCCGGGGCTGCAGGGAGGATGGATTGGGAGGCAAAAAGTGCCCTTAATGAACCCTCTGTCCCCAAAAAGTCGCTCTGCCAAGTCTGAAGGTGCCCAGGAGATTGTCTAATACCAGGAGGCATTTAAAGGGGTCCAATTTATTTTCCAGGGGAAATTTTTTCACAGGGGGGGCAAAAGATGGTTAACCAGTCGTAGAAAAAGCCTAGTGACCCTCCCTTTATTTGTTTGCCCTCCACAGCAACACAAATTCCCTTGGGGAAATTTTTTTTTTCCTAAACACTCTTGGGTTTCAGAGTGATCTTACTGACCCTTAAAAAAGGAGAAGATAAAAAATTTTTAAAAAACGGGAGTTTAAAATGTGCTTTGGAGTGGGCCCGGATGACAAGAAAAGATGATTGCTGATGTTACGAATGAAAAGAAGTTGGATGTCCGGCCCTGGGAAAAAAAACGAAGGGGGTAGGGAGTTTCAGTGGGGGAATAAATGGGATTAAATTGGTATCTGAGAGAGTTAGAGAAAAGGGAAAGGGGGTAGCAGAAATGTTAAATGATCAGTTATGGAAGGAAAAAAAAGGGAATTGAATGTAAAAATTCAAGAATTTTTTGGGATTAAAGAAAAGGTTTGGATGCGAGGGGGGTCATAATAAGCGGTATGCCCCTGGAGAAGAGAGGAATGCAGGGAGAGAGAAGAGTTTTTGGGGAGATTTTAAGAAAAAGTAAGGAGCCTTTGAACCAAGTGAGAGGTAATTGTGGTAGGGGCCCTGAATGCTAAGTAGGAAAAATTTTAGGGGGGGGGGGGTAGGTAATTTTGGGGGGGGCCGGTGTAAATGATAATGGGACCCCTTTGTTTGAACTTTTATAGAAAGGGGTTTTATTATAGGAAAATACATTTTTTTAAGAAAAAGAGGAAAAAAAGTATAAAAGTATGATGTGGGGCAAAATGAAGATTTTGTTGGATTATGTATTGGTGATAAAAGATTTTGAGTAGACTTTGGGATGTACTTTTTATAGGGGGGCCACGTATATCAGATCATTAATAGTTGTAGTACATGAGAGAAAAAAGGTGATGGGTAAAGGAGAATAGAAGCTCGGGAAAGAGAGGTGAAGGTTTTTAAACTAAAAGAGGAGGCTTTGGGTAAGAATAAACATATTGGAGGATAGATGGAATAGAGCATAGGCAATGGGGTCGAAAAGGTATGGGGTAGGTTTTTTAAAAAAGTGTTTAGTGTGTTTTGAGAAGTCTGTGGTTTTCAGGAAAGTGGGGGGGGGAGGGAAGAGGAGCGATTGGTGGAATGATGATGTAAAGAGAGTTAAGGGAGAAAAAAATTAGCATTGAAAGTTTTTACAAAGTAAAGTGAGCAAGGAGGGAAGAGTATATGGGGAAAAAGAAGAGGTTAAGAGATGGGGGAAGCAATGTAAAAAGAAGCAAATGAGAGGTGGGTGAGATGTTATCAACAAATTTTTTGAAAAAAGAAAAAGTTTTGGGGTGAGATTAACAAGTTAAGAAACCTAGAAAAAATGGATTTGTCAGTTAAAAATAGGAGAGGAGAGTTATTAAAAGGAGGTTAGAGGTATTGGGGAAAATGGAGGGAATTTTTTAGGGAAATTTTTAAAATTTTATAAGATAGGGAAGCTGTATTTCGTGTAAGGACAGGGGAAAAAATTTGTAGGGTGAGGAAGAGCCCGTTTTGAGTGTGGGGGAAGTTCGTGAGGCAGTAGGGAAAATGAAAGGGGGTAAGGCAGCCGGGGGTTGATGGGTTAAAAATTGAAAAGTTAAAAGCAGTGGGGGGATTAAATTTTGGAGTGGTGGGGCAAAAATTTTTTTAAAAATGTATGAAGAGGGTAAGGTACCAGGGATTGGCAGAGAGCATGATAGTTTTCCCTTTTATAAAGGCAAAGGGATAAAAGGAGTGCAAAATTTAAAAGGGGGGTAAGTTGCTGGTATACCTGGTAAAGTGGGTTGAGTTATTATTGAAAAAATTAAAAGTAAGAGGAATGGATAGCAGATGAACAAGGAGGCTTTTGGAAAGGTAGGGGGTGTGTGGACCCGGTGTTTACAGTGAAACATATAAGTGAAAGTATTTAGATAAGGCTAAAGAGGGCTTTGTGGGATTTTGGATTTGGGAAAAAGGGGTATGACAGGGTGGATAGGGGGGCAAAATGGAATGTTGCAAGTGTATGGTGTAGGAGGTAGGTTACTGAAAGCAGTGAAGATTTTTACGAGGATAGTGAGGCTCAAGTTAGAATATGTAGGAAAGAGGGAAATTATTTCCCAGTAAAAGTAGGCGTTTAGACAAGGATGTGCGATGTCACCGTGGTTGTTTAATATATTTATAGATGGGGTTGTAAGAGAAGTAAATGCGAGGGTCTTGGCAAGAGGCGTGGAGTTAAAGATAAAGAATCACACACAAAGTGGGAGTTGTCAAGCTGCTCTTTGCTGATGACACTGTGCTCTTGGGAGATTCTGAAGAGAAGTTGCAGAGATTGGTGGATGAATTTGGTAGGGTGTGCAAAAGAAGAAAATTAAAGGTGAATACAGGAAAGAGTAAGGTTATGAGGATAACAAAAAGATTAGGTGATGAAGATTGAATATCAGATTGGAGGGAGAGAGTATGGAGGAGGTGAATGTATTCAGATATTTGGGAGTGGACGTGTCAGCGGATGGGTCTATGAAAGATGAGGTGAATCATAGAATTGATGAGGGAAAAAGAGTGAGGGGTGCACTTAGGAGTCTGTGGAGACAAAGAACTTTGTCCTTGGAGGCAAAGAGGGGAATGTAGGGAGAGTATAGTTTTACCAACGCTCTTATATGGGTGTGAAGCATGGGTGATGAATGTTGCAGCGAGGAGAAGGCTGGAGGCAGTGGAGATGTCATGTCTGAGGGCAATGTGTGGTGTGAATATAATGCAGAGAATTCGTAGTTTGGAAGTTAGGAGGAGGTGCGGGATTACCAAAACTGTTGTCCAGAGGGCTGAGGAAGGGTTTTGTTGAGGTGGTTCGGACATGTAGAGAGAATGGAGCGAAACAGAATGACTTCAAGAGTGTATCAGTCTGTAGTGGAAGGAAGGCGGGGTAGGGGTCGGCCTAGGAAAGGTTGGAGAGAGGGGGTAAAGGAGGTTTTGTGTGCGAGGGGCTTGGACTTCCAGCAGGTTATGCGTGAGCGTGTTTGATAGGAGTGAATGGAGACAAATGGTTTTTAATACTTGACGTGCTGTTGGAGTGTGAGCAAAGTAACATTTATGAAGGGGTTCAGGGAAACCGGCAGGCCGGACTTGAGTCCTGGAGATGGGAAGTACAGTGCCTGCACTCTGAAGGAGGGGTGTTAATGTTGCAGTTTAAAAACTGTAGTGTAAAGCACCCTTCTGGCAAGACAGTGATGGAGTGACTGATGGTGAAAGTTTTTCTTTTTCGGGCCACCCTGCCTTGGTGGGAATCGGCCAGTGTGATAATAAAAAAAATAATAATAAAATAACACCAATAAAGGCTTCACTTTGCAATCACCACTAGCATTAGCACACATCAACAGAGTAAGCGTGTCTTTCATAGGCTTATGTCCTGGGAGTGCCTTTTCCTCCTGAGTAATGTACGTCCTGTTTGGCATTTTCTTCCCAAACAGGCCTGTTCATCACAATTAAACACTTGTTCAGGTTTCAGTCCTTCATTGTCTATGTACTCCTTGAATTCATGCACATATTTTTCAGCCGCTTTGTGGTCCGAACTGGCAGCCTCACCATGCCTTATCTCACTATGTATGTAACTACGATTCTTAAATCTCTCAAACCAACCTTTGCTGGCCTTAAATTCACTCACATCACCACTAGTTGCAGGCATTTTCCTAATTAAATCATCATGCAACTTCCTAGCCTTTTCACATATGATCGCTTGAGAGATGCTATCTCCTGCTATCTGTTTTTCATTTATCCACACCAGTAACAGTCTCTCAACATCTTCTATCATTTGCGATCTCAGTTTTGAAAACATAGTTGCACCTTTGGCAAGAACAGCTTCCTTGATTGCCATTTTCTTGCCCACAATAGTAGCGATGGTTGATTGGGGTTTTGTGTACAACCTGGCCAGCTCGGAGACACGCACTCCACTTTCATATTTAGCAATGATCTCTTTCTTCATCTCCATAGTAATTCTCACCCTTTTTGCTGTAGGGTTGGCAGTAGAAGCTTTCTTGGGGCCCATGGTGACTTATTTTGCATGTGCAATCTCTAAAAACGCTGTGATAATATGAAATGTTCCGATTGTATGTTTGGATGGGACCGCGGTGGCTGGCTGGCTTGTAAACACTGGCACCCATGGGACAAGTGAGGTGCGCTCAGGCCACAAGTGGACGCGTCTCGAACGGAACAAATAGCGTTGGTCGGGTTTTTTAGCGCTAGTTGAGGCAAAATTTTTGCGTTAAAATGTATCGCTAGTCAGATTTAACGTTAGACGATGCTATCGTTGGTCGAGGGTCAACTGTATTGGCTTGCTGAATACTTAACACTAAGAATTATATCATAGTTGTACAATAGAATATTAATTATATCATAGTTGTACAGTAGATTATGTATTATAAGTTAACATAATTTATATAAGACAGTAGATATATTCATATATTCAAAAATGCTTTTTTGTGAAAACAACGCTTCAGTTAAATTCCTGTCGACAATGGATAGAAGGTTCAAAGTAATTGTTGAAATTATGATATGGGAATACATAATTGAGTATATGAGTACTGAGTATTTAGCATTTAGTCTAGGGTGATTAAATGGCTTTTGAGAAGAGTTTTAAATTGATTTTCAGACCGGGTTACTTTAGTATCTTCTGGTAATGAATTCCATATTTTGGGGCCCTTTATGTGCATAGAGTTTTTACACAGTGTGATATTGACACGAGGTACATCAAAAAGAGATCTGTGTCTTGTGTTATGGTCATGTGTCCTGTTAAGGTTGCTGAGAAGTTTGAGTGGAGGGTTTATATTCGTGTACATTGTTCTGTGTATGTGGTAGGCACATGAATAAGTATGGATGTTCTTCATGGTGAGCAGATTTAGACTTTTGAAAATTGGTGGAGTATGCTGGCAGGAGTGGGAATTTGTTAACATTCTGACTGCAGCCTTTTGCTGGGTTATTAGCCCTTACCAGCCTTTATAAGAACATAAGAACACTGCAGAAGGCCTACTGGCCCATACGAGGCAGGTCCAAGTCTCCTACCGGCTTAAGCCAATGCACCCAACCTAGTCAGGTCAGGTCACATTGACTTAAGGGAGGAACACGGCAACCGACCTGGTAGCACAAGCTATCAGGTCCAACTCACACCCTCCCACATCCACTCATGTATTTATCCAACCTATTTTTAAAGCTACTAGTACTAGTACGGCTTACGCACCAGGGTTTTTGACGTACTAGTACGCCTAAATTCTAGCGCCCTTAAATCTAGTGAGAGAAAGCTGGTAGGTCTACATATGAAAGAATGGGTCTATGTGGTCAGTGTGCACAGTATAAAAAAATCCTGCAGCACACAGTGTGTAATGAGAAAAAAAAACTTTGACCGTGTTTTTGGATTAAAACAGTGAATTTGCACTGTATTTTCGTATGATATTTATTGTTGTATTCTAGTTTTCCTGGTCTCATTTTATAGAATGGAAGACATATTACAGAAATTGAGATAATTTTGACTGGTTTTACAAAGAAAACTACCTTGAAATTGCGCTCAAAGTAGCAGAAATGTTCGATTTTTACCCAAGTTCAAAAGTAAACAAATCATGCTATGCGTCCAACACACGTCAACTGGTGAGTATAATATTCTTTCACAAGCGCGCTGATAATATTTATATCATTTCTACACCAATGCAGTATTCTGCATAACAGTAAATCTTCTATTTTTTTGTGAGAATAAAAATTCAAAGTGGAAAGCAAAAGAATGTAAGAGGGGCATGGGGACGTGACTAATGAAGAGAGGAAATATTATTTTAGTGCCAGGAATGTCTTTGTTTATTCTGGACCCTATTCAGAAATTGGCATCTTTTGAAATTTGTGTGAAATTGGCAAAATTGCTAAATTCTGACCACTGTATTGGATAGTTGAAATCGGTAAATGGGTGGTTTCTTGTACTCATTCAATAGAAAAAATGGAGTTCTAGCGAAATCTCTGAGATGGGCTGTCGACCCTGAAAGGGTTAGAGGTCTTAGGTGACTGAATGTTGTTGATCCTCATGCCAAATTCCCTATGTGAGATAAGAGTACAGTGGACCCCCGCATACCATTGGCATCACATAACGTTAAATCCGCATACCGATACATTTTATCGCTAAGATTTTGCCTCTCATTCCGCTAAAAAACCTGCTCAACGCTATTCGTCCGAGACGTGTCTAATGTGCATCCTGAGCCAGCCTCACATGTTCCGCCGGTGGCATTGTTTACCAGCCAGCCTCCGTGGTAACATCCAAGCATACAATCGGAACATTTCGTATTATTACAGTGTTTTTGGTGATTTTATCTGCAAAATAAGTGACCATGGGCCCCAAGAAAGCTTCTAGTGCCAACCCTACAGGAATAAGGTTGAGAATTACTATAGAGATGAAGAAAGAGATCATTGCTAAGTATGAAAGTGGAGTGCGTGTCTCCGAGCTGGCCAGGTTGTATAGTAAACCCCAATCAACCATCGCTACTATTGTGTCCAAGAAAACGGCAATCAAGGAAGCTATTCTTGCCAAAGGTTCAGCTGTGTTTTCGAAACAGAGATCGCAAGTGATAGAAGATGTTGAGAGACTCTTATTGGTGTGGATAAATGAAAAACAGATAGCAGGAGATAGCATCTCTCAAGTGATCATAAGTGAAAAGGCTAGGAAGTTGCATGAGGATTTAATTAAAAAAATGCCTGCAACTAGTGATGATGTGAGTGAATTTAAGGCCAGCAAAGGTTGGTTTGAGAGATTTAAGAAGCGTAGTGGCATACATAGTGTGATGAGGCATGGTGAGGCTGCCAGTTCGGACCACAAAGCTACTGAAAAATATGTGCATGAATTCAAGGAGTACATAGACAGTGAATGACTGAAACATGAACAAGTGTTTAATTGTGATGAAACAGGCCTGTTTTGGAAGAAAATGCCAAGCAGGACCTACATTACTGAGGAGGAAAAGGCATTCCCAGGACATAAGCCTATGAAAGACACGCTTACTCTGTTAATGTGTTCCAATGCTAGTGGTGATTGCAATGTGAAGCCTTTATTGGTGTATCACTCTGAAACTCCCAGAGCGTTCAGGCAAAAGAATATCCTCAAGGCTAATTTGTGTGTGCTGTGGAGGGCAAACAGTAAGGCATGGGTCACTAGGGACTTTTTCTATGACTGGTTACACCAAGCATTTGCCCCCAATGTGAAAAATTACCTAACTGAAAAGAAATTAGACCTTGAGTGCCTTCTGGTGTTAGAATGCCCCTGGTCATCCTACAGACGTGGCAGAGCGACTTTGTGGGGACATGATCTTCATTAAGGTGAAGTTTTTGCCTCCTAATACCACTCCTCTCCTGCAGCCCATGGACCAGCAGGTTATTGCAAAATTAAAAAAACTGTACACAAAAGCTCTGTTTGAAAGGTGCTTTGTAGTGACCTCAGAAACTCAATTGACTCTAAGAGATTTTTGGAGAGAGCACTTTTAAATCCTCAATTGGTGTAAAAACCCTTATAGGTAAGGCTTGGGAGGGAGTGACTAAGAGGACCTTGAACTCTGCTTGGAAGAAACTGTGGCCAGAATGTGTAGACCAAAGGGATTTTGAAGGGTTTGAGGCTAACCCTGGGAATCCTATGCCAGTTGAGGAATCCATTGTGGCATTGGGAAAGTCCTTGGGGTTGGAGGTTAGTGGGGATGATGTGGAAGAGTTGGTGGAGGAGGACAATGACGAACTAACCACTGATGAGCTGCTAGATCATCATCTTCAGCATGAGGCCAGACCTGAGGAAACTGCTTCGGAGGAGAGAGAGAAACTGAAGAAGTTGCCTACTTCAAAGATTAAGGAAATGTGTGCAATGTGGCTTAAAGTGCAAACCTTTTTTGATGACAATCACCCTAACACAGCTATTACAAGCCGTGCTGGTGACTATTACACTGACAATGTTGTGAAACACTTTAGGAAAGTCATAAAGAAACGTGAGGTACAGGCCTCTATGGACAGATATGTTGTGCGACAGAAGTCCAGTGACTCTGAAGCTGGTCCTAGTGGCATTAAAGGAAGAAGGGAAGTAACCCCGGAAAAGGACTTGCTACCTCAAGTCTTAATGGAAGGAGATTCCCCTTCTAAACACTAAGACTCTCTGCACCTCCCATCCCATCAATCATCACCAGATCTTCAATAAAGGTAAGTGTCATGTAACTGTGCATGTCTTTTTCAGTTTGTGTGTATTAAAATTAATATTTCATGTAGTAAAAATTTTTTTTTTCATACTTTGGGGTGTCTTGCACGGATTAATTTGATTTCCATTATTTCTTATGGGGAAAATTCATTCGCATAACGATAATTTCGCATAACAACGAGCTCTCAGGAACGGATTAATATCGTTATGTGGGGGTCCACTGTATACGAGTTAATGGTACAGTGCCAGGAGAGCTAATTTTGGAACGTAGTATCGTTCCTTTGGTAGTGTGCCTACAGTCTTAGAGATTTTCTTGGTGATTTGTTGTATATGTGTCTGGAACTTAAGGCTACTGTCAAGGTGGATACCTAGGAATTTTCCCTCTGTAAGTCTTGTGACTGATGATCCATTTAGTGTTATGTTAAGTGGATCATTTGCAGCATTGTTTCCAAACTGAATGAAATAGGTTTTATCAGTATTCAGGATAAGTTTATTAGTCATCATCCAGGTAGATATTTTCTGCAATTCGGCATTGACAGTGTTGGCGAGTATGACTGGGTTTGGGTGCGAGAAGGCGTATGTAGTATCATCTGCAAATAATATGGGTTTGAGTAGCTGTGATGCATTCAGTAGATCATTGATGTAGATGAGAAAGAGGAGTGGTCCAAGGACACTTCCTTGTGGGACTCCTACTGTGATTGGTTGGGTGGAAGAGTTTGCACCGTTTGTATAAACATATTGAGTTCTGCTACTCAGTGTCAAAGAATTTAAAAAATAAAAAATACAGTGGACCCTCAACTAATGGCGGCATCAAGTAATGGCATATTCGTCTAACGGCGCTCTTTGGCATAAAAAAAATGGCTCTACCAACGGCAAAAAACTCATCTAAAGACGTTTGTCCCGAACTTGTTCATGGGACCAGAGCACGGCCTGAGTGGGCCTGACCACTCCAAGTCTCCATGTACAGCCAGTGTGCCAGTGTTTACAGGCCGTTTCGGTCGATTCCAAGTGTACCTGCGATATATTTTGTATTCAGTGTTTTTAGTGCTTGTAACTGCTAAATAAGCCACCATGGGCCCAAAGAAAGTTTCTAGTGCCAGCCCTGTGATAAAGAAGGAAAGAAACACAATAAAATTCAAGAAAAAACTCGTAGCAAAGTACCAAAGTGGAGGAAGAGAGAGGGGAGAATGTGCCTTCTGCAGTGATTCATTGATTCTACGATATGTACGATACTAAAGCAGCAGGTATCGATAAAGGTTATAGAGCCAGCCAGCGATGAAGTGTAGAATTAACAGAGTAGCAAGTAAGTTAAGTGAGTAAGCAATAGGAAAACGACACGAAAGTAACTTTCCAGTGTTGTTGGATGTGTGTACATCCACTGAACATACGCCGGCCTGCTATCTTCTGCTACCCTAAACCTCTGCCAGCATCTCCTCCATCAGACTAACTAATTAAACTAACATCTTCAAGGTAAATGTAAATATAAAAGTGTAAGCATAAAAGTAAATATATTAAGTGTAAATATAAAAGGACCCCAGTGGAAATACCTAAGTCACTCTGACTTTTTTGGGTTATCCTAGGTACTTTACACATATGCTGCTATGTATGATAATCTATGTATAACTGTATTTGTGTATACCTGAATAAACTTACTTATTTATAAAGTAAAATGTAAATAGTGTATTTCTTGTTTATAAATTAAAATATAAATATTTCTTATTTATAAATTACATACATTGTTTAAGTGTGATTGTGGTGCTGGCAAAATCCTCCACCGCTACCAACACGGCTTCTCTCAGTGGAGGCCCTTAAACCCAACGATAACACTTATACCATTTACTCCTCTCATACATTATGACATATTTTATTCATTCTAGAGTATGTATCATGATTCTATGTTATTAATATTGTTTATAATGTCATATTAGATGAATTGTAATAGACAAATAAGCCGTAGAGATATTAGCATCACATTGAAGCATAATAAACTTGTCTTCCTCTTGCCTCCTACATATCGGTCATACACCAACAAGTCGAGTCAGTAAAGATAAGTCAATAAAGGTAAGTGTGATGTTAAATGTTCATTTATACATTTTATTAGTGCTTTATATTTATTTGTCATTGTTTTCTGTATGTATATTTATATTTAATCTTTAAAAAAAATATTTTTTGTTAATACTTTTGGTTGTCTGAAACGGATTAATTGGATTTCCATTATTTGTTATGGGGAAAATTAATTCGACTAACGGCAAATTTGACTAACAGCTAGGTATCTGTAACTGATTAATGCCGTTGGTTGAGGGTCCACTGTATTATTTTTTCTTTTGAAATGATGGAGAATCTTTTCCCGATGGTAATAACACCAAAAGTACAAAATTTGATGGAAAACTTAGAGTTACGCTCTCGCGGAGTTAGCAGTCTCGGCGATGTACACATCGGCTCTTTCACCCACTTTGAGCCCTATTTTTGGTCAATTCCATTGTTCCAGTCGACCAAACTCAGCTATTTTGCTAGAACTCCATTTGTTCTACTGATTGTGTACAAGAAACCGCCCCTTTACAGATTTCAACTACCCAATAAAGTGGTCAGAATTTGGCATTTGGCCAATTTCACACAAATTTCAAAAGATGCCAATTTCAAAATAGGGTCCAGAATTAAGAATGCAGACATTCCTGGCACTAAAATAACATTTTCTCTGTTCATTAGTCACGTCTCCAGGCTCCTCCTATATTACTCTCGCTTTCCATTTTGAATTTTTATTCACACAATAAATCGAAGATTTACTGTTATGCAGACTCCTGCATTATTGTAATAATTGTATAAATGTCAACCCATTCATGACTGTGCATTAGTCTGGCCAGTTGGACATGTATTGGAAGGTGGCGTCATTTGTTTACTCTTGAACATCGGCAAAAATCGAACATTTCCACTACTTTGAGCTTAATTTCAGGGTACTTTACTTTGTGAAACCAATGAAATTCATCTCTTTTTCTATAATATATCTTCCATTCTATCAAATGAGACCAAGAAAACGAGAATACAACCATAAATACCACAGGAAAATACACCTCAAAATCAGCGTTTTAAACCAAAAACACGGTCAGTTTTTTTTTCTCATGCATTGTGTGCTGCAGGTCTTTTTTTTATACTATGCACACTGACCATGCAGATCCATTCTCTCACATGTAGGTCTACCAGCTTTCTCCCGCTAGATTTGAAGCCGCTAGGATTTTGCCGTATGAATACGGCATCCACACTGGCTTGTAAGCTGCACTAATATGACATCGACAGTGAAAGGGTTAATTAATATACAATATATGCTCTCATATTACTGTGCCTATTATATATGCAGAACATTAAAACTCCAATATAAACCCTTCTTGATAGCTACAACAGAACACACAGGCACAACACAAGGCAAAAAACTCTTTGGCATCCCTCATGTCTGCCTCATCCTATGCAAAAATGCAGTGCATTTAAAGGGCCCCAAGATCAGGAATTCATTGCCCAAACCAGCAAAAGGTCCCTAGTCTTCCAGTCAATTTAACCCTTTCAGGGTTTCTGACGTACTAGTACATCTTATGAGCCAGGGTTATTGATGTACTAGTACGCATAAATTCTAGTTTCCTCAAATCAAGCAGGAAAAGGCTGGTAGTCCTAGATGTGAGAGAATGGGTCTCCATGGTCACTGTGCGCAGTACAAAAAAAATCAGGGACCCAGTGGTGCATTGTGGGAAAGCCATTTTATTATACCTTGTTCACCATGTCTAGTGCTAAGAAACTCCTCACTCCTCAGCTAATTGGGGCTCTTTTGTTCCCAAGTGACAGTTCGAACACAGATGGAAGTGTCAGTGAAGATGAATTTCGTGGTTTTGAGGAGTGGGTGACTGAAAGCAATGCCCAGGAAACCTGAAGGAAGGTAGGAAGAAAGGGAGAAAGAAAGGAAGAGGTGAGAGGAAGGAGGGAGGGAAGGAAGGAAGGAAGGAGACCATCAACCTAGGATAACACAAAAATTTCAGACATTGACTTATTTCCATGTGGGTTGGTGGGGTGAAGAGGAAGTTGACAGGCAGTGAGGGTGGTGAGTGATGGTGTTATTTGTCATTGTGACACTAATTATGCCAGTGACTCAGCATATTTACAAGTCCACCCCCACAAAACAACTACAAGCTTTACAGAAGCTGTAGCAGTTCTGGGAAGTATCCAGTGACTTTATATGTGTATATATATGATAGAAAAATAGTAATAAACAACAATTTTTATTGTTGGTTTGTGTAAACATGTAAACAATATAATAACAGCAAAGTTTGTACAGTTATTGTGTAGTATACAATGAGTGAATATGTACCAAATAGTCTTTATATTGGTCTCAGAGGCCATAAAAGTTACTTGAAAAAATAAAATATTAAAAAATAAAAGAAAAAAGTAGAAAAAAAAAAACTATTACTGGGCGACTGGCAGTCGGCAATGTTGCCGTATGCGGTTCAATTTCTGTCAACTTCACGCCTCCATATCTCCGTAAGTATTGATCACAAAATTTTTTTTTTTGCCTATAATACTCAAAAAAAAAAAAAAAAAAACTATAATTTCATAAGAAAAAATAATTTGGAAGAATGTAGTGAATAATGTTATAGCAGAAACAATCCCTGGAGGTAGCACAGATGAAAGGTCACACACACGTGAGCTACTAAGTCTCTGCAATAAACACGCCAGTAGATAGTGGAGCCAACAAGACTAGAAAACACACTTGACCTTATCTTCACAAATAATGAAGACCTGGTAAGAGACATAACAATATCAAAAACAACTAATTCCAATCACTATCTAATCAAAGTCCAGACTTACGTGCACAGGGGTCCTGATCAGCAAAATGCATGTACCTATGAAGGTATCTTCACAAAATACAACTTCAACACCAAGAACATCAACTGGGACCAGGTAAACCATGTCTTAAATGAAACATGTTGGGAAAATAAATAACATAGATCCAAACCAGTGCCTTGAAAGGATCATTTTCCTGGCAGCTGAAGCATGTTCTAGGCATCCATAAGAAAGAAGAAGGGCAGGAGTAAACTGGAGAGAGAGAGAGGGAGAGAGACGCTCTCTCTACAGAAGACAACAAATCACTGCTCTCCTGAGGAATGCTAGAATATCTAATAAACGGAAGGAGGCGCTGACCAGGGAAGTGGAAACTATCGAACTTAAGTTAAAGGACTCTTAACAGGAACCAGGTGAGACAGGAGCTGCTGAAAGCTGTTAGTGAAATTGAAAGAAATTCAAAATGTTTCTTTTCATATGCCAGAAACAGGGCAAATATCACATCTAGTATTAGGCCCTTACTCAGACAGGATGGGATTTACACAGATGACAACAAGGAAATGAGTGAAATACTGAAATCACAGTACGACTCTTTGTTTAGTGAGCCACCTATCAGTCTGAGGATCGACGACCCAAATGATTTCTTCATGAATGAGCCTCAAAACTCTATCAATGTATGCCAGATTTCCGACATTACCCTAACTCCGATAGACTTTGAAAAAGCCATTGACAACATGCCCATGCACTCAGCCTCAGGCCCAGACTCGTGGAACTCTGTGTTCATTAAGAACGGCAAGAAACCCCTGTCATGTGCTGTAAGTATACTATGGAGAAGGAGCTTAGACATGGGTGAAATTCCACAGTCACTTAAAACAATGGATATAGCCCCACTCCATAAAGGTGGCAGCAAAGCATTAACTAAGAACTATAGACCAATACAGTGGAACCTCAAAAATCGAACTAAATCCATTCCAGGAGCTAGTTCTAAATTCGAAAAGTCTGAAATTCGAAGCAATATTTCCCATAAGAAATAATGGAAATACAATTAATCCGTTCCAGAAACCCAAAAATATTCACAAAAAAAAAATACATTTTATAGAGATTAATTACAGTTTTACATACACACAACAAATGCTATAGTCTTTAACCCTTTCAGGGTCCAAGGCCCAAATCTGGAGTCACGCACCAGTGTCCAAGAATTTTCAAAAAAAAATTTTTTTATTTTTTTCTTATGAAATCGTAGAGAATCTTTTTGTGAGGGTAATAAAACAAAAAGTACGAAATTTGGTGGAAAATTGACGAAATTATGCTCTCGCGAATTTTGATGTGTCAGCGATATTTACGAATCGGCGATTTTGCCGACTTTGACTCCCATTTTAGGCCAATTACATTATTCCAATCAACCAAATTCTTAGCTATTTCACTAGTATTACTTCTGTTCTATCGATTGAGCATAAGAAATCGCCAAGTCAACTGTTTCAACTACAAAATAAAGTGATCGGAAATTGTTAATTTGGCCAATTTAACACAAAGTTCAAAATATTCCAATTTCAAAATAGGGTCAGAATAAACAATGTAGGCATTCCTGGCACTAAACTAACATTTCCTCTGTTCATTAGTTATGTTTTGAGGCTTTACAAATAAATTCCATTTTGATTTTTTATTCACATAATGAATTTTTATTCACATCAAAAATAGAAGATTTACTGTTATGCAATACTGTAATAATTGTATAAATATCATCACCATATTTGTGAATGTATATTAGACCACCAGCTGACGTGTATTAGATGTGTGAGGCGTTTGTTTACTCTTGAATATCGGCAAAAATTTAACATTTCTGCTACTTTGAGCTCAGTTTCAAGCCATTTCCAGTGCTGAAACCAATCAAAATCATCTCTATTTCTGTAATATGTCTTCCATTCTATCAAATGAGACCAAGAAATCGCAAATACAACTATAAAACATACGAAAAAACACTGCAAAGTTGCTGTTTTAATCGAAAAATCATGATTTCATTTTTTTTTCTTCATTATACACAGTGTGCTGCAGGATCTGTTTTATGTGGTGCACACATACCACATAGATGTATTCTCTCATATCTAGGCCCAAATGTACCACTCACAGTTTATCAGAGTGAGCTGAGCTCGTGGCGTAGATCTACGGTTTGGACACTCACCGTAAAGCCGTAGATCTACGGGACGGACCCTGAAAGGGTTAATTATGTATAGTAATATAAAATAACATTTTTACTTACCTTTATTGAAGATTGGTGATGGCATCTGGAAGATAGGGAGGAGGAGAGAGGGAGTTGGGGTTATTGTTTGGAAGGAGAATCCTCCTCCATGAGGACTTGCAGTATCAAAGCCCTCTCTGGGGTTGCTTCCCTTCTCTGTATTTTAATGCCACTAGGACCAGCTTGAGTCATTGGACCCCAGTCTCACAAAATAACTGTCTACAGTTCTCTGTTTCTGTCTCACAAAATAACTGTCCACAGTTGTCTGTTTCTCACAAAATAACTGTCCACAATCATCTGTTTGTGTCACAAAATAACTCCACAGTCGTCTGTTTCTGTCTCACAAAATAACTGTCCACAGTCGCCTGTTTGTGTCTCGCAAAATAACTGTCCACAGTCCTCTGTACATCCTGGCAAGCTCAACAAGTCTCACTCCAATCTCATACTTCTGTATTATTTCCTTCTTCACATCTATGGTGTTTCTAACTTTCTTTACCACAGGGGTACCTCTAGCAAGTTTCTTTGGGCCCATGGCAGCTTATTTCACAGCCCCACAAGCACTAAACACAAATAATCGTAAAATGTGTGAATGAGGTCGCAGGTTAGTGTTCACTCAAGCATAAACAAAGCTAGACTGCTCACGGCGCCTGCGTAGGGACGCAAATAGAGCGGGCCAGCGGGCAGGTCCCGTACTCGGCAGTCCGAAAATAGGGGCGCGTTCGATAATAGGGACACAGTTTGTCTGAAAAAATGGTCTTATTTTCGAAACGTTCGATATGTGATACGTTCGATTTTTGAGGGTCCACTGTAGCTCTAACATCCTACATCATAAAAATCTTTGAAAGAGTGCTAAGAAGCAGGATTGCAAACCACTTGGATTCCCAAAAACTGCACAATCCAGGGCAACGTGGGTTCAGGGCAGGTTGCTCGTGTCTCAAACAACTACTGGATCACTATGATATGGCCTTGGATGCACTGGAAGAAAATCAGAATGCAGGTGTAATACACACAGACTTGCCAAAAGTGTTTGACAAGTGCGATCGTGGTGTAATAGCGCACAAAATAAGTGTTAAAGGAATAACTGGAAAAGTGGGGAGATGGATCTTTAACTTCCAAACCAATCGAACAGAGAGTAGTGATCAACAGAGTTAAATCGGAGGCTGCCATAGTGAAGAGCTCTGTTCCACAAGGCACAGTACTCGCCCCCATCCTGTTCCTCATCCTCATATCAGACATAGACAGAGATGTAACCCACAGCACCGTATCATCCTTTGCAGACGATACTAGGATCTGCATGAGGCTGTCACCTATTGAGGACATGGTTAACCTCCAAGAAGATAAAAAAGTTTTCCAGTGGGCAAAGGAAAACAATATGATGTTCAATGAGGACAAATTCCAACGACTCCATTATTTAAAACTGGAGGGGATAATAACTAGAACAGAGTATACTACTGACTCCGGCCATACAATAGAGCGGAAAAATAATGTAAGGGACCTGGGAGTAGTAATGTCTGAGGATCTCACTTTCAAGGATCACAACAGTGCCATGATTGCACGTGCAAAGAAAATGATAGGATGGATAATGAGAACGTTCAAAACGAGAGATGCCAAGCCAATGATGTTCCTTTTCAAATCACTTGTTCTCTCTAGGCTAGAATACTGCTGTACATTAACATCTCCATTCAAAGCAGGTGAAATCGCAGATCTAGAGAGTGTACAGAGATCCTTTACTGCACGTATAAGTTCTGTCAAGCACCTTAACTACTGAGAACGCTTGGAAGCACTTGACTTGTACTCGTTGGAATGCAGGAGAGAGAGAGATATCATAATCTACACTTGGAAAATCCTGGAAGGAATGGTCCCGAATCTGCACATAGAAATCACTCCCTATGAAAGTAAAAGACTGGGCAGGTAATGCAAAATACCCCCAATTAACCCTTTGACTGTTGCAAGCCCCTTTCTGAAACTATCATTCAATGTTGCAAAATTTTTGGAAAAAAAAATTATTTTTTCGTATGAAATGATAGAGAATCTTTTCCCCACGGTAATGACACCAAAAGTACAAAATTTGGTTGAAAGCTCACGGAATTACGCTCTTGTGAAGTTAGTGGTCTCGGCGACATATACGCATCGGCAATTTTGCCGACTTTGAGCCCTGTTCTTGGCCAATTCTTTTGTTCCAGTTGACCAAACTCAAAGCTATTTCTTTAGAACTCCATTTTTTCTATCAGTTGAGTACAAGAAACTGCCCATTTACTGATTTGAACTACCCAATAAAGTGGTCAGAAATTGGCAATTTGGCCAATTTCGCACAAATTAAAAAAGATGCCAATTTCAAAATAGGGTCCAGAATAAACAATAGACATTCTTGGCACTAAAATAACATATCCTCTGTTCATTAGTCATGGCTCTAAGCCCCTCTTATATTACTATTGCTTTCTATTTTGATTTTTTATTCATACAAAAAATACAAAATTTACTGTTATGCAGACTACTGCTTTATTGTAAAAATGGTATAAATAATATCAGTGCACTAGTGAAAGAATATTAGATTTCCCTGTTGACGTGTATTGGACGTGTGGTGTGATTTGCTTACTCCTGAACTTTGGTAAAAATCGATCATTACTGCTACTTTGAGCTCAATTTCAAGGCCGCTTTCATCGTGTAACTAATCAAAATCATCTCTATTTCTGTAATGTGTTTTCCATTTTATCACATGAGACCATGAAAACGAGAATACAGTGATAAATACTATACAAAAATACACCTCAAAGTCAGCGTTTTAATCCAAAAAAACTGTCAGTTTTTTTTTCTCATGCACTGCGTGCTGCAGGATTTTTTTTATGTGGTGCACTCTGACCACACAGACCCATTCTCTCACATGTGGGCCTACCAGGTTTCTCCTGCTTGATTTGAAGCTGCTAGAATTATTTAGTATATATACGTTCGAAACACTGGCTTTTAAGACGTATCTATATCACCAAAACAGTCAAAGGATTAAAAGTAGGGGCACCATTGGTACACTAAGAGAAAACACCATAAGTGTCCAGGGCCCAAGACTGTTCAACAGCATCCCACCAAGTATAAGGGGAATTACCAATAAACCTCTGGGTGCCTTCAAGAGAGAGTTGGACAGATACCTACAATCAGTGCCGGATCAGCCGGGCTGTGGTTTGTACGTTGGACTGTGTGTGGCCAGCAGTAACAACCTGGTTGACCAGGCCCTGATCCACCGGGAGGCCTGGTCGTGGACCAGGTCGCAGGGGCATTGATCCCCGGAATAACCTCCAGGTAGACTCCAGGCAGGTAGACCCTGAAAACAAGTTTGGAAGAGGGCCTGTCGACCCTGAAAGGGTTAAGGCTATAATCACTATCTCCCAAACTTAACTATATCAACACTATACTATTCCTGAAATCATAGAACCAGTTTGAAAGTACTCACGAAATCCCAGTTACAGTAGATCATCATTTAGCACGAATTTATTTAGCACGATTTGGGTATTGCACGATTGAAGAATTGCGGCACAATTTTATGTAACACGCCGTATAATTAATTTAACACGGTTCAGTTTGTGGGAAGGAAAAATAAAATTATCTTTTGCTCAAGCGGCCGCCTTGTTGTGGAGCCCTCCCGCCAACCCTTGCCACTCCCCAACACCACCCCACCATCCCAGTGTTCGTAATTCATACGTGTCCAGTCCAGTTGTTCTCTGCTACAAGGCAGCTGTGTTTGTGAATTGTTATATTTTAATTACTGTATCTTGTATCTGCCAAGCAATCATGACACCCAGTACCTATACCAGTGTTGCTGAAAGTGGCATGAAGAGGTATAAGCGCTTAAGTCTTAGAATTAACAAAGAAACAAAGATATTAGACAAGCGATAACCTGTAGCTGTAATGAAGTGTTACTTTCTACACAGAAAAAGAGGTAAACATGAGTTTGTGTGAATGAGTGAATGACTTACTAAATGACTGACATACTGAATGACTGACTTACTGAATGACTGACTTACTGAGTGACTTGACTGAATGACTTAGTGACTTGACTGACAGTAAGTCAATCAAGTCACTCAGTAAGTCATTCAGTAAGTCAGTCAAGTCAGTAAGTGACTGGCTTGACTTAAAGTTAGATACTCCAGTACAACCATCGACTTCAGTACCAGAACCTCTACCATCCACCTCAGCCCAGTAGGGCCACAGTATAACTCACCACTCTCTTCACAATCATCCACAAACACCAGCACCCACAATTTAAGGTAAGAAATACTATTACTCTTACATTTTAGTCCTAAGCAGTAAAAACAACATAATACATCACAATGAACTACAACTACATATTTTTTTTTTGGGGGGGGGGGCTCCAAGGAACGTAACCCTATTTTTCCCTTAAGTTCTTAAGTTCATCTAACACGATTTAGCCTAACACTGCATTTTCAGGAATGTAACTACTGTGCTAAATGACGGTCTACTGTAACTTAAGATCACAAAATCAGTTTGAAGTATTAATACACACTTAAAATTGCACTGTTATAAATTGTATTAATTGAATTGGTGGATAAGTTTGGTAGGGTATGTAAAAGAAGAAAATTAAAAGTGAATATAAGAAAGAGTAAGATGATGAGGATAAAAAAAAATAGGTGATGAAAGATTGGATATCAGATTTGAGGTAGAAATTATGGAGGTGAATGTATTCAGATACTTAGGAGTGGACGTGCCCATTTCTGGCATCTCTGTAAAATTTGCCTAAAATGGGACAAGACATTGTCATTGAACATGTTGCAGACACGGCTTGCAACAGTTTTGTCAGGGTGATAATTCTCTGCAAAACTTTGCACCTCACTCCACTTTGCACAAATGTCCTTAATCACTTAAGAAGGCACATTCTCCCCCCCTCTCTTCCTCCTCTGAAGCAATATCCTCAGCTGTGGTTTGTTGCTGTTCCTGTTGAAGGTGTTGCAGCTCTTTAGTGGTTAGCTCTTCCCTGTGGTCCTCCACCAACTCTTCCACATCCTCGCCACTCACATTCAACCCCATGGACTTCCCCCAAAGACACAATAGACTCCACAGTAGGCATAGGGTTGTCAGGGTCAGCCTCAAACCCTTCAAAATCCTTGTCGAGGACACATTCTGGCCACAATTTTCTCCAAGCAGAGTTCAAAGTCCTGGAAGTCACTCCCTGCCAAGCCTTATCTATAAGGCTTATGCAGCAGAGGATACTGAAGTGATTCCTCCAGAACTCTTAGGGCCAATTCATTGTCTGAGGTCACTTCAAAGCACCTTTGGAACATTGCTTTGGTGTACAGTTTTTTGAAGTTAGGAATGACCTGCTGGTCCATGGGCTGGATGAGAGTGGTATTAGGGGGGCAAGAACTTCACTGTGATGAACTTACACTCCTCAAACAACAGGTCTTCCAAATCTGGAGGATGAGCAGGAGCACTGTCCATTACCAGGAGGCACTTAAGTGGTAATTTATTTTCCAGGAGGTATTTCTTCACACTCGGGCAAAACACTCATTGACCCACTCAATGAAAATTTGCCTCGTGACTCATGCCTTATTGTTAGCCCTCCATATCACACAATTTACTCTTTATGACGTTGTATTTCTTGAACACTCGGGGATTTTCAGAGCGATACACGAGTCAAGGCTTCGCTTTGAAATCCCCACTAGCGTTACCACAGAACAAAAGAGTTAACTTATCCTTCATGGGCTTATCCTTCATACTGTGTATCAGCTTCCTTGATTTATGCTTTCTTCAGCAGGATGGAACTGATTGTTGATGTAGATTACCCATACATCCTGGCCGACTCTGCCATATGTATGCCACTTTCACATTCTGCGATAACTTTTCTTAAATTCTATTGTTTCTCACCTTTACCAAAGAACTTTCTTTGGCCCCCCATGGTGGCTTATTTCACAGTTGCAAACAATAAACAAGCACCAAAAACAATGGATGAACGCACGGAGTATTCATAACTCAATGAGAGAGACATGCAGACTGAGTGTGATATGTGTGAGGAAGCACGTTGCCGGCGGGTGGACGCATCTCATACCAACGATTTTTGAGTGGATGGCCGAAATCCAGGGGGAAAGTTTAGCTGAAAAAGGTGCTTGATTTCCGAATTGGCAGATTTCCACGCTGGCCGATATCCAGGAGTCCACTGTAGAAGAATACCCAGAGGGGGTGTGTATACAGTAGAACCCCGGTTCTCGTCCGTAATCTGTTCCAGGAGGTTGGCTGAAATCCGAAATGGCCGAGAACCGAAGTAATGTTTCCCATAAGAAATAATGTAAATCCAATTAATCCGTTCCAGACGGCCAAAAATATTAAAAGAAATACGTTTTTTAAGGAATAACTATACTTTTACATACAGAAAACAATGAAAGAAATATAAAGCGCTAACTTTAATGATAAATGAACATTACATACCTTTATTGAAGACTCTTGGCGTATTGAAGTAGGTGAGGAGGGGAGAGGGAGTTGGGAATCCCCCTCCATAAGGACTTCGGGTATCAAAAACCTCTCTAGTCTTAATGTAGGGCGAGAGGTGAGCAGTAGTTATTTGCAGGAAGTCAGTGTAGGCAGCAGTAGATGTATGGACACGTATGTAGCCCCCATGGGCTACATACGTGCATGGCCATGTTATCATCGACATACCATTTTCACTGAGTTTAATCGTTTCTAACAACTACCCTTAGATGCCATCATAAACAAAGGGAGAAGTAATGAATAATTCATGCTGAGAATTTGTAAACATAAGAACATATGAAAGAAGGAACACTGCAACAGGCCTACTGACCCATGCAGAGCAGGTCCATGTCCCATCCCCCCAGATTAGCCCAATGACTCCCCCCTTCCCTGGATTAGCCCAATGACCCACCCAGTCTGGTCACCTCCACTCAAGGAAGGAGCACAGCACCAGACCCACCAGCACAAGCTAGTCAGGTCCAACTCACACCCACCCACACCCACTCATGTATTTATCTAACCTATTTTTAAAACTACACAATGGTTTAGCCTCAATAACTGTACTCGGGAGTTTGTTCCACTCATCCGCAACTCGATTACCAAACCAGTGCTTTCCTATATCCTTCCTGAATCTGAATTTTTCCAACTTGAAACCATTGCTGCAAGTCCTGTCTTGGCTGGAAATTTTCAAACGTGTGTGAAAGTGACTGGGCCAAGCGTCAGATTCACAGTTTTCTCTAACAATGAATCAGAGAAAACATAATATTTACCCTCCAACCACCTCCCTCCTCCTCCTCGATTTGCCGGTACTCACCACTTGATAGCATATAAACATTGCATGTTTATATGCTATGTTTATATGCTGTATTCTGTGTAACGTGAATAAAATATCATAGATGGATTAATGAAAATGTCTATATTAACCTAAAATAAGACATTTAATGTACCCAAGAGTGATTATTATTATTATGCGTACAATATACAGCTGATTTCCGAGTTGCCGGCCAAAATCCAGGCTAGAATTTCGGCCAAAATCTGATTTGGCTGATATCCACACTGGCCAATATCTGGGGGTCTACTGTAGACTGTCGTTTAACATGGTTTTGTCTTGCATGTTTTGGTTATAGCACGATTGGAGAATTGTGGCATATTTTTGTTTAACACTTCATAAAATTAGTTTAACACGGTTGCGGGAGGGGAAAAAATTTTGAGCGTGCGGTCGCCTGCCTGGCGGGATGGTCTGTAGGTTACACCGTTGAGTCGATGACAATACTCGGAAGCTCACTGTGTTTATTTACAGTGGACCCCCGCATACCGTTGGCATCACATAACGTTAAATCCGCATACCGCTACATTTTATCGCCAAGATTTTGCCTCGCATACCGCTAAAAAATCTGCTCAACACTGTTCGTCCGAGATGCGTCTAATGTGCGCCCTTAGCCAGCCTCACATGTTCCGCCGGTGGCATTGTTTACCAGCCAACCTCCGCGGTAACATCCAAGCATACAATCGGAACATTTCGTATTATTACAGTGTTTCTGGTGATTTTATCTGCAAAATAAGTGACCATGGGCCCCAAGAAAGCTTCTAGTGCCAACCCTACAGGAATAAGGGTAAGAATTACTATAGAGATGAAGAAAGAGATCATTGATAAGTATGAAAGTGGAGTGCGTGTCTCCGAGCTGGCCAGGTTGTATAGTAAACCCCAATCAACCATCGCTACTATTGTGGGCAACAAAAAGGCAATCAAGGAAGCTGTTCTTGCCAAAGGTTTAACTGTGTTTTTGAAACAGAGATCGCAAGTGATGGAAGATGTTGAGAGACTGTTATTGGTGTGGATAAATGAGAAACAGATAGCAGGAGATAGCATCTCTCAAGTGATCATAAGTGAAAAGGCTAGGAAGTTGCATGAGGATTTAATTAAAAAAATGCCTGCAACTAGTGATGATGTGAGTGAATTTAAGGCCAGCAAGGGTTGGTTGAGAGATTTAAGAGGCATAGTGGCATACATAGTGTGATAAGGCATGGTGAGGCTGCCAGTTTGGACCACAAAGCAGCTGAAAAAAATGTGCAGGAATTCAAAGGAGTACATAGAAACTGAAGGACTGAAACCTGAACAAGTGTTTAATTGTGATGAAAACAGGCCTGTTTTGGAAGAAAATGCCAAGCAGGACCTACATTACTGAGGAGGAAAAGGCACTCCCAGGACGTAAGCCTATGAAAGACAGGCTTACTCTGTTGATGTGTTCCAATGCTACTGGTGATTGCAAAGTGAAGCCTTTATTAGTGTATCACTCTGAAACTCCCAGACCGTTCAGGCAAAAGAATGTCCTCAAGGAAAATTTGTGTGTGGCTGTGGAGGGCAAACAGTAAGGCTGGGTCACTAGAGACATTTTCTATGACTGGTTACACCATGCATTTGCCCCCAATGTGAAAGATTACTTAACTGAAAAGAAATTAGACCTTAAGTGCCTCCTGGTGTTAGACAATGCCCCTTGTCATCCTACAGACGTGGCAGAGCGACTTTATGGGGACATGAAATTCATTAAGGTGAAGTTTTTGCCTCCTAATACCACTCCTCATCCTGCAGCCCATGGACCAGCAGGTTATTGCAAACTTCAAAAACTGTACACAAAAGCTCTGTTTGAAAGGTGCTTTGTAGTGACCTCAGAAACTCAACTGACTCTAAGAGAGTTTTGGAGAGATACTTTAATATCCTCAATTGTGTAAACCTTATAGGTAATGGCTTGGGAGGGAGTGACTAAGAGGACCTTGAACTCTGCTTGGAAGAAACTGTGGCCCAAGAATGTGTAGACCAAAGGGATTTTGAAGGGTTTCAGGCTAACCCTGAGAATCCTATGCCAGTTGAGGAATCCATTATGGCATTGGGAAAGTCCTTGGGGTTGGAGGTTAGTGGGGATGATGTGGAAGAGTTGGTGGAGGAGGACAATGAAGAACTAACCACTGATGAGCTGATAGATCAACTTCAACAGCAAGAGGCCAGACCTGAGGAAACTGGTTCGAAGGAGGGAGAGAGAATTGAAGAAATTGCCTACTACAAAGATTAAGGAAATCTGTGCAAAGTGGCTTGAAGTGCAAACTTACATGGATGAAAATCACCCTCACACAGCTATTGCAAGCCGTGCTGGTGACTATTACACTGACAATGTTGTGAAACTCTTTAGGGAAGTCATAAAGGAACGAGAGGTACAGGCCACTATGGACAGATATGTTGTGCGACAGAAGTCCAGTGACTCTGAAGCTGGTCCTAGTGGCATTAAAAGAAGAAGGGAAGTAACCCCAGAAAAGGACTTGACACCTCAAGTCTTAATGGAAGGGGATTCCCCTTCTAAACACTAACACACACTCCTCCTCCCATCCCATCAATCATCACCAGATCTTCAATAAAAGTATGTGTCATGTAATTGTGCATGCCTTTTTCAGTTTGTGTATTAAAATTAATATTTCATGTGGTAAAAATGTTTTTTTTTTTCATACTTTGGGGTGTCTTGCACAGATTAATTTGATTTCCATTATTTCTTATGGGGAAAATTCATTCTTGCACGGATTAATATCGCTATGCGGGGGTCCACTGTATATGTATTTTCTTATTTTTGTTGACATTTTTTAAATCTACCAAGCAATCAGGGCACCCAGTAAGCATACAAGTGTTCCCGGAAGTGACAAGAAAAGGTTTAGGTGTTCAAGTCTAGGAATTACAAAGAAAAATTGAGATACAGTGGACCCTCATTTTTCGTAATTAATCTGTTACAGAGAGTGTGATTTTATCAAAAATTAAAGGGTTTGGAAAAACCCTTTTTCCCCCCATAAGAAATAGTAAACCCAAAATTTTTTTCATTCCAGCAAAGAAGTATAAAAAAAAATTTTTTTTTAAACCCTTAAAGGATAGTTTTAAACATGCACAAAAAAAATTGATCATTCAACAGGGACATTTACCTTTTTTTGAAGGTTTTGTTGTTGAATGGAAGACAAGGAGGGGGGAAAAGGGGAAAAAGAGTTTATTTTTGGAAGGGGAATCCCCCCCATAAGGTTTCAAAGGTATTTCGGGGGTAAACCCCCCTAGAATTTTCCCCTTTGTTTAAAATTTTCAGGGCCCTCCCGTAGATCTACGGCTTTACGTTCAGGGCCCAAAACCGTAGATCAAAGCCATGAGCTCGGCTCCTCTGATAAACTGTGAGTGGTAAAATTTTGGGCCTAGTTTATGAGAAAATTTACATCTATGTGGTATGGTGCACCAAAAAAAAACAGATCCTCAGCACACTGTTTTAAAAAGGAGAGAAAAAAAATGAAATCTGTTTTTTCCCGTTTTAAAAACGGGCAACTTTTGCAGTGTTTTTTCTTTATGTTTTTTTATTTTGTTTTTTGCGATTTTTGGTTTTTTGTTTAGAATGGAAGACTATTTACAAAAAATAGGGTGATTTTGTTTGGGTTTTTTAGCAGGGGGAAATGGTTGAAATGAGTTTCAAAGTAGCGGAAATTTTAAAATTTTTTGCCGATATTCAAGAGTAAACAAACGACCTCAAAGTCAAATTTCACGTCAGTTTTGGGGTTAATATACATTCACAAATAGGGTTTGATGTTATTTATAAAATTTTATTACAGTTTTCCCAAAAACGGGTAAATCTTCTTTTTTTTGGGTTTTCCGTAAATTTAAAATTTCATTAGGTGAATAAAAAATAAAATGGAATTTTTTTGTAAACCCTTTCAAAACATAATAATGAACAGAGGAAAATTTTAGTTTAGTGCCGGAAAGGGCCTTTACTTGTTTTTTTTTTCTGGCCCCTTTTTTAAAAAATGGGAAATTTTTTTGAACTTTGTTTTTAAATTCCCCCCAAATTTAAACAATTTCAAATCACTTTATTTTGTAGTTGAAACAGTTGACTTGGCAAATTTCTTGTGCTAATCGATAGAATGGGAAGTAATACTAGTGTAAAAAAGCTAAAAATTTTGGTTGATTGGAAAAAAATTAAATTTGGCCCTAAAATGGGAGTAAAAAATCGGCAAAACCCGGGGATTCTTTAAATATCGCTGACACTTAAAAAATTCGGGAGGCATTTTTTGTCAATTTTCCCCCCAAATTTTCGAAACTTTTTGTTTTATTACCTTCAAAAAAAGATTCTCTACGATTTCAAAAGAAAAAAAAACTTTTTTTTTTTTTTAAATTCTTGGAATGGTGCGTGACTCCGTTTGGGTTTGGGGCCCCAAAAAGGGGTTTTTAAAATTAGATTTACATCCCAAAAAAAGAATGCCAAATAAAGAAAAGCAAAATTTAAAATGTAAAAAAAATTATTTAACATCACATTCCCTTTATTGAGGACTCGGGTTTTTTGGAGGGGGAAGGGGAGGGGAGGCAAGTTTATTTTTGGGGAAAAAATGTGACACTATTATCAACTCAAAGGCCTTTTTAAATCTATCGATTTTTAATTAATATGACAAAAATAAAAAACTTTTAAAAAACTTAGGAAAACATGGAATATATCTGCAATGAAGGGAAAAAAATCATTATGTATGTCAAAGAGGTTTTCGGTTGGTGTTGTTGGGCGTAAAGGGGTTTATGGGCATAAGCCGTCTTTTAATGGTGGTGAAGCAGCAGTGAGGCGCCGGGGTTTTCTGAAAGCCCTTTTAAAACTCCAAAAAAACATTGGGGGATGTTATTTAGAATTGCTGAATTTTGAAAAAAGGCCCCTCTACCCCCATCAAAAACCCATTACCAAAATTACAACCTCCAACACTCAACCCTCTACCACTTCAAAACCCACCCCCTCTACCACTAGCACAATGCTACCTTCATACCCCTTTTTACCCCACACTACCCCCCTTTTCTACCACTACCCACAACTGCTACCACCCTCTACCACCATCCTACCCTTCTTCCCCTTCTTTAAACCCCCCTTTTACCCTTTCACAATTCGGCTTTATTTTACCCTACCATTTCGAAATTTTTCTGCAAACCTCAAAAATTTTTATGGGGGTTTCTCACTTTCTTTTCCAATGAGCTGGCCACTAAAAACTTTTTTTTTGGACCCATGGTGACAAATTAGCATTTGGCGCACTAAAACAAATTGGGATTTAGGGGAATTTCTTTATGAACTCGGGGGAAACCCATCCTCGCTCACTGAAAAACAATGACACACTGGCGGGGAAATGGGGGTGTGGGGCAGCTCGGGGGCCGGGTTTTACGTTTTCCCGACAAACGACGATTGTGAGTCTATGTATTGATAAAAAAAAATTTTTAGATTTCTAAAAAATTACGACTTTTGAGCCTTCAGAAAAAAAAATGAGGGTTTCCACTGTTTTAGATGAGCTTAACTCTTTAAAGGGTTTTGGTGCCGTACGTAGGGCCCTTGCACGCCAGGGTTGTGCCGTACTAGTACCCTTAAGTTTAGGCCTTAAACCCTACCCAAGGGAAAAAAGCGGTGGGTTTCTCAATAAAAAGTTTGGGTCTGTTTTGGTCAGGTGCACATTATCAAAAAGACCCTGCGAAACACAGGGGATAATGAGAAAAAAAAAAAAAAAACCTCTGACCATTTTTTTGTTTTAAAAAACCAGCGATTTTGGGCAGTGTATTTTCGTATGTATTTAGGGTTTTGTTTTCTAGTTTTCCTGGTTTTCCATTTTATAGAATGGAAGCCACATTACAAAAAATTGGGGATGATTTTGATTGGTTTCACAATGAAAATTTACCTTGAAATTGAGGTCAAAGTAGCAGAAATGTTAGATTTTGCCAATGTTCAAAATTTTTAAACAAAATCATCCCAAAGGCATCCAATAACATCAATGGTGGTCTAATTTTCTTCCAGAAATGCGCTGATATTATTTATACCAAATTTTTATACTAAAAAGCAGTAGTCTGCAGAAAAAGTAAAACTTCTTTTTTTTTGTGAGAATAAAAAAATTTGAAATGGAAAGCAAAAGGGAAAAGTAAGAGGGGGGGGGGGACGTGATTAATTTTAAAAACCCGAAATTTTTTTATATTGTGCCGGAATGTTTTTTTTTTGGTTTTCTGGGCCGTTTGGAAAAAATTTGGATCTTTTTTAAATTTGTGAAATTTTGGGAAAAAAAGCCCCAATTTTTGGGAACCCCCTTTATTGGAAGTTGAAATTTGGTAATTGGGTGGGTTTTTTGTACTCATTCGATAGAAAAAAAAAAAAAGGGGGTTTTTAGCAAAAAAGTTTTGATTTTGTCAAATGGTTTCATTGGAATTGGCGGAAAAAAGGGCCCCCAAAAGGGGGGTTTAAACCCGATGCGTAAACATCATCGAGGGCCCCTGGCTTTGGGGGTGGGATAATTTCATAAGTTTTCCATCAAATTTCATTCATCATTTCATTTAAAATTTTTTTTTGGGGAAAATTTCTGACCCCGAAACAAGTTTAGGAAGGGGCCCCTGCCCCACCTGAAAGGGTTAAGAGTGGCTCCCTGTGGTGGTTTCAGTGAGAGCCCATGGGCTTAATTTAAGCGTCAGTTTTTGCAAAATTAAAAAAAAAAAAGGCGAAAAACCCCACGGGGTTGACTGAAAAACTTTTTTGACTTTACTGAATGACTTACTGACTTGGGTTGGGAAAATTTACGACTTGGGAAAGGACTTGACTGAATAACATATTTAATTGATGAATGATTTTCTGAAAAAGAGTATGTTTTTGCCTTTGGTTTAAATTTTAAAAAGGGGCAGTCCCTTTTTTTTTTTTTCCCCCCCCTCCCTCCAACCCTTTAATTTCCCCTTTTGTAATGCAGGGTTTTTATTAATTTAAAGGGGTCTTTATGGGTTTCTAAATTATTTACCCTTATACCTATTTTTATTCTGGAAAAAAATGATAGGTAACTTTTGGGTAATTTAAAAGTATTATTATACAATATTTTATAGTGCCATGAGTCACACCCCCCACACGCCATGGTGGGGCCATGAGTAACGGGGTTTGAGAGGATGCTGTGCCTTCTTGCTCTTCATAGCCCCCCCCAACCTTCAAAAACCTCTCTAAAAAAATGTCAGTTTTTTTTATTTGTGCCCCTTTATCATGCTTCTTTCATTAAATTTTTTTTATACCTAATGTTTTTCGGGGAAAAAATTTGATAGGGAGATATTATTTTTTGATAGTAAAAGTATAATTATACAAAAACAAATTTTGAAAACGTGTTTGAAACGGTGTTTTAGGCCGCTGGGTGAAAGCCCTTATCGTCGCTGTATAATTACTGTAGGGGGGAAAAGAGCCCAGGTTTCCCTTTCAGAATTTTTGGAAAATCCAATTCAACCATCAAATTTAGTACCAAAAACCCCTTTTCCCTTCACCTTTTTCTTTTACAACCCAAAAAATTTCCCCCTCGCCCAATTTGGGGCCCCCCACCTCCTTTTCCCCCTCTCCCCAGTCATCCACAACACACACACACAACACACACCCTTACCCAAAATTTATAATAAGAAATACCATTAATTTTTATTGAAAATTTTTAGTTTTAAGAAATAAAATGTACGGGCAATGGGAATACAATTTTCTATTAAATTATATTTTGTAGGCTTTTTGGGGGGTCCCGGAATTTTTAAACCTATTTTCCCCCCTAAAACTTTTTCAGTTTGGGCTAAAACGGTTTTGACTAGCACGGCGTTTTTAGGAACGTAAACCCCCATGTTAAATGATGGTCTATGTTATGCTTTACATGCAGTGTAGGGGTGATCTAAGTTAAGTAGAAATAGCAAGATGTGTCTGGGAAAAATTTTCATGTTTTAGACAAAAAAAAAAAAAAAAATCAATTTCCATCATTTTAAAAAACAATTACAGGGGTTTGTTTTTTTACTCGGCCCTTTCCCGAATGGTAGGGAAAAATCCCGGGGGAGTTGCTGTCCCGTTCTTCCCTTTTAAAAAGATCTCTTTTAATAAAAAAAAAAAATGGTTACAAAAAATGATTTCTTGTTAATTATAAAGAAGGTAAAAAATCACTAGGATATGCAAGCTGTATGTTTGGGGAAAAAGGGTTTTTATCTGAGTGAAGTTTCCCGTTTTCCCCTTTTTAAAAAGTGCAGACATAGCAACCCCTGTAAAAAAGGAGGGGTAAAACTTTGGTAAAAAATTAGATTCCCGTAGTCCAGCAATTGGGGACAGATTTTTTGAAGAAGGCTACCCAATTTTTTCTGCAGGTTTTAAGAAGAGGCTCGTGGACCCCTTGAACAGTGCGAAAAAAATGTGGAGGGTGTTTGAGGGAAAACTGCCCGAGAGAAAAGAAAAAGGCAAGGGGGACTGCAGAAGCAGGAAAGGGGTTTATGGCTAAGGACATGTCGTTTGTTTTCAAGAGGAGGCAGCAGTAAAGGCCAGGGACAAGTCCTTGTTTAAAGCAGTAATTTTCTGTTTGTAGAAAAAAGTGCAATATTTAAAAGTGTGTTCAGTTTTTTGGGTTTTTCTGATAAGGGTATCTTTATAGTGCATTTAAATAGAAATTTTTCACATTTTGTACAACAATTTTTTGCAGTTTTCAGTAAATGGATTAACAGCTAAAAAAAAAGAAGATGGGAGCCAGTAAATGGGGGAAAGGGGGGTTTATTGGGAAAATTTGGGGGAATTGGTTTAAGAGTTACTGAATGCTGGGTGGAGAGGAAGGCAGTGATTCTTGCACTGGGCAGGGAGGCAACCGATCCTTTTAAAAGGGAGGGGAAGGTACTTGGGATTGAGAAAGCATGCTTAGTTTTTTGTATAAGGAAAAAGTTTTAAAAAATGAATTAGAGGGGGTGAAGGGGTGGCAATTTTGGCAGAAGCCTGTTTGATGTATGGAAAAGTTTGGGAGGCTATTTTTTAACCCCAAACGGTCCAAAAAATTTTAAAATATATTCTTAACCCCTTGCACCCCGAAAGTTTTTATTCTTTTCATTTTTCATTTTCCCTTCCCAAAAATTTGGGAAAATAGGCCTCGTGCCTAGAATGAGGGAAAAGGGCCTCTGCGCACTCAGTTTTGCGCCATGTGAATTAAAAAAGGTACCCTGGGTACCGCAGGGGAGGGGCCAGGTTACTTTTGCTCCATTTTTTGGGGGCAACTCATGCAATCCCCGTGGTCCTCATGTCTTGTATTAACACACTACTATTCGGGGGGAAAGTGTTTTTTGAGCAGGGGAGGTAGTGGAATTTTTACCCAATTGGGGGCCAATAATAAAATGGAATTAGGAAAATGCCAAGATAACCCCGATGACTTTTTTTCCCCTCACCCCTGGGGTGGCCCCCCCACCGACCCTGGGCCAAGCACCTCTGGGGTAGCCAGTGTGGCCACAGCAGATCCTAGGCCAAGAAACATCTGGGGTGGCCAGTGTAGCCACACAAGACCCTGGGCCAAGCACCTTTGGAGTGGTGAGTGTTCCCCATAGGCAACTTCGCTAGGGACACTATCATTTTCCCGGTGTTTTAGTGACAGTGATATTTTTTTGTAAGCGACGAGATAGATTTTATCCCAATTCAAGGATTCATCTATCGATAGTGAGTTCATTATTCACTGGTGAAGCGTACATTTAGGCGTCGTCGTCTATGTTCAGGCGTGTGCATATGCGTCCCCAAGGGTCGTGGCAGGTCATGATCCAAAACTCGGGCCCATGACAGTGATGGTGATCATGAAGGTGAATGCAGGGAGGGAAAGAAGTAGTGGTGGGTGGCACAGTGCCTGGACCACATGACGTGGTGGGTAGACAGAGCACAGGACTGCCCGGCACCCCTCAACCATATGCTGCCTCCACTCCTGTCCCTCCTCCGCGCCCTCTCGACCATGCCACAGATCCCCCCTGCACCATGTGATCTTGAGTGGAACTGGACACAAAGTATACATGTATTCGTGCCACAGCCCTTGTAATTTTGATGCGAGTGGAATGGCATCCAGCCAGAATGTTCCTGTAACCAAAGAGTCTACAGAGTTAGACTTTTTCCAGTATATTTTAACGAGCCTATAATGAACTTGATAGTCACCCAGACAAATAATTGTTACCGATATGTCATGAACAACACAGCAGAGGGTTGGGAGAATCGTCACGGCTGCGCAGGTGGAAAAGGGAGAACAGTAGCTGAAATGTATTTATTTCCCTTTCCATTGTCATGCTTATGCCACATAAACCCATAAGAACAATATAATAACTACTGGTTCACGATCACTTTTATCACTACTCCATCTTCTGTGACCTCCTTCCCTCCAACAGAATAAACTCTGTTGCTATGAATGGGTTGCACTTTCAGGGCAGGAATATGCCAACAGAAATGACCTTCTGTACAAAATCCGGGGAAATGTGTATGTATTTGAAGCAGAAATCAGTGCATTTCTTTTATCCCCTTTAAGAACATTGTTGTTGACGAGTCCTTGATTCTGTTCAAGGGATGCCCGTCATTCAAGCAATACATACCAAGCAAAATTTCGCTTTGGTATAAAACTTTTTTTTGTGTTTGACTATGAGAGTGGTCTTGTTTTGGATATCATTGTATACACCGGGAGAAACCCCACTTGATTATGACAGACGGATGTTGGGCATTTCCAGTCATGTTGCTCTCAGGATGATGGAACCATACCTTGGCAAGGGCCTATACATGTACACAGACAACTGGTATACAAGCCTTTGCTTCCTGATTTCCTACATGTGAACAATACTGATATTTTGTGGAACAGTGAGGGAAAGGGAAAAGAAAACATATGCCAAGGTTCAGTGGAGGTAGTGGTGAAGGTGCAGTACAAGTGTTTCATGCTAATGACATCATGGCACTGACATGGCATGATAAACGGAATGTGACATTGCTGTCAACCATCCACAGAAACGAGATGGTACGAACAGACAAAGTAAACAGGGAGACCAATGAATGCATTGTAAAGCCAGGTGTTGTCATGGACTATATGAACAATATGTGACTAGTTGACAAATGTGACATGATGATAGGGTTTGTTGACTGTGTGCATAGGAGTCGCAAGTACAGTGGATCCCCGCATACCGGACGCCTTGCATAATGGACAATCCACATACCGGACGCTTTGATCGCTAAAATTTTGCCCCGCATACCGCCCAAAAACCCGCTCAGCGCCCTTCGTCCGAGACGCGTCCAATGTGCGGCCTGAGCCAGCCTCATATGTTCCGCCGGTGGCATTGTTTACCAGCCAGCCTCCGCGGTAACATTCAAGCATACAATCGGAATATTTCGTATTATTACAGTGTTTTCGGTGCTGTTTCTGGAAAATAAGTGACCATGGGCCCAAGAAAGCTTCTGTTCCAACCTACAGCAATAAGGGTTAGAATTCCAATAGAAAGAAAGAAACAGATCATTTATAAGGTATGAAAGTGGAGTGCGTATCACCGACCTGGTAGGTTGTACAAGAAACCCAAATCAACCATCTCTACTATTGTGGGCAACAGAAAGGCAATCAAGGAAGCTGTTTTGCCAAAGGTTTAAATGTGTTTTCGAAACAAAGATCGCAAGTGATGGAAGATGTTGAGAGACTCTTATTTGGGGTGGATAAATGAAAAAAGCTAGCAGGAGATAGCATCTCTCAAGCGATCATAAGCGAAAAGGCTAGGAAGTTGCATGAGGATTTAATTAAAAAAAGGCCTGCAACTAGTGATGATGTGAGTGAATTTAAGGCCAGCAAAGGTTGGTTTGAGAGATTTAAGAAGCGTAAGTGGCATACATAGTGTGATACGGCATGGTGAGGCTGCCAGTTCGGACCACAAAGCGGCTGAAAAATATGTGCAGGAATTCAAGGAGTACATAGAAACTGAAGGACTGAAACCTGAACAAGTGTTTAATTGTGATGAAACAGGCCTGTTCTGGAAGAAAATGCCAAGCAGGACCTACATTACTCAGGAGGAAAAGGCACTCCCAGGACATAAGCCTATGAAAGACAGGCTTACTTTGTTGATGTGTGCCAATGCTAGTGGTGATTGCAAAGTTAAGCCTTTATTAGTGTATCACTCTGAAACTCCAGAGCGTTCAGGCAAAAGAATGTCCTCAAGGATAATTTGTGTGTGCTGTGGAGATCAAACAGTAAGGCATGGGTCACTAGGGACTTTTTCTATAACTGGTTACACCATGCATTTGCCCCCAATGTCAAAGATTACCTAACTGAAAAGAAATTAGAACTTAAGTGCCTCCTGGTGTTAGACAATGCCCCTGGTCATCCTACAGACGTGGCAGAGCGACTTTATGGGGACATGAGCTTCATTAAGGTGAAGTTTTTGCCTCCTAATACCACTCCTCTCCTGCAGCCCATGGACCAGCAGGTTATTGCAAACTTCAAAAAACTGTACACAAAAGCTCTGTTTGAAAGGTGCTTTGTAGTGACCTCAGAAACTCAACTGACTCTAAGAGAGTTTTGGAGAGATCACTTTAATATCCTCAATTGTATAAACCTTATAGGTAAGGCTTGGGAGGGAGTGACTAGAAGACCTTGAACTCTGCTTGGAAGAAACTGTGGCCAGAATGTGTAGACAAAAGGGATTTTGAAGGGTTTGAGGCTAACCCTGAGAGGAGTATACCAATTGAGGAATCAATTGTGGCATTGGGGAAGTCCTTGGGGTTGGAGGTTAGTGGGGAGGATGTGGAAGAGTTGGTGGAGGAGGACAATGAAGAACTAACCACTGATGAGCTGATAGATCAACTTCAAGAGCAAGAGGCCAGACCTGGGGAAACTGGTTCAAAGGAGGGGAGAGAGAAATTGAAGGAATTGCCTACTTCAAAGATTAAGGAAATGTGTGCAAAATGGCTTGAAGTGCAAAACTTTTTTGATGAAAATCACCCTCACACAGCTATTGCAAGCCGTGCTGGTGACTGTTACAATGACAATGTTGTGAACCACTTTAGACAAATCATAAAGGAACGAGAGGTACAGGCCACTATGGACAGATATGCTGTGCGAAAGAAGTCCAGTGACTCTGAAGCTGGTCCTAGTGGCATTAAAAGAAGAAGGGAAGTAACCCCAGAAAAGGACTCGACACCTCAAGTCTTAATGGAAGGGGATTCCCCTTCTAAACACTAACACTCTCTCTCCCCTCCTCCCATCCCATCAATCATCACCAGATCTTCAATAAAAGTATTTTTTATTTTTTTATTATCACACTGGCCGATTCCCACCAAGGCAGGGTGGCCCGAAAAAGAAAAACTTTCACCATCATTCACTCCATCACTGTCTTGCCAGAAGGGTGCTTTACACTACAGTTTTTAAACTGCAACATTAACACCCCTCCTTCAGAGTGCAGGCACTGTACTTCCCATCTCCAGGACTCGAGTCCGGCCTGCCGGTTTCCCTGAATCCCTTCATAAATGTTACTTTGCTCACACTCCAACAGCACGTCAAGTATTAAAAACAATTTGTCTCCATTCACTCCTATCAAACACGCTCACGCATGCCTGCTGGAAGTCCAAGCCCCTCGCACACAAAACCTCCTTTACCCCCTCCCTCCAACCCTTCCTAGGCCGACCCCTACCCCGCCTTCCTTCCACTACAGACTGATACACTCTTGAAGTCATTCTGTTTCGCTCCATTCTCTCTACATGTCCGAACCACCTCAACAACCCTTCCTCAGCCCTCTGGACAACAGTTTTGGTAATCCCGCACCTCCTCCTAACTTCCAAACTACGAATTCTCTGCATTATATTCACACCACACATTGCCCTCAGGACATGACATCTCCACTGCCTCCAGCCTTCTCCTCGCTGCAACATTCATCACCCACGCTTCACACCCATATAAGAGCGTTGGTAAAACTATACTCTCATACATTCCCCTCTTTGCCTCCAAGGACAAAGTTCTTTGTCTCCACAGACTCCTAAGTGCACCACTCACTCTTTTTCCCTCATCAATTCTATGATTCACCTCATCTTCATAGACCCATCCGCTGACACGTCCACTCCCAAATATCTGAATACATTCACCTCCTCCATACTCTCCCCTCCAATCTGATATTCAATCTTCATCACCTAATCTTTTTGTTATCCTCATAACCTTACTCTTTCCTGTATTCACCTTTAATTTTCTTCTTTTGCACACCCTACCAAATTCATCCACCAATCTCTGCAGCTTCTCTTCAGAATCTCCCAAGAGCACAGTGTCATCAGCAAAGAGCAGCTGTGACAACTCCCACTTTGTGTGTAATTCTTTATCTTTTAACTCCACGCCTCTTGCCAAGACCCTCGCATTTACTTCTCTTACAACCCCATCTATAAATATATAAACAACCACGGTGACATCACACATCCTTGTCCTAAGGCCTACTTTTACTGGAAAAAATTTCCCTCTTTCCTACATACTCTAACTTGAGCCTCACTATCCTTGTAAAAACTCTTCACTGCTTTCAGTAACCTACCTCCTACACCATACACTTGCAACATCTGCCACATTGATCCCCTATCCACCCTGTCATACGCCTTTTCCAATCCATAAATGCCACAAAGACCTCTTTAGCCTTATCTAAATACTGTTCACTTATATGTTTCACTGTAAACACCTGGTCCACACACCCCCTACCTTTCCTAAAGCCTCCTTGTTCATCTGCTATCCTATTCTCCGTCTTACTCTTAATTCTTTCAATTATAACTCTACCATACACTTTACCAGGTACACTCAACAGACTTATCCCCCTATAATTTTTGCACTCTCTTTTATCCCCTTTGCCTTTATACAAAGGAACTATGTATGCTCTCTGCCAATCCCTAGGTACCTTACCCTCTTCCATACATTTATTAAATAATTGCACCAACCACTCCAAAACTAATCCCCACCTGCTTTTAACATTTCTATCTTTATCCCATCAATCCCGGCTGCCTTACCCCCTTTCATTTTACCTACTGCCTCACGAACTTCCCCCACACTCACAACTGGCTCTCCTCACTCCTACAAGATGTTATTCCTCCTTGCCCTATACACGAAATCACAGCTTCCCTATCTTCATCAACATTTAACAATTCCTCAAAATATTCCCTCCATCTTCCCAATACCTCTAACTCTCCATTTAATAACTCTCCTCTCCTATTTTTAACTGACAAATCCATTTGTTCTCTAGCTTTCTTAACTTGTTAATCTCACCCCAAAACTTTTTCTTATTTTCAACAAAATTTGTTGATAACATCTCACCCACTCTCTCATTTGCTCTCTTTTTACATTGCTTCACCACTCTCTTAACCTCTCTCTTTTCTCCATATACTCTTCCCTCCTTGCATCACTTCTACTTTGTAAAAACTTCTCATATGCTAACTTTTTCTCCCTTACTACTCTCTTTACATCATCATTCCACCAATCGCTCCTCTTCCCTCCTGCACCCACTTTCCTGTAACCACAAACTTCTGCTGAACACTCTAACACTACATTTTTAAACCTACCCCATACCTCTTCGACCCCATTGCCTATGCTCTCATTATCCCATTATCCTCCAATAGCTGTTTATATCTTCCTAACTGCCTCCTCTTTTAGTTTATAAACCTTCACCTCTCTCTTCCCTGATGCTTCTATTCTCCTTGTATCCCATCTACCTTTTACTCTCAGTGTAGCTACAACTAGAAAGTGATCTGATATATCTGTGGCCCCTCTATAAACATGTACATCCTGAAGTCTACTCAACAGTCTTTTATCTACCAATACATAATCCAACAAACTACTGTCATTTCGCCCTACATCATATCGTGTATACTTATTTATCCTCTTTTTCTAAAATATGTATTACCTATAACTAAACCCCTTTCTATACAAAAGTTCAATCAAAGGGCTCCCATTATCATTTACACCTGGCACCCCAAACTTACCTACCACACCCTCTCTAAAAGTTTCTCCTACTTTAGCATTCAGGTCCCCTACCACAATTACTCTCTCACTTGGTTCAAAGGCTCCTATACATTCACTTAACATCTCCCAAAATCTCTCTCTCTCCTCTGCATTCCTCTCTTCTCCAGGTGCATACACGCTTATTATGACCCACTTCTCGCATCCAACCTTTACTTTAATCCACATAATTCTGAATTTACACATTCATATTCTCTTTTCTCCTTCCATAACTGATCATTTAACATTACTGCTACCCCTTCCTTTGCTCTAACTCTCTCAGATACTCCAGATTTAATCCCATTTATTTCCCCCCACTGAAACTCTCCTACCCCCTTCAGCTTTGTTTCGCTTAGAGCCAGGACATCCAACTTCTTTCCATTCATAACATCAGCAATCATCTGTTTCTTGTCATCCGCACTACATCCACGCACATTTAAGCATCCCAGTTTTATAAAGTTTTTCTTCTTCTCTTTTTTAGTAAATGTATACAGGAGAAGGGGTTACTAGCCCATTGCTCCCGGCATTTTAGTCGCCCCATACGACACGCATGGCTTACGGAGGAAAGATTCTTTTCCACTTCCCCATGGGCAATAGAAGAAATAAAAAAGAACAAGAGCTATTTAGAAAAAGGAGAAAAACCTAGATGTATGTATATATATATATGCATGTGCGTGTCTGTGAAGTGTGACCAAAGTGTAAGTAGGAGTAGCAAGATATCCCTGTTATCTAGCGTGTTTATGAGACAGAAAAAGAAACCAGCAATCCTACCATCATGCAAAACAGTTACAGGTTTTTGTTTCACAGTCATCTGGCAGGACGGTAGTACTTCCCTGGGTGGTTGCTGTCTACCCAGCAACCATGTGCATGCCTTTTTCAGTTTGTGTGTACTAAAATTAACATTTCATGTGGTAAAAAAATTTTTTTTTCATACTTTTGGGTGTCTTGCATGGATTAATTTTATTTCCATTATTTCTTATGGGGAAAATTCATTCACATACCGAACATTTCGCATAACAGCCAGCCCTCTTGCACGGATTAAGGTCACTATGCGGGGGTCCACTGTAGTATATAAAACTGTTTTTTCACCTTGTAGACATTATAGTGCTCAATGCATTCAGTATCTACGAAACAAAGACTGGAAAATGACGTTTTGCAGAATTCTCCCTTAATGTTGTATAACAGATAGCAAGAAAGTATGGTACTACACCTGTACCTGCCCCTGAACAGCGACTTGTTCCACAACCACAGCCAGTGGGGAAAGTGCCAGACCGAATCATCCCTAACTGTCACTACCTGGTACCAATACCACCTACCCCAAAGAAGAATTCCCAAAAAGTGTGTTGTGTGCATACCACCACAAAACGACCCCAACAGCAGAAGGACACACGATTCATGTGTCACCAGTGTGGGGTGGCACTCTGTACGAGTCCATGCTATGGAGTATCATACAATCGTGGAATTCTAGAAACATAAGGGGATGTGTAAATACATGTATATAGTTGTAGATAATAGAATGTGATTCAGCCAGGTGTGCAAAATCACCTGTCAGTGTGTACATGTGTGTTTATGGCACTGATAATAATTTGGTGTATATACAACAATTGGCATTGAAATCAAAGGATTTACTATAAAACATAATTATCATATCATGAAAACCAAGAAAAATAAAAAAAAATGGAAAAAAACGGTAAATATGTAGAATTTCTGCAAGCGGCAGCGCTTCATGTTGCCGTCAGGTGATCGCCAAGTGCCAACTTCGCGGCCTCATATCTTGGCAAGTACTGACCCTAATTTTTTTTTTATCCTATGACACTTCGAAAAGTGTGGTCTTTATTTGTATATAAATTTTTTTTTTTTTTTCAAAATATTCGGGGTACTGGGCAAGAGAACATATATATATGTTTGGACCATTTAGGGGTTAACCCTTTCAGGGTTTCGAACGTACTAGTACGGCTTACGCACCAGGGTTTTTGACTTATTAGTATGCCTAAATTCTAGCACCCTCAAATCTAGTGAAAAAGGTGGTAGGCCTATATATGAAAGAATGGGTCTGTGGTCAGTGTGCGCAGTATAAAAAAAATCCTGCAGCACACAGTGTGTAAGTTTTCCATCAAATTTCATACTTTTGGTGTCATTATGATCGGGAAAAGATTCTCTACCTTTTCATAAGATTTTTTTTTTTTTTTTAAATTTGGGGGACCCTGAGAACAAGTCTCTGAGAGGGCCTGTGGACCCTGAAAGGGTTAACAACAATCTTTAACAGATCCACTGAAACTGGGCAACTATGAGGTATGGGAAACATCAAATGTAGTCTCAATTTTCAAGAAAGGCGACAGACATGAGGCATTAACCCTTTGACTGTTTCAGGTCCCTCTCTGAAACTGTCATTCTATGTCGCCAAATATTCAAAAAAAAAAAAAAATTATTTTTTCTTATGAAAATGTTAAGATTATTTTTCTGAGTGTTTTAGTCCAAAAAAAAAATTTTTGCCATCGGTACTTACCGAGATATAGAGCCATGAAGTTTGCAGAAAATGAGCCGCGTATGGCAACAGCGGCGACTGCCCGCTCACACCGGTAAACTTTAGTTTACTTGTAATTGAAGGTTTTTTGTTTTTTTTCACTATTTTATTTTTTCACATAACTTATGTGGCCTATGAGACCAAAGTAAGGTGCAATGTATATATATACACTCGTTGTATACAACACAACAAGCACACAAACATAATTATCAATATATTGTTTACAAAACTTGTTTACAAAACAAACAAACAATTCTCTTTCTTCTTCCTCTTCCTCTTCCTCTTCCTCCTCTTCCTCTTCCTCCTCCTCTTCCTCCTCCTCTTCCTCCTCTCTTTCCTCCTCTCTTCCTCCTCCTCTTCCTCCTCTTCCTCCTCCTTTCCTCCTCCTCTTCCTCCTCTTCCTCCTCCTCTTCCTCCTCCTCTTCCTCCTCCTCTTCCTCCTCCTCTTCTCCTCTCTTCCTCCTCCTCTTCCTCCTCTTCTTCTTCTTCCTCCTCCTTCTTCTTCCTCCTCTTCTTCTTCTTCCTCCTCTTCTTCTTCTTCCTCCTCCTCCTCCTCCTTGTGTGCCAGTGTGTGGCTTATAATTGTTTTGAGTCAGGAGTCGGCAGCTGTCAAAGTGACATATTGTGTCATTAGTCACTACCCTACCGCCTGTCAAAACAATGGGGTCGGATGCTGCTTCCCCTCCTCCATTCTATCTAATTATCTTTCTCCCTCATTTTATATCTTTCAATCTGTCTCTCTTTCTATCTGTCTGCCTATCTCTGTCTCACAGGTACACATAAATACAAGTATACATAGTGTAAATTACCTAGGATAACCCAAGAAATCCAGACAAAGTGCTATACTCTGCTTGAAGATGTGAGTAAACGTGATGACACAGTCTTGTGGCTCTCTCTGAGACAGAGAGCTAGATGGACAGACAGGGAGCTGACAGACAGACAAATAGACAGACAGAATGTTTGTGTACCAGCAAAAACAAAGGGAGGGCAATGGTCATGTAATATTACCCTCCTTTACCTCATCAAAGTCAGCTCTTATCAGATGTTATCTCCCCTTATCTTGTCACTGTCATGGGGTGGACTTTTTTTTTCTTGCTTCAAGGGACAATATTATTACATCTTCTTCTTCCTCCTCCTCCTCCTCCTCCTCCTCCTCTTTCTCCTCCTCCTCCTCCTCCTCCTCCTCCTCCTCCTCCTCCTCCTCCTCTTCCTTCCTCCTCCTCCCTCCTCCTCCTCCTCCTCTTCCTCCCCTCCTCCCCTCCTCCTCCTCCATTGCTTTTGGTCTCAAACTCCTCCAAATCATGAAATTGATCTTCACTGACACTTCCATCTGTGTTAGAGCATCACTTGGGAAGAGAAGAGTCCCAGATTTGCTGGGGAATCACATATTTCTTACCGCTAGACATGCTGAAAAATGACAACTGAAATGGCATTCCCACAATGCACCACTGGCTCCCCGATTTTTTTTATATGGTGCACACTGACCATGGAGACCCATTCTCTCACATGTGGGCCTACCAGCTTTCTCCTGCTTGATTTGAAGCTGCTAGAATTTATGCGTATAAATACGTCAGAAACATTGGCTCGTAAGACGTATTTATACGTCGGAAACAGTCAAAGGGTTAAACTACAGACCAGTATCACTGGCGTGTATAGTTTACAGAGTCAAAGAGAAGATTATCAGGAGAAGAGTGGTGGAGCACCTAGAAAGGAACAAGCTTATAAATGACAACCAGCACGGTTTCAGGGAAGGGAAATCCTGTGTCACAAACCTCCTTGTATTTTATGACAAGGAAACAGAAGACAAAAGAGAGAGGGGTGGATAGATTTCCTTTTCTTGGACTGCAAGAAGGCCTTCGACAAAGTTCCTCACAAGAGATTAGTGTGAAAGTTAGAGGATCAGGCACCCATGACAGGAAAGGCACTGCAATAGATCAGAGAGTACCTGAAAGGGAGGCAATGAGTCATGGTACATGACAAGGTGTCAGAGTGGGTGCCTGTGACAAGCGGGTTTCCACAGGGGTCAGTCCTAGGACCAGTTCTGTTCTCGGTATATGTGAATGACATGATGGAAGGATAGACTCAAAAGTATCCCTGTTTGCAGATGATGTGAAGTTAATGAGGAGAATTAAATTGGATGAGGATCAGGCAGAACTACAAAGGGATCTGGACAGGCTGCAAGCCTGGTCCAGCAACTGGCTCCTCGAATTTAACCCCACCAAATGCAAAGTCATGAAGAACGAGGAAGTGCAAAGTAGACTGCAGACAGAGTATAGGCTAGGTGGCAAAAGACTGAAAACCTCACTCAAGGAAAAGGATTATGGGGCGAGTATAATACCAAGCACATCTGAGGCGCACATCAACCAGATAACTGCTGTAGCATATGGGCACCCAGCAAACCTAAGAATAGAGTTCTGACACCTTAGTAAGGAATCGTCCAAGACTCTCGACACTGCATACGTCAGGCCCATACTGCAGTATGCAGCACCAGTTTGGAACCCACACCTAGTCAAACATGTCAAGAAATTAGAAAAAGTGCAAAGGTTTGCAACAAGACTAGTACTGGAGCTAAGGGAAATGTCCCACGAAGAAAGGGTAAGGGAAACCGGCCTGATGACACTGGAAGACAGGAGGGTTGAAGAGACGTAATAACGACGTATAAAATGCTGTGAGGAATTGATGAGGTGGACAAAGACAGGATGTTCCAAGGATGGGACACACCAATAAGGGGTCAAAATTTGAAGTTGAAGACTCGTCTGAATCAAAGGGATGTTAGGAAGTATTTCTTCAGAGTTGTCAGGAAGTGGAATAGTCTGGAAGGTGACGTAGTGGAGGCAGGAACCATACATAGTTTTAAGATGAGGTTTGATAAAGCTCATGGAGCAGGGAGAGAACCTAGTAGCAACCAGTGAAGAGGCAGGGCCAGGAGCTATGACCTGATCCCCTGCACCCACAATTAGGAGAGTACATCCCTGTCCAAAGCCTACTTTTAATGGAAAATAATTATCCACTCTCTAACATACCCTAATCTGCAACTTACTATCCACAAAAACTCTTTACTGCTTTTAACCCTTTCAGGT
>NC_069456.1:21884158-21904754 GCF_026875155.1 Cherax quadricarinatus | reverse complement strand
GTGTGGGAGCTGAGGGAAAGAGAGGTCTTATTTCATCTGCTTGCTATGGTAATAGCTTTTTTGTTTTTGCTGCAGTCTCTTTCAGGTAAGGAAGTGCTTAGAGTATTATAACAAGGGGGGTTGCAAGGCGAAACTTGGTGGTACGTAGGTATGCGTGTGTTGTGTTGTATATTGTGGTGGTGTGTTGTGATATGTTGTGTGGGGGTGTTCTGTGTTGTGTGTTGTTTTGTGCCTTTGGTGTGTTGTAGTGGTGTGGGTGTGCGTGTGTGGTGTGTTGTGAGTGTGTAGTGGTGTGTAATGTTGTTGTGGTGTGTAGTGTGATGTTGGTGTGTAGTATGTGTGGTGTTGTATATGTGTTGTGGTGTATAATGTGTTGTGGGTGTAGTATTACGTGTGCTGTGGTGGGTTGTGTGTTGTGGTGTGTAATGTGTTGTGTTGGTGGTGTGTAATGTGTTTTTGGTGTGGATACATGTGTGTGTTTGGTGGTGTGTGAATGTGTTGTGGTGTGTAATGTGGTGTGGTGTAGAATGTGATGTGGTGTTTATGGTGATGTGCGTGTATATGTGTCTGTGGTGTTAATGGATGTGGTGATAATGGGATGTGGTGGATAAAGGTCTTGTGGTGTGTTGTGTGTTGTGTGATGTGGTTGGGTAGTGTTCGTTGTGGTTGTAGTGTGTTGTGGTGTGTAGTGTGTGGTGTGATTGTGCGGGTATGTTTGTTATTGTAGTGCTATGGTGTGTTTGTATTGGGGTTGTGTGTGGTACACCCAAATACCCAAACTATCCATGGCTATAATGTTTCCTCCACTGTTCTCTATGTCTTTTCCATTAATACATTTTCTTTTTCAAAAAGCAACTTTTCAATAACCTCCCAAGACAATGACCATTTTTCACTATGACAGAAACCGCTGTGTTGATCTAATTTTAATCTGCGCCAAGCTGGGCAGATTCTTAATAATCAAAGTTTTTGTAATCTAGGATTAGTAATTTTCCTGGTGTTCGAGATGGGTACTTTATTATTAGTTGTGCGAAAATATTTTGAATGCAACCAGAACCTTGTTTTTTTTTACGACATTAAATGGGAAAATCAACTTAATTCATTCGTTTCCTTCTTGGTACTTTTGTGTCGTTACCATACCTGGAACTTTTGTGTCGTTCCATAATGGACTTCTGTGTGGTCCTTAATGGATAATACTTTTTGGTCTGATACTACCTTGCTGTCGTTGACATAGTGGATTACACTACATCGGTTCATCCGTGTACCCTTTTTCAGGCATTACTCACAACCAAATTGTTCCAGGGCACTCCTCCCCCAACGTAGTTTTGGCTTCAGAAACTTGAGAGTTTTCTCTTGGTTTCGGTTGATCTTGGTTAAAGTGTACTTTTTTTTGTTAGGGTCGGTCCGCTTGATGCTGGGGTCTTTCTTTTTGGATTGGGGGGTGTCGCACTCCTTTGGGTTAGTCGTTGTCTAGTTTTTTTTGCATGTTATGTGGATTAGTTACAAGCTGCGAGTTTTGATACTCTTGTAGTGCAGTGGATGGGGCGGGGTGTTGCGCGCTGCGGTTTAGTTTGGCTGTGTACGGCGTGGCGCCCCGTGGTGGTGTTCGTTTTTTTGCCTGACCGGCTGCGCCTTGGCACCCACTTTTTTGCGCTTTGGTTGTCATCTTCAACGTTCCCTGCTGGGCTAGCAGCTTTTTTGTATTCTCATTATTTGTGCTTCGTCACTGAGATTTTATTAAGAATATATCATAGGGCTTTTTTTCGTTAATTTTTGTATAACCATAATTCTGGGTATGCTTGCAGTTAGTTGTGAAAGGTCATAGTTATTCTCCGGGAGTTACCTTGGGGCGAATGAGATTACCGGTCTGCAAGCTGCAACCTCGACGATTGCATGCCTGTAGCGTATGTTCGGTATGTTGAGACGTGTGCGTGTTTTACCGTCCGGTGGGACGGACGTCGAGGGTCCGCACCGTGGTGGGATGGTATGTGGGCCGCTGTGGGAGTGGAGGACTCGGGGCTGGGCCGATGGGGTTTGGGGGAATCAGCCGGGAGGGCTTAAGGGCGGCGTTGGTCGGCACATTGCTGGGGGCTTTTGTTGGGGGCTGGTATGTAGGTTAGCGGACTGCCAAGACGGGCGCCCTCAGCTTGAGGGGGGTTTTCACTAGTGGTTCGGGTCATTTTGGGGGTTTGGGGTGTGTGGAGTTGGAAGGGGGGGTGACTTTGAGGGGGGGTTTAGGGCTGGGAGTTACATTACTGCGAAACTATGCGTCTTCTGGCGTATGTTGGACTAATAGTTTCAGAAATCAAATGTTGAGTGGGGCTAACCCGTTTTGTGCGGGCGGGGTATACGTTTAGTGGGGCTACGTTTAGTGGGGCTACGTTTAGTGTGGGCTACGTTTGATAGTGGGGCTATCGTTTAGTGGGGATACGTTTTTAGTGGGGCGGCTTCGGTTTTTTGTCAGGGAAGGAGTCGTTTAGGGGGGACGGCTACGTTTGGGGACGGGCTTCGTTTAGGGGGGCTGTGTCGTTTAGTTGGGGGGGCTCACAGTTAGTGGGGGGGGGGGCTCGGCTACGTGTCGGTTCAAGGTATAACGTGTACTGGATAACTCAATCTAATTAGAATGTTTTATTATACTGTATAGGGATTCATGCCGTTCCTGGAGGGATTTTACGTCGCCGTAAATGGTTATGTGGTGCTAGAGTGTATTGGCCTAGGATGGCAGTGATGTTCTCTGTTTGGTGATGTTCGGCATTCCTTAGGGAGCATGCACATGATTGGAGCAGGGTTAAGCTGCCTCGGTTGACAATGTTGGACGTGGTGGTTTGTTGGGTAATCCGGTTGGAGCTCATGTTGTATTTGCGGGGGGTTTGGGCGTGTGTGTGGTATGGCACGAGAGGGGTCTCGGGGGGGAGGCTGGGCGTGGGAGTAAGTCGGCGTGCGCGGCTCGAGGACTGAATTATTACATTAGTGGGGTCATGCGTGTGTTGCTCTTGCCGCTTATTCCAAGGGTGTTAGTCATGTGTTAGAGTGGTTTGTGGGGTTGTAGGGCTGGGGAGCGGCGGGTTCCTCTTGGGTGTGAGGGGGGCTTTTATGTGGTTTTGGTTGCGGGACTGGATAGCTATGACAGGTTAGCATGTCCTGGGTACATTATTAAAAAGAATATATGATAATGATATTGGTATCGCCAAGTATGCGTATATGTTAATTATCATACATCACAAGTAATATCCCAGTATGGGGTGACATTAACACATCTGTCGTACTGGCCAGGTCTTATGTGGACCGGCCCCCTCGTACTGGACAGTCCCCGTGTGTGGCGTCATAATGGCCAGCCGGTGTGGCAGTGCTTCGTACTGGCCTGGTTGTGGCAACCTCCTCCTAATTCTTAGTGGTCATGAGTTGGTTTCTTCCAAGTGGAAAGGTTTTGGTGGGGTCTTTCTCGTTTAGGGTGGGGGCCACATGACTGCTACTGAGTGGGTGGGGGTTGGGGTGGGTGGTGCTGGTTGGTCGTTCTGGGTACTTAGGTGTTGGGGTGTTGTTCTGAGGAGGGGGAAAGCAGGTTTATATTGGCTGAGATGTGGGACTGACGGGACATTTTTGTGGGCTGCGTTTTGTGGGTTTACCAGTGGCTTGGGGGGCGCGTTGGTGGTGGATGGAGTTGGGATAGTTGTTGCTGTTGGGTCTTATGTCTCGTGTTCATAGTTGGGTTAAGGGATTCCAATATATCAGGGTGTGGGGAGCAGAGGAGTACGGTTGTCTTGCTTGGTGGTGTTTGTTGTGATGTTGTGGTTTGGGATGCATGGTGTGGGTCCCCAGTGTGTGTGTATGGGGGCTCAGAGCTTGGTCCCGCGGGGGTTTTGGGATGTGGTAGTGTTGGGGGGCGTGCTGGGTCCGGGGTGGAGGGGTGGGGGGGGGGGGGCAGTGGTGTGCTGCCAGGGTGGTGCCGGGGTGGGTGGGGGTTGGGGGGGGATGCTGGGGTCGGGGGGTAGGGTGGGAGGTGGGGGGGTTGCTGGGGGGGGGGAAGGGTGGGGCTTTGGTTGGGAGCTGGGGGGGGGGGTTGGGAGGGTGTGGGGGGGGGTGCCACTTGGGGGGGGGGTGGGTGGGGGTGGGGGGGTGCTGGGTGGGGGTTTTGATGGGGGATGATGGGGTGATGGGGGGGTGAATAGTGTTGTTTTTGTGTTGTTGATCATATGGGTATAAGTGATACATTCAGAAAGTTTTCTACTTGTAGGTTAGTCAGTAGTTGGACACTCTATTTAAAGTAGAGCACAGGGTATGTGGCTTACAGCAGGTCTGGCCTGACGGTCGACTCAGGGATGAAGGTCGGACGCTGAGAGGCTGCTGGACGGTAGGGCGGGATGAAGCCTCCAACCGGGAGGTAGAGGCAGGGATGCCTGTGGTGGTTGTATGGAGGATGGTAGTGGGTTGTCGGGGGGGGTCTATGGGGGTTGTTTGGTGGGGTTTTGTGATGTGTGGTGGGCTGTGGGGGGAGTTTTGAGGTGGCTTTTTTGTCGTTTCTGGGGGGGCGTTTCGTGTGTTTATGGGGTTTGTTGGGACTGTTTTGTGTTGGGTCTGAAGTAGTGTGGTCCAGACCGTGGTTTTGGTGTGTGGATGTTATCTAGGCAGCAGATCTTCTGTTCTTCTGCAGGCCCGGCGGGTCCACTTCAGCTAGTCACAATTTGCCTCGTTACCATTATCTGACTCAACATTCACATTTATTCCTTTACGTCCTTTCGGCCCACTACTAACCAGCAGCGGGTGGTAGGGTGGGAGGTAGCGTGTGGCGTAGGTCCTGTGACTTTGGGGGGCTTGGTCATGGACGAGCACGAGACGCGACGAGCGCGGCTACCGACGCGCGCATCTTTCCTAACCACTTCTTTCTCGTCTAATCTAATTACTCTAAATCTGATACATGCCACTACCCTGTCCTGGAAATTTTATTGTTCCAGTTCACTGGCGCACCTCTGCTGAAAAAGTCTCTTTAAAACCAATCTCTCTGGCCTGCAAAACTCCTTCTTGAACAGACATTCTTACGAAACTCACACCAAACCGACGGACAGACAAAAATTCCCTCCAATGCAGGTTTCACTATTATTTGGACACCTAATCTGAGCACCGAGCCTAATGCACAGTGCCATCCGCAAAACACGTGGACGAGGCGCGGCGGCTCGGCCGTGTCTCTGGTTACTTTTGTTGTCGGTTGCATTTGTCAGGCAGGTCGTTGTTCTTTGGATCGGGGGTAGTGTGGGTCTGTCCGGCTCGTTCAATGAAGATTTATGAAAGCGGCGGGTGAAATGACCGGAGGTAGGTACCGGTAACGTATCGCGGGTTTGACTTGGTTAGCAGGGAATTTGTACTGAAGCTGGGCAGAACATTTATCGAGAGGTCTCGCCATTCTTAGGTCAACCCTTCACTTTGTCTGGATTTGCTTCATATTTGCTAGGTCAACGTCTATATAGCATCGGCACGGCATCTCAATTCTGCTCCAGATGGTGCAGCAAACGGGCCACCGTCTGATTTCACTGGGTACTTCCGACCCCGGTTAGGGGCGTAACGGCGGCGGGGGCTCTCTAAGGATGGGTGATTTGGACAAGGCAAGGGGTGTTATGTCTGGAGCGAAATCCACTGAGCTGTGGGATGCACTTACGCACGCACAGGCCAAATTAAAGGACGGACTAACGACCGCCACCACACCACGTCTGTACACATGCCGCGCAAGACCCACGTTGGACGGGGCTTAGTCTACGCTACGGGGGCTGTACGCGACCGTAGAAGTTCTCTGGATTCTACTTAGTCGTCTAGCTCGGCGACGGCGTTACTGAGTCACCCACACTAGTCGTTACAAAACTTTCGGCCAAAAACATCCGCCATGCTGTAATCCTCTGCGATGGTACTGCGTAGCCCAACGCCTACCAATCAGACTACTCCACATGTCCTCCCAATCTTAACCTAATCTTTGTCTTGCAAACAATCTTCCATCTTTAATTATCCCTCCTTCCTTGTCCTTCTCTTCTTAGCCCCCTACACCTCTACCTCATCCTCTCTCCCATTCCCCCACTTCCTACACCAGCAGCTCTCCTCCCTACCCCTCTTGCACTACTTCTAACCCCTTCCACGCTAACCCTACTGCTGCTGCTGCAATCACCCCTCCCCCACCTTCTTAACCAACTTCCTTCATCCCCAACCAAAGCTTCCACTTCCTCATCCCTTACCATAGCTTTTCTCTTCTTTTCCCTTACCAAGCTTCCACTTCCTCTGCATCTACCTTCGCCCACTCCTCCACCACAACCAAAACTTCATCCGGTCCAACTCCACCTCCTCCAGGACAAAATTCCCACTCAACCTAAATATGCCCAACTTCTGACTGACAGACCAAAGAAACTAAAAACAGATCCATCTCTTTCCTCCCCCTCAGGAAACGGGTCCGTTACACCTTCCAAAAACCACATCCACCGTTGGCACACTATCACGGGCTTTCATCCGCAAAAACTCCTCCCCCAACATTAATTTGAGTTGACGAATACCATTAAATCTTGTTTTAAGTGATTAGTTTAACTTACTATTACCGTTAGGACCACCTATGGCCGAGCTCCTTGAAGCAGGAGAGCGATATTTGTTTTGCTAAACAGTACTGCTTCAAAAGCCCTCAACGAATGCGCCATTATGGCTGGTGGGAGGTTCCTCTCTTTCTGGCTGGCTGGGAGTTCCTCTTCTTCTGGCTGGCTGGAGGTTCCTTCTCTCTGCTGGCTGGGGGAGGTTCCTCTCTTCTGGATGGCTGGGGGGATTTTTCTCTTCGGCTGACTGGTGGTTCCTCCTTTTTCTGGTGGCTGGGAGGGTTCTCTTCTTCTGGCTGGCTTGGGAGGTTCCTCTCTTCTGGCTGGGCTGGGAGGTTCTCTCTTTGCTGGCTGGGAGTTATTCTCTTCTGGCTGGCTGGGGAGGTTCTTCTCTTCTGGTGACTGGAGGTTCCTCCTTTCTGGCTGCTGGGGGTTCTTCTCTTCTGGCTGGCTGGGAGGTTTCCTCTCTTCTGGCTGGCTGGAGAGGTTCTACTCTTCGGGCTGGCTGGGAGGTTCCTTCTTCTGGCTGGCTGGGAAGGTTCCTCTCTTCTGGTGGCGGGGAGGTTTCTCTTCTGGCTGGCTGGGAGGTTCCTCTCTTCTGGCTGGCTGGGAGGTTCCTCTCTTCTGGCTGACTGGGAGGTTCCTTCTTTCTGGCTGGCTGGGAGGTTCCTCTCTTCTGGCTGGCGGAGGTTCCTCTCTTCTGGCTGGCTGGGAGGTTAATCTCTTCTGGCTGGCTTCGAGGTTCCTCTCTTCTGGCTGGCGGGTAGGTTCCTCTCTTCTGCTGGCTTGGGAGTTCGTCTCTTTGGCTGGCTGGGAGGTTCCTCTCTTCTGGCTGGCTGGGATGTTCCTCTCTTCTGGCTGGCTGGTAGGTTCCTCTCTTCTGGCTGGACCACGTTTACAGGGATACAATGATCACATGTAATAACATGTGATATTACAACACTTGTGTTGTAATATATATGGGCAGTGCTTTATGGAGTTGCTCTCACGAAACACACTCAACACTCATTACACTGTTTTAATATGTTCTTCACTCACATACACACTCAGCACTCATTAACACTGTTATAATGTGTTCTTCACTAAGATACAACACTCCAGTACATCTGTTCACACCATGTATTATAGTTTCTACTGAATTTCCTGTGACAGATGTATTGTTTACTTATCTCTTAACCAAAACAAATTAAGTTACATATAAACGTTATTTGCATCATTCTGATTCTTATACAAATCGTGAAGCAACTTTCGCCAAACTATCATAAAGTTATGCTTAATAACACTAGAATACAGAGAAACACTTGTTATGCATAGTTTACATAAATGATACACCGAACTGTTATACATGTTAACACAAAGATACAAAGACGGACGATATTATATATAGAAACATCCATAAAATTAATTTTAACATATTACATACTAGACAGTATAAATAGAAGATTAAAATTTTAAAGTTAGTGGCCTCACCTTGGTGGTGTAACCGGACGGGAAGTTCTTATCTTCTGGCTGGACTACGGTATCGGAGTGTCTTACCGGGGGGTGGATGTATTTACACAGCACAGATTTCTGTGTGTCCCTCTCTGTTAATTTCACCTGTCTGTATATAAGGATATTAAAACATTTGTTCTAATTTCATATATGGGTAATGCTTCATGGTGAGGCTACCTTTGAAACGTTAAGTTCCTCTTTGCGGAATGCTGTGTGTTTGGGGTTCACAGCTCTCAACGTCCCCTCTAATGTTACTATAACAGTTCCTGTTTTTTTTATCTTCTGATACGAAGCTGCTTTTTTGCCGAGTGTGTGAGTGTACAACATATTATTGCACATAGTATAAGTGTTGAGTGGGTGTGGGAGTGTAGAACACACTTAATACACATTTAAAGAGTGGTGGTGTGTTTTGAGAGTGGCAGACGTTCATATATTACACATCGTCAAAGAGTGTTGAGTGTGTTGAGTGTGCACAGTGCAGAGTGCATAATTACACCAATCGTCAAAGAGTGGGGAGTGTGTTTGAGAGTGCAGAGTTCATAATTACACATCGTCAAAGAGTTGTGAGTGTGTTTGAGAGTGCAGAGTTCATAATTACACATCGTCAAAGAGTGGTGAGTGTGTTTGAGAGTGCAGAGTTCATAATTACACATCGTCAAAGAGTGGTGAGTGTGTTTGAGAGTGCAGGGTACATTATTACACGTCGTTAAAGAATACTGAGTGTGTGTGGGAGTGTAGACTACATAGTACGTTTTGCCAAGAGTGCCAGTGACGACAAAGTCACTGAGTGCAGTGACTGACCAAGTACAGAGTGCCAGTGACTGACCAAGTCACTGGACAAGATCACATACAACGAGGCACGTTGTTCCTTGTGAAAAGACTCTCCGGTAAATAAAAGGTCTTTCCCTCACCTTTTTAATGACACAGAGCATCACTACTTTTTTTAAATTAATACTAAACATGACAGGGAAACCCGACTATGTCGACGAAATATAGAGAAACATCTGCAACACTTGCGTATCTTAATGAGGAAACGTTTCGTAAAGCACAGGTTGGCTTCATCAAGTCCATACGAAGGAGAATGGTGAATACAGAGTAGTTGAGTAGATGTAATCAGTCGATCAATCTTGAAAAAATACATGATATGTGCGAAGAAGTAGTTTATATACTGTAGGCAGGAGAGATTGCAGCAGTCGTAGGTGGTATCACTGATTACCTTCAAAATACCTCCTATTCTTCGCATTCTCCTTTGTATGGACTGATGAAAGCCACTGTGTGGCGAAACGTTTCCCTCATTATAGATACCCAAGTGTTGCCCTCATGGTGTCTAAATTTATCAACTTGCGAGGTTTATCTGAACCTTTCATGTAAATGATTGGGGGAAAAGCCGTCAAGGGCGACGAAAATATGATGTTGAAAACCGTCCGAGGGGTGACGAAATATGACAGGGAAACCCGTCCTAAAGCGCATGATATATGACAGAGAAAAAACCGGGCTATATGCCGTCGACGTATGACAGAGTGTAACCCGTCACGTGAGACGAAATATGTCAGGGAAACCCGTCAACGGACACAAAATATGACAGGGATACTCGTCCAGGGCTACGAAATATAGAGGGAAACCCGTGTAGGGCGACGAAAATATGAGAGGAAAACCCTATCCAGAGCGACTGGTTTGACACAGAAATCCGTTCAAGCGCGAAGAAATATCTCACGGGAAACCTGTACAGGGCGACGCGAAATATATCCAGAAGATCAGAATTTATTATATGGAAATCATTCCAGGCCATGTAATATGAAAGGGAAGCCAATCCAGTGAGGAGACAGGAAATGTCAAACAGGGAACCTTTCCAGGGCGTCGATATAGGACAGGGAAACCATCAGGGTAACGAAATTTGGACAGGCTAACCGACTTGGGCGACGATATATAACAGGTAATTTCACCAGGGAGACGAAATATGACAGGGAAAAACCATCCAAGGTAAACGGAATAAAATATAGCATGGGACACTCACCCCAGGGCGACGATTTATGGCATGGAAACCGTATTGGGTGATGAAACATTAAGGCCGCACTCCGTCAAAGGCAAGAAATATAACAAGGGAAAACCCGTCCAGGCGACGAAATATGAGAGGAGGCAAACCCGTCCAGGGCGACGAAATATGAGAGAGAAACCGTCCAGGGCGGACGAAATATGAGAGAGAAACCTACGTCTAGGGCGACGAAATATGAGAGAGAAACCCGGCCAAGGTGCGACGAAATCTGAGAGGAAAAACTGGCCAGGGTCACGAAATATGAGCGAAACCTTCCCAGGGCGAAGAAATATGACTGAAATAGGTCCACGGCGGCGAAATATGACAGGAAAACCCTCTATGGCTGACGTAATATGATAGAGAAAACCCGTCAAGGAGACAAAATATACACAGAGAAAAAACTAATCCATTGGGGCCATGCACATTATGACTAAGTGAAAATTGTCATTGGCGAGGAAAGGACAGGGAAAGCCATCCAAGGCGAACTGAATTTGACGATATAAACCCATCCATGGCGACGTATTTCACAGGGAACCTTGTCCAGTGTGATGCTAATATGACAGCAAACCTGTCAAGCCGATGAAATATGGCAGCTGAAAATCCGTCCAGGACGACGATAATATTTAAGGTCGTTAAAGGGGGCGACGGAATAAGACGAAAATAAGACAAGGAAACAAGTCGAAGGAGGTTGAAATATCACAGGTAAACCCTTCCAGGACTATGGAAAAATGACAGGGATACCCGTCCAGGGCGACGAAATATTTGAATGTAAACCAGTCAGGCCGACGAAATGTGACAGGGAATCCCGTTTCCAGAGTGGTACGAAATATGCAGGGGGAACCCGAAACTGGGAGACGAAGAATGACATGAAAAATTTCATCCAGGGGACAAATATGAAGAGGGTGGAAACCGTCAAGAGAGAAAAAATGACAGAAATCCGTCAATTGCTTAAAAAATATTACAGTTTGGAAAAACCCGTCCAGGGGCAACGAAATATTAAAAGAGAAACCCATTCAAGGCTAACGAAGCACTATGAAACCCATCCGAGGGAGATTGAAAATATCACAGGTAAAACCCGTTGTTGACGTTGAAAAATGACAGGGGTTACCCGTCCAGGGTGATGTGAATGTGAAGCTTGAATTACGTCATAACGAAGAGAAAATATGACAGAAACCCGTCTTGGGCCAACGAAATTTGAGAGTTAACCTGTCCAGGCGAACGAAATAGGACAGGAAAACTTGTCCTGGGCGATGAAAATATGAGAGGGTAACCCGTCAGGGGCGACGAAATAGACCAGGAAAAAACCATCCATGGCGATTAAAAATATGACCAGCGAAAGTAGTCAAGGGCGATGGAATAGACAGGGAAAGCCATCCAGGGCGACTGTGTATATGACAGAGTTACCCGTCAATGGCGACGGTATGTGACGGGAACCTGTCTAATGATTGATGTAATAATTACAGGGAGGAAATCGTCTGGGCACGAAAAATTGACAGGGAAACCCGCCAGGGTGACGAAATATATTATGGAAAACCCGTAAAGGACGACGATATATGAAGGGAGATATCTAGGTGATGAAATATGACAGCGAAAGCAGTCAAGGACGATAGAAATAGATAAGAAAGCGGTCAGAGCGATGATTTTGACAGAGCGAAACCCGTCCAGGGTGTGACGAAATATGACAGGAAAGCAACGTCCTGGAGTGAAGGAAATATTGGCAGGGTACACCGGCTATGGCGACGAAGATCAACTGGGAAACTCGTACAGGGAGGACAGGAGTATGACAGGAAAACCCTTCTAGAGGGCAGAGACGAAAATTTGTCAGAGAAAAACTCATCCAGGTTAGACGAAGTATGAGAGAGAGGAAAGTGGTTCTGCGAAGCAGATATAACAGGGAAACCGCAGTGCGACGATGTCGGGGGGAAGAACTCCATCCAGGCCGACAAATTTGTAAGAAAACCTGTCCAGGGCGACGCATATATCATGGGGGAAACCCGTACAGGGCGACGAATTATGACAGGGAAAAATCCTCCAGGGCCAACGAAAATATTCAGGAAAATCGTCATGGCAAACGAAATACTTCAGGGAAACCCATACAAATGGGGTGTACGATAAATGGACAGAGAAACCGTCCAGGGCGACGATTTATGTCAGGGAAACCCGTCAGGGCGACGTAATATATCATGGAATCCCGTACAGGTCGACGAATGATGAGAGGGAAAACCCGTCCCTTTGGCAACGATATATGACAACGGATAACCAGTCAAGGGAGATAGAATAAGACAGGGGAAAGCGCCAGGGCGACTGAATGCTGACGGGAAAGCCGTCCAGGGCGCGACTGAATGTGACAGAGAAAGCGTCCTGGGCGAGTAATGGGACAGGAAACCTGGGCTATGGCGACGAAGAATGACAGGGAAAACCCGTTCAAGTCGATGGAATATGCGGGAAATCCGTCCAGGGCGATCGGAATTTGACGGGGAAAAACCTTTCCATTGTGACGAAATTTGGTGCGAGGAAACCCGTCCAGGGCGACGAAAAGTGACAGGGAAACCCCTCCAGTCGACAGAATATGAGAGGGAAAACCGTCTAGGGCGGACAGAATTTGTCAGGGAAAACCGCCTCCTAGATCTATAGAATATGAATGGAGATGGGATTAGAGAAAAGGAAACCCGATTGGGAAACAAAATATAGGAGTAAACCTATTGTAACACTGTGGAAAAGGTCACAATGAATGTAATTTGTCCATAAATCTTGCACAGATAAACTACACAAGTTTTGAAATTTCAAGTTGATCTAAAAATTGTCGTTCATGAATAATAAACAAAAATTTTGTGATAAGCAACGAAAGATTGTTGAAAAATTTTTCCCAAAAATAGGAAAGTGTCCTCTGGTTTAAATTTAAAAATGCAATAAATGGGCGGATTTATATTTTTTCCAGTTGGTTTTTCACATTTACTGTGTTTATATTTCTAAGTGAAATACCATAGAAGTTGTTTAAACCTCTCAATTTGATAAAATTGCAAAAAAATGGCTAATTGGCATCCAGACGGCTCAAATTTAATCCAAAAAACTTAAAGATTGATTAATAATTGTGTTTGTGAGGTTGAACCAAGAGGACATTCACAAGTTATTATAAGGGAGTAATGTTATTTATTGAAAATTGAGGAAGAATTTTAAACTTATATAAGATCAATGTTAAAGACAAACTTTGTTTTAATAAAGTTCACAATAATAAAAGTTCAAACGCATCAAAAAAATCAATCTTTGTAAATGATCTGATTTCAAAGTTGTTAAACTTCATTAAAATTTCTAAATTTTTATTTATTCCAAGTTAAACAAATGTGTTATTTGTTTATTTTTACAAGATTTGTTATTAATAATGTGAAGACAATCAGAAGAAATTCAGTAGTTATTGAAGAAAAGTGAATATCATTTTCAGTAATAAACTGAATAAACAGGTTTACGTCAACCAAAACAGTGTCAGCCGGTTTGGTCGCAAAACATAATCCATTGGTAAAAATTTGAAGCCGATCTGATGCAGTCATTCTATAGTATTTCACAGACTCCGAAGAATTCCAATTTTTACATTATAACAATTTTATTACAACGGACAAATTTCTCTGCAGGTAAAGGCGAAGTTATAAGTAATTTTTCTCGACTTAACTTTTTCGAAGTTCTTGCTTGCTCCTTTCTCTCTTCGGAGCTCTAGCCACTCCTCAACTCTCTTCCGCGAGTCTTGCACTCTAAAACTCTCTTCCGGAGCTCTTGCCGCTCCTCAAAAATAAATATACAAATTTACTCTCTTCCGGAGCTCTTGCCACTCCTCAACTCCTTCCGGAGCTCTTGCCACTCTCAACTCTCTTCCGGAGCTCTTGCCGCTCCTCAAACTCTCTTCGGATGCTAGTTGCCCTCCTCACTCTCTTCCGGAGCTCTTGCCCACTCCTCAAATCTCGTCCGGAGCTCATTGCATATATCAAACTCTCTTCCGGAGCTCTAGCGCTCCTCAACTCTCGTCCGGAGCTCTTGCCACTCCTCAACTCTCTTCCGGATCTCTTGCACTCCTCAACTTCTACCGGAGCTCTTGCGCTCCTTCAACTCTCTTCCGGAGCTCGTGCATCTCAACTCTCTTCCGGAGCTCTACATGCCACTCCTCAACTCTCTTCCGGAGCTCTTGCCGACTCCTCAAACATCTCTTCGGTGCTCTTGCAATCGCAAAACTCTCTTCCGGAGCTCTTGCCACTACCTCTCTAACTCTCTTCCGGAGCTCTTCTTGACGCTCCTCAACTCTCTTCCGTAGCTCTTTGCCACTCCTCAACTCTCATTCCGGGCTTAATGCCCACTCCTCAACTTCTCTTCCGGAGCTCTTGGGCGCTCCTCAACTCCTTCCGGTGCTCTTGCCACTCCTCAACTCTCTTCCGGAGATCTTGCGCTCTCAACTCTATTCCGGGCTATTCGCCGCTCCATCAACTTTTCGGGAGCTATTGACACTCCTTACCTCTTCCGGAGCTCTTGCCGCTCAGCTGTCAACTTCTTCCGGTGTCAGTGCCACTCCTCAAACTCTTCTTCCGGTGTCTTGCCACTCCTCATCTCTCTTCGGAGTATTGCCGTCCTTATCTCTCTTCCGGACGTCTTGCCACTCCTCAGCTCTCTTCGGGCTCTTGCCACTCCTCAACTCTATTCGGAGCTCTTGCCACGACCTCAACTTTCTTCTGAGCTCTTGCCTCTCAACTTCTCTTCCGGGGCTCTGTGCAGCTCCTACAACTCTCTTCGGAGCTCTTGCCACTCCTCACCCCTTTCTTCCTGAGCTTGCCACTCCTCAACCTCTTCTTCCCGGAGCTCTATTCACTCCCCAACTTTTTCCAAAGAGCTCTTGATACTCCAACATTCTTCCAGAGTCTTGTATACCCCCCAACTTTATTCCAGAACTCTTGACCACTTGACCACTTGCTCATCGTTCTTCCAGAACTCTGACTGACATCTCAACTTTCTTCCAGAACTCTTGCCACTCCACTAAGTCTCCCGAACTCATAGCCACTCTCATGATTTCTTTCAGTACTCTTGACACTCTAAACTTTCTTTCAGAACTCTTTGACTCTCTCAACTTTCTTTCCTGAAAACTCTTGGACACTCTCAACTTTCTTCCAGAACTATTGACTCTCTCAAACTTTCTTCCAGAACTCTTGCACACTTTCAAACTTTCTTCCAGAACTCTTGACACTCTCAACTTTCTTCCAGAACTCTTGCCACTTCATATTTCTTCCAGACTCTTGACACTATCCAACTTTCTTCCAGAACTCTTCGCCACTTTCAACTTTCTTCCAGTAATCTTGGACACTCTCAACTTTCTTCAGTACTCTTGATACTCCCCAACTTTCTTCCAGAATCTGACACTCTCAACTTTCTTCCAGAACTCTGAGACTCTCAACTTTCTTCCAGAACTCTGATACTCCCAACTTTCTTCGGAAACTCTTGCCACTCTCAATCTTTCTTCCAGAACTCTTGACATCATCAACTTTTATTCCAGATACTCTTGCACACTCTCAACTTGTTCTTCCAGAACTCTTGCCCACTCTCACTTTCTTCCAGTACTCTTGACACTCTCCAAACTTTCTTTCAGAACTCTTGACACTCAACTTTCTTCAGAACTCTTGGACACTCTCAACTTTCTGCCAGAAACTCTTAGCCACTCTCAAACTTTCTTCAAGAACTTTGGACACACTAACTTTCTTCCTGTATCTCTTGCCACTCTCAACTTTCTTCCAGAAACTGGACACTCTCAACTTTCTTCCTGTACTCTTGACACTTCTCAACTTTCTTTTCAGAAACTCTATGACAGCTCAACTTTATTCCAGAACTCGTGACACTTCTACTTTCTTCCAGAAACTCTTGATATCCCCCAACGTCTTACAGAACTTTGTCACTCTCAACTTCTTCCAGAACTCTTGACACTCTCAACTTTCTTCCTGAACTCCTTGCCAACTCTCAACTTTTCTTCCAGACTCTTGACTACTCTCAACGTTTCTTCCAGAACTCTTGGACATCTCAACTTTCTTTCAGAACTCTTGGACACTCAAATTTCTTCAGATATCTTGACTCTCTTCAACTTTCTTCCAGATACTGTGTCTCTCTCAATCTTTCTTCCAGAACTCTTGTTCAACTCTCAACTTTCTTTCCAGAACTCTTGCCACTCTCTAACTTTCTTCCAGAACGCTTGACACCTCAAACTTTCTTCCAGAAATCTTGACCACTCTCAAACTTTCTTTCAGATCTCATGCCCACTATCATCTTTCTTCCAGAAACTTAATGTAAAGTAAAAGGACAAAAGTGCAACTAATGTGACATTTATTGTGGCAACGTTTCGCTCTCCAGGAGCTTTATCAGCCATTACAAACAATACATGGACACAGAGGGTATATAAAGGCTCAGAGTGAGGTGAATACTAGTGAGGTACCATTTCGATGTTCACTAGTGGTAGTAGTAGTAGTAGTAGTAGTAGTAGTGGTAGTGACAAAAGTAATACAATATGGTAGAGCAATTAATTTGTACATGAGTAAAAGGATATAAAAGCTATTATTTGGGTAACATAAAAATAGGTTGGACAAATATTAACTGGAATGAGGCAGCTTGTTTTCAGTGTTCATCTCTGTGCTTGGTGTAGTATAACAGGAGAGACTATGTGATGGCAGGGTTTACTGTTTTCAGGAGGATTCTTGCTAAGACTTCGGAGATGGTGAAGCTGCCGTTGTTTTGTTTAATTGTATTCGAAACAGCGATCAGTGCTGATTCAAGGCACTTGCGTGTGCGGAAATTATTTTCTTTTATCACTAATTGGGCGTCTCTGAATTTCATAAGATGATTGGTGGAATTTCGGTGTTGTACACAGGCGTTGTTTAAGTTGTCGTTCCTACATGCGTATATGTGTTCATTGAGGCGGGTGTCGAGGTTTTCTTGCTGTTTCACCTACGTAGATCTTGTCACAGCCTCCACAGGGTATAGTGTAAACTCCTGCATTGACTGGTTCGTGGTGCTTGGGTTTTGTCCTGGTTAGATCCTTTATTGAAGTGGTAGAAGCGATGGCGACTCTGGTGTTAGCTTGTGAAAGTACTTTTGAGACGTTTTAGTGCAACCTGGCTGTTGGGAAGAATTATAACTTTGTTGGAGCGGTGTTGATGCGTGGAGAATTGATGATCTGAAGAGCTCTTTTCTTGCAGTCTTTGATGAAAAAAGAAGGAAATTGTAACTCAGTGAATGTTTGGTGAATGTAAGTACATTCCTCGTCAAGAAACTCAGGACTACAAATTCGGTATGCTCTTAGGAAAAACCCGATGATGATGCCTCTTTTGGTCTTGGTATCTTGACTGGAATAGAAGTGTGTGAGATCATTTTTATTGGTGGGTTTCCATAAACTTGAAATCTTAGTTGTTGTCTACTTTGTGAATGAGGACGTCGAGGAAAGGTAGCTTGTCATGGACTCTTCTTCTAGTGTAAACTGGATCGCTGGTTCAACTGCGTTGAGCCTTGCCTGAAGACAAAACCCAAGCACCACGAACCAGTCAATGCAGGAGTTTTACACTATACCCTGTGGAGGCTGTGACAAGATCTACGTAGGTGAAACAGCAAGAAACCTCGACACCCGCCTCAATGAACACATATACGCATGTAGGAACGACAACTTAAACAACGCCTGTGTACAACACCGAAATTCCACCAATCATCTTATGAAATTCAGAGACGCCCAATTAGTGATAAAAGAAAATAATTTCCGCACACGCAAGTGCCTTGAATCAGCACTGATCGCTGTTTCGAATACAATTAAACAAAACAACGGCAGCTTCACCATCTCCGAAGTCTTAGCAAGAATCCTCCTGAAAACAGTAAACCCTGCCATCACATAGTCTCTCCTGTTATACTACACCAAGCACAGAGAGTGAACACTGAAACAAGCTGCCTCATTCCAGTTAATATTTGTCCAACCTATTTTTATGTTACCCAAGTAATAGCTTTTATATCCTTTTACTCATGTACAAATTAATTGCTCTACCATATTGTATTACTTTTGTCACTACCACTACTACTACTACTACTACTACTACTACCACTAGTGAACATCGAAATGGTACCTCACTAGTATTCACCTCACTCTGAGCCTTTATATACCCTCTGTGTCCATGTATTGTTTGTAATGGCTTGATAAAGCTCCTGGAGAGCGAAACGTTGCCACAATAAATGTCACATTAGTTGCACTTGTGTCCTTTTACTTTACATATTGTCGGTAATTCTACCAACTTTATCATAAACATTAATGTTGAAGAAACAACATTGTGTGGTACACCATTCAAGGTATAATACATACTAACAATTAAACATTGCAGTACATTACAACACAACATTAATTTTATAATTCTGCTAACATTACACATCACAGAACATGACATCATAATGTAGAATGTTAGTAAGTCGGAGACGCACTGACCAGTGGGTAAGACCCGCCATATTAGTTGTCCATGTCAAGGGATCGAATATCCCCAGCTGCTAGTTTTTATTTTCATCCCATAATGTTTATAGTCCGTGGGGGGGGGGTAATGTTTTATGATGGTCTAGATGTTAGACAAGTGAAATGTGAGAATAGAAAGAAATTAGTTAAATTGTTTAAAAATGATTTATAGAACTTTGTCTTCCAAAAGATAATTCAAGGTAGAGTTTTCTGTACCTGACCCACAATGGATGTCTTCAACATGGCGAGAACCAACATTCTTCATCAGAATATTGAAATATACAAAGTTCCTGAGTTCCCTAACTTGAGGAAGTCTGATTTTTTTCTACCCACAACTTCTCGACTTTATTTTGAAGACACAAACATAATTTTAACAATCTTGAGGGAGACTGCATATATAAATGGATACAAATTTGAGTACATATGTGCGTGTGGTATAGATGGACATGTGTGTGTGTGTGTGCGTGTGTGTGTGTGTGTGTGTGTGTGTGTGTGTGTGTGTGTGATTACGAGCATATTAGTGTACGAGGCGATCAGTGTGTGTTATACATATGCATGTGTGTATGTGTGAGAGCGTGTGCGTTGTTTTGTACGTGTTCATACACGTACAAAACAACGCACACGCCGTGGTTGTGGAAATGCGCAAATGAGTGTGAAAATAAGTGTGTGTGCATAAGTAAGATTATTTAGGTGCAGGTACACATACATACAGTTACACAAATTATTATACACAATAAAATATGTGTAAATTACCCAGGATAACCCCAAAAAAGTCAGACAAAGTAACTTATTTCCATTGTACCGGACTCTTGTAACTGCTCGTATTACATATACATAAGACTAATAACGAAATAAAAACATACAGTTCAACACTTGTTATAGTTCTGGTGGAGGTGGACATACAGATTAATACACGAACATTCATCCACACAGAATAAAACATTCATAAACACACTTAAACTATTGATTAAGTACAATAAATATATATTAATGAAGATGAATTGTATTAAATAAATAGAACTCCCATAATTTCATTGAGTGGCCAGGCCTTGGTGGGGGAACTGGACGGTAGCTTGGCTGCGTCTAGCTGACCTACGGTCCAGGCTGTCTTGGTGGTGTAATTACGGAACGCAGTTTTCTGCGTGTCCCCTCCTGTAATTCCATCTACCTGGACAGTCTCTACCGTAGACCAGGTAGACAAGGCCTCGTTCTCATCTGGCTAGATCACTGGGGGTGGCTGAGCTGACTTCGGGATAAATAACCTGGGGAAGGCTGAGACTGGTATATAACCTAAGGGAAGTGAGGAAGGGAAGACATCCGGGGGCCCACGGATGGATTCCTGGACACATGGACCTGGGAAAAGCGAGAATACCTTGGGGAAGTGGGGAAGGGGGGATATCTGAGGCGGACAGATAGACTCCTGGACACATGGACCTGGGAAAGACGAGGGAGACTGGTTGTTGAGGCAGACCTGGAGGAAGTGGGAAAGGGAGAATGTCTGAGGCGGACAGATGGACTCCTGGACACATGAACCTGGGGAAAGCATCAAGAACACAGCAAGTGGGTGGGTGGACCTTAAAGACGAACCACTGGCCTCCACGTGGCAAGGTCTGGTAACTCAAAGATAACTCTGAGGCTGACAGTGGTCGCAATTCCGATTTCTCATTAAAAAAACGCTTTTAGAATTTTGGGAAAGCAGAGCTATTACAAAAAAGTAATTTTTAAATGAAGATGGTATTAAGATTTACTCCTTTTGTAATAAAGAGTTCGGGATACATAAATACACACATTAATATAAATTAATCTTTAATATATAAAAATCACTATCTTTGGTCTAGAGGTATTTGAACTATGATATTTGTACATGTTACTATAATAAATTATAATTAGCATCTAACTAAAATAATTAATAACCCTACACAGGGTACAACTCTTGACACTACTGTCACTATATATATATATATATCTCTATGCTAAAACAATAAATTATAATAACATTTTTATAATAATAAATTACAATCAACC
>NC_069456.1:21869918-21883658 GCF_026875155.1 Cherax quadricarinatus | reverse complement strand
GTGCCCGGACTGGGTGGGTCATTAGGAAAACCCGGGATGGGGGGGTTTTGGGGCAAATGGGGGGGGGGGACATGGCCCTGCTCTGTGGGCAGTAGGCCTGTTGCGTGTTCTTCTTTTTTATGTTTTTTGACTTTTGTTTTTCCCTCCGATGGGGCTGTAAACAGTTTCGGTCTTTTGGGTTTCGTGTATGTCTTTTTTCAGTTGTCTTTGGGGCCTCCCTTCTTCCCTTGCATGTCTTTCGGGTCGTGATGTCTCCTTATTCTCCTGGGCCCTTTGCCTTTTATTTTTCCCTTTCCCCCGCTATTTTGGTTTTGGCCCCCCTGCCCTTTGGGTGAACCAGGGCTCTCCTGGCTTTTTCATTATTCCTGTTCCCCTTGGGTACAAACCACTCTCAGTTTCCCTTACTATTTTTGTTACATTTCCATATCTCGTTTATGATTCCCCCTGTCAGTTTTTGTCCACTGAACCCTGTTCAAAAAGTTTTTTCCCCGTATAGTCCCCCTTCTTGATTTGGTTTCATTCTCGGGCTTTTCCTGTTCCCCCTTTTAATTTAAACTCTGCTGTGTATTCGAATTTTAAAACCCACATGTCGCGGGCCCCAAAGGGGTCTTTCATATGCAATGCCTCAATATCGGGCATACTCAAGGTGAATCTGGTCTGCTCGTGGTTCATCCTCTCCTGTCTCTTGGTGTGTCCCTTACGGTTGGTAATAAATTTTTTCCAGTACCCCCTCCTGTTTTCTTGGCCCCCTTGGGGTTTCCAAGTTCCCCCAAACGTTTTTTCCTTTGGGGTAGAAAGTCCCCCCATGATCGTAGTTTTTCCCTGCTTGATAAACCCCTTTTGCCATTTCAGCGAGTGTTTTAAATCATCCCTCTTTTAATTTTTTCTTTGCCTTGGCCTCCTGCTGTTTTGGGGGGTTATACATCACTGAAATTTACCCCCTTTGGGCCCGCAGGACTGAGCTTTCCCCTTATGCTTCTTGCTACTCTTGCTTTTCCAGTCTCTTCTCTCCGCTCATCAAAATCCATCGGTTTTTTACCCCGCAAATGTGTGTGGGGTTGTGTGTGTGTGGGGGTGTGTGTGGTGTATGCTTTATCTAACCCCGGGAAAGGTGGCAAAAGTCAAAAAACAACCTCACTAGCCAATGAGTCAAACCATGCTGTCTTGGCTTGCCTAAAGGTGAGCGAAAAAACAGATGACGTTCAAAACGGGACCCCACAATTCTGAATGAGCATACAGCCAAAACTAGATGTTGCCATCAGACCCATACTCATGTATGGGGCCCGACGTACATGGTGTACAGACTCTTGAACGATTCCATACTGAAATTAGGGGTCCCTTTTTTAAGTTTTCCCGGGACCTATATGCGCAGCAGTTATCTGGTTGATGTGCATTTCAAGAGATGTGCTCGATATTGTACTCACCCCAAGATCCTTTTCCCCGAGTGAGGTTTGCAGTTTTTGGCCACTTTTCCATACTCTCTTGCAGTTTCTTTTCCCCTTCCCCCATTTTCAGACTTTGCATTTGGGGGGGTGGGTTAAAATTTTAGGAGCCGCTCCTGGCCAATTTCCAGACTGTCCGGGCTCTTTGTGTCTGATGATTCTCATCTGATTTAACTCACCTCATTAACTTATATTTGCAAACAGGGACACTTTTTTGGTTTCCCCCTTTCCCCTTTAAAGTCATTCACATTTTCCCAACAATACATGCCCTAGTTGACCCCTGTGCCCCCCTGCATGTCACGGGGCCCCCACCTGTCCCTCGTCAGTACCTGACTCCTGTTGCCCCCTGTGATAGCTCTGATCCAAATGCGTCAAGAAAATGCAATTACCCCCCCTTTCTCTATTGTCTTACTTTTTTTCCTTGTCTAAAACTCAAGTTGGTTTGTGACACAGGTTTTGCCTTCCATGACCTGATGGTTGTCGATTACAAGCTTGTTCCATTCAAGGTGCTCCACCCGTCGTGACACTGGTCTATAGTTTAGTGCTTGGTGTCTGTTCCCTTTTAAAAAATTGGGGACTACATTGCAGCGCCATACTCGGTAGTTGCCCGTGTCAATGGAGTTTGGAAAATTATTTTTAGTGGACACACAGCGTTTCTTTTCTCTCCTTCGCCGATGGAGGATGTTGCTGGGCCACAGCCTTGGAGGTATCAAGGTCACTTAGCAGCTTTTTCACCCCCTCTTGGTTGTCTGTATTTCATCCAACACTTGTTTTGGGATTTCCCCTTTTTGGGTTTCAGCCCCGTTTTGACTTCTCGGAAACCTTTCTGTCTCCCCCTTAATACTTTTTTAAATCTCATCTGAGCTTTTCATACTTCCCAGTGGGGTTTTTTGAGGCTCCCCCCCTTCTTTCCTCAGCCTGATTCTGGTTCTTGATTATTGTCTTTATCCTGATGTGGCTATACAACAGATTGGGTTAGATTTGAGTTTTGTGCTATGTTGTTTTTTACTGTCACGGGGCCCCCCCTTTAACATTTGCATACTCTTTTCTGATGTTCGTGATTCTTTTTTTTCCCTGGGTTTTTTTGTCTTCTGTACTTTTTCCCATTCTCTAGTGCACTTAGTTTTTCCCCTCCCTACACCTTCGGGAAAACCCAAAGGGCTGTTGGGGTCTTCCTTATTTCTGTTCCCCTTGTTAAAAAAACCTTTTCTCCCTCCTTGCATTTTGTTGTTACAAAGCCATATTTGTTTCTGACTTTTTACCAATTCTCTTCCCACTGAACCTCCTGCGGAAGTTCCATCCTGTGTTTTCCCCCCTTTTTGTAGTTTGGCTTTTTCCAATTTTACTCCCTTAAACCCCTCTCCCCTGTAACCTGTTTAAAAATTCAAAGCCAAAACCACGTGATACTAACTCCAGGGGCTTTCATAGTGATCCCCCTAAAGCCCGAGCTCAAGGTGAAAACTAGTCCATTTTGCTGGTTTTACCCTCCCCCCTTCTCTTTCTGGTAGTGTCCCAAACTTTGATGCATGAGGTTTTCATTCCCACATCCTCATCTTGGTCTAATTTTTGGGGATCATGAGCTCCGGTTTTCCCAATCATTTGTTTAATTTAAAAAGGGTTGGTTTCTTTGGGCTAAAGAATGCGCCTGCTTTTTTAAAGGGAGGAGACGAGGACTCAAAACTCACTTAACTAAAGTGCAATTGAAATAAGTTGGTAAAATTACCGACAATATGTAAGTAAAAGTACACAAGTGCAACAATGTGACATTTTATTGTGGCAACTTTCGCTCTCAGAAGCTTTATCAACCCATTAAAAAACAATACATGTTGTTTGTATAATGTTCGCCAAAAACCGTGTCGGGCCCCAGGGTCTAATCTTGCGAGACCCGTTCTGGCCCCGAAGGAGAAGGTTTTAGATGATGCGACGTATGTGCTCAAGCATTTTCTGGTCATTCAACGGTGCTCTCATAAGCGAAACACCTATGTACTCTAACTGTGGCACTAGCGAGGAGGAGGATATGTCGTTATCAAGGTAACTTGTCTGGTTCGTTGACTCCATGGTCCTATGTGGCGCGTCATTCTGGGTCCTCTTGGGAGGAATATCATCCTAGTTCCCGCGGAGTGTCCAGTAACTTCGCACCCCAAAAGATAGTGTTTTAGGGGCCCCGTTTGGAAAGTGCTGACTTATGGCACATCTCCTCCTCACCCTTGTCTCCCATCATCTTGGCTGGGGGGAAACCCCAAACGAAGCCGTGGGTGGCGGTACCTGGTCGGGCGCTTCTATCATATGGGGGGGTTCTCCTGAGTCGTGCTCGGTACCATTTTTGGATGGGTATCCCCTAAGACTCCCCAAAAGTTCATGCTCTGGCACCCACCAGTTTGGTCTGTGTGGCTGTTTGGGGGACAGAATCCCAACTGTGGTAGTCGTTGTGCCTTGGCTGATCTCTCCCCGCTTTTTCCCCCGGATCCAGCTGGTGGGGATCCATTAAATGTCGATCTGTTACCTGAACGTCTAAGGCTTCCATTTGCTCAGGATCGTGGTGAGGTGAACATTTGTCCTGTGGTTGAGGATGGGAGGGGGCTTGATTGCATGGGGGAAATAACATGTAGGGACAGGTCGGAGTCGAGTGGGGCATGTACATACCTGCTGAATCGCCACCAGCTGCTTAAAGGATTGTGCAGTGGTCAGGGAGTCGCCGCTTTGTGTGTGACATTGTGCTCAGCCCAGCTGCTGCTCTTCCTGTCGGGGCGCAAAACCTTGTGAAATACCGCACATGTGCTCCCTTCCCAGTGCCATGTTTGTTCAGCATGTTGCTGGGGGTTTTGTCTTGACTGCAGAGACGCTTAGAGATGGGTAGCTGCATGATGCAAACATGGGCTGGTCTGGGCCCCGGGGGTGGTGGATGGTCCCCAGCAACGGGGAAGGTAAAAAACTTTCTCAAGGATATTTGTTAGGCAGCAGTTTCCCGCCCAGCAGCACAAAAAAAACGATCCAGGGCAGCCCGTGAGAGTGTGGGATCTTGTGCCTGGTTGTAAAAATCCGTCTCCTTAGTGGGGTCCCTTGTCGGTGCAAAAATCGGGCCATTTGCAGGCGTTTATGTATCTTACTCGTACCCAAAGGAAGGAACCCGGGCCTCAGATCTGAGACATACTGTGTTGGCCCGATGGGGGCCCCAAGCATAGTTCTTATCGCTGATTTTGTACGACCTCCCCCCTTTGTTGCTCTGGGGAAGAGATGGCTAACGCGGTGCACCGTAGTCAATGAGCGGGGTTTAAAGTTTTATACAGTACAAGCGAAATACTCTTTGCTTGCCCTGCACGGTGCCTCGTCATGGCTCTCATGGCGTTGAGTCTGAGAAGACGTGCCCTGCATACTCGGTTTTTCTGAAAGTCAGTTTTTATCATGTGATTCCCAAGTACAGGTAGGGCCTCCCCACTCAAGTTCTTCACCTGAATACGTAATCTATTCACGGATTGGTCCCTTGAAAATCATTGCAAGGATTTTGGCCCGGACTTGGGCCCTATTTCCCTTGCAAGATGCGAATTAGGTAAAAGCTTCTGGCCTGTCGTTCAAAATTGCCTTTCCAATTCACTACGGTGCAAGATCATCAGCATAGCTGAGGGTGTGTCCCATATGAAAGGGAAGGTCAAAAGTTCCGCAAAAGGGATGTTAAACGGGGTAGGACTGACCCACCCCTCCTTGTGGTGAACTTTTTCCAGGGTTTTAAAGGAAGAGTTTTCCCTGAAAGCGAAAAGGGCCGCCGCCCCAAAGGGTAGGATCTTCAGGCCAGGGGCGCCCTTTGATTCCCTTCGAGCTAGTATTCCCGGGAATTGCGTGGGGCTGGCTAGCTAAATGCCTTTACAAGTGGGTAGACGACGTACTGGGTTTTTTTTACTGTCAGAAATTGGCTTAGTAGAGGATTATGCATTTTTCTGTACCCACTCCTTTGGTGAACCCAAAAATGTGATGATGAGAGGGTCCAAGTTTCCTAGGAGGCGGTTTAACACCACCTCTCGCGTTTGGTAAGCAGCTGGTCAGCGATATGGGTCCTACTGCTGGGTCCTTGGGGTTTTGGGAAATTGGTGCGGGTAGCTTTTTTCCAAGCTGCTGGGAGTGTCCTGGCCCTCCACGACTTTTAAGGGGAGTGTGTATGGCTCCCATCCACTCTGCCCAGCCCGTGCATTCTGGGTATGTACCCCTTGATCCCCGGGGCAGTGTCACCTGTGTTCTTAATGGCACGTCGGATTTCCCAAAGTCGTGAGGTTTTCATCAGTCCATCTTCCCACTCAATGCAGCTTGTATCTTGTGGCGCTGTGGGAAAGATCCGTCTGTATTTCCGGAAAGTCCTGGAGGCTGAGTGGAGGCTCCCCCGGGAAGTGAAAAGCTCACTAGTTTCTCAGCTTTTCCCGGGAGGGTTTGGGTGTGCTGGTGGCCTCGTTGCTCTTGCCAGTTTCTAGGTTTGGGTTCCCAAACTCAGATAAGGTGGTGTGATGCCCGAATGTTGAGCACCACTCCCGCCCTTTTTCAGTTTTTACTCTGGAGGACTCTGGGGCATGTCCCAATGGCTCTCAGAGTATTCCTGTTCTCTGCCGTGGGGTTTCGCCCGATAGCTTCCTAAAAAAGTTTGGGTGCGGTGGTTCTGCTCCCGCACCCATCGTTGTAGAAACCCAGTCTCTTTTGGAGTGCGTCCCGCGGACTTTTTGGAATTGCGCCTCTGCGCCCGGGTGGAAAAGTGATTAGCTCTGTTCAGCCCTATCACAGTTTCAGATAGAGGTATGTGGACCCCCAGCATGAAGATAATCCTGGAAACACCTTCCAGTTGGCCCTCTTTAGTCCCATCTAGGGGGGGCAGACAATTGTGGGGGCCTGTTTATGTTTGAGGTGGTGTCCTGCAAAAATGGTCACTGACAAAGGTGAGGTGGTTTCCCCTGTGGTCCTGCGCGGTTGCTTGACCCGAAGGTAAGGTGAGGGAGCCACCAACAGGTGTGTGGGGTTCCATTGTTTGCAACTTTTCCTCTGGAATATCGTGCAGGGCATTGCTATGTGTCTGCCGCGCATTGGTTGGAGTGAGAGTGCACATTGGGTGATGTGCGTTGAAATCTCCCCACAATAAAACACTCAGGGCGTTGCTGTGCGAGGAGCTCTGCAAAGTCGAGGGTGGTCTTGGGTTCTTGTAATGTTATAGATGTAATGGGCACCCAGGTATGTGCCCCAAGGATGGCCTGTACCCCGACATCCTCCCCACAGTCACAGGGTTGGTTAACCTCGTGAGGGTTTTTATTGGTACAAATAAGCTGGGGGCCTCTGCAGTGAACGCCCGGGTCCATGTGCCGAAATACCAGTCGGGCAGCAGAGTTTTTTTGTAGCAAGACGATGTCAACCGATCCGAATTTCTTCCTCCAGCAGAGGTGTGTTTTCCCCCCAGGCCCTGAATGTTCCCTTGGGACCCTTTAGGGGGTGATTTTGGGACCGAGGTTATTCCATGTGTTTTTTCCCGATTGGAGATGGTCCCGCCGCTTGAGAACCTGCAAATTCAGGGTCATTTCTCCTCCGGTCAGTTTTGCCACTCTCGGAGCGTTTTGAGATCTGCCGGAATGCGCTTGTTGTTCCGTGGAGTTGATTGGTTGCAAAAATTTACCGTGAACACCCTTTAGAGTGCTACGAGATCCTCCTGGTGAGGGCCTGCTTTTTTGGGGGGTTGGGTTAAACGTGGTATTATTGGGTGTTGGGTCTGAGGGTTTGGATTTCTTTATTGAAAGCACCCTGGTTGTTGCTGTTACCAGGTTGGGGAGGGGGGATCGTGGTGAAGGCGCCCGTTGAGTCTGCAAAAGGCCTGTGCCGGGTTTAAAGGGTGCCGAGTTTGTCGTGCTAGGCGTGGGGCTCGTTTTTTGTGGCGCCTGCTGACGCATTTACCAGATGTTCCTGTTGACGCCTCCTGTTCCTCTTGTTTCTGTTTCTTCGTTGAGGGAAGGGGGTGAGGAGGTTTTGACCTTGACGCCCGTTTAGGCTTCGAGGGGTTTGGGGAATTCCGGGCATTGGCTTGGGTTACTGCCCGAAGATCTGCGGGTTCTCTGCACCTCGTTTTCTGAGAGTGATGATCCCTCGTAGCCGTTGCCGAGTTTTTGGCGTTTCCAGACATCGGGGGGTCGAGGATTCCCGCATCGTGTTTCTGCCGCAGTTCGGGGTTGTGGAGTGGGTGGCGATGCATTTTTCAGTTGGTGGCATTCCAGGTGGGTGGTGTTGGCGCAGCACCACAGATTACTCTGTTCGGACAGGGGTGCCCCGGGGGGGCCATAACGCTGCACTTGAAACAGCGAACTGGTTCTGCTGTGAAGGGCCTGACATGTACCTGCCCCCAAAAACGAGGTCCAGCTGGGATGGGGGGTGGTCCTCATGCTGAAAGAGGACCTGTTTGGGTTGGTGCGTTTTCCTGCCCTCTTTGCCTTGGAGTTGAGCGGGGCCCACCTGGGGGTTGAGTGCTACTGCCCAGGGCTCATCAGCGGGTATCGATTACTCACCTTGGTGATCTTTTTGCCGAAGTCCAGTTCCTCCGGGTGAATGAGCGTCTGTTCCCTGACTCTCTTCAAGGTGGTATACATTTCCTTTTTTGAGAGGAGTCAAAAATGGTTTCCCCTAAGTTGAAAACCCTATCTTGAACTTAGGTTGTGTCGTGTTCCCGGTATGGGAAAAACCGTAGTGGGTTCTGTGGTCCCCCTAAGACTTCACCTTGAATTTGCCCGGTCGGTTGAGTGGTTTGCCTGCTCCCTTTGGGCGGGCGGGCTTCTTTTGTTGTCCCCGTGTTCCATCCCCCTTGGTTTTTGGGGGGTGGGGGGGTTTATTTCCTCCCCCGTTTCCATTGTCGCTGGTTCCATGGTTGGAACGTCGATCTGCTACAACGTGGCGGATTTCCTCTTTCTCGCAATTCTTCCCAGAATTGCGCACCACATTTCCAAATCCGAGTCCTCGTCGTGTTCATGGAGCATTTGTGGCCTCTTCTTTTCGGCAGAAAACCCTGTGCCTATCTTGTGATAAGGTCGTGAACTCCGTGAACCCAGTGTTGCTAAAGTTGGTAATTGACCGTTGTAAGATGAATCCTAATCCGGAAATTAATTTCCCGGGAAAAAATTTCCGCAGGGCGCAAGTGCCTCGAATCAGCCTGATCGCTGTTTTTGAATACAATTTAAAAAAAACAACGGAGCTTCACATCTCTGAAGTTTAGCAGAATCCCCTGAAAAAAGTAAACCCTGCCATCCTAGTTCTCCGTTATACTACAAAAGCACATTACAGAAAGTGAACATGAAACAGGCTGCCTCTATCCCGCTTTTTGTCCAACATATTTTTTTGTTACCCAAGTAATAGCTTTTTCTTTTTTCATGTCGAATTTTAATTGCTTACCATATTTTTTTCCCCCCCCCCCCCCCCCCCCCCCCCCCCCCATATATATTATACTACTACAAACCCCTAATTCACCTCACTTGGCCTATTAATTTTTTGTGTCCCTGTATTTTTTGTAATGGGTTGTAAAGCCCTGGAGAGCGAAACGTTGCCACAAAAAAATGTCACATTAGTTGCACTTGTGTTTCTTTTTTCTTTACATTTTGTCGGGAATTCTACCAAATTTTTACAATTGTCACTTTAGTTAAGTGATGTTCGAGTCCTGTCTCCTCCCCTTTAATAGAGTTCATGGCGTCATTGTTCTTGGAGCCAATGAACACACCCATTTTATATTTAAATACTGTGGGACGCTTTAATCAATTTCTGGCGCAGAGTTTGAAATAATCACAGTGGATGGGTTATGAAGGTTTTGAAACTACCCTAATTAATATTAACTAAATTAGAATGAAATGATAAACAATTGAAAAATTCTCATAACTTTGTTAAAAAACAGTCCCGCCTTCATCCCCGTAGTCAAATTTTCATTATTTTTGAAATAAAAATGGTAAATTTGAATACTGGATGCGCGCGCGCACATACACACACACACACACACACACACACACACACACACACACACACACACACACACACACACACACACACACACACACACACACACACACACATACACACATACACACACGAGGGCCAGGAAGAACTATAAGGGATCTGGACAAGCTGCAGACCTGGTTCAGAAACTTGATCCTGAAGTTCAAACCACACCAAGTGCAAAGTCATGAAGATTTTGAAGGCCAAAAAAGACTGCAGACTGACTACAGTCTAGAAGGCCAAAGACTACAAACCCCACTCAAAGAAAGGATGGTGGGGTGAGTATAACACCGGGCAAATCTAGAAGCGCATCAGCCAAATAACTGCTGCAGCATATGGGCGCTTAGCAAACATATGAATAGCATTAAGACATCTCAATAAGGAAATCGTTCAGGAACCCTGTACACTGTGTATGTAAGGCTATATTGGAATATGCAGCATAGTATGGAACCCACACCTAGCCAAGCACGTACGGAAATTAGAGAAAGTGCAAAGGTTTGCAACAAGACTGGTAGCGGAGGTAATGGATATGTCCTATAAGGAGAGGTTAAGGGAAATCGACCTCACGACACTGGAGGACAGGAGGAGGATAGAGGGGATATGAAAAACGACATATAAAATACTGAGAGGGGACACAGGATCAATGGGTCGCAGTTGGAATTTGAATCACTGGGATATTAGGAAGTATTCTTCACTCACACGTTTTCAAGAAGTGAAACAGTCTGGGAAGTGATGTAATGGAAGCAGAATCCATACATAACTTTTAAGAGGCATGATAAATCATGAGCAGCAAGAGTAGCCTTATAGTGGGCAGTGAAGAGGCCGAGACCAGGAGTTGTGAATCGACCCCTGCAAACACAGTTTACGTGAGTACAATGGGTAAGTACACACACACACACACACACACACTAACAAAGAAACGAGCACACAAACGATGGACACAATTAGCGCTTTTCTTTCGGCACAAACACACACACAAAACACACACACACACACACACACACGACATGAACACATGACGGAAGGAATAGACTCTGAGGTGTCCCTGTTTGCGATGACGTGAAGTTGATGAGAAGAATACACTCGTTCGAAGACCAGGCAGAACTACAAAGGGATCGGGAAAGGGCTGCAAAAACTGGTCCAGCAATTGGCCTGGAGTTCAATCCCCCCAAGTGCAAAGTCATGAGATTGGGGAAGGGCAAAGAAGGCCGCAGACGGAGTACAGTCTAGGGGGTCAGAGACTACAAACCTCACTCAAGGAAAAAGATCTTGGGGTAGTATAAACCAGGCACATCCCTGAAGCCACATCAACCAAATAACTGCTGCAGCATATGGGCGCCTAGCAAACCTCAGAACAGCATTCCGACATCTTAATTAAGGAATCGTTTCAGGCCCTTGTACACCGTATCGTTAGGCCCATATTGTGAGTATGCGGCACCAGTTTGGACCCACACCTAGCCCAGCACGTAAAGAAAACTAGAGAAAAGTGCAAAGGTTTGCAACAAGACTAGTCCAGAGACTAAAGAGGTAGCTACGAGGAGAGGTTAAGGGAAATCAACCTGACGAACTGGAGGGACAGGAGAGATAGGGGGGACATGATAAACGACTACAAAATACTGAGAGGAATTGACAAGTGGACAAAACAGGATGTTCCAGAGATTGGACACAGTAACAAGGGGGACACAAGTTGGAAGCTAAAGGACACAGATGAATCACAAGGGATGTTAGGAAGTATTTCTTCAGCCACAGAGTAGTCAGTAAGTGGGAATAGTTTGGGAAGCGGACGTAGTGGAGGCAGGATCCATAACATAGCTTTAAGCAGGGTACGACAAAGCCCTCACGGTCAGGCGAGAGTGACCTTTAGGCGATCAGTGAAGAGGCGGGGCCAAGGAGTCGGACTCGACCCCCGCAACCTCAAACTAGGTGGAGTTAACTAGGTGATACACTTTAACCACAAGGATGATCGATTGGGAGAACGTGGGAACCCACATGGGTGGCAAAGATCATGGAGGGGCTAAGATGATGGAGGTGATACTGGGAAAACTTCATGTGCCAACACGTAAGGTACACTACAAGAGAGTGAGGAGAGAGGAAAACCAGCAAGGCTGGACTTAGTATCACCTTGTGTAGTGCAGATATCGAGGACATCACTATGAAAGTCCCCTTGGGGCCAGTGCAGATGGACAATGTGGTTTTAAGCTTCGAATACACAGTAGAGCTACAAGTGGAGGGAGAAGAAAGGAATACAGAAAAGGCAGTGGAGACGAATGAAGCCAAATTACAGAAAGGGGACTACACAGGAATGATGAACCCTTTGAACGGGGTTTCCAGTGGGACAGAGAACTGGCAGGGAGCAGTTAATGAGATGATGGAATATGTAAGCAACAAAATTGCCAGGAGCTGAAGAGAGGTTGTACCCAAGGGTAACAGGAATAATGAAAAAAAGCCCAGGATGAGCCCATGGTTTACCCTAAGGTGGCAGGGGAGGCCAAAAACCATGTGTGCTAGGGAATGGAAGAAATTAGAAGACAAAGGACCAGGAGAATAAGGAGAGCAGTCGTAGAAGCCAGAAACGAATATGCACAGAAATAAGATGGGAGGCCCAAAGACAATATGAAAACGCATAGCAGCAAAAGCCAAATCTGACCCGAAACTGTTGTCACAGCCAACAGGGGGAAAACAAACAGTCAAGGGACCAGGTAATCAGGCTAGGAAGGAAGAGGAGAGACACAAGAAATGACCGTGAAGTATGTGAGGAATCAACAAGAGTTCAAAGAAGTGTTCACAGAGGAGACAGAGGGGCCTCATGAAGAAAGACGGAAGAGGTTGGGGCACAACCACCATGTTGCTGGACCAGATGTACACAACGAGGAAGAAGTGGAAGATGGGTTCGGAGTGAGCTAGATACCTTTAAAGGCAATGGGCCAGATAACATTCCCCAAGTGTCTTGAGAGAGGGAGCAGAAGGCGCTATGTGTACCCCTAACAAACAATAATTCAATACATCTACCGAAACAGGGAGATTGCCTCGAGGGCATGAGACCAGCAAATGTATAGTCCCAATCTTTTAAAAAAGAAGAAGGAATTGAAGGCGGGGGTTCCGCAGGGGTCATTCCAGGACCAGTGCTGTTAGTCTGGTATTTGTGAACGACATCATGACGGAGGAATAGACTCTGAGGTGTCCCTGTTTGCAGATGACGTGAAGTTGATGAGAAGTATTCACTCGATCGAAGACCAGGCAGAACTACAAAGGGAATTCTGGAAAGGCTGCAGACCTGGTCCAGCAATTGGTCCTGGAGTTCAATCACCAAGTGGCAAAGTCATGAAGAATTGGGAAGGGCAAAGAAGTCCGCAGACGGAGTACAGTCTAGGGGGCCAGAGAATACAAAACCTCACTCAAGAGAAAAAAGATCTTGGTGTTGTATAACAACCAGGCACATTCCTGAAGGCACATCAACCAAATAACTGCTGCAGCATATGGGCGCCTAGCAAACCTCAGAACGCATTCGACATCTTAGTAAGGAACATTCAGGACCTGTACAACCGTGTACGTTAGGCCCATATTGGATGTATGCGGCACCAGTTTGGAAACCCACACAAGCCAAGCATGTAAAGAAGAAACTAGAGGAAGTGCAAAGGTTTGCAAAAGACTTGTCCAGAGCTAAGAGGTATGTCCTTACGACGGAGAGGTTATGGGAAATTCACCTGACGACACTGGAGGGACAGGAGAGATAGGGGGACATGATAACGACATAAAATACGAGAGGAATTGACAAGGTGGACAAAGAAGGATGTTCAGAGATTGGTCACAGTAAACAGGGGGACCATAAAGTTGGAAGTTGAAAGGACACAGATGAATCACAGGGATGTTAGAAGTATTTCTTCGCCACAGAGTAAGTCAGTAAGTGAATAGTTTGGGAAGCGATGTATTGGAGCAGGATCCATCATAGCTTTAAGCAGAGTATGATAAAGCTCACGGTTCAGAGAGAGTGACCTAGTAGCGATCAGTGAAGAAGCGGGGCCAGGAGCTTGGACTCGACCTCCGCAACCTCAACTAGGTGAGTACAACTAGGTGAGTACACACACACACACACACACACACACACACACACACACACTCATTTTGTCTATGAGATTTGACTATGAAGACCTGGTTAAATATTATTATCCAGATACCGTCTGTTATTACTGTTGGCTCAGTTTACTGCCTATTAAATATCTGGCCAAGAACAGCACAAATTCCAAGTCTCAGGTCAAACACTGAGGGTTAGTTTGTGATGCTCTCTCTTCCATTGAATAATCTCAGCGTGAAA
>NC_069456.1:21847593-21866918 GCF_026875155.1 Cherax quadricarinatus | reverse complement strand
AAGTAGGGCAAGCTGTGATTTCGTGTATAGCGCAAGGAGGAAACAACATCTTGTAGGAGTGAGGAAGAGCCAGTTGTGAGTGTGGGGAAGTTCGTGAGGCAGTAGGTAAAATGAAAGGGGGTAAGGCAGCCGGGATTGATGGGATAAAGATAGAAATGTTAAAAGCAGGTGGGGATATAGTTTTGGAGTGGTTGGTGCAATTATTTCATAAATGTATGGAAGAGGGTAAGGTACCTAGGGATTGGCAGAGAGCATGCATAGTTCCTTTGTATAAAGGCAAAGGGGATAAAAGAGAGTGCAAAAATTATAGGGGGATAAGTCTGTTGAGTATACCTGGTAAAGTGTATGGTAGAGTTATTATTGAAAGAATTAAGAGTAAGACGGAGAATAGGATAGCAGATGAACCAGGAGGCTTTAGGAAAGGTAGGGGGTGTGTGGACCAGGTGTTTACAGTGAAACATATAAGTGAACAGTATTTAGATAAGGCGAAAGAGGTCTTTGTGGCATTTATGGATTTGGAAAAAGCGTATGACAGGGTGGATGGGGGGGCAATGTGGCAGATGTTGCAGGTGTATGGTGTAGGAGGTAGGTTACTGAAAGCAGTGAAGAGTTTTTACGAGGATAGTGAGGCTCAAGTTAGAGTATGTAGGAAAGAGGGAAATTATTTCCCAGTAAAAGTAGGGCTTAGACAAGGATGTGTGATGTCACCGTGGTTGTTTGATATATTTATAGATGGGGTTGTAAGAGAAGTAAATGCGAGGGTCTTGGCAAGAGGCATGGAGTTAAAAGATAAAGAATCACACATAAAGTGGGAGTTGTCACAGTTGCTCTTTGCTGATGACACTGTGCTCTTGGGAGATTCTGAAGAGAAGTTGCAGAGATTGGTGGATGAATTTGGTAGGGTGTGTAAAAGAAGAAAATTGAAAGTGAATACAGGAAAGAGTAAGGTTATGAGGATAACAAAAAGATTAGGTGATGAAAGATTGGATATCAGATTGGAGGGAGAGAGTATGGAGGAGGTGAATGTATTCAGATATTTGGGAGTGGACGTGTCAGCGGATGGGTCTCTGAAAGATGAGGTGAATCATAGAATTGATGAGGGGAAAAGGGTGAGTGGTGCACTTAGGAGTCTGTGGAGACAAAGAACTTTGTCTTTGGAGGCAAAGAGGGGAATGTATGAGAGTATAGTTTTACCAATGCTCTTATATGGGTGTGAAGCATGGGTGATGAATGTTGCAGCGAGGAGAAGGCTGGAGGCAGTGGAGATGTCATGTCTGAGGGCAATGTGTGGTGTGAATATAATGCAGAGAATTCGTAGTTTGGAAGTTAGGAGGAGGTGCGGGATTACCAAAACTGTTGTCCAGAGGGCTGAGGAAGGGTTGTTAAGGTGGTTCGGACATGTGGAGAGAATGGAGCGAAACAGAATAACTTCAAGAGTGTATCAGTCTGTAGTGGAAGGAAGGCAGGGTAGGGGTCGGCCTAGGAAAAGTTGGAGGGAGGGGGTAAAGGAGGTTTTGTGTGCGAGGGGCTTGGACTTCCAGCAGGCATGCGTGAGCGTGTTTGACAGGAGTGAATGGAGACAAATGGTTTTTAATACTTGACGTGCTGTTGGAGTGTGAGCAAAGTAACATTTATGAAGGGGTTCAGGGAAACCGGCAGGCCGGACTTGAGTCCTGGAGATGGGAAGTACAGTGCCTGCACTCTGAAGGAGGGGTGTTAATGTTGCAGTTTAAAAACTGTAGTGTAAAGCACCCTTCTGGCAAGACAGTGATGGAGTGAATGATGGTGAAAGTTTTTCTTTTTCGGGCCTCCCTGCCTTGGTGGGAGACGGCCAGTGTGTTAATAAAAAAAAAAATGGGAAGCTGTGCGCCTGTGCAGAGGTCTCTCGCCATTGTGTTTTGACTGGAGTACAAACACGTTAAGTTCCTCTCTCCTATGTGCGAATTATTTATTTATTGTTGCAGTTACGGTATTGTAACTTGTTCTTGTTTAATAACACTAAGAAAATCTTGAATGTAGTTACAATAACAATCACCAAGATCTACACATTTATTGTGTAAATGGAGTGGAGGAATGCAAATTTTTGGAAAGAGAAAAATGAGAGTGCTTGACAGTGTGAATATTGTACATGTATGGTATAGTGTCCACAAGATCAAAATTAGACACATGTGCAACATCTGGGTATCTTTATTCTAGACGTTTTGCCATCCAGTGGCTTTATCAATACAAATTCAAGGACATAATCAGAAGAGAGTGGAATTGTATAATAAAGATGAGGTAATCAGTCCCTCAGCCAAGGTTGGGGGACTGATTACCTCATCTTTTGTATATACGGAGTTCTACTGTCTTCTAATTATGTCCTAGAAGTTGTATTGATAAAGCCACTGGATGGCAAAACGTCTACAATAAAGATACCCAGATGTTGCACATGTGTCTAATTTTCAGTGTGAATATTGTGATAACTGTTCCTGATCAGCCGGGCTGTGGCTCGTACGTTGGTTTGCGTGCAGCCAGCAGCAACAGCCTGGTTGATCAGGCGCTGATCCACCAGGAGGCCTGGTCACAGACCGGGCCGCGGGGGCGTTGACCCCCGAAACTCTCTCCAGGTAAACTCCAGGTAAACTCAAAAAAAGGTTGAATGTACTCAACACTTAGTGATCAGATGGCCAGAGTAACTAAGTTATCCTCCACTGGAAGTTTTCTGTGGTATAATTTTAGAAATATTGTCATAGTCACATGAAGTGCTAAATCTGTAGAGGATGCTTCACTAAAATCTCCAGCAACATGGACACTTACAGCCCGAGGAACAGTAGAAAGTCTCCACCAAGAGTTGCACTCACAGCCTTGACGACAATCAACAAAACAATGTCGCTAATGAGAACAATTAATAAGTTTATTCAGGTACAACTACACATAAATAGTTATATAAATTATCTCACATAGTATATATGTAGATTACCTAGGATAACCCATAAAAGTCAGAGAGTGCCTTATTTCCATTGGTGTCCAGTTCGGCAGACTATTTCCCATTAAGCTTCGACCACTCCTTGTGTCGAATGATCCACATGGATTTACAGCTTAAAATAGAGAAAATAAATAAACTGAGCATGGGGCTACACAACATGGTGGATGGTCAGCCTATCATATTAGCATAATGTATTTTCTTGCATAGCCGAAGCAATGTTCTCTGAGATTGCTCCTGTCAGTTCGAGATCTCTCTGGGTAAGCTCGTCTGTATGTCAGCACCCCAGGCAGAGAGAGAGAGAGAGAGAGAGAGAGAGAGAGAGAGAGAGAGAGAGAGAGAGAGAGAGAGAGAGAGAGAGAGAGAGAGAGAGAGAGAGAGAGAGAGAGAGAGAGATACAGAGACAGAGTGGAGAACAGAGCAAGACGTCTCATCTCTCGCCTGGACCCATCCTGGATAGATCTGTCATTTCAGCAGAGCCTTCAACACAGGAGGGATGTGAGTGGCCTTACTGTTATGTACAAGGCCAATATTGTCACAGTACCACACTTGGATCCACTTCGAGGAAAGTGTGAAACAAGCTTTTATGCCACAAGACGGGCAGAAAGCAGTAACTTCTCAAGAACATCACTCCCTCTGAGATCATATATCCCCAGGATGACTCGAGTCTGGAACACATTCGTATAGCATAATGATGTCAACGAAATAAAATCAGTTGATCAGATGAAAATGCTGGCCCACAGACGGCTCCAACTTCATCCTGTTCCCTACTTGTATGTCTCATAACAATAAAAATGCTTTCAAATGAGCTGACGTAGGTAACAGCTCTTAGCTTGTCAATAAAGTTAGGAATCCTTAACCTGTAAATAGCTTGTCAACAAAGCTAGGGATCCTTAACCTAACCTAGTCAAACCCTGTGTAAGAGAGAGAGAGAGAGAGAGAGAGAGAGAGAGAGGTTATCTGCCTGATGAACTCATTCCACCTCTAAATCGACAGGATGGGACCACCTCTACTAGTAGTCAAGAGAAGGCAGACCTCTTTGCTGAACACTTTGCTACCAAAATGCAAGTTCCTGATCCAGCAAGGGACCCTCCTTGGCTAGCTGCAAGAACTGTGTCAAAACTGTCAGTGGTGACAATAAGGCAGGAGGTGCATTTCCTTCTTAAATCGCTTGACCAAGAAAAGGCTGTGGGCCCAGACAAGTTGAGCCCAAGATTGTTGAGAAGATGTGCAGACCAGCTAGCAGCACCTCTAACTCGCATCTTTCAGCACTGCCTAGTACAGTGTAAATGGCCCTCTCTATGGAAAGAGGCAAATGTAGTCCCTGTTCACAAAAAGAAGAGCAGAGCAGAAATCAGCAACTACAGACCAGTGTCACTCCTGTCAATCACTGGTAAGATCCTTGAGACAATAATCTCAAGACAAATGACAGATTTTTTTGACTACCACTCACTACTTTGTGATCGTCAATATGGCTTCAGGAAAGGTTACTCTGCTGCTGATCTGTTGTTAAACCTCTCCACTAAGTGGCACCAGTCATTGAATGAATCCAAAGTCACCTGTGTGGTTGCACTGGACATTGCTGGTGCTTTCGACCGGGTGTGGCACCAGGGCCTCTTAGCAAAACTGCAAACACTGGGAATTGCAGGCTCTACGCTATGTCTCCTCAGTGATTACCTTCATGGTAGATTTCTAAGTGTAGTTCTCAATGGAACGGAATCAGCAAGACATCCTATTGGGGCAAGTGTTCCACAAGGAAGCGTACTGGGACCATTGTTATGGAATGTCTACTTCAACGACCTTCTTCATCTCATCCCAGAATCACATGCATATGCAGACGACTGTACACTGACATTCACTTATCCAAGAGAAGAAATGCCAGCTGCTCTAAGCTACATCAATCACCAGCTAAGAGCTATATCAGCTTGGGGAAATAGATGGCAAGTAACATTTGCACCTGAGAAAACACAAATGATGATCGTCTCTAGGCACCATGATGGTAATGCTGGTGCAGTAGTAAGGATGAATGGGAGGATGTTGGCACCTGGAGAAGAAGTTGATATCCTTGGGGTGAAATTTGACTCCAAACTAACCATGAAGAACCATGTTGTAAATCTTGCAAACAAGGCAGCCAGGAAGCTTACAACACTTCGCCGTATCTCGCATCTGCTTGACAGTAGGGGTTGCAAGATCCTGTACGAGGCACAGGTACGCTCACACGTTGAGTATGCTCCACTTTCTTGGTTTGCTTGCCCCCCTCTCATCTGCGACTGCTTGACAGAGTAGAGAACAGAGCAAGACGTCTCAATCTCGCCTGGACCCATCCTGGATAGATATGTCATTTTAGCAGAGCGCTTCAACACAGGGGGGATGTGGGTGGCCTACTGTTATGCACAAGGCCAATATTGTCAAAGTACCACACTTGGATCCACATCGAGGACAGCGTGAGAGACAAGCTTTTATGCCACAAGACGGGCAGAAAAGCAGCAACTTCGCCAGAAACATCACTCCATCTGAGATCATACATACCCAGGATGACTCGAGTATGGAACACATTCGTATAGCATAATGATGTCAACGAGATAAAGTCAGTTGATCAAATGAAAATGCTGGCCCACATATGGCTCCAACTTCATCCTGTTCCCTACTTGTATGTCTCATAACAATAAAAATGCTTTCAAATGAGCTGATGTAGGTAACAGCTCTTAGCTTGCCAATAAAATTAGGAATCCTTAACCTGTAAATAGCTTGTCAATAAAACTAGGGATCCTTAACCTTGTGAAACCCTGTGTAAAAGAGAGAGAGAGAGAGAGAGAGAGAGAGAGATAACAGATCTTACTCTCTATATTCAGGTTGTTAGTTGAAGACTAAATTACTATCTAACTATGATAATTTGCCTAGCACTATTAGGTTAGGACACAGTAAGAAATGCTGCTGGTTACCGTCCTGTGCTGCATCATGTGAGAGGCGGAGATTCCACACAGCCTAGGAATATATTTCCCATAAAAATCAGCAATAATTCCCTGGCATAATACCCAGCCACAATTCATGTTCTTGAGGCTCCAATGTATCAGTCACTTGTGGACTGACTTGCCTCTGTGGGATTAATTGTATTTGAAAGCGGGGAAGCGGAAAAAAAATCTTCCTCCTTAAGATATGCATGTCGTAAGAAGCGACTAAAATACCGGGAGCAAGAGGCTAGTAAGTTAAAAAGATAAACTTTTTTTTCTTTTTGGGCCACCCTGCCTCAGTGGGATACGGCCGGTTTGATTAAAGAAACAACCACCACTGTGGAAAAAAAATGAACTTCCAAGCGCTTTCACGATTTCTCACATTATCATGGTCCCTGATAATATATATACATAACACACACACACACACACACATTATATATATATAATATATATATATATATATATATATATATATATATATATTATATATATATATATCTTATATATATATATATATATATATACATACATATATACATATATATATAAATATATCCATATATATAAATATATCCATAAATGCCACAAAGACCTCTTTAGCCTTATCTAAATACTGTTCACTTATATGTTTCACTGTAAACACCTGGTCCACACACCCCCTACCTTTCCTAAAGCCTCCTGGTGTAGGAGGTAGGTTACTGAAAGCAGTGAAGAGTTTTTACGAGGAGAGTGAGGCTCAAGTTAGAGTATGTAGGAAAGAGGGAAATTATTTCCCAGCAAAAGTGGGCCTTAGACAAGGATGTGTGATGTCACCATGGTTGTTTAATATATTTATAGATGGGGTTGTAAGAGAAGTAAATGCGAGGGTCTTGGCAAGAGGCGTGGAGTTAAAAGATAAAGAATCACACATAAAGTGGGAGTTGTCACAGTTGCTCTTTGCTGATGACACTGTGCTCTTGGGAGATTCTGAAGAGAAGTTGCAGAGATTGGTGGATGAATTTGGTAGGGTGTGTAAAAGAAGAAAATTGAAAGTGAATACAGGAAAGAGTAAGGTTATGAGGATAACAAAAAGATTAGGTGATGAAAGATTGGATATCAGATTGGAGGGAGAGAGTATGGAGGAGGTGAATGTATTCATTATATTTGGGAGTGGACGTGTCAGCGGATGTGTCTATGAAAAATGAGGTGAATCATAGAATTGATGAGGGGAAAAGGGTGAGTGGTGCACTTAGGAGTCTGTGGAGACAAAGAACTTTGTCCTTGGAGGCAAAGAGGGGAATGTATGAGAGAATAGTTTTACCAACGCTCTTATATGGGTGTGAAGCATGGGTGATGAATGTTGCAGCGAGGAGAAGGCTGGAGGCAGTGGAGATGTCATGTCTGAGAGCAATGTGTGGTGTGAATATAATGCAGAGAATTAGTAGTTTGGAAGTTAGGAGGAGGTGCGGGATTACCAAAACTGTTGTCCAGAGGGCTGAAGAAGGGTTGTTAAGGTGGTTCGGACATGTGGAGAGAATGGAGCGAAACAGAATAACTTCAAGAGTGTATCAGTCTGTAGTGGAAGGAAGGCGGGGTAGGGTCGGCCTAGGAAAGGTTGGAGGGAGGGGGTAAAGGAGGTTTTGTGTGCGAGGGCTTGGACTTCCAGCAGGTATGCGTGAGCGTGTTTGATAGGAGTGAATTGGAGACAAATGGTTTTTAATACTTGACGTGCTGTTGGAGTGTGAGCAAGTAACATTTATGAAGGGGTTCAGGGAAACCGGCAGGCCGGACTTGAGTCCTGGAGATGGGAAGTACAGTGCCTGCACTCTGAAGGAGGGGTGTTAATGTTGCAGTTTAAAAACTGTAGCGTAAAGCACCCTTCTGGCAAGACAGTGATGGAGTGAATGATGGTGAAAGTTTTTCTTTTTTCGGGCCACCCTGCCTTGGTGGGAATCGGCCAGTGTGATAATAATATATATATATATATATATATATATATATATAATATATATTATATATATATATATATATATATATATATATATGTGAAAAGTGTACATTTGTCATTGTACCTTATATACACAGACGTCTGTCTCTCTCACTTTCTTGTTATATCCCAATTTCACAAAATTCATGGTCAAAATTTATGTCATCGTCAATTTTGAGTTAAATATCACAGTTTGTCTATGAGAGCCACCCACAGGATGTGTATCACATCCTAGTGTCACATTCTAGTGGGACCTTCCCTAGTGTCACATCCTAGTGGGACCTTCCCTAGTGTCACATTCTAGTGGGACCTTCCCTAGTGTCACATTCTAGTGGGACCTTCCCTAGTGTCACATCCTAGTGGGACCTTCCCTAGTGTCACATCCTAGTGGGACCTTCCCTAGTGTCACATTCTAGTGGGACCTTCCCTAGTGTCACATCCTAGTGGGACCTTCCCTAGTGTCACATCCTAGTGGGACCTTCCCTAGTGTCACATTCTAGTGGGACCTTCCCTAGTGTCACATCCTAGTGGGACCTTCCCTAGTGTCACATCCAAGTGGGACCTTCCCTAGTGTCACATCCTAGTGGGACCTTCCCTAGTGTCACAAACTAGTGGGACCTTCCCTAGTGTCACATTCTAGTGGGACCTTCCCTAGTGTCACATTCTAGTGGGACCTTCCCTAGTGTCACATCCTAGTGGGACCTTCCCTAGTGTCACATTCTAGTGGGACCTTCCCTAGTGTCACATCCTAGTGGGACCTTCCCTAGTGTCACATCCTAGTGGGACCTTCCCTAGTGTCACATTCTAGTGGGACCTTCCCTAGTGTCACATCCAAGTGTGACCTTCCCTAGTGTCACATCCTAGTGGGTCCTTCCCTAGTGTCACATCCTAGTGGGACCTTCCCTAGTGTCACATCCTAGTGGGACCTTCCCTAGTGTCACATCCAAGTGGGACCTTCCCTAGTGTCACATCCAAGTGGGACCTTCCCTAGTGTCACATCCTAGTGGGACCTTCCCTAGTGTCACAAACTAGTGGGACCTTCCCTAGTGTCACATTCTAGTGGGACCTTCCCCAGTGTCACATCCTAGTGGGACCTTCCCTAGTGTCACATCCTAGTGGGACCTTCCCTAGTGTCACATCCTAGTGGGACCTTCCCTAGTGTCACATCCTAGTGGGACCTTCCCTAGTGTCACATCCTAGTGGGACCTTCCCTAGTGTCACATTCTAGTGGGACCTTCCCTAGTGTCACATCCTAGTGGGACCTTCCCTAGTGTCACATCCAAGTGGGACCTTCCCTAGTGTCACATCCTAGTGGACCCTTCCCTAGTGTCACATACTAGTGGGACCTTCCATAGTGTCACATTCAAGTGGGACCTTCCCTAGTGTCACATCCCAGTGGGACCTTCCCTAGTGTCACATCCAAGTGGGACCTTCCCTAGTGTCACATCCTAGTGGGACCTTCCCTAGTGTCACATACTAGTGGGACCTTCCCTAGTGTCACATTCTAGTGGGACCTTCCCCAGTGTCACATCCTAGTGGGACCTTCCCTAGTGTCACATCCAAGTGGGACCTTCCCTAGTGTCACATACTAGTGGGACCTTTCATAGTGTCACATCCAAGTGGGACCTTCCCTAGTGTCACATTCTAGTGGGACCTTCCCTAGTGTCACATTCTAGTGGGACCTTCCCTAGTGTCACATTCTAGTGGGACCTTCCCTAGTGTCACATCCAAGTGGGACCTTACCTAGTGTCACATCCAAGAGGGACCTTCCCTAGTGTCCCATACTAGTGGGACCTTTCATAGTGTCACATCCAAGTGGGACCTTCCCTAGTGTCACATCCTAGTGGGACCTTCCCTAGTGTCACATTCTAGTGGGACCTTCCCTAGTGTCACATCCAAGTGGGACCTTCCCTAGTGTCACGTCCTAGTGGGACCTTCCCTAGTGTCACATTCTAGTGGGACCTTCCCTAGTGTCACATCCTAGTGGGACCTTCCCTAGTGTCACATACTAGTGGGACCTTCCCTAGTGTCACATTCTAGTGGGACCTTCCCTAGTGTCACATCCAAGTGGGACCTTCTCTAGTGTCACATTCTAGTGGGACCTTCCCTAGTGTCACATTCTAGTGGGACCTTCCCTAGTGTCACATTCTAGTGGGACCTTCCCTAGTGTCACATTCTAGTGGGACCTTCCATAGTGTCACATCCAAGTGGGACCTTCCCTAGTGTCACATCCTAGTGGGACCTTCCCTAGTGTCACATTCTAGTGGGACCTTCCCTAGTGTCACATCCTAGTGGGACCCTCCCTAGTGTCACATACTAGTGAGACCTTCCCTAGTGTCACATACTAGTGGGACCTTCCCTAGTGTCATATTCTAATGGGACCTTCCCTAGTGTCACATCCAAGTGGGACCTTCCTTAGTGTCACATTCTAGTGGGACCTTCCCTAGTGTCACATTCTAGTTGGACCTTCCCTAGTGTCACATCCTACTGGGACCTTCCCTAGTGTCACATTCTAGTGGGACCTTCCCTAGTGTCACATTCTAGTGGGACCTTCCCTAGTGTCACATCCTAGTGGGGCCTTCCATAGTGTCACATCCTACTGGGACCTTCCCTAGTGTCACATCCTAGTGGGAACTTTCCTAGTGTCACATCCTAGTGGGAACTTTCCTAGTGTCACATCTTAGTGGGAACTTTCCTAGTGTCTCATCCCAGTAAGACCTTTTCTAGTGTCACACTCTCCATCAGTATGAGTGGTCCAGCACAAGCTGTGACTTTATACGTCACCTGTGAGGGTCATTAAGACCGAAGAATTATGGAGGCTCGATTCTCTGTACATTAATCACAACAGACGTGATGCCTAGCTGTACGCACCGAATGTTATATCTGCACAGGTGATCGTCCACCTCTTAGCTGTGAGTACACATCCCTTCAGAGACTTATTTTTCTCTATCTCTACAACTATTAGGGTGAAGTGAGCTTCCTCCACCTTCCTGAAGTAAATACTACATCTAAAAGCATTTATCTCGCAATAAATTGGGAAATACTAGTCAGTGTTCCATCACTGTTATAAGTTAGGTGTCCCATAGCTCGGTGGATAGCTCACACACTGAGGTTCGTGGTTCGATCACCAGTACGGGTGGAACATTAGGACGTGTTTTCCTTACACCTGCTGTTCATGTTCACCCGTCAGTAAAATGGGTACCTGGGTGTTAGTGGACTGGTGTGGGTCGCAACCTGGGTGTTAGTGGACTGGTGTGGTTCGCATCCTGGGTGTTAGTGGACTGGTGTGGGTCACATCCTGGGTGTTAGTGGACTGGTGTGGGTCGCATCCTGGGTGTTAGTGGACTGGTGTGGGTCGCATCCTGGGTGTTAGTGGACTGGTTGTGGTCGCATCCTGGGTGTTAGTGGACTGGTGTGGGTCGCATCCTGGGTGTTAGTGGACTGGTGTGGGTCACATCCTGGTGTTAGTGGACTGGTGTGGTCGCATCCTGGGTGTTAGTGGACTGGTGTGGGTCGCATCCTGGGTGTTAGTGGACTGGTGTGGGTCACATCCTGGGTGTTAGTGGACTGGTGTGGGTCACATCCTGGGTGTTAGTGGACTGGTGTGGGTCGCATCCTGGGTGTTAGTGGACTGGTGTGGGTCGCATCCTGGGTGTTAGTGGACTGGTGTGGGTCACATCCTGGATGTTAGTGGACTGGTGTGGGTCACATCCTGGGTGTTAGTGGACTGGTGTGGGTCGCATCCTGGGTGTTAGTGGACTGGTGTGGGTCGCATCCTGGGTGTTAGTGGACTGGTGTGGGTCACATCCTGGGTGTTAGTGGACTGGTGTGGGTCACATCCTGAGTGTTAGTGGACTGGTGTGGGTCGCATCCTGAGTGTTAGTGGATTGGTGTGGGTCGCATCCTGAGTGTTAGTGGACTGGTGTGGGTCGCATCCTGGGTGTTAGTGGACTGGTGTGGGCCGCATCCTGGATGTTAGTGGACTGGTGTGGGTCACATCCTGGGTGTTAGTGGACTGGTGTGGGTCACATCCTGGGTGTTAGTGGACTAGTGTGGGTCACATCCTGGGTGTTAGTGGACTGGTGTGGGTCACATCCTGGATGTTAGTGGACTGGTGTGGGTCACATCCTGGATGTTAGTGGACTGGTGTGGGTCACATCCTGGATGTTAGTGGACTGGTGTGGGTCACATCCGGGGGTTTAGTGGAGGGTTTTGGGGGTGCACCCCTGGATGTTAGTGGATGGTGGGGGGTCACATCCTGGATGTTAGGGATGGTGTGGGTCAACCGGGGTGTTAGTGGATGGTGGGGGTCACATCCTGAAGTTAGTGGAGGGGTTTGGGGTCACATCCTGGGAAAAAATTGACCTAATTGCCAGAAAGCTGCATAAAAAGCGGTTTTTCTATATTAGTGTCCCATGATTCAGCTAGGCCTGTGGCCGGGGGCCCTGGTGGTAAAGTCTCGCTTCACCACGGGGGGGCCCCGGGGTTGTTCCCGGCGGGGGGAAAAACTTTTCGAAATTTTCCTACACCTGTTCCTGTTCACCTGCACAAATAGGTCCGGGGTGTTTGTCGACTGGTGTGGTGCCCCTGGGGGAAAAATTAAGGCCCCAATGGAAAAAAATTTAGAAGTCCTCGATGACGCCTGATTCTTGGGTTATCCTGGGTGGCTAACCCCGGGTTTTTAAAAAATCCGAACGAAATCTTATTTTATTTTAACTTTGGCTTGTACTTGTAATAAAAGTTTTTATCTTAATTATAATCTGGTTTTCATTAAGACCATTAGCCATTCGTTCCTTTTATCCTTATCAATTGTTTTTTTTCCCGTTCCCCTCATCGAAATTTTTCTTATAAATTTTTCAGATTAAACCCGTTTTTTTTAGTCTTCGTCTAAATTCATTCCGTTTTCTTTCTATACCCGTTTTCTAGTCTCATCATTTTCACTGTTTCTAAATTCATTCTTTTTTTTCCTCTATCAAGGACACTGACTCGGGAACCTCGAAAATGTTCTCAAAATAAGGGAAAAATTTTATCTTTATTTTTGGGGTAAAGTAACTGCCGTTCGCTTTGACGTGAGTGGTGATAATTGGAGAAACGTGCCGTAGGGGGGGGGGGTTAGGACCAACAGGGTCGGAGTACGAATCGCCCGGGGAAAATTTATGGAGAGTTTTTCACAGGTATTTTCCTGAAATATTCATCCAGCCAATTTGGTGGGAAAAATAAAAACCAATTTATTTAAATTACCAAGTTAGTTGTACCCCAGAGCTCGGGGGGGGGGGGAAATTGACCTAGGCTGTACCATGTCTTCCTTCCCAAACCCACATTGTAGGGACCCAGGTGTACCAAGTCCTCCCTTTCCCGACCGACATTGTGAGACACCAGGTGTACCATGTCTCTCCTTTCCCGCCGACACTGTAGGACACCCCGGCTGACCCTGTCTCTCCCTTTCCCGCCGACAATGTAAGACCCAGCGTACCATGTCTCTCCTTTCCCGACCGACATGTAAGACACGGGTGACCATGTCTCTCCTTCCAGACCGACATGTAAGAACACCCGGCTGCACCTGTTTTTCCTTCCCCGACGGACTTTTAGACATAGGCTGACCATGCTCTCCTTCCCGACACTGTGAGACCCTAGGCTGTACCATGTCTCTCCTTCCAGACCCCCTGTAAGACACAGCTGTACCCTGCCCCCCTTCCCCACCGAGACTTAGACACAGGGGGACCCGTTCTCCTTTCCCGACAGTGGACATGGGTGTACCATGTCTCCCTTCCAGACCCAACTGTAGAGACACCCGGCTGTACCATGCTTCCTTCCGACCCAGACTTGGACACTAGCTCACCATGTCTCTCCTTCCGACAGTAGAGACACCAGGTGACCTTTCTCCTTCCAGAATTTGGGGGCACTAGGCTGTCCCCTGTCTCCCTTCCCGACACTGTAAGACACTGGCTGTCCCTGTCTCTCCTTCCCAAACCCACACTGTAGAGACACCCGGCGTACCATGTTCTCCTTCCAACCGACTTTAACACTACCTGGAGGGTTTCCCGGAGGTTATTTCCGGGGGGCCAAAGCCCCCCCTGGCCCCGGTTCCCTGCCAGGGCCCCCGATGGTCAGGGGCCCGATCAAAATGGCTGAGTGGCAGCACGTATCCAACGTCGAGCCACAGCCCCGGGTGATCCGGGATGACTTTAGGATCTTCCCCCTCTCTTTGAAGGGGCCCGGGGGGTTATTGGCAAATTTCCCCCAATGCTTGATGGGAGGCTGTTGAACAGTTTTGGGCCCCGGACACTTATGGTGTTTTCCCCTTTAAAGTACCAAAGGCGCCTCTACTTTTTATTGGGGGCTTTTGCATCGCCTGCCCAGCTTTTACTTTCGTGGGATGATTTTGTGTCAGTTTGGGACCCTTCCCCAAGATTTTCCAAGGGAGATTATGATTATCTCTCCCTCCCGCGTTCCCAAAGAGTACAAGTCAAGTCTTCCCAAACGTTCCCAGTAGTTAAGGTGCTTGACAGAACTTATAGTGCAGTAAAGGATCCTGTAACTCTCTAGATCTGCGATTTCACCTGCTTTGAATTGGAGATGTTAATGTACAGCAGTTTTCCAGTTTAGAGAGAACAAGTGATTTGAAAATGATCACATTGGCTTGGCATCTCTCTTTTTGAAATTTCTCATTATCCATCCTATCATTTTTTTTTGCACGTGCGATCGGGGCACTGTTGTGACCCTTGAAAGTGAGATCCTCAGACATTACTACTCCAGGTCCCTTACATTATTTTTCTGCTCTATTGTAGGGCCGAGTCAGTAGTATACTCTGTTCTAGTTTTATCTCCCTTTCCAGTTTTCCATAACGGAGTATTTGGGAAAATTGTCCTCATTGAACATCATATTGTTTACCGTTGCCCACTGGAAAACTTTGTTTATATCTTCTTGGAGGTTAACCGCGTCCTCAGCAGATGACAGCCTCGTGTAGATCTAGTATCATCCGCAAAGGATGATACGGTGCTGGTGGTGTATATCTCTGTCTATGTCTGATATGAGGAAAAGGAAAAAGATGGGGGCGAGTAACTGTGCCTGGGGAAACAGAGCTCTTCACTATGGCAGCCCCCGATTTAACTCTGTTGACCACTACTCTTTGTGTTCGATTTGTTAGGAAGTTGAAGATCCATCCCCCCCACTCCCAGTTATTCCTTTAGCACGTATTTTATGGGCTATTATCCCATGATCGCACTTGTCAAATGTTTTGCAAAGTCTGTGTATATTACATCTGCATTCTGATTTTTTCCAGTGCATCCAAGGCCATGTCATATGAGTGATCCAGTAGTTGTGAGAGGCAGGAGCGACCTGCCTGAGCCCATGTTGCCCGGGGTTTGTGCGGGATTTTGGGAATCCAGGTGTTTGCAATCCTGCTTCTTAGCACTCTTTCAAAGATTATTATGATGGGGGGCTCAGAGCTATTGGTCTATAGTTCTTAGCTAATGCTTTGCTGCCCCTTTATGGAGTGGGGCTATATCCGTTGTTTTAAGGGGACTGTGGAATTTCACCCATGTCCAAGCTCCTCCTCCATTTGTGTACTTAGGGGACGCGAGAGGGGTTTCTTGCAGTTCTTAATGAAAACAGGAGTTCCACGAATCTGGGCCCCGGGCTGAGTGCATAGGCATGTTGTCAATAGCTTTTTCGAAATCTATCGGAGTTAGGGTAATGTCGGAAATCTGGATACATTTATGGAGTTTTGAGGCTCATTCATGAAGAAAATCATTTGGGTCGTCGATCCTCAGACCCCATTAGTGGTTCACTAAACACAGAGTCGTACTGGGATTTCAATATTTCACTCATTTCCGTGTTGTCATCTGTTGTAAGTCCATCCTGTCTGAGTAAGGGCCCGTTGCTAGATGTGGTATTTGCCTTGTTTTTGGCATATGAAAAGAAATATTTTGAATTTCTTTCAATTTCACTAATAGCTTTAAGCTCCTCCTGCCTCTCCTGGTTCCTGTAAGAGTCATTTAACTTAAGTTCGATAGTTTCCACTTCTCTGGTCAGCGCCTCCTTTCGTGTATCAGATATTCTAGCACTCCTGAGGAGCTCAGTGACTCTTCGTCGTCTTCTGAAGAGGGAGCGTCTTTCTTTCTCCAGTTTACTCCTGCTCTTCTTCTTTCTTAGGGAAATATGCCTAGAACATGCTTCGGCTGCCAGGAAGTTGATCCTGGCACTGGTTTGGATCCATGTCATTTAAGACATCTTCCCAACATGTTTCGTTTAGGACATGGTTTACCTGGTCCCAGTTGATGTTCTTGTTGTTGAAGTTGTATTTTGTGAAGACACCTTCACAGGTACATGCATTCTGCTGATCAGGACCCCTATGCATGTACGTCTGGACTTCGATTAGGTTGTGATCGGAATTAGTTGTTTTTGATATTCTTATGTCTATCAGGTCCTCATTATTTGTGAAGATAAGGTCAAGTGTGTTTTCTAGTCTTGTTGGCTCCACTATCTGCTGGCTTAAGGTGTGTTTTTCGCAGAGACTTAGTAGCTCATGTGTGTGTGACCTTTCATCTGTGCTACCTCCGGGGATTGTTTCAGCTATAACATTATTTGCTACATTCTTCCATTTTGTATGCCTTAGGCTGAAATCACCAAGCAGTAAGATGTTTGGGGATGGAGCTGGAAGGTTTTCCAAACAGTAATCAATTTTCAGTAGCTGTTCCTTGAACTGTTGTGAGGTTGCATCTGGTGGCTTGTATACAACCACAATGACTAGGTTTTGGTTCTCGATCTTTATTGATAGAACTTCAACTACCTCATTTGTGGTGTTCAGCAACCCCGTTTTTTCTGTCGCATCTAAAAAGGTTGTAACCACTTATCCATATTTCACTATCAAAGTGATCTTTTGTGCAAGTCTCTGTGAAGGTTGCAAACATTGCATTAGACTCCTCTAGAAGTCCACTGATAAAAGGTATTTTGTTGTTGGTGGATGGCCCTTACCCTGTATATTAGCAAATATGAACGAGGTTGTATTCTGTGTTTGTTTGGGGGATTTTGTTATTGGCATCAGTAGTTGTAGTTCTGGAGGGCCATGGGTGGCCACTGGCTGCGCCTCCAGCCCAACAAGGCTCCGAGGTGGTGGACTATTTTCGTTATTTCCCTTCATTTTCTTTTTCAGGGGGGACACCAGGGTGTTGCAACCCCTGAATGGGTTACAATGATTATGTATATATATAATGTATATTACCTTTTCATTTAATTTTATATTGCTTATATTTGCGATAATAGCTAAATCGTAAATATATGACTTTATATTATTATTTGACTGTTATATTGTTATTTGACTTATGTTGTTAGGATGTACATAATATGTGCTCAGTTCAAGTCTTGATTGTCAAACTACTGTAATTATCGCTTGTCGCTCGTTATACTGCAGGCTTCTGAGCTGTGCTGTCCACGGGGCTATCACGTGATCGAGGGGGGGTGTCCTCACCTCGCCTGAAGTATTCAGTCTGCTCTAGACTCGCTTGGTGGTTGGACAGATTGTCTGTCTCATTATTCTTGTTAGTTCTGTAGAACTCTGTTCACAGAACATTGTATAGACTTAGTGATTTTCGACGTTGTACTGAGGTTGTGTGTCACATAGACACTCTGAGCATCTCAGGTCCCGAGCTGTAGCTTATGACCTAATTTGTACTGGTTTCTGTGCATTGTCACAGTCAGGGTTTTTCCTATGCTGAACTTAGATTCAGTAGTATGGGAGTTTTGTAACTTTTGTGGAGGATCTGCTGATGGTCCCTACTTAGTGTCGTTATGTTATCTCCCAGTTCCTGATTCTGTGTCGCAGTCGCATATTGCATTGCTATTGGGCTTAGCATTCTTTTCATTGTTCAAGCAGACTGTTTGGGTTGCCAGTCGGTCAAGAAGTTATTTTATTTGAGGACTTTGTCAGTCACTTGTTTAAGTCTAGTCGAGTCGTGAGACATAGTGAACTACTTAGAGCACTTACACATATACACACTTACTTGTACATATTTGTAATATCTTATTAAATGTTAACGTACCAGACGGTACTTAAGAATTATAAATGTGATATGTGCTTTCAGCACAATAATATTGAACTCGAGAGATTGATTTTATTTTCATTGCTGTGATTAATTTAATTTGATAATATACCTCTAGACTTAATAAATTTATTAAATTTTAATTTCTCTAGTTAGTAGCCTACCAGTTGTAATCCTGAAGCACTATTGAATAATACTGAATTGTAGTGGATAATTGGACAAGGATACTGACTACTTGTTACGAAAACCCAGTAACAGGCTGGATGCTAGAAGGGCAGTCCTTTCTAGTATTCACTGGAGATCTCTAAGCTTTTAGAATCGCGTTTTTTGTAACACCTGCCACTGAAAAATCACCTGGAGTTGGGTTGTCATAGCTACTATTGTTTGTCTTGTGGGGTCTGTGCCTCCTTGTCCCTTTTAGATGGTATGCAGGGCAGTCGATGTTGTAACACTGCTTCTGGAGGACCGAGGAGTGGCACATTTTTGGGTGAAAAAGTACAGGAAGAAGAACGACACACTCCTTTAGACAGTAGGTCGCTACATTTTTTGGGATGCTCAAAGTTGCATGTCCCATTTTTTTCCCCTGTTATTCCATGCTTATAGATGCCCCAAGCATAATATTTGCACAAATTCACCTTTGGTTGAGAATTGTTGGGAGGTGTGTTGTCAATTTCTGCAGGTTCTGGGACTGCACTGTAATCCTCAGTATCCAAGCCAGGGCCACCCCGTCCTGGATTCCATCTACTTTCCCCAGTAGGGAAGAAGGAGGAGGGCTCCTCTCCAACATCTGTACTGTGGACCCCGGTCTTGTGCAATGATGGTTGTATATTTAAAGGTTCTTGATGGTTGTATATTTACTGTTTTTGTGGTGGTTTTTGTAGTGTCCCCAGGAGAGTCTGGGCAGGCCGTAAGGCTGGGGGCTGGGTCTGGGTCAGCACTGGGGCTGGGGGCTGAGCCTGGGCCAGCACCAGCACTGTGGGTATTAGTGCTATGACTGGGGGATGGGTCTGGCTTAGCACCTGTGGGTGACTAGATAGTTTCGAGTCATCTGTTGTGGTATGGACATTCTGCATTATTTGATACACTATCTCTTGCTCCCATGTTTTATATATTTTTGGTAGACTATCCAAGAGGTCATCCTTGTTTTCTTGATTATTTTTATCATTTATTACTCTCCTTAGTACCTTTCTGATACCTGCCCAAAGTTCTACATCTTTATTGCACAACCAGAAACACCTTGCTAGTTCGAGGTCATTTTTTGAGGCTGGGATTTAGTCTAGTACAAGAGATATGGTGTTTGGAAGAGCATAGGTTGCATTTTGATTCTGGATTTCCTTCCAAGGATTTTTTTACATGTCCCCCACACTGCTGTGCTGAAATCCTGTCGTCTCCTATCCTTTCCC
>NC_069456.1:21830128-21847093 GCF_026875155.1 Cherax quadricarinatus | reverse complement strand
CATAATAATCATTGTAACCCATTCAGGGGTTGCAACACCCTGTTAATGTATTTTTGCTTTCATTATTCTGCTGATTTTAGAATCTTTTATAAATACAATGAGAAGCATCCGTAGTGTGACTGACTATCCTGGCAATATATATATATATATATATATATATAATATATATATATATATATATATATATATATATATATATATATATAATATATATTATATATATATTATACATTGGTTAGGTTAAAGGAAAAAGTTGACTAAGAAACATAGATTAGGTTAGGTTTTAGTTGTTTAGGTTAGGTTAGGTTAGGTTAGATTGATAGGTAGGTTAGGTTAGGTTAGGTTAGGTTAGTTAGGTTAGTTAGTATTAGTATAGTTAGTTATGGATTTAGGTTAGGTTAGGTTAGGTTAGATTAGATATTAGGTTAGGTTAGGTTAGGTTAGGTTAGTTAGGTTAGATTAGGTGATTAGGTTAGGTTAGGTTAGGTTAGGTTAGGTTAGGTTAGATTAGGTAGGTTAGGTTAGGTTAGGTTAGGTTAGGTTAGGTTAGGTTAGGTTAGTTAGGTTAGGTTAGGTTAGTAGTTAGGTTAGGTTAGGTTAGATTAGGTTAGGTAGGTTAGGTTAGGTTAGGTTAGGTTAGGTTAGGTTAGGTTAGTAGTTAGGTTAGGTTAGGTAGGTTAGGTTAGGTTAGGTTAGGTTTAGGTTAGGTTAGGTTAGGTTAGGTTAGGTTAGGTTAGGTTAGGTTAGGTTAGGTGTTAGGTTAGGTTAGGTTAGGTTAGGTTTAGATTAGGTTAGGTTAGGTTAGGTTAGGTTTAGGTTAGGTTAGGTTAGGTTAGTTAGGTTAGGTTAGGTTAGGTTAGGTTAGGTTAGATTAGGTTAGGTTAGGTTAGGTTAGGTTAGTAGTAGGTTAGGTTAGGTTAGGTTAGTTAGGTTAGGTTAGTTAGGTTAGTTAGGTTAGTTGGTTAGGTTAGGTTAGGTTAGGTTAGGTTAGGTTAGGTTAGGTTAGGTTAGGTTAGGTTAGGTAGGTTAGGTCAGGTCAGGTCAGGTCAGGTCAGGTCAGGTCAGGTCAGGTCAGGTCAGGTTAGGTAGGTCAGGTCAGGTCAGGTCAGGTCAGGTCAGGTCAGGTCAGTAAGGGAGAGTGGAAGACTCCTGTACCAGCTTCAATCTTCATAATTTCAACTTAAGAATTCAGGTATCACGAGGCTCATTATTTTGAGATTCTCGATTATTTAAATGTCCTCAGTCAAAATATTATCTATAAAGACCTTCTTTTTATAAAGGGATGTACATATATGTGCACCGAGAGGTGTATAAGTGTATATACACTGGAAGGTGTATATCTCTCAGTGTATATACACTGAGTAAGTGTTGTTGACTGATGGTGAACAAGTGACTGGCAGCCTTAATGGCCCTCGTGTAGGGCTCTAACCCCCCCCCCCCAATAACCAGTCATTTCAGTGTTACTAACACAGTTACACAGGATAAAGTATGATTTTGAATTCGGTCTAATTTTTCTGGGAGAAAGAAGTTTTGTTGAATTGTGGAACGAAAATCAAAATGATATGATGCCACCAAGTTCGTATCAAAAAATTCAGGCCTAGTTTCACTGTAGCAAACTTGATTTGTTTAAAAAAATCTCTATAATTCGGAAAGCACTCGAAATTGTTGACATAAGTACACTCGCAACCACAGTTAGGTTAAGGTTCCTAATTTTAGCTATAAGTTAAGAGCCGTTACCTACATCAGCTCATTCATCTCCCCATTCTCCTCGTATTTCTTCTTCTTCTTCTTCTTCTTCTTCTTCTTCTTCTTCTTCTTCTTCTTCTTCTTCTTCTTCTTCTTCTTCCAAGATACGTACGTGAAGATAGCTAAAAAGGTTCGTTCTCCTCCCAATGGATGGTCTTCGTTATTTAACCAGCGTCCTGCTCTCTCAAAACGACACAGCCATAAAAAATTGAGAATTATCTCTCATCTCGTCTCGTAAAACTGAACCAACACTTTCCTGCGAGACAGCTATCGAACTTCCGTATGAACTTCTACGTTCTTCAAGCAGCGTACTAAACAGCCGCCTGGAACTGTTCGCTCTTCCTGTTGTACAAAACGACCTTTCTCACTGCCTTTCTGAGTACAAATTTTAGTACTCTAGGCATTCGTATCACTGCAAGTTCCTGAGGATGAAATGAGCGATGCTTTCTTGTTTTGCAAGTCACTGTATCTGACATCTTTTTCTCTCTACCCTTAGAGGAGGTCGAAATATACAGATCTATCAACCTTCTATGGTTCTGCCTCCACTGACAAGTATTCATTACACTTTAGCTATTCATTGGTGTATATACTTAGCGTTCGTTTTCATCTGTATGGATTAGAGTATGTTTGACCGGCGGTGAACAGGTAACGTGCAGCCTTAATGACCCTCGTGTAGAAGATAAACTCGAAATTCCATTAATCATCCGACTTTTAGCATTAGCTGTGCTAGCCTCTTCACTTTCGTTGTAGGTAGAAGCAACACTAGCAACAACAGTAGCAACAACAGTAGCAACAATACAACAACAGTAAAACAACACTACCAACAAAAAAACAAAATAGCAAAACAGTAGCAACAACAGTAGCAACAACAATAACAACACTACCAACAACATTAGCAACAACAATATCAACAACACTAGCAACAATAATAACAACACTAGCAACAACAATAACAACACTAGCAACAGCACTAACAACAACACTAGCAACAACAATAGCAGCAACACTAGCAACATTACTAATAACACTAGCAATGACATTAACAACACTAAGAATATTAACAATACTAACCACAACACTAGCAACAACATCAGCCAAAGCACTAGCAATAACACTAACAACAGCACTAGCAATACTAACAACACGAACCACAACACTAGCAATACTAGCAACAACGCTTAACAATATCAAGAACACTAGCAACACTGTTTTACTCAGTGTATTTTTACCAGTTTGTGGTTCACTATCCTTTTGTGGTTCACTATCCTTTTGTGGTTCACTATCCTTTTGTGGTTCACTATCCTTTTGTGGTTCACTATCCTTTTGTAGTTCACTATCCTTGTTAAGATTGCAACACGAGACTCGGTCGAACAAGACTACTGTATCCTCTGAAATAGTGGTAATAATAATAATTGAACATTAAAATGGTATAAAATACCGACAGGTTGTTAGGTAAGACATATGCAACAGTATGAAACAATATTGTTTCATACTATGGAACAATGCTCTTCTCCAGACTGAGGGACTGACCACCTCAAAACTTTAAGAGTGATGGACTGATTACATCGTCTTCAAGTATCTTCTGCTTCTATCAACTTTTCTGTACTCGACTGAAGAAGCCTACTGTGTAGGCGAAACGTTTCGAAATAAAGATACCTAACTGTTGCATATGTGTCTTACCTAACAATAATTAATAATAATAATAATAATAATAATAATAATAATAATAATAATAATAATAATAATAATAATAATAATAATACCAGTACTTATGCTACTGCTACAACTACCGTATTCTGTATGATAGTTACACTGATGTAACACCAGCAGTGTGCTGTTACCCTATTCTGTATGATATATTGAGGGAACAAAAAGCTGGCTGTTTTCCTGGCATATTCCATTACACAGAAATAGATGTGGGGACGAGGTAATGAAATCTGCCAGCCTGAGCAGACAGATTTCATTAGACAGAAACGGATATCGTCAAGTATTGTCTTATACTCTAAGAATGGAACCTTTAAATTAGATGTTCCCGTGGGAAGGAGTTACTGATTAAGGTTAATTAGTGGAGCTTATGTACTGTTGACTTCACGAGGGGTCATTAAGTCTACATATCACCTGTTTACCACCAGACAAGAATACTTTAATCCGTAAAGAATAGGGGTGGAAATTAGCTGTCAGTGTATATATGCTTAGAGATATACATCTCTCGCTACTGTTACGTTGAAGACGTTATCTTACAAAGTGGGTCGTCCCATCTAGCTAGACGGTTCGGATGGTAGATGTCAACTATCCATGGAATTTCTGCCGTTGTTATGAAGATATAGAAGGGTCTTAAACGTTTTGCACTCTGGTGTGTTTGTTAATGTTATTATTCTGCCCAGAGAGCGTATAAGATGGCAGATAAACTTTACGAACTTCCTCCACTCATTCGGCATCCAGTGAGCTTCAGTTGCTCGTATAAGTATCTTAGCAGAGGCTTGCAATTATAAGTTTAGAACTAATCTGGAGTCGGGTTAGGTAAGCCAGTCTAAGCGCAGGTAATCCATTGACCACTGGCTTAGCCCTGATGGATTTGGGGGTCTGATGGTCCACTGGTCTAAGTGTTTAATGGTCAAAGTGATTTGGGGAGCAGTGCAGGGCTTGCTCAGACCAGGAGAATTATTATTATTATTATTGTTCTTATTAGTAGCAGTAGTAGTTATTATTACTATTAATTATTATTATTATTATTATTATTATTATTATTATTATTATTATTATTATTATTATTATTATTATTATTATTATTATTATTACAGACTTATTGAGCATGGTAGGTGACAGGACTATAGACTGTAGAGAATCTAATCTCCACAATTCTGTAACTCAGTAGCTGGTGCAAGTTGCAACTTCTCCAGGATAGTTGAACACACTCTACGTATATTAACAGTGAGATTGTTGTTGCTGGTGGGTACGTTGAGAGAGAGAAAGAGAGAGAGAGAGAGAGTGTGTGAGAGAGAGGATGATGATGTAGGTAACAGCTATTAGCTTGTAAATAAAGTTAGGAATCCTTAACCCAACCTTGTGAAATCTTGTATAAAAGTCCCTACACAGGTCGAAACGTTGCATCCCCCCCCCATTCCAAAAATTAACTTTGATAGTCAAAAACAAGTATATCTCCTCACCGGATATAAACACCTTTAACCACCCTAATATATTCTCCGATATATCAGCTGCCCCCAATAACCGTAGGAGGGTAGAGGAGGGGGGGGGGGGCGGTGATGTATCTCCCGTGGGGAGAAGAATGCAGGCGAGAAAATTCTTGCGTCTCCCAGTATTGTCTCTCTTCTCCCTTGAGATAATGCTGGGAGATGTTCCAGCGATTTGCACCTTTGCAGGACTATCTTTTCTAGGTGGAGACAGGTGACAAAGGTCACAGGGAAGGGTGTCCAAGGGATCAGAGGAGAGGGACTGATGTATATGTTCCAAAGAGAGAGTGAGAGAGAGAGAGAGAGAGAGATGAGAGTAGAGATGAGAGAGAGAGAGAGAGAGAGAGAGAGAGAAATGCCACATTATTATTATTATTTATTATTATTATTATTATTATTATTATTATTATTATTATTATTATTATTATTATTATCATCATCATTTATTATTGTCATGGATAGAGGAGCAATGTGGCAGATGTTGCAAGTATATGGAATAGGTGGTAAGTTACTAAATGCTGTAAAGAGTTTTTATGAGGATAGTGAGGCTCAGGTTAGGGTGTGTAGAAGAGAGGGAGACTACTTCCGGTAAAAGTAGGTCTTAGACGGGATGTGTAATGTCACCATGGTTGTTTAATATATTTATAGATGGGGTTGTAAAAGAAGTAAATGCTAGGGTGTTCGGGAGAGGGGGTGGGATTAAATTTTGGGGAATCAAATACAAAATGGGAAGTGACACAGTTACTTTTTGCTGATGATACTGTGCTTATGGGAGATTCTAAAGAAAAAAAATGCAAAGGTTAGTGGAAAGGGTTTTTGAGAATGTGGGGTAAGGTAGAAATTTTGAAAGTAAACATAGAAAAGGGGTAAAGGTGATGAGGGTGTAAAATTGATTTAGATAAAAAAAAAAATGGATATCAAATTGGGGGGGAAAGTATGGAAGAAGTAAATTTTTTAAGTTTACTTGGCTTTTGGGACGTTTTCGGGGTTTGGATTTTGAAGGTTGGGGTTTAAAATCATAGAATTGTTAAAGGGAAAAAAAAGGTGGTGGTGCATTGAGGAAATACGTGGGGGAAAAAAAAACTTTAAATTAAATGGAGGAAAAAAAAGGGAAATTGGGGGGAAAGTAAAATTGTCCCAAAAAAATCTTACATGGGTGTGAATCTTGGGTTGAAAATGCTGCAGCCAAGGGCGGTTGGAGGAAAAGGTGGAGTGCCCTGTCTAAGGGCAATGTTGGGGGTTGAAACATTATGGGGAAAATTCAGAGTGGGGAAAATTGGGGAGGTGTGGGTTAAAAAAAGTATTAGTCAGGGGGTTTTAAAGAGGGTTTGTTGAGGTGGTTTGGTCATTTAGAGAGAAGGGGTTTCAAATTTAAGAATGACATGGAGACGTAAAAATCTGTGGGGAAAGGAAAGGGGGGGGGTAGAGGTCGTCCTCAAAAAGGTTTGGGAAGGAAGGGAAAGGGGAGGTGTTGGGGGCCCGAGGGGTTTGGGGACTTCCAGAAGCGGGGCGTGAGCGTGTTTGAAGGAGTGAATGGAGCAAATGGTTTTTGGGACCTGACGATCTGTTGGAGTGTGAGAGGGAAATATTTAGTAAAAGGGGTTTTCGGGGAAACCCGGTTATTTTTATATAGTCGGACTTGAGCCCGGGAAATATGGGGAAGTACAAGCCTGCATTTTAAAATTTGAGGGGGTTTTGGGTATTGGATTTTTGGAGGGATTTTTTGGGTGTATTTTTTATAGGTGTATGCTTCTAAACTGTTTTTATTCTAAACCCACCTCTGAAAAAAAACAGGTTTTTTAAATTTTGTGGGGGAGTGGTGGTGAAAGTGTTAAATTGATGATAAAAGTATTTTTTTTTTGGGGGGAATTTTTTTCCCCTTTTTCCCTTTTTGGGGGTTTCCCCCTCCCTCGGTGGGGGACGGCCGACTTGTTAAAATTTTTTTATTATTTTTTTATTATTATTATTATTTTTAAATTTTTATTTTATTATTATTATTTTTTTTATTATTTTATTTTTTTTATTTTTATTTTTTTTTATTATTATTTTTTAAATTATTATTATTATTTTTATTATTATTATAGGTGAATACGGGAAAAGGAAAGGGGTTAGGGGGATAACAAAAAAGATTGGTGATGAAAGATTAAATATCAAAATTGGGGGGAGGGGGAGTATGGAGGGGTCCAACGAATTCAATATTTGGGAGGGGAAAGGTCGCGGAGGGGTCTATAAAAAGATGAGGTAAATTTCATAAAATTTTTATGGGGGAAAAAAAGATTTTGAGGGGTGCACTTGGGGTCTGTGGGACAAAGAATTTTGCCCTTTGGGGAAGGAAAGGGGGGAAATTGTTTGAGAGTTTTATTTTTTTCCAAACGCTCTTATAGGGGGTGTGAAGCGGGGGTGATGAATGTTGCGCGAGGAAAAAGGTGGGGGGCAGTGGGGGGATGTTCATGTCGGGGGGGCAATGTTGGGGTGTGAATTTAATGCGGGAAAATTTCGTGGGGTTTTGGAAAGTTAGGGGGAAAGGTGCGGGATTACCAAAAACTTTTTGTCCGGGGAGGGTGGGGGGAAGGGGGTTGTTGAGGGGGTTTCGGATTTTTGGAAAAAGGAGCAAAAAAAAAAACCCAGAATGACTTCAAGAGTGTTTTCGTTGTAGGGGAAAGGAAGGCGGGGGGGGGGGTTTTAAAAAAGGGGGGGGGGGGGGAAAAAAATTTTTTTTGGGGGGGGTTTTGGGGGGGGGGGTTTTTTTGGGGGGGGGGAAAAAATTTTTTTTTAAAAATTTTGGGGGGGGAGGGGAAAAAAAAAAAAAGGGGGGGGGGGAAAAGGGGGGCCCGGGGGGGGGGGGGCCCCCCCAAAGGGGGGAAAGGGGGTTTTTTAAAAAATTTTTTAAAAAAAAACCCCCCGGGAAAAGTGAAGGGGGGTTTTTTTTAAATTTTGGGGGGTTTTTTTTTGGGGGGGGGGGGGGGGTTTTTTAAAAAAATTAAAAATTTTTTATTTTTATTTTTTTTTTTTTTTTTTTTTTTTTATTAATTTTTTTTTTTTTTTTTTTTTTTTTAAAATTTTTTTTTTTTTATTTTTTTTTTTTATTATTTTTTATTATTTTTTTTTAAAAAAAACCCCCCCCAAACCCCCCCAACCCCCCCAACCCCCCAAAAAATTTCCCCCCCAAAAAAAAACCCCTTTTTTTTTGGGGGGGGGGGGAAATTTTTTTTTTTAAAGGTTTTTTTTGGTTTTTTTAAAGGGCCCCCGGGGTTTAAAAAAAGGGGGGGGTTTTTTTTTTTTTTTTAAATTTTTCCCCCCGGGGGGTTGGGGAAAAAAAGGGGAAGGGGGGAGAAAAAAGGGGGGGAAAAAGGGGGGGGGGGGGGGGGGGGGGGGGGTTGGGGGGGGTTGGTTGGGGGTTTGGGGGGGGGGGGGGGGTGGGGGGTTTTTTTGGGGGGGGGGGGGGGGTTTGGGGGGGGGGGGGGGGGGGTTTTTTGGGGGGGGGTTTTTGGGGGGGGGGGCCCCTTTTTTTTTTTTAAAAAAAGGGGTTTTTGGGGGGGTTTGGGGGAAAAATTTTTTTTTTTTAAGGGAATTTTTTTTTGGGGAAAAAGGGGGTTTTTTTTTTTTCCCCCAAAAAATTTTTTTTAAAAAATTTTTGGTTTTTTAAATTAAAAGGGTTTTAAGGGCCCAAATTTTTTTTGGGTTTTTTTTAAAAAAAAAAAAAAAAAAAAAAATTTTAAAAAATTTAAAATTAAAGGGGAAAATTAATTTTAAAAAAAAAAATTTAAAAATTTTTAAAAATTTTTTAAAAATTTTTTAAAATTTTTTAAAAAATTTATTTTCCCCCCCTTTTTTAAAAAAAAATTTTTTAAAAAAAAATAATATTTAAAATTAAAAAATTTTTTTTTAAATTTTTTGAAAAATTTAAAAAAATTTAAACCCCAAAAAAAATTTTAAAAAAAAAAAAATTTTTAAAAAAATTTTTTTTTTTTTTTAAAAAAAAAAAATTAAACCCCAAAAAAAAATTTAAAAAAAAAACAAAAATTTTAAAAACCCCTTTAAAAAATTTTTTAAAAAGGGTTTTTTTAAAAAAAAAATTTTTAAAAAAATTTTTTTTTTTTTTTTCCCCTTTTAAAAAGGGAAAATTTTAAAAATTAAAAAAATTTTTAAAAAAATTTTTTTTAAAAAAAAAATTTAAAAAAATTTTCCCAAAAAATTTTTTTTTTTTTTTAAAAAAATTTTTAAAAAATTTTTTTAAAAAAAATTTTTTTTAAAATTTTAAAAAAATTTTTTTTTTTTAAAAATTTTTTCCCCCCAAAATTTTAAAAATTTTTTTTTTTATTAAAAATTTTTTTTTTTAAAACCTATTTAAATTTTTGGAAAAATTTTTTTTAAAAAAAAAAAATTAAAAAAATTTTTTTTTAAAAAAAATTTTTTAAAAATTTTTTTTTTTTTTCCCCTTTTTTCCCCTTTTTTTTTAAAAATTTTTTTTTTAAAAAAAATTTTTTTTAAAAATTTTTTTAAAAAAATTTTTTTTTTTTAAAAAAAAATTTTTTTTAAAAAAATTTTAAAAAAAATTAAAAAAAATTAAAAATTTAAAAAAATTTTTCTTTTAAAAATTTCCCCCTAAAAAAATTTTTTTTTTTTTTAAATTTTTTAAATTTTTTTTTTTTAAACCCCAAAAAAATTTTTTTTTCCCCCCCCCCTTTTTTTTTAAAAAAAATTTTTTTTTTAAAAAACAAAAAAATTTTTTAAAATTTCCCCAAAAAATTTTTTTTTTTTTAAAAAATTTTTTTTAAAATTTTTAAATTTTCCCAAATTTTTTTTTTAAAAAAAATTTTTTTTTTTAAAAAAATTTTTTTTTAAAAAAAAGGGGGGGTTTTTTAAAAAAAATTTTTTTTTAAAAAAAATTTTTTTTTAAAAAAAAATTTTTTTTTTTTTTAAAAATTTTTAAACCCCGGGTTTAAATTTTTTAAAAAACCCCCCCAAAAAATTTTTTTTTGGAAAAATTTTTTTTTCCCAAAAAATTTTTTTTTAAAACCCCCTTTTTTTTAAAAAAATTTTTAAAATTTTTAAAATTTTTCCCTTTTTAAAAAAAATTTTTTTCTTTTTGGGGGGAAAAGGGGGGCCCCCAAAAACCCCCCCTTTTTTTAAAAAAATTTAAAAAAAAAAAACCCCCCCCCCAAAAATTTCCCCTCAAAAAATTTAAAAAAAATTTTTTTTTTAAAAAAAAAATTTAAAAAAATTTTTTTAAAAAAAATTTTTTTAAAAAAATTAAAAAATTTTTTAAAAAAATTAAAAAAATTTTTTTTTAAAAACCCCAAAAATTTTTTTAAAAAAAAAATTAAACCCTTTTAAAAAAATTTTTTTTTTAAAAAAAAAAATTTTAAAAAAAAAACCCCCCTTTAAAAAATTTTTTTAAAAAATTTTTTTTTGGGTTTTAAAATTTTTTTTAAAAAACCCCAAAAAATTTTCCCCCAAAAAATTTTTTTAAAAAATTTTTTTTTTAAAAAAAACCCCCCATTTTTTCCCCTTAAAAAATTTTGGGTTTTAAAAAAAATTTTTTTTAAAAAAAACCCCCCCCCCCAAAAAAAAAATTTTTTTAAAAAAAAATTTTTTAAAACCCATTAAAACCCTCCCCCAAAAAATTTTTTTCCCCCCCAAAAAAATTTTTTTTTACCCCAAAAAAAAATTTTTTTTTTCCCCTTCCCTTTTTAAACATTTTTTTTTAAAAAAAATTTTTTTCCCCTTTCCCCCCATTATAAACCCTTTTTTTTAAAACCCCCTTTTTAAAAAAATTTAAACCTCCCCCCCAAAAACCCTTTTTCCCCCCAAAAAAAAAAAAAAACCCCTCCCCCCTTTTTTCCCCCCCCCCCTTTTCCCCCCAAAAAAAAAATTTAAAAAAACCCCCCCCCAAAAAAAAAAAAAAACCCCCAAAATTTTTAAACCCCCCTCAAACCCATCCCCAAAACCCCCCCAAAAAAAAACCCCAAACCAAAAAAATTTAAAATTTTAAAACCCCCCCTTCCCCCCCAAAAAAACCCCCTTTCCCCCCAAATTTAAAATTTTCCCCCCCCTTTTTAAAAAAAAACCCCCCCCCTTTTTTTCCCCCTTTTTAAAAAAACCCCCTTTAACCCCCCCAAAAAAACCCCCTTTTTTCACATCCCATCTTAAAAACCCATCATTCCCCCCCCCCCCCATTTAAAAACCCCCTTTCCCCCCCCCCAAAAAACCCCCATCTTCAACATCCATCAAAAAACCACCCCATCATTTCCCATCCCCTTTTAACACTCCCCCTTTTAACACCCCATTCCCAACCCAACTTAACACCCCCCTCATTCTAATCCCCATAACACATCCCATTATTCATACATTCCATCTTCACACATCCCATCCCCCAACATCCATCATTAACACATCCCACACAAATCCCTCTTAAACCTCCCTCTTTCACACCCCATCTTTAAACACAACCCTCATTCACCTCCCATCTTAAACATCCCATCATTCCCATCCCAATTCACCCCCCCATCATCCAATTCAATTCACACACCCATCATTACACTTTCCCCCCATTAAACCCACCCCTCATTCACACATCTCTCATTCACAACCCCACATTCACCATCCCATCATTCACACACCCTCTTAAAACCCTATTCACACATCCCTCATTAACACACCCCATCATTCACACCCCCATCTTCCCACACCCACATTCACACATCCACTTCACACACCCCACATTACAAAACCCATCAAAAAACCCAACCCATCATTCACACATCCCTCATTAAACCACCCCTTTTCACACATCCATCATTCACTACCCATAAATTCACACATCCCCCTTTCCAAAACCTCCCATCATTCACACATCCCATCCCACCTGTCATGCCTCCCGCTTTAAACCACCATTACAAAAAACTAATCCCATAAAATTTCCCCCCGACACGTGTTCCAAGTGGTTCATATTTACGCTATATTACCCCAAACTTTTGAAACCATCTACGTGTATCGGAACTACTGTATCGGGAAAGGCAGGTGAAAGCCGTTCCAGCCGGGGGTTCCGGGTGTAACGATATTAGGTGTTGGGTAAGCTTTTCAGTTTTTGTGAATGTGAGTTTAAGAAATTTTGTTCTTGAAGGTTTTGAAAATAATAAGAAATGGATGAGTAAATTTTTATAATAATAATAATAAATAATAATAAAAATTAATAATAATATTTAAAAATAATAAAAATTAAAAAATTTAAAAATAATAATAATAATAATAAAAATAATATTTTTTTCTGATTTACCTGGAGTTTTCCTGGGGAGAGTTCGGGGGTAACGCCCCCCCGGCCCGGTTTTTGTGCTCACCTATAGTGGTTTCAGGAAACATCGACTCCTGGGCCCCCCCCTTCGTGGTGCGTGTGTGTCTAAGTATTTTAAGTTTTTGGGGTAATTATCACAGTAATTTTTTCAAACCCTACACGAAAATTTGTTTTTGGGGCATCCCTGATAATTTTCTCTGTGATAGACGTAATTTGGAAAAGCGATACATGAATTTGTTTAAAATTTCATAATTTTCCCCAAATGCTGTAATCACAGAAAAAATTTATTTAGAAAAATCGTAATTTTTCGGAAAAAGTACCACACACCACCACACCAACACCACCCAAAACACACACAAAACCCCAACAAAAACCCCAAAACTCACACACACCACTCACACAACAACACACCACCACACCAAAACCCACACACCAAAAACACACACACACACAATCCCCACACACAACAACACACATATATATATTTTTTATAATATATATATATATAATTTAAAAATTTTATATATATATAATAATGTATATATATATTTATTTATATATATATATTATATTATTTATATTATATATTATATATATATATATATATATATTATATATATTTATATTATATATAAAATAGTGTTTTTGTGGGTGTGTGTGAGCATTTGGGAAATTTCCATTTTTTCAAGGGGTTTTTTTTGATATATTTATATATATATAAAATTTATATATAATATATTTTTAATAATAATATTATTTTTTTATTATATTTATATATATTATATATGTCAAGTGAAATAGTGTCTTATTCTTCAAAGTCACAATTATTTACATTTTTGCATATAAAGATTAAATTTTGCTATCAAAGTGCTGGGAACATCCTGTGGTATCGACCAATATGGGAGCTATTTAGGTTCACCCCTTCCTCTTAAAACAGTGGGGCCCCGAAGGGTCCCGTCATTTCTTTTTTGCCAGAGGCTAGTGACTCTGCCCTCACTGGTTTATGTCTTTTCACCACAAACGGGAACAAATAAAATTCAGTTGGCTCCCACGCCGGGTGGTTCTTCTGCCAGGGGTAATTTTCCCCACACCGGAAAAACCAAACCTGTCTTCCCCGGTTTTTCCCAAGATTCCGCTTTGGGGTTCGTACATATAAACGTCTGCCATTTGTGTTTGCGAAGGCTATATGATCGGTTCCCCGATACACCTTTGTCGGGTCTTGATTCCCGACTGAGATCCGTTCTGGCGAAATACAACAAATCATCTGTTTCAATCGGCCCGAAAACCCCCCAGGATACCTCTACCAAAAACACCCAGCCAGGGGTCGTTTTCCCCCAGTACTACCCAGTATCATCAATCCCCTTATGAAACAGTCCTGTAAAAGGGGGAAATACAAAAACAGTGCTGATCAACAACCCGCAACTGATAATGTTCAGAGAACCCTTTATTACTAATGCAACCCTGGTTACTTTTTTGTGGGAAAACCCTTTTGCCACACAGTGGGTCATCATCCAAAAACAGAGAAGACTGGGGAGATCAGAAGAGTTTTAGGTAATCACCTTAATTGTTACCGTATTCGCGGGTTTTAAGACGCGGGTTATAGCTTTTTTTTAGTTTCAAAGGCTCGTCACGGGCTAACTGGAAGGGCCGTCCCCTCACACCCCAAACTTACAGCTCCCGTCAACCTTTCGTTATAGGACCAGGCTGATTTTTTAGAGACTTTTTTAAAAAAAAATGCGTCTTACCCGCGAAATGGGGTACAAGATTCACTGGGGGACTGTTTACTCAAACCCCTTTGATCTTCACCATTTTCTTCGTCCCCATGAGCCGCTGTGTTGCAAAAACGTTCCCCAATAAAGTCCCCCCAGGTGTTTTCACAGGGGTCTAATTTTATAAACTAACTTGCTGCAACAGAGGTAGAGGTCGTTTTGATAAGGACCTGCCTCGTATGGGCCAGTAGGCCTTCTGCAGTGTTCCTACATTCTTATGTTCTTATTTTCTTAACAATCCTCGGTCCTGCAGGTGTTTTGCAAAACGCTCCTCTTAAAATATCATTACACAGAAAAATCCTGAAGAAATATCACGAAAATAAATAAACCGATCGAAATGAAACTCATACCGGGTTATGCCACTATGAAAAACACGCGTAGTAGTACACAACATTGTACAAAAAAGAAATATTTTAAATTCACCCTAATGTTTATTCTTAATTAAAAAAAAATATCTGAAACGCCTATACGTTTTAATAGGTTCAAATTTTTTATAGGCCATTTAAATATTTCCTGTTGAATTCCTGTGTCTTAGTGGTCCAGAGAAGAAGTACATATAACATAACGAATGTTCCTCTAATTGAGGCCAAATAACAATGAACTTTGAAGCCTACCAGACGAGGCATTCTCTAGATATTGTTTTAATCCAAAATTCCATTTTAAACTATATTTTTTAGGGCAAATTTACATCAACTTTTCTTAAATTTATCAAGTACTGCCCTCCTCTCAGTGGAGTTTGAACGCGATCAGAAGAGGATTCTTCATTTAATTAAGCACATTAACATTAATTAAAATTAGGAGTTACCATCCTTTGGATTCCAGTGCACTCAGCTCACACACTGAGGTCCGGGGGTCGATCCCCAGTAGGGGGGGAAACATTGGGATTTTTTCCCTTTAAAGACACTTGCTGTCCCTGTCACCTAGCAGTAAAATAGGTACCTGGGTGTTAGGTGATGGTGTGGGTCGCATCCTGGGGACAAAATTGACCTAATTTCCCGAAATGCTCTGCATAATAAGGGGGTTTTTGTATAGTGTGTCAGTGATGTCACTAAAGGTCTGTATAAGTTGCATCATGTACCTGTATCAATAAAGATTATTATTATTTTTATTATTTGTATTATTATTAAACGATTTATAATATTAAACGTGATGTTTAAAGTTACAACAAGTTACTTACCCACTAAATTAATTTAAATACTTTCTTTTATGTACCTCTTTCTGGTGGTAGCCACTCAGGGTTCAAGGTTCATGTTACAGCTGCGCTGTGCTCAGACGTTGTGCACCCGTTCACTCGTTTTATCCATTATATGAGACGTGCTGGAAGTATATTTTGCCGTGTTTATGTGAGAGTGATCTAACATGGAAGTCAATCACGTAAGTAAGAGCATTTCTCCACTAGTCAGTTCATTCTCCGTCTCAGAGTCATGTATATATGCCAGGCATGAGGAGGTCAATGACATCATAAAGAGAAGCCTCGCCACAGCCTGTTGCCCAGCTCAACGGGAACCCCAAGTGCAGAGGTCTGACGGAAGTCAAAAGCGTCCTGATGGAGCCACTATGCTACCTTGGAAGGATGGAAAGCAGATTGCCTGGGACTACACATGTGCCGCCACATTGGCAGACACCTACTTGCCATACTCCGTAGTGGAAGGGGATGGAGCTGCCAGCCAGAGGGAGACCCAGAAGATCCGCAAATGTGAAGACCTTTCCCTTGCTATAACTTCATCCCAATAGGGTCGGAGACCCTTGGAGCATGGGGCAAGTGTGCTCTAAAGTTCCTAATAGAGCTGGGTGAAAAGCTCATCATAAAAACCCAAAGGACCACAGGCGACCAGTTTCCTCTTTCAGAGACCCCAGTGTTGCGATCCAGAGAGGAAATGCCTGCAGCATTCTGGGCATGCGGCCACCGCCAGGGAAGCTGGACGAAGTATTCGAGATGTAGCTCTGAGTCACCTATGTTGTTTTACTTTCTATCGTATTTTTGTGAATGTTTTGTCAATGTATTTTGTCTTTAAATAAAATATATATAAATATAGGGGGTGGTAGAGAAAAATTTTCAAACACTTCAGGAAGAACTTGAGTTTTCCCTGAAGCAAGTTTTATTCTTTCTCTGAGGATGAGGGGCCCTATAAAAAGTTCTAGAGGTAGTATATCCCTACATATAATACATTTTATAATATATATATATATATTATATATAAAATATATATATATAAAATTTTTATATATATATATAAAATATATATATATATATATCAGTGTTTCGGTGTATATACCCTGTTGATGGTCTGGCTTCAGATGAGCATCATTATGAAGCAGTGTTGAGGTAGCAGCTGGACCGTGGAACGAGACAATCGCCTCATTAACTGTTTGATGATCTGGGGCACAACGACTTGTTTACTAGCCCGGTTCATGAAGCCTTAATTTGTGTTTGAGTGTGTGTGTGTGTGTGTTGTGTGTGTGTGTGTGTGTGTGTGTGTGTGTGTGTGTGTGTGTGCTCCTGCTCACTTAATTGTGGTTGCAGTGGTCGAATTTAGTCTGGCTCAGCTCTTCAGGTCGCTACTAGGTGTGTGGGAGTAGATGCTGTTAGCAATTCCACACCCCACACACAACACAACACACACACACAAAACCAAACCACCACACACACACACCACGACCACACTACAGTTTCCGACAGTGAAGAGGCGGGGCAGGAGCTATGACTGACCCTGCAACCACAATAGGTGAGTTTCCAACCACACACACGCACAACACACACACGCACACCACATACAGAACCGACCAGTGTTGAGGTGGGGCCCGGAGCTATACTCGTTCCCTGCAAACCCAAATAGGTGAGTACCACACACAACATGTTACAAAAACGCGATTCTAAAAGCTTAGAGTCTCAGGTAATACTGAAGGACTGCCTTTGGGTGCTGTTTTGGGTTTTGTAAAAGGGGGTTTTTTTTTTTTGTTTTTT
>NC_069456.1:21821667-21824167 GCF_026875155.1 Cherax quadricarinatus | reverse complement strand
CCAAGTGCAAAGTCATGAAGATTGGGGAAGGGCAAAGAAGGCCGCAGACGGAGTACAGTCTAGGGGGTCAGAGACTACAAACCTCACTCAAGGAAAAAGATCTTGGGGTGAGTATAACACCAGGCACATCTCCTGAAGCGCACATCAACCAAATAAACTGCTGCAGCATATGGGCGCCTAGCAAACCTCAGAACAGCATTCCGACATCTTAATAAGGAATCGTTCAGGACCTGTACACCGTATACGTTAGGCCCATATTGGAGTATGCGGCACCAGTTTGGAACCCACACCTAGCCAAGCCACGTAAAGAAACTAGAGAAAGTGCAAAGGTTTGCAACAAGACTAGTCCCAGAGCTAGGAGGTATGTCCTACGAGGAGAGGTTAGGGGAAATCAACCTGACGACACTGGAGGACAGGAGAGATAGGGGGACATGATAACGACATACAAAATACTGAGAGGAATTGACAAGGTGGACAAAGACAGGATGTTCCAGAGATTGGACACAGTAACAACGGGACACAGTTGGAAGCTGAAGACACAGATGAATCACAGGGATGTTAGGAAGTATTTCTTCAGCCACAGAGTAGTCAGTAAGTGGAATAGTTTGGGAAGCGATGTAGTGGAGGCAGGATCCATACATAGCTTTAAGCAGAGGTATGATAAAGCTCACGGCTCAGGAGAGTGACCTAGTAGCGATCAGTGAAGAGGCGGGGCCAGGAGCTCGGACTCGACCCCCGCAACCTCAACTAGGTGAGTACAACTAGGTGAGTACACACACACACACACACACACACACACAACACACACACACACACAAACACAAACACAAACACACACAAACACACACACACACAAACACACACACACACACACACACACACACACACAAACACACACAAACACACACACACAAACACACACACACACACACACACACACACACACACACACACACACACACACACACACAAACACACACACACACAAACACCCACACACCCACAAAACAACAAAACCACCCACAAAACCCCAAACACAAACACACACAAACCCCACACACACAAAAAAACCCCACCCCCCAAAAAAACCCCAAACACACACAAAACCAAAACAAAACACACACACACAACACACAAACACACCAAACACAAAAACACACAAACACAAAAAACACACAAAAACAAAAACCCACACACCCACACCCCAAAAAAAACCCCAAAACAAAACACAAAAACACACTCAAACCCACAACACCAAAAAAACACACACACACACACACACACACACACCAAAAAACTCAAAAAAAACACAAACCCCACCCCACAAACACACCCCACACACACAAACAAAAAACACAAAACCACACCACCCCAAAACCAAACACCCCACAAACAAAACACACAAACACACAAAAACCACACACAAAAACCCACACCCACCAAAACACACAAACAAAAACACAAAAAACACCAAACACCCCAAACAACAAAAAAACAAACCCCCACAACACACACACAAACCCACACAAACACACACCAAAAAACCACACAAACCCCCACACACAACACACAAACACACACAAACACACACACACACACCACACAAACACACAAAACAAAAACACCACACCCCACACACCCCCAAAATCAACACACAACCCCAAAACACCCCAAGTCAAAAATTAAAAAAAAAAAACAAAGAAATAATACTTTAAAAGATTTTGGGAAAAATATTTCTCAAAAATGGAACAAAGAAATGGCCCAAAAAAATAAAATTCCCAAAATTTCCCACGAAAAAACGAAAGAGGGACAAAACTTTAAAGATTTCCCTATTGAGAGTACAGGGGGAAGGTTAAACATGGATTTACATGGGAGAGTAAATGTATGAGGTATCTTTAATTTATCTAGGGGAGCAGAGATGCCCTTTTTTAAAAAAAATTTTTAGAGCTAACTTTAATTACGACGGCATTGTGACACTTTTCAACTTTACCGGTCATTTTGAAGCTTTTTTCAGAGCGAAATGTGATTATAAAGCTCTATACAAAATGAAACATGTTTTTAATGAAGCCTTTACAGGGGGAAAAACGGGAGTTGATTAAAATTTTCTATGTAGAATAAAAACATACTGGGACAAAAGCTCTACACGAGGGGACAAGGCTCTAAAACGGGAGCGACACAAGCTTAAAAAATCGTTTCCAGGGGGGAAAACTTTAAACAAAGCTCTCACAGAGTTTAACACCTTACATTTAAAAGAATCATAAGGAAGCTTTTCAAGAGGGGAAACCGGGAAAGAGCGCCACACGGAGCAAAACACGGCTTAAAAAAGCTCTAAACTAGGGGGCGTTGTCCCCAGTGACAGTTATTGAAACCTATTTCAATTCGTTGGTATCTAGACACCCACTCCCAACAGGGAAAGATAGTAAAATCGAGAACAGTCTATGGGAAACCCCCCTTGCAAATAGTTGGGTTGCACAAAAGTATAAAACAGGTATATACTTTT
>NC_069456.1:21789167-21816667 GCF_026875155.1 Cherax quadricarinatus | reverse complement strand
CCCATCACAAAACCATAAGCTAGTCAGGCCCAAAATCCCCATTACTACCCCCAAAGCTAGTCAGGTCCATTTACTTATTGGCTTAAGCTATTTCAGGTCCAACCCAACCTACTAGCCTAAAGTAGTCGGGGCCAAGCCCCCTACTGGATTAAGCTAGTCGGGTCCAAGCCATTTTTTAAACAAACCCTTTAAGTAGTCAGGTCCAACCCCCAACCTACAACCAAAGGTAGTGGGGGGGGCCCCCAAATGTCCCTACGGGCCTAAGTAGTCGGGGCCAAAGTCCCCTTTCAAACCCTAAGGTAGTAGGCCCAAATTTCGCACGGGCCCAAAGCTAGTCGGGAAAAAGTCATCTATTTAACCAAAGGTTTGGTAGGTAAGCCCACCTTCTGGCCAAAGCTAGTCATGCCCAAGTCACTTATGGCTTAACCCTAGCCCGGGTCCAAGTCCCCTACCCCCCAAAGTAGTCATGTCCAAGTCACTTACTGGCCAAAGCTAGTCGGGGTCTAAGTCACAAAAAATTAAGAGTGAAGAACCCACTGCTCCGACCCATTAGCACCCCGCTAGTCAGAAACCAGCACACTCTTCAAAAAGTGTTTTATTTCACTGCATTTTTTCCCTGTTTGTGGTTGTATTTTGATTGTTCGTAAGGGTCAAGGGGGAAGGGAGGATGAAAAGGGTGGGGCCCCTTTCGTGATTTAAATTTAAAAGGGGATATTTTTTTCGTGAGGGTACTAAGGGGAGCGGTGGTTGTTTGGTGACTGTGGGGATACCGGGATTTCTGTCTTGATGTTTGTCATTGATGAAGCCAGTAAATAAACTTATATCAAAACCCACCCTATCACCCCCAAATCACCTCCACCACCATCCCAACACACCCACCCCCCACCACCCCCACCACCCTTACCACATGCCTCCGGTACTTTTCCCCTGCCTCACCCAATAACCCCACGGGACTGTCTCCTTTATTGGCCATTTTTTTGTGGGCCCTTTGTTTTTTACCCCCCTTGTTAATATAAAAACATTTCTACAGAAACACACCCCACACACACACACACACCCCACACACACACACCACACACACACACACCACACACACACACAAACACACACACACACACACACACACATTAAACAACACACACACACACACACACACGCACTTATTAGGAAGTTTTTCCCTTTCGTCTTTGAGTTGTAAGGCAGGGAATAGCCTAAAAAAAGGGAGTAGTGGGGGCAGGAACCATACACATTTTTTAAGACGGGGTTTTGTTTAAAGCCCCTGGAGGGGGGAGAGAGGGGGCCCCAAGTGGAAACCCGGAAAAAAGAGGGGGGGGCCCGGGGAGCTGGGTATTCAAACCCCTGCAACCAAAAATAGGTGAGTACAAATAGGTGAGTAACACACACACCACAACCCAAAAAACACACCACACCACACACACAAACCACCCCAAACAACACACACACACCCCACAACACGCACACACACATTTTCCCTAAAAAAATTTTTTTTCTTTACAAAGCCTCTTTTTTTGCGACCCCCGAAAAACATTGGAAAATTGAAAAAACCTGCTTGAAAATGCCTCTCTTTCACCATACTTTTCACCAAAATTAGTCGATTCAGTCACCTATTCCACCCACCTTTTTTCCCCCCCCCCCTTACATTTTTCCCTTTTCCCCCTTTCCATTTCTCCCCTTTTACCCCTCCTTATTAAACCCTTTTCCCCAATCTTCCTCATTTACATTTCGACACCAGGCGAAGGAAAATATATTTCTCTCCCCCCAAAAAAAAAAAAAAGTGAGAGGGTGGTCGGCCCCGCCCGCAAGAGCCGGGGGGAAAACCCCCCCCCGTTTTCTTAGACGTCTGCCCTTTATGTGTATGTTTTTATTTTTCTGAGGAGGTTCCCGTTTTCCAGACGTCTACCCCCTTTTATATGCCCTATTTATATTTTTTGGGGGGCTCTTTTCCCCCCTTAACCTTTGAAACCTAGCAGACTCCTTTGCCTTTGGGTGGGGGGCCCCTTTGGGTTGGGTTATCGGGGGGGGACCATATTTTGTGGGTTTGTAAGAAGGGCTAAATTTTAAACACCTCCTTTGCTGTCTACCCGTTAGCTGTTTCCTTTCCCCCCTTCCTCCTGTTGTTAATTTTTTTTCCCCCCGGGAATTGGGGGGGGGGTTATCAGCAGTAAGTAGTGAAGAGAGGAAAGAAAGAAAGGAGACCAAAGAGGGGAAATTTAGATGATAAAAAATTTTTTTGTCTTCCCCCTTTTCAGGAGAGAGAGAGAGAGAGGGAAAAAAGGGAGGGCGAGAGAAGAGAGAAGAGAGAGAGGCCGGGCAGACAGAAAAATGAAAGTAAAAAGGGGAGAAAGCGGACGGCGAGGCAAAGAAAAGGAAATTTAATCCTCGAGACAACAAAATTTCATTTACAACCCCCTCAAGACGTTTCTGAAACCCCCCTAAGAAGTTTTTGAACTACTTAAGACTTTTACACCCAAAGAGGGAAATTTTTTTAACCTCTAAGGGGGTTTCTGAAAATTCTAAGAGGTTTTGAACCATTTTAAGAGGTTTTTGGGAACCCCTTTAAGCGTTTTTCCCAACCCCTAAGATTTTTTCTGGAAACCCCTAAGATTCTGAAAATCCATAGGCATGAGTACCCCGGCCCCGGCATATTTAGAATACCAGAAAAAAAAACACACACACACCCCAAAAACCCCACACACACAACCCCAACACACCCCACACACACCACACACAAACACATAACACACCACACACCACAAGCACAAGCTACCCATGACCCGGGGGGCAAAGGGTATTGTCTTTGGGTTGAGCAAGTTTAGAAAATTTTTCCCTAAAATTTAAACCGTCTGTGATCCATTTACGATGGCGCCTTTTGCAAAGTTGATCCTCAAAGGAGGGTACCAGGCAGGAATATCTGACACCTTTTGGCAGCAATATTGATACTGGGGACAAAATCTGATACCCCAAAGGCCCGAATATTGATACTCCCCGCCCGCAAAATTGATACCCCACCCCAGAAATCTGTTTTCTCCCGCAGAATATCTGATACTCAAGCGCAATATTGATACTAGGCAGCCCCCATTGATATCAGGCAGCAAAATTTGGGAAATCAGGGGTAAAAATTTGCACTAGGCGCCCAAAATCTGATACTCAAGCCGCAATTCGATTTTCAGGAGCAAAATTGAAAGCCAGGCAGGGGATATTTTTGATGTCAGGCAGCAAAATCTGATACTCAGGCAGCAATATCTGATGCTAAAGGGGCAATTTTTCTGATACTCATGCAGCAATACGTTTTCAGGCAGCAATATTGTTTCTCAGGCAAACAATTTTCTTTAATTTTTCAAAGGGAGCAAAACTGATATCCCGGCAGGCCAAATCGATGCTCAGGGAGCAATTCTGATATCAGGCAGCAAAAATCTGATTTCTCCCGGGGAGCAAAATTTTTGATAAATCGGCAGGGAATTTTCTGAGCTCAGGCAGCAATATCTGAACTCAGGCAGCAATTTTGTAAATCAGGCCCGCAATATTGATCCAGGCAGCAATATTGATGTCAGGCAGCATTTTTCTGATACCCGGCCGCAATTCTGATGCTTTAGGGGAGCAATATTGACACTCCGGCAGCAATATTGATATCAGGCAGCAATAATTTGGGCTCGGCAGCAATATTGATACTCAGGCAGCAATATTGATGCTCAGGCCGGGAATATTGTACTCAGGGGAGCAATATCTGACACTCAAGCGCAATTTTCTAATACCACGCAGAAAAAATCTGATACTCAGGGGACAATATCTGATATCAAGCAGCAAAATCTGATTTCTTAGGGGAGCAATAACTGTTTTTCAAACAACAATATTGATACCCGGAAGGAGTACCCCCATGCGCCTCCCGAAAGGCATAAAAAATTTGGGCCCAGGCTATTATTCTTGAAATAAATTTTTATTTCTGGGGAGAATAAACTCAAAGGGGGCGTTAAAAAGGGGAGTTTTAGAGTGTTCCTTTTTTCGCTATTTCCTCCATTTATCGTTTTTTCTTCCGAGATTTGGGGGGGAAGATAAAAATAAGGGGAAAATGGAATAGTGATATGGGTGATTTAAATTATTTTTTATTATTATTTTTTATAAATTTTTACTATTATTATTATTATTTTATTTATTATTATTATTATTATTATTAAAAATTATTATTTATTATTAAATTTTATTTTTATTTTTATTATTATTATTATTATTTTTTAATTTTTTATTATTATTTTTATTATTATTATTATTATTATTATTTTATTTTTACTTTATTATTATTATTATTATTAAATTTTTATTATTTTTATTATTATTTTTTATTATTAATTTTTATTATTAAATTTTTATTATTATTTTATTAAAATTTATTGTTCTTTTTTTGAGAAGTTTTAGTTAAGGGCGATGTTTGTGGTGTTTTTTTGTCGTGTGGTAATGGTTTATAGTTGTGGTGGTGGTAACAGTGGTGGTAGTGGTGGTGGTAACAGTGGTGGTTTGTGGTGGTGGTAAAAGTGGTTTTTTGGTGGTAGGGAAAAAAGTGGTGGGGGTGGGGTGGGGGTGGTAACAGTGGTGGGAGTGGTGGTGGTAACAGGGGTTTTGTGATGGTGGTGGTTAAAAGTGGGGGTAGTGGGGGCCCCCCCCCGGGGGGGTAAAAGTGGTGGTTTGTGGTGGTGGAAACCCGTGGTGGTAGTGGTGGGTGGTAACAGTGGTTGTGATGGTGGTTTGTAACAAGGGGGGTAGTTTGGGGGTGGTGGGGAACAGTGGTGGTAGTGGGTTTGGGGGTAACAGTGGTTGTATGGTGGTTTGTAACAGGGGGGGTGTAGTGGTGGTGGTTTGGGGAAACCCGTTTGGGGGTAGGGTGGTGGTTTTCAGTGGTGGGAGTGGTTGTTGGGGGAAAAGTTTGGGGTTGTGGTGGTGGTAACCCGTGGTGGAGTGGTGGGGGTAAATGGTGGTGGTAGTGGTTTTGGGGGAAAAAGTGGGGGGTGATGGTGGTGGTAACAGTGGTGGTAAATTTTGGGGGTTGGTAACCCCGTGGTTTGGGAGTTGGGGGTGGTAACAAATGGGGGGTGATGGTGGTTGGTTTAAAAATGGTGGTTTGTGGTGGTTTGGGAACAGTGGTGGTAGTGGTGGTGGGTATGGTGGTGGTAGTGGTTTGGGGGTGTGGGGTGGGAGTGGTGGGGTTTGTGGTGGTGGGAACGTGGTTTGTGTTTGGTTTGGGGGTAGTGGTTGGGGGTAGTTTGGGGTTTGGAGTGGGGGTGGTTGTGGTGGTGTCAGAAGGGCTGAGCTAAATCAAGTTTTTGGGGGTAATGTTGTCAAGTCTTTGTGGAGTCCCCCTTTACTGCTGATATTAACACCATGTACTGCTACTGTTGTTTCTGTTTCTACTGTTGCTACTGGGTACTGTTGCTACTGTTTCTTTTGTACTTTGCTTTTTTTGTACTGCTACTGTTTCTACTGTTGCTAAATGTTGGTACTGTTGCTACTGGTATGTTGTACTGTTGCTACTGTTGCTACTGTTTTCTGGTTTTTACTGTTTTCTACTGGTTTCTTTTGTTGCTGTTGCTACTGTTGTTTGTTGCTGTTTCCCACTGTTTCTGTTGTACTGTTGGTGTTGTAAGCTATGTTTGCTTCTGTTTTCTGTTGGGTACTGTTGTTGTTGCTACTGTTTTCTACTGTTTGGGGTTTGGGACTGTTGCTGTTGCTACTGTTGCTATGTTGCTGTTGTACTGTTGCTACTGTTGCTGTTGTTTCGTTGGCCCAATGTTGGTGTTGCTATGGTTTCTACTGTTGTGTTGTTCTGTTGTTTTTTTACTGCTATGTTGCTACTGTTGTTGTTGTACTGTTGCTGTTGCTATGTTGCTGTTGCTACTGTTTTTTTTGTTGCTACTGTCCGTTTCTACTGTTGTTGTTTTACTGTTGCTGTTGCTATGTTGGTGTTGGTACTGTTGTTGTTGCTACTGGGTGCTGTTTCCCCTGTTGTGTTTTTACTGATACTGTTGCTACTGCTACTGTTGCTACTGTTGTTGTTGCTACTGCTACTGTTGCTACTGCTACTGTTGCTGTTGCTACTGTTGCTACTGCTACTGTTGCTACTGTTGCTGTTGCTACTGTTCCTACTGCTACTGTTGTTACTGCTACTGTTCTTACTGCTACTGTTGCTACTGCTACTGTTGCTACTGCTACTGTTGCTACTGCTACTGTTGCTACTGTTCCTACTGCTACTGTTGCTACTGCTACTGTTGTTAATGCTACTGTTGCTGCTGCTACTGTTGCTACTGCTACTGTTGTTACTGCTACTGTTGCTGCTGCTACTGTTGCTACTGGTACTGTTGCTATTACTACTGCTGTTATTGCTACTGTTGCTACTTCTGCTGTTGATACTGTTACTATTGCTACTGCTACTGTTGTTCCTGTTCTTACTGCTTCTACTGTTGTTACTGTTGGTGCTGATGTTACTGTCGCTGCTGTTATTACTACTGTCACTTCTGCTACTGATCTTACTGTTGCTATTTCAACTGCAGCTGTTATTGATCCTGCCGTTGCTGTAACTGCTGCTGTAGATGCTGTTGCAGACGCTGCTGTTGTTACTGCTGTTTGCTGCTGTTACTGCTGGTGTTGCAAATAATTGTGCTGCTGCTGTTGTTGTTATTACGATGGCTGTTGATGTTAGTGCTGCTGTTGCTGCTGCAATTACTGTTGTTTCTGCTGTTACTGCTGTTGTTGCAATTAATGCTGTTGTTGCAGCTGCAGTTACGGTGGCTGTTAGTGTTGCTGTTATTGCTGTTACGTCCCTGAGTCTGCGAAGTTCAGACGATGGAACTGTCCCATGGACGAGTAATTTGTTCCACACAGCTGATGCAAATCCTCAGCTGGTGGTGGGTTGGTGGTGGTGGTGGTGGTTGGTGGTGGTGGTGGTGGTGGTGGTGGTGGTGGTGGTGGTGGTGGTTGGTGGTGTGGTGGTGGTTGGTGGTGGTGGTGGTGGTGGTGGTGGTGGTGGTGGTGGTTGGTGGTGGTGGTGGTGGTTGGTGGTGGTGGTGGTTGGTGGTGGTGGTTGGTGGTGGTGGTGGTGGTGGTGGTGGTGGTGGTGGTGGTGGTGGTGGTGGTGGGGTGGAGGTGGTGCTGTTATGAGAACAAGAGAAGGGCCACAGTAATGGCAGCATCTGTCTAGAAACCAGTGAATTACTTCGTGGGAGGAGGAGGAGGAGGAGAAGGAAGAGAGGAGGAGGAGGAGGAGGAGGAAGGGAAGGAAGAGGAGTGAGGGAGGGAACAAATAATTCATTCTCTATTGTTCTCCACTCCTCCACCATACCGAAAGTCAGAAATTAAGAGGAAGGAGGTGTAGTGTACACACACACACACACACACACACACACACACACACACACACACATATACATATATATATATCTATATATATATATATATATATATATATATATATATATATATATATATATTATATATATATATATATATATATATATATTATGTATATGTGTCTGAAGAGAAGTTGCAGAGATTGGTGGATGAATTTGGTAGGGTGTGCAAAAGAAGAAAATTGAAAGTGAATACAGGAAAGAGTAAGGTTATGAGGATAACAAAAAGATTAGGTGATGAAAGATTGGATATCAGATTGGAGGGAGAGAGTATGGAGGAGGTAAATGTATTCAGATATTTGGGAGTGGACGTGTCAGCGGATGAGTCTATGAAAGATGAGATGAATCATAGAATTGATGAGGGAAAAAAGAGTGAGTGGTGCACTTAGGAGTCTGTGGAGACAAAGAACTTTGTCCTTGGAGGCAAAGAGGGGAATGTATGAGAGTATAGTTTTACCAACGCTCTTATATGGGTGTGAAGCATGGGTGATGAATGTTGCAGCGAGGAGAAGGCTGGAGGCAGTGAAGATGTCATGTCTGAGGGCAATGTGTGGTGTGAATATAATGCAGAGAATTCGTAGTTTGGGAAATTAGGAGGAGGTGCGGGATTACCAAAACTGTTGTCCAGAGGGCTGAGGAAGGGTTGTTGAGGTGGTTCGGACATGTAGAGAGAATTGAGCGAAACAGAATGACTTCAAGAGTGTATCAGTCTGTAGTGGAAGGAAGGCGGGGTAGGGGTCGGCCTAGGAAAGGTTGGAGAGAGGGGGTAAAGGAGGTTTTGTGTGCGAGGGGCTTGGACTTCCAGCAGGTATGCGTGAGCGTGTTAGATAGGAGTGAATGGAGACAAATGGTTTTTAATACTTGACGTGCTGTTGGAGTGTGAGCAAAGTAACATTTATGAAGGGGTTCAGGGAAACCGGCAGGCCGGACTTGAGTCCTGGAGATGGGAAGTACAGTGCCTGCACTCTGAAGGAGGGGTGTTAATGTTGCAGTTTAAAAACTGTAGTGTAAAGCACCCTTCTGGCAAGACAGTGATGGAGTGAATGATGGTGAAAGTTTTTCTTTTTCGGGCCACCCTGCCCGAATATATATATATATATATATATATATATATATATATATATATATATATATATATATATATATATATATATATATATATATATATATATATATATATATATATATATATATATATATATTATATATATATATATATATATATACATATATATACATTTATATATTAGGCTCATCTTGGAGTACGCAGCACCAGCATGGAGCCCACACCAGGTAAATAATGTTACGAAACTCGAGAAAGTGCAGAGGTTTGCAACAAGACTAGTCTCTCTGAGTGTGTGTATTTGTGTGTGTGTACTCACCTATTTGTGGTTGCAGGGGTCGAGTCACAGCTCCTGGTGTGTGTGTGTGTGTGTGTGTTAAAATGATCATTTTCCTCTCGTTCTATTACTGTTCTATCTCTTTTATTCGCTTCTCCTGCCCGTCAGAGGCTCCAGGCTACACGTCGGCTCCTCCAGACCACCAGTTCGAATCCCGGTAACCCAAAATAAACATCAAATTCACCTGGACGTTTGGAAGATGAGTGGGCGGGTCATGTGGTCTGGTTTTGGGAAGCAGGGGAAGGTAGCTCTAGTTCCTTTGATCAAGAGCCCTTCACCAGCGCCAAGGGCCTCATTATCGTCAAATTCCATGACATTCTTCCATTTCCTCTGTATTGTTCTACTTTTCTCTGTATTCTCGTATTTTCTCTGTATTCTATCTTCTCTTTATTATCCTATTTTCTCTATTCTTCTGTTTTCTTTCCATTCTTTTATTCCTCTGTATTCTATTTTCTTTGTATTCTTCTATTTTCTCTTTGTTCTTCTTTCTTAATATTCTTTAATTTTCTCAGTATTCTTCAATTTTCTCTCTATTCTTGTGTTTTCTCTTTATTGTATTGTTTGTGCTTTGTTGTGCTGTGTTGTGTTGTGTAGTATTGTGGTGTATTGTTTTTTGTGTTGCGGTGTATTGTGTTGTGTGCTGGTCCTTGCTTCACTCTCTCTCACTTAAGTGTTAAGAAAAGAGGCAGTGGTTGATCCTCCAGGGAGTGAATATAAATCCAGGAGCTGTTCAGCCTCACTACTGCTAGTTCAGCCTCACTCCTGTTAGTTCAGCCTCACTCCTGTTAGTTCAGCCTCACTCCTGTGAGTTCAGCCTCACTCTTGACTGTTAGTTCAGCCTCCCTCCTGTTAGTTCAGCCTCACTCCTGTTAGTTCAGCCTCACTCCTGTTAGTTCAGCCTCACTCTTGACTGTTAGTTCAGCCTCACTCCTGTTACTTCAGCCTCACTCCTGTTAGTTCAGCCTCACTCGTGTTAGTTCAGCCTTACTCCTGTTAGTTCAGTCTCACTCTTGACTTTTAGTTCAGCCTCACTCCTGTTACTTCAGCCTCACTCCTGTTAGTTCAGCCTCACTCCTGTTAGTTCGGCCTCACTCTTGTTAGTTCAGCCTCACTCCTGTGAGTTCAGCCTCACTCCTGTTAGTTCAGCCTCACTCTTGACTGTTAGTTCAGCCTCACTCCTGTGAGTTCACCCTCACCCCTGTTAGTTCAGCCTCACTCCTGTTAGTTCAGTCTCACTCTTGACTGTTAGTTTAGCCTCACTCTTGTTAGTTCAGCCTTACCACTGTTAGTTCAGTCTCACTCTTGACTGTTAGTTCAGCCTCACTTCTGTTACTTCAGCCTCACTCCTGTTAATTCAGCCTCACTCCTATTAGTTCAGTCTTATTCCTGTTAGTTCAGCCTCACTTCTCTTAGTTTAGCCTCACTCTTGACTCTTAGTTCAGCCTCACTCCTGCTAGTTAGCCTCACACCTGTTAGTTCAGCCTCACTCTTGTTAGTTAAGCCTCACTATTGACAGTTAATTCAGCCTCACCCCTGTTAGTTAGCCTCACTCCTGTTAGTTCAGCCTTACTCCTGTTAGTTCAACCTCATTCCTGTTAGTTCAACCTTACTTCTATTAGTTCATCCTCACTCTTGACTGTTAGTTCAGTCTCACTAGTGACTGTTAGTTCAACTTCACTACTGACTGTTATTCAACCTCACTGCTGACTGTTAGTTCAACTTCACTACTGACTGTTATTCAACCTCACTACTGACTGTTAGTTCAGCCTCACTACTGACTGTTAGTTCAACCTCACTACTGACTGTTAGTTCAGCCTCACTACTGACTGTTAGTTCAGCCTCACTACTGACTGTTAGTTCAACCTCACTACTGACTGTTAGTTCAGCCTCACTACTGACTGTTAGTTCAGCCTCACTACTGACTGTTAGTTCAGCCTCACTACTGACTGTTAGTTCAGCCTCACTACTGACTGATGCAGCTGACTCAACCATAGTCCAGCTTGATGCAGCTGATTCAACCATAGACCAGCTTGATGCAGCTGACTCAACCATAGACCAGCTTGATGCAGCTGACTCAACCATAGACCAGCTTGATGCAGCTGTCTCAAGCATAGACCAGCTTGATGCAGCTGACTCAACCATAGACCAGCTTGATGCAGCTGTCTCAAGCATAGACCAGCTTGATGCAGCTGTCTTAACCATAGTCCAGCTTGATGCAGCTGTATCAACCATAGACCAGCTTGATGCAACTGTCTCAACAATAGACCAGCTTGATGCAGCTGTCTCAACCATAATCCAGCTTGATGCAGCTGTATCAACCATAGACCAGCTTGATGCAGCTGTCTCAAGCATTGACCAGCTTGATGCAGCTATCTCAACCATAGTCCAGCATGATGCAGCTGACTCAACCATAGTCCAGCTTGATGCAGCTGACTCAACTATAGACCAGCTTGATGCAGCTGTATCAACCATAGACCAGCTTGATGCAGCTGTCTCAACCATAGTCCAGCTTGATGCAGCTGTATCAACCATAGACCAGCTTGATGCAACTGTCTCAACAATAGACCAGCTTGTTGCAGCTGTCTCAACCATAATCCAGCTTGATGCAGCTGTATCAACCATAGACCAGCTTGATGCAGCTGTCTCAAGCATTGACCAGCTTGATGCAGCTATCTCAACCATAGTCCAGCTTGATGCAGCTGACTCAACCATAGTCCAGCTTGATGCAGCTGACTCAACCATAGTCCAGCTTGATGCAGCTGACTCAACCATAGTCCAGCTTGATGCAGCTGACTCAACCATAGACCAGCTTGATGCAGCTGACTCAACCATAGACCAGCTTGATGCAGCTGACTCAACCATAGTCCAGCTTGATGCAGCTGACTCAACCATAGTCCAGCTTGATGCAGCTGACTCAACCATAGTCCAGCTTGATGCAGCTGACTCAACCATAGACCAGCTTGATGCAACTGTCTCAACAATAGACCAGCTTGTTGCAGCTGTCTCAACCATAATCCAGCTTGATGCAGCTGTATCAACCATAGACCAGCTTGATGCAGCTGTCTCAAGCATTGACCAGCTTGATGCAGCTATCTCAACCATAGTCCAGCTTGATGCAGCTGACTCAACCATAGTCCAGCTTGATGCAGCTGACTCAACCATAGTCCAGCTTGATGCAGCTGACTCAACCATAGTCCAGCTTGATGCAGCTGACTCAACCATAGACCAGCTTGATGCAGCTGACTCAACCATAGACCAGCTTGATGCAGCTGACTCAACCATAGTCCAGCTTGATGCAGCTGACTCAACCATAATCCAGCTTGATGCAGCTGTATCAACCATAGACCAGCTTGATGCAGCTGTCTCAAGCATTGACCAGCTTGATGCAGCTATCTCAACCATAGTCCAGCTTGATGCAGCTGACTCAACCATAGACCAGCTTGATGCAGCTGACTCAACCATAGTCCAGCTTGATGCAGCTGACTCAACCATAGTCCAGCTTGATGCAGCTGACTCAACCATAGTCCAGCTTGATGCAGCTGACTCAACCATAGACCAGCTTGATGCAGCTGACTCAACCATAGACCAGCTTGATGCAGCTGACTCAACCATAGTCCAGCTTGATGCAGCTGACTCAACCATAGTCCAGCTTGATGCAGCTGACTCAACCATAGTCCAGCTTGATGCAACTGACTCAACCATAGTCCAGCTTGATGCAGCTGACTCAACCATAGTCCAGCTTGATGCAGCTGACTCAAACCATAGTCCAGCTTGATGCAGCTGACTAACCATAGACCAGCTTGATGCAGCTGTCTCAAGCATAGACCAGCTTGATGCAGCTGTCTCAACCATAGTCCAGCTTGATGCAGCTGACTCAACCATAGTCCAGCTTGATGCAGCTGACTCAACCATAGACCAGCTTGATGCAGCTGTCTCAAGCATAGACCAGCTTGATGCAGCTGTCTCAACCATAGACCAGCTTGATGCAGCTGTCTCAAGCATAGACCAGCTTGATGCAGCTGTCTCAACCATAGTCCAGCTTGATGCAACTTTCTCGGATTTCTGGAAATCAATTAGTTGAGTATTCAGGGTAAATGTCTTAAATATGAATTAGCTGTCAAGTTAAACTGCTCACTCCCTGGTGAGCATCACTCTCCTCACTCTCCTCACTCTCCTCACTCTACTCACTCTACATACTGTCCTCATTCTTCTCACCCTACTCATTCTCCTCTACTCATTCTTCTCAATCTACTTACTCTTCTCACTCTACTCATTATCCTCAGTCTACTCACTATCCTCGGTCTACTCACTCTGCTTAGTCTACTCACTCTCCTCACTCTACTCACTATCCTCAGTCTACTCACTCTGCTTAGTCTACTCACTCTCCTCACTCTACTCATTATCCTCAGTCTACTCACTCTTCTCACTCTACTCATTATCCTCAGTCTACTTACTATCCTCGGTCTACTCACTCTGCTTAGTCTCCTCACTCTCCTCACTCTACTCATTATCCTCAGTCTACTCACTCTTCTCACTCTACTCATTATCCTCAGTCTACTCACTATCCTCAGTCTACTCACTCTTCTCACTCTACTCATTATCCTCACTCTACTCATTATCCTCAGTCTACTCACTCTGCTTAGTCTCCTCACGCTCCTCACTCTACTCATTATCCTCAGTCTACTCACTCTGCTTAGTCTCCTCACTCTCCTCACTCTCCTCACTCTACTCACTCTCTTCACTTTGCAGGAACTGTTTCTTTCACTCATTTGAGTGTTTAGTTTCCATTTGTGTCCTCTTGTCATAGTCACTCCACTGTTGGAAAAGTTGTGTGTGTGTGTGTGTGTGTGTGTGTGTGTGTGTGTGTGTGTGTGTGTGTGTGTGTGTGTGTGTGTGTGTGTGTGTTGTGTGTTTGTGTGTGTGTGTGTGTGTGTGTGTGTGTGTGTGTGTGTGTGTGTGTGTTGTGTGTGTGTGTGTGTGTGTGTGTGTGTGTGTGTGTGTGTGTGTGTGTGTGTGAGTGCGTGTGTGTGTGTGTGTGTGTGTGTGTGTGTGTGTGTGTGTGTGTGTGTGTGTGTGTGTGTGTGTGTGTGTGTGTGAGTGGTGTGTGTGTGTGTGTGTGTGTGTGTGTGTGTGGTGTGTGTGTGTGTGTGTGTGTGTGTGAGTGTGTGTGTGTGTGTGTGTGTGTGTGTGTGTGTGTGTGTGTGTGTGTGTGTGTGTGTGTGTGTGTGTGTGTGTGTGTGTGGTGTGTGTGTGTGTGTGTGTGTGAGTGTGTGTGTGTGTGTGTGTGTGTGTGTGTGTACTCACCTAATTGTACTCACCTAATTGTGGTTGCAGGGGTCGAGACTCAGCTCCTGGCCCCGCCTCTTCACTGATCGCTACTGGATCCTCTCTTCTCTGCTTCCTGAGCTTTGTCATACCTCTTCTTAAAACTATGTATGGTTCCTGCCTCCATACTTCACTTGCTAGGCTATTCCACTTGCTGACAACTCTATGACTGAAGAAATACTTCCTAACGTCCCTGTGACTCGTCTGAGTCTTCAGCTTCCAGTTGTGACCCCTTGTCCCTGTGTCCCCTCTCTGGATCATCCTATCGCTGTCCACCTTGTCTATTCCCCGCAGTATCTTGTATGTCGTTATCATGTCTCCCCTGACCCTTCTGTCCTCCAGAGTCGTCAGTCCGATTTCCCTTAACCTTTCCTCGTACGACATTCCCTTGAGCTCTGGGACTAGCCTTGTTGCAAACCTTTGTACTTTCTCTAACTTCTTGACGTGCTTGACCAGGTGTGGGTTCCAGACTGGTGCTGCATACTCCAGTATGGGCCTAACATACACAGTGTACAGTGTCTTGAACGATTCCTTATTAAGGTATCGGAACGCTATTCTCAGGTTTGCCAGGCGCCCGTATGCTGCAGCGGTTATTTGGTTGATGTGTGCCTTGGTGATGTGCTCGGTGTTATGGTCACCCCAAGGTCTTTTCTCCCTGAGTGAGGTCTGTAGTCTTTGTCCACCTAGCCTATACTCTGTCTGCGGTCTTCTTTGCCCCTCCCAATCTTCATGACTTTGCATTTGGCTGGATTGAATTCGAGAAGCCAGTTGCTGGACCACATGTCCAGCCTCTCCAGGTCTCTTTGCAGTCCTGCCTCATCCTCGTCCGATTTAATTCTTCTGAGTGTGTGTGTGTGTGTGTGTGTGTGTGTGTGTGTGTGTGTGTGTGTGTGTGTGTGGTGTGTGTGTGTGTGTGTGTGTGTGTGTGTGTGTGTGTGCGTGTGTGAGCGTGTGTGCGTGTGTGTGTGTGTGTGTGCACTCACCTAGTTGTACTCACCTAGTTGAGGTTGCGGGGGTCGAGTCCAAGCTCCTGGCCCCGCCTCTTCACTGATCGCTACTAGGTCACTCTCCCTGAGCCGTGAGCTTTATCATACCTCTGCTTAAAGCTATGTATGGATCTGCCTCCACTACATCGCTTCCCAAACTGTTCCACTTCCTGACAAACTCTGTGGCTGAAGAAATACTTCCTAACATCCCTGTGATTCATCTGTGTCTTCAGCTTCCAACTGTGTCCCCTTGTTACTGTGTCCAATCTCTGGAACATCCTGTCTTTGTCCACCTTGTCAATTCCTCTCAGTATTTTGTATGTCGTTATCATGTCCCCCCTATCTCTCCTGTCCTCCAGTGTCGTCAGGTTGATTTCCCTTAACCTCTCCTCGTAGGACATACCTCATAGCTCTGGAACTAGTCTTGTTGCAAACCTTTGCACTTTCTCTAGTTTCTTTACATGCTTGGCTAGGTGTGGGTTCCAAACTGGTGCCGCATACTCCAATATGGCCTAACGTACACGGTGTACAGGGTCCTGAATGATTCCTTATTAAGATGTCGGAATGCTGTTCTGAGGTTTGCTAGGCGCCCATATGCTGCAGCAGTTATTTGGTTGATGTGCGCTTCAGGAGATGTGCCTGGTTTTATACTCACCCCAAGATCTTTTTCCTTGAGTGAGGTTTGTAGTCTCTGACCCCCTAGACTGTACTCCGTCTGCGGCCTTCTTTGCCCTTCCCCAATCTTCATGACTTTGCACTTGGTGGGATTGAACTCCAGGAGCCAATTGCTGGACCAGGTCTGCAGCCTGTCCAGATACCTTTGTAGTTCTGCCTGGTCTTCGATCGAGTGAATTCTTCTCATCAACTTCACGTCATCTGCAAACAGGGACACCTCAGAGTCTATTCCTTCCGTCATGTCGTTCACAAATACCAGAAACAGCACGGGTCCTAGGACTGGCCCCTGTGGGACCCCTCGGGGCCCAACGGGTTTCCCCCACTCTGGTTGTGTGTTGGTGGGTGTGTGTTGTGGTGTGTGGGGTGTTTTGTGTGTGTGTGTGGGTGTGTGTTGTGTGTGTTGTGGGCGTTGTGTGTGTGTGTTGTGTTTTTGGGTGTGGGGTGTGTGGGGTTTTTGCCCTAAACTCAGTTTAAATTTTGGGCCCGAGCCCCCGGTTTTTATCATACTGTTCCCGGGTTTTTTCCCCCTCTTTTCCCCTTCCCCCTTCTCTCCTCTACTCCCCTCCCCCTTCTCCTCTCCCCCCCTTTCTCCTTTTTTTCCCTCTCCCCCTTTCCCCACTCCCCCCTCTCTCCCCTCTCTCTTTTATCTCTCTCCCCTTTTCCCCGCTTTTCTTTCTCTCTCCCCCCCCTCCCCTCTCTCTCTCTCTCTCTCTCGTCTTTTTTAGTTTTCTTTAAAATCTATCGAATACCTGTGGGGGTGCCTTCTGAGACCTTTGTGGTAAAAAAAAACCAAACATCAACAACAGCGCAACAAAAAACAGCAGCAACAACAAACAGAAACAACAACAAACAAACAACAACACCCAGCAACAACAAAAAAGAAAAGCAAACAACAAAAACAGCAAAAACCCAAAAACACCAACAAACAACAAAACAAAAAACAACAAAACAAACAAAAACAACAAAACAACAACAAACAACGGGCAACAACAACAACAGAAACAACCAACGCAGCAAAAACAACAGCAGAAACAACAAAAACAACAACAACAAAAGCAACAACAACAAAAAAACAACAACAAAAAGGCAGAAAACAACAGAAAGCAACAACGGCAACAAAAAAACCCCAAACAAAACAACCAACAAAAACCAACAACAAAACAACAACAACAACAAGAAACCAACAACAAAAGCAGCAAAACCCCACGAAAACAACAACAGCAAGCAAAACAACAACAGCACAAAAAAAACAAAAAGCAACAACAAAACAACAGAAACAAAAACCAAACAGCAACAACAAAAACACAGCAACAACAACAGCAGCAACAACAACGGGCAACAAAAAACAACAACGGGCAAAAACAAAAAAACAGCAACAACAACAACAGCAGCAAAAAAACCAGCAGCAACAACAAAAAGCAGCAACAACAACAGCGGGAAACAAACAACACCCCAAAAACAACAAAAAACGGGCAGCCAAAAAACCAACAGCCAAAACCCAACACAGAAACAAAAACCCCGAAAGCAACAAAAACAGCAGAAACAAAAAACAACAGAAAACAAAAACCCCAACCCCAAAAAACAAAAACACAGCAACAACGCGGGCAACAACAAAGCAGCAACAACAACAGCACAAAAACAAAAGGAAAACAACAACACAGCAACAACAACAGAAACAACAACCAAAAAACAGCAACAACAAAACCCAACAAAAACAACAACAGCAGAAAACAACAGGGGCAAAAAACCCAACATAGCAACAAAAAAAACAAAAACAAAAAACCCAAACAGTAAAAAACAACAGCAGCAACAACAACACCCAAGAACAACAACACCCGCAACAACAGAAAAGCAACAAAAAACAGCGGGAAACAACAACAGCAAAAACAACAAAAAACAGCAGAAACAAAAACAGCAACAAAAACAAACACAACAACAAAAAGCGCCCCAACAACAGCCAAAACAACAACAGCAAAAAAAAAACCCAACCCAGAAAACAACAAACAACAGCAGAAACAACAGCACAACAACAAAAAGCGCAACAACAACACAGCAACAAAAAACACAACAAAAACAAAAAACGGGCAGAAAACAACAACGGGAAACCCAACCCAAAGCAAAACCCAAAAAACAACAGCAGCAAAACAAAAACACCCAGCATAACAACAACAAAAACAACAAACAAACAGCAACAAAAACCCAAAACAGCAGAAACCCAAACAGCACCCCCAACAAAAACCCACCCAGCAAAAACCCCAACAGCAGCAACAAAAAAAGCAGAAAACAACAACACCCCACAACAAAAAACACCCAGAAACAAAAACAGCACCCAACAACGCGCCCCAAACAACAGCAGCAACAAAAAAACAGCAGCAACAACAACAACAGAAACCCAACAACAGCAGCAACAACAGCACCCAACCCCCAAAAAACAGAAAGCAAAAACCCAACAGCACAAAAAAAACAGCACCCAACAAAAACCCACCCGGCAACAACAAAGCCCAACAACAACAAAAACAGCAGCACAGCAACAAAAAACCCAAAAAAGCACACCCACCCAGAAACCCGGCATCAGCAGCAGCAACAACACCCAGCACAGCAAAAAGAGCAGAAGCAAACAGCAGCAGAAAGCGCGCACCCAACAACGCAGTAGCACCCAACAAAAAGCAGCAGAAACAAAACGGGCAGCAGCACAACAGCTGCAGCGCGCAGCGCAGCAGCAACAAAGCAGCAATAAAAGCAGAAACAACAAACCGGGGAAACAGCAACAGAAACCCCAAACACCCGAAACCCAACAACAGCAACAGCAGGAACAACACCCGGGGCAGCAACAGCACCCCCCCAACAAAAAAGCAGCAGTAGCAGCAGCAACAGCAGCAATCAAAACAGCGAAAACAGCAGCTGTGCAGAAACCCAAAGCAGCAGCAAAGCAGCAACAAAACCAACCCCAAAACCCCCGCAAAAAACGAAACGGGGGGGGGGGGAAGGCGGGGGGGGAACAACAAGGGGGGGGGGCAACCGGGGGGGGGGGGGAAAAAAGCGCAACGGGGGGGCGGTGACCAAAAACGGGGGGGGGTTGGGGGGGAACGGGGCCGGGGGGGGGGAACAACAACAAAGGGGGGAAAAACGGGGGGCAAAAGGCGCAGGGGGGGGGGGGGGCAAAAAAAGGGGGGGGAAAAAAGGCTCAACAAAAAAACCAGAAGAACAGAAAAACAACGGGCAGCAAAAACAAAAACCGCGGGCCTTTAACCCACAAAAAAGGGGCAAAAAAAAAAAGACAACAAACCAGCAGCAAACAGAAACAACCAAAACAAAAAGCAGCAAAACAAAAACCCGGGCAGCAACAACACCCAAGCACCCCAAAGCAGCAAACAAAAAGCACCCAGCAAAAAAAGAAAACCGCAACGCAAAAACAACAACAAACAGAAAGCAACAACACCCCACCCCAAACCCAGAAAACCCCAACAGCGGGCAGAACAGAAAACCACCAAACAGCACGCAAAAACAACAACAAAGCGGGCAACAATTTGGAGCCCCACCCCAGCAAAACAGAAACCCAAACCAGCCCCCCAACCAGCAACAACCAAACACCCACCCAACAACCAGCAGCGCAGCAAAAAACAAAAACAGCAGAAACAAAAACCAAAAGCACCCAGCACACCCAAAAACAGCCGGAAAACAACAACACCCAGAAACAGCAAAAAAACCCAACGGGCCAGCAAAAAAACCCCGAACCAGCACAGACTAGAAAAAAACAACAACAGCAGCAAAACAACAGCAGCAGCAAGCAACAAACAACAGCACCCAACAAAACCGCAGGCAGCAACAGAAACCAACAGAAAGCAAAAAACACACAGCAGAAAAGCAGCACCCAACCCAAAAACAACAACAAAAACCCAAACAGCAGCAGCAGAAACAAAAACCACCCCAAAACACCATCAAAAAGCGAGAAAAAGAAAACCCCCCCAAAAAAAACAGCAGCCAGCAGAAACCCCAACACCCCAACAACCCCAAAAAAACAGAAAGCGCATTCAACAACCGGGCCACCCAACACCAACAAAAACAGAGCCAAGCACCCCGAAACCCTCCCAAAAAAGGCCCAAGGCAAACAACCAGCAACAAAAACCCAACAGCAAGCAGCAACAGCAAAAACAAAAAACAGCGCAGCAGCAACAGCAGCAAAAACCGCCCGAAACGCAAAAAACCAGCAGCAACAACGGGCAAAAACAAAAAAGCGCAGAAACCCAGAGCCAACAAAAACAGCAGCAAACAGCCAAAGCAGCAGAAACCCCACGGGCGGGCAGCAACAAAAACAGCTAAAACAGCAGCAGAAAGCAAAAAGCAGCAATCAGCAAAAACAAAACCGCAACAGCGGGGAAAAGCAAACACCCCACCCCAGGCAGAAACAAAGGGCCCAGCGCCAGCAAAAAGCAAGACCCAGCGGGCCCAAGCAGCGGGCAGCCTTTTTTTTCCCCCTTTTTTTTTTTTAAAAAGCAGAAGAAAAGCAACAGAAAAGGAAAAGAAAACAGAAAAAGGCAGCAGCAAACGGAAAGCACCCAAACAGCCAGCAGCCAAAAACCCAAGCACCCAACGGCAGCAGCCAAGCAAACATGCGAAAAGCAAAAAAGCCAGAAAAGGGAACGGGCAGCAGGAACAGCAGCGCAGCAACACCCGGCAGCAAACACCCGCGCAGCAACAGCGGGCACAAAAAACAGCAGAAGCAATAGCAAAAAAACAACAACACCCGGCAGCAGAACAACACCCTCACGAGGAAACGTGTGGACGCCCACCATGAACGTACAACGCCCCCTCCAAAAACCGTAACCCCACGACCATCAAGAACCCGTACACACGACCCACCCAAAAAGTCCCAACCCGGAAAACCCCCAATCAAGAACTAAAACCCCGACCAAAAAGAAAGTACACAAAAAACCACCAAAATCGTACACCCGGACGACCAAGAAGGGAAAAACCACGAAAACCATTAACGTACAAAACCAACCCCCCAAAGGAAGTACACAGACCACTGGGAACGTAACAACAACCATCGGGAACGTACACAGGGGTTAAAATAAAGGAAACGCCAACAAAAAACCTTTTCCCCCCCCCAAAAGGAAAAACCCCCCGGGTACACACGCCCCACAGAAACGTACACACGCCCCACCGGGGAAACGTACACAGAACCACAGAAGCTCAACACCCCCCCCCAGAAAACTTTAAGGAAGGGGCCCCTAAAATGAATAAAAACGACGTTTGGACTCAGACCCCAAAAGGCCCCAAATTTAATATTAAAAAATTCTTTTTTGAAAGGGGAAAAAAATTCAGGGATACCACTCCCTCAACTTTAAATTTGATTTATTCAAAATTTTTTTTTGAAAAAAAAAAAAAAAAAAAAAAAAAAAAAAAAAAAAAAAAAAAAAAAAAAAAAAAAATGAAAAATTTTAAAATTGAGAAAACATTTTTTCGAAATATTTTTTTTTTTCCTTTTTATCTGAAAATTTTTTTTAAATTTTCTTTTTGGGTTTTAATTTTTGGGTGTTTTTTTTTTTCAAGAAAAAAAAACCCGAATAAAATAAAATTTAAATTTTTCCCGATTTTTACCCAAGGGATTTTTTCCCCCCTATGTTTCCCCCCCCTTAAGGGGAAAGGGGGGTTTAAAAAACCCCCTTATGGGGGGGGGGGGGGAAAGTCTCGGGGAACAAAAAGGGGGAATATGAGTTAACGGGAAACAATAGTGAGAGAAATGTGCAGAAAAAACCGGGGTTGGCACAGGGGGGGGCAAAAACGTTGCCTAAAAGGTTTGCCCCCTTTCAAATTGGAATAAGATATGAATTGTTCCACCCAAGAGTATGTGGGGTTAGGGAATTGTTCCAGCTAGGGTTTTGGGGGTTATGAATTGTTCCACCCCGGGGTTTTGTGGGTTAGTGGGGGAATTTTTCCCGGGCGTTTTGGAATTGGGGGCAAAGTTGTGAATTTTTTCCAGCCAGAGTTTTGTGGGTTAGAATTGTTCCACCCAAAGGTTTATTGGGGGTTTAAAGAATTGTTCCACTAGGGTTTTGGGGGTTTAGTGGGGGAATTGTTCCGGGGCCGGAGGGGTTATTGTGGGTTATTTTGTAAAATTGTTCCAGCCAGAGTTTTGGGTTGGGTTTTTAGTTGTGAATTGTTCCCAAACCCCAGGGTTTGTGGGTTATATTTTCCACCCAAGGTATTGTGGTTATGAATTGCCCCAGCTAGGGTATTTGGGGTTTTGGGGGTAAATTGTTCCGCCAGAGTATTGGGGGTTATTTGTAATTTGTTCCAGCCAGGGTATTGGGGGTTATAATTTGTTCCAGCCGGTATTGTGGTTTTGAATTGTTCCACGGGGGTTTGTGGGTTAGGGGTAAATTTTGTTCCACGAGGGGTATTGGGGTTAGTTGTGAATTGTTCCACCCGGGGTATTTTTGGTTAGTTATGAATTATTCCAGCCAGGGTAGTGGGTTATGAATTGTTTCCAGCCAAGGTTTTGGGGGGTTAGAATTTTTTCCCTGGGGGGTTTTTTTGGGGGTTAGTGGTGAATTGTTCCAGCCATGGTTTTGTGGGCTAGTTGTAAATTTTGTTCCAGCCAGGGTATTGTGGGTTAGTTATAAATTTTATTCCAGCCAGGATTTGGGGGTTATGAATTGTTCACCCCAAGGGGTTTTGGGGGTTAGGGTGAATTTTCCACCAGGTATTGGGGGTTAGTTTGAATTTTTCCACCAAGAGTGGTTAGTTGTGAATTGTTCCAGCCACGGAAATTGTGGGTTATTTTGTGAATTGTTCCAGCCGGGGGGTATTGTTGGGTTTTATAAATTTGTTCCAGCCGGGGAAATTTGGGGGGTTGTTGTAAATTTGTTCCAGCCATGGTATTGTGGGTTATAAATTGTTCCCCCCGGGGTATTGTGGGTTATTATGAATTTTCCACGAAGGTTTTGTAGGTTAGTTTTTAATTGTTCCGTCGAAGTATTGGGGTTTTATAAATTTGTTTAGCCAGGGTGCGGGTTATTAGAGTTTTTCGCCAGGTATTGCGGGTTATGAATTTTTCCCAAACCTGGTATTGTGGGTTTAGTAATGAATTTTTCCACAATGGTTTTGCGGATTATTAAAAATTGTTCCAGCCGGGGTTTTTGCGGGTTATGAATTGTTCAAGCCACATATTGGGGGTTAGTTGTGAATTGTTCCAGCCACGAATTAGGGTTATTGTAAATTTTGTTCCAACCATGGTAGGGGCGGTTATTTTGTAAATTTTGTTCCACCCACGCATTGGGGGTTAAATTTGTAAATTTTTCCCCGCAAAGGATTGGGGTTATTGTAAATTTGTTCTAGCCAGGGTACTGTGGGTTAATTTGAATTGTTCCGGCCAGGGATTGGGGTTTTTTTGTGAATTGTTCCAGCCGGGGTATTGGGGGTTATTTGAAATTTTTCCCAGCCAGGGTATTTGGGTTAGTTGTGAATTTTCCAGCCAGGGTATGTGGGTTAGTTGTGAATTGTTCCAGCCATACAATTTGAGTTAGCTGCATTGTTCCAACCAAAGAATTGAAAATTTTTAAAATCTTTTAAAAATCTTTTCTCTACGACTCCGGGGGAACAATTTAAATATATCCTTTGGATTAACCTGAACAAAGATGAACAAATTTCCTCTGGCGACGGCGTTTAGAAAAAACGTAATGTTCACTGCTCAAACTTTAAGTTGAACCTTTAAAACTGATCTTTTGAAGAACATTTCGCCCAAAGTTAGAACCTTCATAAATCAAATAACTTAAAAAAGGCTTGACCTAAGAAATACATTGTTCTTTTCAAGGCTTTTTAGCCCTACTTTTTCTTCAGGGAAAAGAAAAAAATCCCCCGTGCATGGGTTTGGGAAAAAATTACATAAAATGGCATTTAGGTCGCGAGACACAGAAAAATTTTGGGTCAGACGGACCCTTTTCAAGTTTCAAAATGAGAAACCAAAAACAAGGGCAAAAACGCACAAAAGGTAGGTGGAGGGAGCAGAGTTGTTTGTACTGTACAGTAAATATACTAGACAGTAAATAGTAAGCATATAGACTTACAACACTAGTACAATTACTGTTTCACAATTACATGGGAAATATACTAATTACTGTAATATACTGTACTACAACTACAACAACTACCATGTTACAAAATTACACAGTATAGACAAAGTATAATAGTTAACAATATTAAAAGAAACAGTTATAATTTATCCTCCAACAACAACCCCCTATAAAGTACCCCAACACATACATAAATTTAACCAACAACATAGCTAAATTTTAACCCAACAACACCTCAACATTCCAAACACCAAAGTATTAAACCCCCACAGATTTGCGTCTCCTGACTTTTCAAATTTACCCGGTAGATTGATTATTTATGTCAGGACAACAACAAAGGGTGGGCTGCGCGAGATTGCATCTCACTGAATTGATCACAGCCATTTTCTGGTGACTCGATCACTAAGCCTGATGGGGGTTTTTCCCGATGGGGATTCTGATGGTAACCTGGGATTTGGGAATCATTTTTTTGGGGTTTAAATTTTTGCATTTAGGTGAAAGATTTTCCTTTCTAATTTAATTTAACTGGGTGTGTGTGTGTTGTGGTGTACTCACCTAGTTGAGGGTTGGTCTCACCTAGTTGGTTGCGGGGTCGAGTCCGAGTCCTGCCCCCCCCCTCTTTACTGATCGCTACTGGTCACTCTCCCTGAGGCCTGACTTTTCATACCTCTGCTTAAAGCTAGTATGGATCCGCCTCCACTACATCCTTCCCCCAAAATATTTCCACTTACTGACTACTTTTTGGGGTGAAGAAAAACTTTTCCCAACATCCCTGGATTCATCTGGCTTTAGCTTCCCAATGTGTCCCCTTTTTACTGTGTCCCAATCTCGGAACCCCTGTCTTTTTCCACCTTTTCAAAACCTCTCAGTATTTTTTATTCGTTAACATGTCCCCCCTATCTCTCCTGTGTGGTGTGTGTGTGTGGTTTTTGTGTGTGTGTGTGTTTTGTGTGTTGTGTGGTGTGTTTGTGTGTGGTGTGTGTGTGTGTGGTGTGTGTTGTGTGTTTTGCTCTCTAATTACTACCTCCCTCCCTCCTTCACCCCTCCTTCTTCCATCACGCTGGGGCTGAGATCAAGTGAGGGAAAAAAGGGGATGTTTTTGGGCAGCATTAAACGTGGTTCCTCCAAGAGTGTCAGCAGGAGTTATCACAACCTCCATCCTCATCCTCTGATAATTCTGGAGGTGGATAAGAGAGGGAAGAGGAATGGAGGGGGGGAAAAGGGAAGGAAGAGGAAGTGGAGGGGGTAGAGTATTTTAAAATAATATATATATATATAAATATATTTATATATATATAAAAATAAATATATAAAATAATATATGACACTCTCTCTCTCTCTCTTCTCTTCCTCTCACACACACAAGAAGGCGCACCATCACTCCACTTGTAATCTCTAATTTGCTACCTCGCAAATTTTCTGGCGTCCTCTTTGCCATGGCTGTGTATCCGTGTCTCGCGCTCTCTCTGCAACGTTCCGTGTTTTTCGCGCTCTCTCTAGCACGTACTCGTGTCTCGCGCTCTCTCTAGCATCGTATCTCGCGTCTCGCGCTCTCTCTAGTACCGTATCTCCCCCGTCTCGCGATTTGTTCTAGAACAGTACCTCCCGCGTCCTCGCGTTCTAACACAGTATCTCGCGTCTCGCGCCCTCTCTAAGGCTGCTTTAAACGGGTTTTCCCCAGAGGATTTTACGTTCTTTGACTGGTTTTGCTGTTTTTTTTTTCAAGTTTTTTTACAAATTATAATTGAGATCTCGTTAGTTTTAATTGGTTTTTCATTGAATTTCACAGAGTTTCGTTGACTGTCACTGCGTTTCAGTTTTTTTCCTTTACCTGGAGTCTACGTGGAGTCTAAAGTGGAGTCTACGTGGAGTCTACGTGGAGTCTACGTGGAGTCTACGTGGAGTCTACGTGGAGTCTACGTGGAGTCTAAAGTGGAGTCTACGTGGAGTCTACGTGGAGTCTACGTGGAGTCTACGTGGAGTCTACGTGGGGTCTACGTAGAGTCTAAAGTGGATCTACGTGGGGTCTACGTGGAGTCTACGTAAGTCTACGTTGGAGTCTACGTGGAGTCACGTGGAGTCCCACGTGGAGTCTACGTGGAGTCTACGTGGAGTCTACGGGAGTCTACGGGAGTCTAAAAGGAGTCTACGTGGAGTCTACGTGGATCTACGTGGAGTCTACGTGGAGTCTACGTGGAGTCTACGTGGAGTCTACGTAGAGTCTACGTGGAGTCTACGTGGAGTCTACGTGGAGTCTACGTAGAGTCTACGTGGAGTCTACGTGGAGTCCCACGTGGAGTCTACTGGAGTCTACGTGGAGTCTACGTGGAGTCTACGTGGAGTCTACGTGGAGTCTACTGGAGTCTACGTGGATCCCACGTGGAGTCTACGGGAGTCTACGTGGAGTCTAAAGGGAGTCTACGTGGAGTCTACGTGGAGTCTACGTGGAGTCTACGTAGAGTCTACCTGGAGTCAAACCCGGAGTCTACGTAAGTCTACCTGTAGTCTACCTGGAGTCTACTAGAGTCCCACCTGTAAATCTACCTGGAGTCTACCTGGAGTCTACCTGGAGTCTACCTGGAGTCTACCTGGAGTCTACCTGGAGTCTACCTGGAGTCTACCTGGAATCTACCTGGAGTCTACCTGGAGTCTACCTGGAGTCTACCTGGAGTCTACCTGGAGTTTACGTACGAATCACAGTCCGGCTGATCCGGCACCGACTTTAAGTATTTGTCCAGCTCCCCTTGAAGGCAAATCAGGGGCCTATTGGTAATAAAAATAATAATAAAAATAATAAAAATAAAAAATATTATTATTATTATTTTTATATTATTATTATTATTATTATTATTATTAAACATTATATAAATTTTTATTATTATTTATTATTAAATTTTATTATTTATTATTATTATTATTTATTATTATTATTTATTAAATAAATTTTTGTAGTAAAAGTAATTGTTGTTATAGTGGAAAAAGTGTAGTAGTAGCAGTAGTAGTAGAGTAGTAGTAGTAGTAATTAAATAGTAGTAGTATAGGGAGCAGCAGCATAGTAGTAGTAAATTAGTAGTAGTAGTAGTAGTAGTAGCAGTAGTAGTAGTAGTAGTAGTATAGCAGTAGTAGTAGTAGTATAGTAGTAGCAGTAGCAGGCAGAAATATTTGTAGTAGTAGTAAAGTAGTAGTAGCAGCAGCAATAGTAGTAGTAGTAGTAGCACAGCAGCACAGTAGTAGTAGTAGTAGAAATAGTAAATATAGCAGCAGCAGTAGTAGTAGTAGTAGTAGTAGCAGCAGCAGCAGCATAGTAGTAGTAGTAGTAGTAGTAAGCAGCAGCAGCAGTAGTATAGTAGTAGCAGCAGAAATAGTAGTAGTAATTTTAGTACAGCAGCAGCAGTGTAGTAGTAGTATTAGTAGTAGTATAAATAGTAGTAGGCAGCAGCAGCAGTATAAATTTGTAGTAGTAAATATAGTAGACAGCAGCAGCAGTAGTAGTATAGTAGTAGCAGTATAGTAGTAGTATGTAGTAGTAGTAGTAGTAGTAGTAGCAGCAGCAGCAGTAGTAGTAGTAGTAGTAGTAGTAGTAGTAGTAAAAGAGTAGTAGAAGTATAGTAGTAGTAGTAGTATTAG
>NC_069456.1:21772271-21788667 GCF_026875155.1 Cherax quadricarinatus | reverse complement strand
TTTTGCATTTAATTCATTTCCCCAGTATAAAATTTTTTACTTGTAATTTCAATGTTTTTTTTTATCTTGTCCAGCAGTCCTTTACATTGAGTTGTCCTTCCTCTTGCAGTGTATCTTAGACATTTTTTTTATTACTTCCACAGAATTAGTTGCATCTCTTTTATTTTAATTTTAACATTTTATATCATTTTTATTGTTCATTATTTTTGCCTTATTTGTTCTTGTGAAAACTTCTTTGCCATTATGTCTACATACCTTCAAGTGATACTTTAGTGAATGTCGACACTCAGACCTCTCAGACTACTGCTGCTGCTGTCATCAGTCCTCACAGTTCCTCATGGACTGACAGACCGACCCAGACACTGAGACACTTCATTTTTAAACTCGTTGATTCCCTTGATGCGTTACCTTTATTCAATGGCCATGTACATAGTCTTGAAGCATGGATTACTGCCATTCGTTCTCGTGTTAATGCTCTAGTTGAAGGTCCTCCTTCAGAGAAAAGTCTTATCAGACTTGCGAAAGAAGCTCTTCATCGATCCCCTGCTGCTGTTCACATTGTTGATCTCCTTGATATGCGAGACTTCAGGAATCTTACTAAGGGGTTTCAAATATGGGGAAAAAACTGATTCGTTCTTTCCTCGTACCAGTAAAAAACAGCTGATCCATGTGTCGTTCTTAGGGAACTAGTGAATGCTACACCCATAACTAATGAATCATTGAGTGCATTTGCTTGTAGATTAGACAAACTTTTTAAATCATTTATCAATGCTGCCCAGTCCTCAGCTTTTGTCCCTGACGAGGATAAACCATCCACAGCATCGTTTGCTAAAATAGCAGCTTTTGGAGCAATCAAAGAACTAATGCCGCCTGCTTCCGTGTGTGCTTATGAGGTAATCCCCCAACTGTGACGATGGAACCCCTTACAGCCCAAAATTTCATGTACGTTCCTTATGCCCCCAGGGTACTTTCCCATGTATCAAAAGTAATTTCACACCTATGCCTCAGTCTGCACCACCTCTTGTTTGTGCCACAGCGACAAATCGTGGTCGTCAACCATCTCAGCGATCACCAAGGACCAGTGTACAGAGCCATTATAAACCTCGTAGTATTCATAGTACATTCAGTAACCATAGTCAGCGGACTTGTTACAACTGTGGTTTCCATGGCCATATTGCAATTAATTGTCCTGATAGTCACCCTAAGAGGCGTCGTGCTGATGATGAGTACCATTCAGATCTTCCCTACTGTACTTATCATAGAATACAGTGGACCCCCGCATACCGTATGCATCACATAACGTTCAATCCGCATACCGCTCGCTTTTATCGCAAAAATTTTGCCTCGCATACCGCTCAAAAACCCGCTCACCGCTCTTCGTCCGAGACGCGTCCAATGTGCGCCCTTAGCCAGCCTCACATGTGCCGCCGGTGGCACTGTTTACCAGCCAGCCTCCGCGGTAACATCCAAGCATACAATCGGAACATTTCGTATTATTACAGTGTTTTGGTGATTTTATCTGGAAAATAAGTGACCATGGGCCCAAGAAAGCTTCTAGTGCCAACCTACAGGAATAAGGGCGAGAATTACTATAGAGATGAAGAAAGAGATCATTGATAAGTAGAAAGTGGAGTGCATGTCGCCGACCTGGCCAGTTTGTACAAGAAACCCAAATCAACCATCGTACTATTGTGGGCAACAGAAAGGCAATCAAGGAAGCTGTTCTTGCCAAAGGTTTAACTGTGTTTTGGGAAACAGAGATCGCAAGTGATGGAAGATGTTGAGAGACTCTTATTGGTGTGGAAAAATGAAAAACAGCTAGAGGAGATAGCGTCTCTAAAGCGATCAAGCGAAAAGGCTAGGAAGTTGCATGGGGATTTAATTAAAAAATGCCTGCAACTAGTGATGATGTGAGTGAATTTAAGGCCAGCAAAGGTTGGTTTGAGAGATTTAAGAAGCGTAGTGGCATACTTTGTGTGATAAGGCATGGTGAGGCTGCCAGTTCGGACCAAAAAGCAGCTGAAAAATATGTGCAGGAATTCAAGGAGTACTTTAGACAGTGAAGGCCCTGAAACCTGAACAAGTGTTTAATTGTGATGAAAACAGGCTGTTTTGGAAGAAATGCCAAGCAGGACCTACTTACTGAGGAGGAAAAGGCACTCCCAGGACATAACCCTATGAAAGACAGGCTTACTTTGTTGATGTGTTCCAATGCTATGGGGGATTGCCAAAGGGGAAGCCTTTATTAGTGTATCCCCTCTGAAACTCCCAGACCGTTCAGGCAAAAGAAGTCCTCAAGGAGAATTTGTGTGTGCTGTGGGGGGCCCAACAGTAAGGCATGGGTCACTAGGGACTTTTTTCTATGACTGGTTACACCATCATTTCCCCCCCAATGTGAAAGATTACCTAACTGAAAAGAAATTAGAACTTAAGTGCCTCCTGGTGTTAGACAATGCCCTGGTCATCCTACAGACGGGGCAGAGCGACTTTATGGGGACATGAAATTCATTAAGGTGAAGTTTTTGCCTCCTAATCCACTCCTCTCCTGCAGCCCATGGACAGCAGGTTTATCCCAATTTCAAAAAAACTGTACACAAAAGCTCTGTTTGAAAGGTGCTTTGTAGTGACCTCAGAAACTCAACTGACTCTAAGAGATTTTTGGGAGAGAGCACTTTAATATCCTCAACTGTGTAAACCTTATAGGTAAGGCTTGGGAGGGAGTGACTAAGAAGCCCTTGAACTCTGCTTGGAAGAAACTGTGGCCAGAATGTGTAGACAAAAGGATTTTGAAGGGTTTGAGGAAAAACCTGAGAGGATTATGCCAGTTGAGGAAAATTGTGGCATTGGGAAAGTCCTTGGGGTTGGAGGTTAGTGGGGATGATGTGGAAGAGTTGGTGGAGGAGGAAAAATGAAGAACTAACCACTGATGAGCTGATAGATCACTTCAACAGGCAAGAGGCCGGGACCTGAGGAAACTGGTTTGAAGGGGGGAGAGAGAAATTGAAGAAATTGCCACTACAAAGTTTAAAAGGAAAATTTGTGCAAAGTGGCTTGCAGTGCAAACCTTTTCTTTGGATGAAAAATCACCCTCCAACAGCTATTGCAAGCCGTGTGGTGATTATTACACTGACAATGTTGGGGAAACAACTTTAGGGAAGTCAAAAAGGAACGAGAGGTAAGGCCACTATGGACAGATATGTTGTGCGAAAGAAGTCCAGTGACTCTGAAGCTGGTCCTAGTGGCATTAAAAGAAGAAGGGAAGTAACCCAGAAAAGGACTCGACACCTCAAGTCTTAAGGGAAAGGGGGATTCCCCTTCTAAACACTAACACTCTCTCTCCCCTCCTCCCATCCCATCAATCATCCCCAGATTTTTCAATAAAAGTAAGTGTCATGTAATTGTGCATGCCTTTTTCAGTTTGTGTGTATTAAAATTAACATTTCATGTGGTAAAATTGTTTTTTTTTTCATACTTTTGGGTGTTTTGCTGGATTAATTTGATTTCCATTATTTCTTATGGGGAAAATTCATTCGCATACTGATAAATTTCGCATAACAATCAGCCCTCTTGCACGGATTAAAGTCGCTATGGGGGGTCCCATGTCATGGACATGACACATCTGAGTGCATGCTCTCTACAACCTTCAGTACTCTAGGTCTTTCCTTTGGCCGTTCCAACCGCAGAACCCGTAGAGGAAACAGACATCATGGTTCTCAAAATAACCAGAACCAGGCTCATTCTTCCAATTCAGGGGAATTCGGAGCACCCCAGTAAAAACCGTCCCATGGTGACAGTGGTGATAATGAGTACACCATCCCCGTTCACAATTCCTTTAAAGCCTTAAGCAGTCTCGAGAATGACAATCCTGCTGATGATGTTGTTCACATGTCTCTGACATAGATGATTTTGGGGATTGAAGTGGAACAAATCTTTGGCTGATGACAATCCCCCTTTTTTTGTTTGCACATAATTTCCCAATGCAACCATAGGCCCTATAGTGCAAGTATCTGTTCATAATGCACCCGTTCATTTTTTTCATGGACTCTGGTGCGAAGTCAATATTATTCAGGTCTAGTTTGTTTAGGGATAAGCAGTTACGACATGTCCTTCTCGTAGAACCGATCATGTGTCCTCCCTTAGTGGAGTAGCTGGTTCTCACCTGCATGTCCGAGGTCGGCCCTTCCCTAACTTTTTCTATCCAAGGTAGAGCCCTTCACTGCTTCCTTCCTTGTTGTCGACCAGTTTACTTTCCTGGTGACCTTCAAATGGGATTTGCTTCCATGCGGACTTACGCATTGTGCTCGACCCTTATCGATGGCATGCCCAAATTGATGACTTGATCGTACCATTTTGGGGGTTACCAGCTTGGATCCGGATCTGCCATACTGCCCCAGAGTACGACATTTGAATTAAGTCCTTACAGGCCAGTGCATTTTCCAGTAGCGTACCAAGCGGTCAGGCACTGGTGATCCTGTCACTCCTGTCTGTGTTCCTGCCTTCAGACTTGCAAGATAGGGGCTCCAGTTACCTCAAGTGTCCAAGGACGTTCTTGGACTACCTTGAGTGCTGAGCCTATCCCTGCATGTCTGCTAGTTCAAGTAGTAGTTTCCCCAAGGGGACCCCTTTGTCGGAAAACAATTACTTGCAACTAGTAATGCCATCTCTTGTTGTGTCACATGCCGTCTGCAGAAAGACGTTTCTGTGCAGCTAGTGCCCTCACTAGAGTGTCTGTTGTTGTTCTAGTTTTTCCAGATGGTGATAACGTCGTAGTTGCAGTGATTCCTGAAAAGTAAAAGGGTCTATTTGTTGAACCATCCTTACATGTTGTAGAGATAGTAAGATCCATTTCTTCCTAGCAAAACACTTCTGGTCACAGTGTTGTCTCAGAGCAAAAACCAATCTTGTTGCCCTTGTTCACTATCCTTACCCTGTTCAGGTAGAGGATGAGTTGTTAAATCTGCCCCAGTGGGTCGGTGTATTTCTCCGGGGAGACCTATCCACTTCACTGGATCAATCTGTTCCCCCGTTGAGGAGAAAGACTTAGCTCCCACTGACTTCCCAGATGAAGTCAAGCGTTTGTTGACTCTGTGAACAAACGTCTTTAAAGCCATTGCCTTACCAGGTGAGAAGATGGGTATAACGAACTTATTGTCCTATCGTATTCCTCTTGAACTGGTACTAGACCTATCTATATACCTGCGTACAGAATGCCTCATTCACAAGTTGCTGTCGCAGAAGAATTGATCAATCAAATGCTTGATGATGGATTTTATTGCACCTAGCAATTCACCTTGGAATGCGTCCTTGTCCTAGTACCTAAGAAGGATGGTACTTGGCGCCCAGTAATTGACTTTAGGAAGTTAAATGCGAAAACTATTCCAGATCGCTTCCACTTCCTGTACTGGGTGATCTTTTACGTAACATCGGGCATAAAAAAGTCTTTCAACCCTGGACTTGTTACAAGGGTTTTGGCAAGTCCCTCTTCACGAGGACAGCAAGAGCTAACTGCATTCTCCACTCCTAAGGTCATTATCACTTTCCCCCAAAATGGCGTTTGGATTACGATCCTTCCCTATCACGTTCTCAAGGCTCTTTACTAATATCTTTAGAGGTCTCATAGGTAATGCACTTATGGTGTTTCTTAGATGACATAATCGTCATGTCTAAAGACGTGGATACACACTTGAAAAAGACTGGATGTAGTATTGGTAAGCTTGAAGAAGCCAATTTAAAGATCAAACTGTCTAAATGTAAATTTTTCAGATCAGAAATAAAGTTTCTTGGTCACGTAGTCCCTCCTAGAGGGGTTACGACTGACCAAAGTAAAGTAATTGCAGTACTAAATTTTCCAACTCCAAAACTGCTGATGCCATAAGATCCTTTGTGAGCTTAGCAGGCTTTTATAGATCTTTCATTGCCCAAATTTTTTTTCCATAGCTGCTCCTCTGAGTTGCTTAAGAAAGATGCTCCTTTTGTTTTTGGGCATTCCGTCAAGAAAGAGCATTCCAAACTCTTAAAGAAAAGCTAACATCTGCTCCAATTTTGAAATTTCCAGATTTTTCTAAGCCTTCTATTGACAACGATGCTAGTTCTATTGGCATAGGTGCCGTACTAGCTCAGAAGACTGATGGCAAGTACAACGCGTTGCATTTGCTAAACCGAGTCCTTATGAAGGCTGAACGTAATTATACAACTGAGCAAGAAGCTTTAGCAATAGTATGGTCTTTAAAGCACTTCCGAGACATTATTTATCAGTACTCTGTTCATGTCTTGAACAGACCACACTCCCTGATACCTTCATTCCAAAAACAAACAACCTACTGGAAGGTTAGCCACGATGGACCTTGACTATCCAAGAGTTTAATCCACCTGTGAACATTTACCTGGCAAGTCAAATGTAGTCGCAGATGCCTTATCGCGACATGTTAGTATAGTAACTGCAGACCCTCCATTTAGTGTGAAGATGTAAGAATGCTCAACGAACAGACCATGTGGTCTGGTGTGATTCGATTCCTGCCAGGAAGTCTTATTCTGACTGTGAAGCCCCCAGCACCCATCAGTGATTTGTCATGAACCAAGAATTACTGTATCGAGCAGCCGAGTTGGGGTATCCTAGCAGAAGAGTTTAACCAGTTAGTAATTCACAGTCATAGTGAATGTAGCCTTACAGCTAGTTCACGGATGTACCAGGTGTTGCCACCCTGGTATGGATCGTTCAGTTTAAAAAAAGCCAGATTGAAAAAAATTTTGGCCTCGTATGGCAATGATATTTCTGAGTATGTTAAGAAATGTAGTGTCTGCATGCAACATAAGGTACCACTAATGGTCCTAATCCAATCCAAGTGTATCCAACCACTAGCGAACCTTGGGAAGAGGTTGCGCTAGATTTGTTAACTAATTTCCAATGTTCCCTCCAAGGGCAACAAACATCTATGTGTTATGGTAGACCATTTCACCAGATATTGTGAGTTAGTTCCTATTGCAGATAAGACTGCCGAGACAGTAGCTAAAGCGTTTTAAAGAACGCATTATCTGCAGGCATACCACCCCTAAGTTTCCCCAGTAACAGATAATGGAGGTGAATTTGTACAAGATCTCTAAATCCACCTTGTTCCTCATCATCCCGCCAGCAATGGGTTAGTGGAATGTACCAATAAAGAAAGTACTTGATGTCTTGAGAGCCCCTATCAATCCCAACAGTGAAACTTGGGGTGAAGTTATACTGATGTGCAGTGTGCAAAAAATTCTGCTTACAATGTTTCCATAGGTGGGCATCCACATTTTGCATTGTATGGTGTAGATAAACGTTTGCCTTATGAGTTGCTATATTCTAATCCAAAGCCAAATTACAACCCTGATGATTTCATAGCAATCGTACCAGCTTGCTCAAGTGTTTTTAGAAGAATCCGTGAAACACTTCATAAATCAACAAAAGAATTTACAGAGTCGCAAACACTCGAGCAAAGCCATCCAAAATCAAAGTAGGTTCGAGAGTTATGCTGAACTAACTTTAACAAAACGTCTGCAATGCCTAAGCTTGATCAAAAGTTTGTTGGTCCCCTTTTCGAGTAGTTGAACTATCACTGGGAATTTAAGTATAAGGTTAGAGAGATTAGTACTGGTCAGTATAAAGAATCGCATTTGGAAACATTGATGAGTAGTATGTGATGATAATGTTTCTCCAATTCAGACTAATGTGACAGACTCTGACAATCCCGATCCGTACTCTCTACCTCTGATACTCAGTCAGACGATCAACCTGAATGTCGTTATTCCCAAAGTACACGACAGGTATTGAGAAATCCTCAAGTATCATTTGTTACTTCAATTCAGATTTGCCTCAAATACAGCATGAGTTAGCCAGTGCAACAGAGTTTGATCCTCCCAGAGATGACACCCCATTCTGCATATATCAATCTCACCCTAGCCAGGTTGGGGTTAACTGTAAAAAAACCTGTAGGATGAATTTAAATTTCAGTATCAACTTATCAGTATTCAAGAATTTTTTTGTGTGTTCACATTCTATCCGAATTCTGAGAGTTAACAGTCTATTTGAGTGCACCGAATCTGCCTTTCTGTTAAACAAATTCTTTCTTTGTATATATTCCTTCCTCAGAATCCCTTAGATCACATGATTACAGATGATCGATCAAATTTTTTTTTTATCACTTCTATTGTGTATCCCAACGTTGAGTTTCATTCGATGAGTTGTGCTATATTATACTTGTATTGCATTACAGTTTCGTTACGTAAGCTTCCATTCCAATATTCTACTTATGTATGTTATAATGTTCAATTGTTGTGTACTTTGGCATTGTATAGAATCAGCCAAGCCGTACACCTGGCCGGGCTCTAGTTTGTATTAGTTGTATGTCGGGACGACATACGTTAGCGTTGCCCAGCTTCAGTAGTAGTACCCGTTTTAGTAACCAGTTACCAGTAACCGTTACCAGTAGTGATCACTACCAACCGTCTGTGTGAAAACATTGACTGTATTCATATTGCTGCTGACCATAGCAGGATTTCAAACACCCTCACCCTGTTAGGGCACTTGGGGAGTCAGTCGTAGTTAGGCAGCAGAGAGAGACAGGTCGGCTGTTGGCGCTTTCCATACTTCCTGTATATATTATACGTACTACCGCATACGTGAGCATTTTTACCCATCCACGTATCGAAAACCCACATGACAATAACACTGCCTATAATACTACCTATAACACTATCTATAATGCTATAACACCACCTATAACACCACCTATAACACTACTATAAAACTACCTATAAAAACTATAAACCATTTTATAACACTACCTATAACACTAACCCATAAAGCAACCTATAACACTATAACGCTATAAAAACCACCTATAACACTACCTATAACACTATAACACCACCCTATAACACTACCTATAATACAACCTTTTAACCTATAATGCAATAACACCCCTATAACACTATAACACCACCTATAACACTATCTATAATGCTATAACACCACCTATAAAAACTACCTATAACATAAAACCACCTATAACACTACCTATAATACAACCTATAACACTATAACACCACTTATAACACCACCTATAACACTACCTATAACACTATAACACCACCTATAAACACTAAACCCATTTAAAACAACCTATAACACTATCTATGACACTAAACACACCTATAACACTACCTATAACACTATAACACCACCTATAACACTATCTATAACACTATAACACCACCTATAACATGATCTAGAGCCAAAATTCTTCAGAAAAAAAACTAATTCTGACTTGTAGATGAATGGTTTCAGGAACCCAATTTGATAAATTAACATTGTGCAACTCTTGGGTATCTTTATTGAGGAAACGTTTCGCCACACAGTGGTTCATCAGTCCATACGAAGGAGAATCTTGAAGAACAGGAGGAGAATGAGGTAATCAGTCCCTCAACCTTGAGGCGATGTGTTCAGTCCATCAATCTTGAATAGAATACGGCATATGTGCGGAGAAGCAGCTTATAAACCGTATGGCAGGAGAGGGTGAAGCAGTGGTAGGTGGTTTTCACATTTGTCCAATGTGGAAGTAGGTCGTGCCCAAGGGTTAGGCAAGTGAAGAATTCCAAAGTATTAAGATCCCAAGAAGTTGCAGTGTCTGACAGATTTGTAGATGAATGGTTCAGAGAACCGACACATTGATAAATTAGACACCCCGTTACTGAATTTAAGAACAATACTTAAATTTGCAAATTTTATAAAAATAGGACTCAGGCAGCTGTTGTTATTCTTGACTTGGGACAGACGCTGCTGAAGAAACTGTTTATATTATTTTAAAACATACCCCCAGTCTGTAATTTTTTTTAAAACATACCCACAGTCTGTAATTGTTTTAAAACATACCCCCAGTCTGTAATTGTTTTAAAACATACCACAGTCTGTAATTGTTTTAAAACATACCCACAGTATGCAATTGTTCTAATAAAACCTATAGTCTGTAATTGTTTTAAAAATTACCCACAGTTTACCTGGAGTTTACCCGGAGAGGGTTTCGGGGGTCAACGCCCCGCAAACTCAATCTGAGACCAGGCCTCTGGTGGATCAGGGTCTGATAACCAGGCTGTTATGCTGGCCGCAAAGCAAGCTGATGTACGAACCACAGCCCAGTTCATCAGGTACTGACTTTAGGTGACTGTCCAGCGTCCTCTTGAGACAGCCAGGGGTCTATTGGTAATCCCCCCTTTTGTTGCTGGGAGGCAATTGAACAGTCTTGGGCCCCCGACACTTATTTTGTTGTCTTCAGTGTACTCGTTTGGGGCCCCTGCTTTTATTGGCGGAAATGTTGCATCTCCTGCCGAGTCTTTTTTCTTATGTTAGCAATCCCTCCAGGACCATTAACTAGTAACACAGAAGCTGAAGGAAGGAAGGCAATATTTTACCAGAGAGGGGGGAAAGGCCCTATAAACAACAGGAGGTAGTGGTAGAGGTAGTTTTGAAAGTACAGTGGACCCTCGCTTTACGATCAGCTCCCAATGCCACCAATTATATAAGTGTATTTATGTAAGTGCGTTTGTATGTGTATGTTTGGGGGTCTGAAATGGACTAATCTAATTCACAATATTCCTTATGGGAACAAATTCGTTAAGTAATGGCACCTGAACATACTTCTGGATTGAAATAATATCGTAAACCGGGAGTCCACTGTAGTAGTAAGTAGTGCAGCAATATAATATAAAAAATAAAAATAAAATTTGATTTCTTTGCTAAAGTTACAATGTTTATATTTCATAATTTGATTGATACAAAGAAAGTCACTACACCTACCATCCGACTTGCAACCTGCTCGACTTACGACTGTGTTTTTTTTGCCAAATTTCTGGGAAGTAAACAACTATTTGTGTTGTACAGTGTTTATCCTAAACCTTACAGTATAAAATACAGTACTAACAACATAAAAAGTAAAGTAAAATATGAAATACCAAAATAAAACAATAAAATAAAGTCATTACAAAAATGTTTTGTTGATATTCAGTAGTAAAGTTCGACTTACGACCGGTTTCTCGGAACCGAACTCGGTCGTAAGTCAGATGGTAGGTGTATCATGCCCAGATATTCTGGGCAGACTTAATCTAATACATACTTATATACAACAGGTCGACCATCACTAATCCGGCATCATTGGGACCTGTAATGTGCCGCATTAGTGAGTTTGCTGGATTACAGAGTGGTTAGGTTAGAATACACTTAATTAACCTATCAATACTTGTTACGGCCCCCTTCCAAACTAGCGGTTAAATAGTTAACCTGCCGGCCGGAAGTACCACTGGGTACGTCATCAAACCCATTGTGGGGACTGCTGAGCCGGCCTTAGAAGCAGGTACCTGAACACCTAATGGTACACATCTACTTGCCTTAGAAGCATTATGTACCTGAACACCTATTACAAAAAAGTAATTTTTAAATGAAGATGGTAAGATTTACTCCTTTTGTAATAAAGAGTTCGGGATACATAAATACACACATTAATATAAATTAATCTTTAAAATATAAAAATCAAAATACTTTGGGCTAGAGGTTTTGAACTTTATATTTTTTTACATGTTACTTAATAAATTATAATTTGCATCTAACAAAATAAGATAACCCTACCAGGGGGACAACTCTTGAACTACTGTCACATATATATAATATCTCTATGCTAAAAAATAATTATAAATAAATTTTTTAATTAAAAAATTACAATCAACGCCTCTCACAACCCCAAGTCAGTCACACGACATGTCGTGTACACTACAACCGGATTTCAGTGTCCCACACCCCCTTTTATCTCAGTGTTCCCCTACGGTCCCGTCAAACTCAGTGTTCCCTCCATCGACGCCCTCAGGTCACACACGGTCCTGGCCCAGTTCAGTGTAACACTCCAAAACCTTTTTTCATGTATGTCCCCTAAACAGCATCTGAGACTCCGGCCCAAAGTTGATCAACGTAGACGGTGAGTCCACAGACATCACCGGTAGTCCCGTAAATCCCCTCCCAAAAGGGGGTTGACACAGCTAGCCCAAAAACCTTCTGCAAGCTCACGAATGCGGCGTCAAGTAAAGAGGCCCAAAAGACTCAGTGAGCTGGGTGAGCGGTTCTTTAACGCCAGAGAAAGTACGATTTTGGGGGTAGGCCTATGCATAGGGCTGTACCCTGAGGGAGTTCAGGGATTAATGTTAAGCCCGAGACGTTACCCTTTGGTGGGCAGGTACCTATGCTTGGTGTGACAGCGAGGGCTCAGGACATAATATTTCAAAGCCCGTGACGTGTACCCTTCGTGGTCAGGTACCTATGTTAGGGGTGTACACGAGGCCTCAGGTAATAATATTTCTAAAGCCCGTGAGTGTACCTTTGGTGGCAGGGACCTACTGCTTAGGTGTGTACGCGAGGGGTCTGGTCATACTTTTACTAAAGCCAGAGACGTTACCCTTTGGTGGTCAGGTACCTAGCTTAGGTGTGTACAGCGAGGCTCTGGTACATACTGTTTCTAAAGCATAAGTGTACCCTTCGGTGGTCAGGGACACTGTTAGGTGTGTACCGTGAGGCCTCAGGTCTTATGCTCTAAGGCCGGCCCCGCACCCCCCATTGGGTTTGATGCGCCCCATGGTACTGCCGGCCGGCAGGTAATATTTAACCCCAGTTTGGCAGGGGCCCCCAACACCCCCACCACAAAAAAGGCCCCACACACAAAAATCAAAGTAATATGTATCCCAACCGTCATCCCGGATATGATCGTCCAGAAATCATTCTAATTTTCATATCCCCCCCGGACGGCCCCTCATATATTACAAAAAAATAATTTTAAATGAAGAGGTAAGATTTACTCCTTTTTTAAAAAAGGTTCGGGATACATAAATACACCATTTTAAAATAAATTAACTTTTAAAATATAAAATCAAAATATCTTTTGGTCTAGGGTATTTGAACTATGATATTTGTAATGTTTATAATAAATTATAATTTGCATTTAAATAAAATAATTAAAACCCACACAGGGTAAAACTCTGACACTACTGTCCCCATATTATATATATATCTCATGCAAAAACAATAAATTATAAAAAACTTTTTTTAATAAAAATTCAATCAACTGCCCTCCGACACGAAGTCAGTCACACGAACTGTTTATGTACACTACAAACCCGGCCCCTCTTCAGTGTCCCCGACACCCTTTTTTATTCGTGTTCCAACGGTCCTGTGCATTTCTCAGTGTTCCACTCCCCTCGTACGTCCCTCAGTGTCACACACGGTCCGGCCAGTTCAGTGTAACACTCCAACCTTTTTTTCTGTAATGTCCCACTAAACGCTCTGCGACTCCCGGGCCCCAGTTATCAAATAACGGTATCCACAGACATCACCGGTATGCCGTAATCCTCTCCAAAGGCGGTTGACCACCGAGCCCAAACCATGCGCAAGTCACTGAAGGGCGTCAAGTAACTGAGGCCAACGATCAGTTTATGGGTGAGCGGTTCTTCTAACGCCTAGATAGGTACATTCGGTGGTCAGGTACCCACTGCATAGCGGGACCCCGAGGAGTTTAGGGATTAATGTTAAGCCAGTAGACGTGTACCCCTTTGGTGGTCAGGTACCTACTGCTTAGGTGTTAAGCGAGGCGTCAGGTACATAAAATTTCTAAACCCAAAACGTGTACCCTTCGGGGGTCAGGTACCTACTGCTTTTGGTGTGTACAGCGAGGCGTCGGGAATAAAATTTTCTAAAGCCCGTAGGAGGTTACCCTTTGGTGGTCAGGACCCACTGCTTAGGTGTGTCACGAGGCGCTTGGTACATACTTTACTAAACCCCTAGACGTGTACCCCTTGGGGGTCAGGGACCTACGCTTAGGTGTGTAAAGCGAGGCCTCGGTACATACTGTTATAAAGCCCGTAGGAAGTTACCCTTCGGTGGTTTTAGGTACCTATGCTTATTTGTACCGTGAGGCCTCAGGCTCTTATGCTCTAAAAGGGGTCAGCACCCCACTTGGGTTTGATGACGCACCCAGTGGTACTGCCGGCCGGGAGGGGTTAAACTATTTAAACGCTAGTTTGGAGGGGCCGCCAACACCCCCCCCAAAAAGGGGCCGACAAAAAGTCAATGTAAAATGTATCCCGAACCGTCATCCGGATATGATCGCCAGAAAAACATTCTGTAATCATTTTTCCCCCCGGCAGGCCCCCTCATTAAATTTCAAAAAAGTAATTTTTAAATGAAGGGTGGTAAGATTTACTCCTTTTGTAATAAAGGTTCGGGGTACATAAATAAACTTAATATAAATTAAAACTTTAATATATAAAAAAAAAACTATCTTTGGTTTTAGGGTATTTGAACTAGATATTTGTACATGTTCTATAAAAAATTTAATTGCATCTAACAAAAAAAATTAATAACCCTACACAGGGGACAACTCTTGAAAATACTGTCCCCTATATATATATATATATATCTCTATGTAAAACAAAAATTATAAATAAAATTTTTTTTAATAAAAATTACAATCAACGCCCTTTACGACACGAATCAGTCAAACCCACACCCGTTCAGTGACACTACAACCCGGCCCCTTTCATGTCCACGACACCCTTTTCTCCAGGTTCCCTACGGTCCCGGGGATATCTCGTGTTCCACTCCATCGTACGTCCCTCAGTGTCCACTACGGGCCTGGCCCAGTTTCAGTGTAAACACTCCAACCTTTTCTTCATGTAATGTCCCACTAAAAAAGCATTGAGACTCCCGGCCCCCAGTTGATCAAGTAGCGGTGGTCCACAGACATACCGGTAGTCCATAAAACCTCTCCAAAGGGGTTGACACACCGCTAGCCAACACCATGCTGCAACTCATGAATGCGGCCGTCAAGTAACTGAGGCCAACAGACTCAGGAGTGCGGTGAGCGGGTTTTTCAAGCCAGGATAGGTCGGGTTGGTGGTGGGGGACCCCACTGCTAGACTGTACCCTGAGGATTCGGTACTTATGTTGAAGCCAGTAGACGTGTACCCTTCGGGGTCAGGTACCTACTGCTTTGGTGTGTACCGAGGCCCTAGGTACTATATTTCTAAAGCCAGTAACGGTACCCTTTGGGGGTCAGGTCCTACTCTTAGGTGTGTAAAAAGCGAGGCGCTCAGGTACATAATATTTCTAAAGCCAGTAGGGCGGTACCCTTCGGGGGGTCAGGTACCTATGCTTAGGTGTGTACAGCGAGGCGCTCTGGGGACAATGTTATAAAGCCAGGACGGTACCCTTCGGTGGGCAGGTACCTATGCTTAGGTTGGGCAGCGAGGCGCTCTGGTACATACTGTTACAAAGCCAGTAGACTGTCCCTTCGGGGGTCAGGTACCTCTGCTTAGGGGGTGTACCGTGAGGCACTCAGGGGTCTTTTCTGCTTAAGGCCGGCTCGCAGCCCCCACATTGGGGGTTTTATGACGCCCCCAGTGGTATGCCGGCCCGGGAGGTAACTTTTAACCGAAGTTTGGCAGGGGCCGCAAAACACCCCCGGGAACATCTAAACGTAGGTACCTGAAAAAAACCAATGGTACCATGATGGCTTTTGAAGCATTAAATGCCCGAAAACCCCACGGTACGCATTAAGCAGTTGGTACCTAAACCCCCTAATCTACACATCTCTGGCTTTTTGAAAATTAATACCTGAACACCTAAACCCTACACATCTAAGCATAGGTACCTGAACATTAAAGGTACACATTACTGGCAGTAGAGAGATTGTTTTGGGTTCTACTGTTTAGAAGAAGCGCTCACCGCGCTCACTGAGTCTGTTTGGCCCCAGTTATTTGACGGCCGCATTTAGTGAGCTCAACATGTGTTGCGCATCGGGACCCCCCTTGCGGGGTGTCAACGGTCTTGAAGGGAGTAATTGTACTCACCCGCCATCTTCGGGTTTTTACTTCTACCCGGGCCTTAGAGAGTATTTAAGACTTTTCCGGGATGTCTGCGGACTCACCCCCTCGCTGGCAAAGGGGCCGGGGGTCATCGGTGCTGTTTTTGTGGGACATTACATGAAGAAAAGGTTGGGGGTGTTACACGAAATGGGCCGGACCGTTTTTTGTGACACTTAAGCAAGTTTGAGGAGTGGAACAGAGAATGCTACGGACCCTGTGGGGAAAACTGAAAGAAAAGGGTGTGTGGACACTGACGATGGCCCGGTTTTGTAGTGATATTAATAGGGCATGTGACAGCCTCGACAAAGACGCTATGCAGGTAGGTGTGCAGAGACAAAGGGTGTCAAGTGTGACAGGGGAGATTTGCGTCCCTCGATAAGTGTCGTGGGAAAATGCATTATTTGTAATTTATTATTTTAAAGTTACTTAAATTTTTATTTTAGCATGATATTAAGTGACACAGAAGTGTCAAAAA
>NC_069456.1:21762243-21771771 GCF_026875155.1 Cherax quadricarinatus | reverse complement strand
TTAAACATCCCCTACCAAATCATCCACAACCTTTTGGCAACTTCTCTTCAGAATCTCCCAAGGCACAGTGTCATCAGCAAAGAGCAACTGTGACAATTCCCACTTTATGTGGATTCTTATCTTTTAACCCCACGCCTCTTGCCAAGACCCTCGCTTTTACTTCTCTTACAACCAAAATCTATAAATATATTGAAAAACCACGTTGACATCACAAAACCTTGTCTAAGGCCTACTTTTATTGGGAAATTTTCTCCCTCTTCCTACATACTCTAACCTAAAGCCTCACTATTCTCGTAAAAACTCTTCACTGCTTTCAGTAACCTACCTCCTACACCATACACCTGCAACATCTGCCACATTGCCCCACTATCCACCCTGTCATACGATATTTCCAAATCCATAAATGCCACAAAAACCTTTTTAGCCTTATCTAAATACTGTTCACTTTATGTTTCACTGTAAACACCTGTCCACCACCCCCTACCTTTCCTAAAGCCTCCTTGTTCATCTGCTGTCCAAATTCTCTGTCTTACTTTTAATTCTTTCAATAATAACTCTACCATACACTTTACCAGGTATACTCAGCAGACTTATCCCCCTATAATTTTTGCACTCTTTTGTCCCCTTTGCCTTTATACAAAGGAACTATGCATGCTCTCTGCCAATCACTAGGTATCTTACCCTCTTCCATACATTATTAAATAAAAGCACCAACCACTCCAAAGCTATATCCCCACCTGCTTTAAACATTTCTATCTTTATCCCATCAATCCCAGCTGCCTTACCCCATTTCATTTTACCTACTGCCTCACGAACTTCCCCCACACTAAACAACTGGCTCTTCTCACCCTACAAGATGTTATTTTCCCTTGCCCTATACACGAAATCACAGCTTCCTTATCTTCATCAACATTTAACAATTCACAAAATATTCCCTCCATCTTCCCAATACCCCTAACTCTCCATTTAATAACTCTCCTCTCCTATTTTTAACTGACAAATCCATTTGTTCTCTAGGCTTCTTAACTTGTTAATCTCACTCCAAAACTTTTTCTTATTTTCAACAAAATTGTTGATAACATCTCCCCACTCTCTCCTTTGCTCTCTTTTTACATTGCTTCACCACTCTCTTTAACCCCCCTCTTTTTTTCCATATACTCTTCCCTCCTTGAAAACACTTTACTTGTAAAACTTCTCATATACTAACTTTTTCTTCCTTACTACTCTCTTTACATCATCATTCCACCAATTGCTCCTCTTCCCTCCCGCACCCACTTGCCCGTAACCCAAACTTCTGCGGAAAACTCTAACACTACATTTTTAAACCTACCCCATACCTCTTCGACCCCATTGCCTATGCTCTCATTAGCCCATCTATCCTCCAATATTTATAATATATTAATATATTATATATATATATATATATTATATATTATATATATATTAATATATATATATATTTTATATTTATATATATATATATATATATATATTTTATATATATATATATATATATATATATATATATATATATATATACATATATATATATATATATATATATATATATATATCGAGCTTCCATCACTCCTCGTATCCAAATGAACCACACGGGTTTACCGCCCTCTTCATTCACTAAAGAGGGTCAGTCACATCTGCCGTGTTCAGTGGCGACTAAAGACACGGCCAGCGAGGCCGTGTGCTCAGCCCCGTGTGTTTTATTGCGAAAGTTTTATCAAGCGAGGCTGAGCCTCGACCGCCGTGTTGACAACCTGCATTACCAGGATAAAGACTCTCACTCTACTTTAAACTCTCACTAAAATAAACTGCGGTGTGGCTAGTGAATGTTGGGATGCCAGGGTGACTGTGCTGGTGGGTGATTGTGCTGGTGGGTGACTGTGCTGGTGGGTGACTGTGTGTGTGTTGGAGGATGACTGTGTGTGTGTGTGTGTGTTAGATGGTGACTGTTCTGGTGGGTGACTGTGTGTGTGTTGGAGGATGACTGTGTGTGTGATGACAGTCAGCAGGTGACAGTCATCACAGGTGACAGTCAGCACAGGTGACAGTCATCACAGGTGACAGTCATCACAGGTGACAGTCAGCACAGGTGACAGTCAGCACAGGTGACAGTCAGCACAGGTGACAGTCATCACAGGTGACAGTCAGCACAGTTGACAGGAACAAGTGGTAGCGTCTGATGGTCGGTGTACCCAGAAGTTTGGAGTCTCTAGGAGCCTGGCTAACTTAATGGTTACTAATGATACCTGCTTAATAACACTAATTACCACACTTACTCTCCCTCGCTAACCCCTCCTACACCCGCCTACCCTCCCACACTCGCCTACCCTCCTACACCCGCCCCACCCTCCCACACCCGCCTACCCTCCCACACCCGCCTACCCTCCCACACCCGCCTACCCTCCAACACCGCCTACCCTCCCACACCCGCCTACCCTCCCCCACCCGCCTACCCTCCTACAACCCCCCTACCCTCCTACACCCGCCTACCCTCCCACACCCGCCTACCCTCCCACACTCGCCTACCCTCCCACACCCGCCTACCCTCCCACACCCGCCTACCCTCCCACACCCGCCTACCCTCCTACACCCGCCTACCCTCCTAAACACCCGCCTACCCTCCTACACCCGCCTACCCTCCCACACTCGCCTACCCTCCTACACCCCGCCTACCCTCCCACACCCGCCTACCCTCCCACACCCGCCTACCCTCCCACACCCGCCTACCCTCCTACACCCGCCTACCCTCCTACACCCGCCTACCCTCCCACAACCCGCCTACCCTCCTACACCCGCCTACCCTCCCACACCCACCTACCCTCCTACACACGCCTACCTCCCACACCCGCCTACCCTCCTACACCCGCCTACCCCCTACACCCGCCAACCCTCCTACACCGCCTACCCTCCTACACCCGCCTACCCTCCTACACCCGCCTACCCTCCTACACAAGCCTACCCTCCTACACCCGCCAACCCTCCTACACCCGCCTACCCTCCTACACCCGCTACCCTCCTACACCCGCCTACCCTCCTACACCCGCCTACCCTCCTACACCCGCCTACCCTCCTACACCCGCCTACCCTCCTACACCCGCATACCCTCCTACACCCGCCTACCCTCCCACACCCGCCTACCCTCCCACACCCGCCTCCCTCCTACACCCGCCAACCCTCCCACACCCCCTACCTCCCACACCCGCCTACCCTCCTACACCCGCCAACCCTCCTACACCCGCCTACCCTCCTACACCCGCCTACCCTCCCACACCCGCCTACCCTCCTACACCCGCCTACCCTCCTACACCCGCCTACCCTCCTACACCCGCCAACCCTCCTACACCCGCCTACCCTCCTACACCCGCCAACCCTCCTACACCCGCCTACCCTCCTACACCCGCCTACCCTCCTACACCCGCCTACCCTCCTACACCCGCCTACCCTCCTACACCCGCCTACCCTCCTACACCCGCCTACCCTCCCCACACCCGCCTACCCTCCCACACCCGCCTTCCCTCCTACACCCGCCAACCCTCCCACACCCGCCTACCCTCCCACACCCGCCTACCCTCCTACACCCGCCAACCCTCCTACACCCGCCTACCCTCCTACACCCGCCTACCCTCCTACACCGCCTACCCTCCTACACCCGCCTACCCTCCTACACCCGCCTACCCTCCTACACCCGCCAACCCTCCTACACCCGCCTACCCTCCTACACCCGCCTACCCTCCTACACCCGCCTACCCTCCTACACCCGCCTACCCTCCTACACCCGCCTACCCTCCTACACCCGCCTACCCTCCTACACCCGCCTACCCTCCTACACCCGCCTACCCTCCCACACCCGCCTACCCTCCATACACCCGCCTACCCTCCACACCCACCTACCCTCCTACACAACGCCTACCCTCCACAACCCGCCATACCCTCCTACACCCGCCTACCCTCCTACACCCGCCTACCCTCCTACACCCGCCTACCCTCCTACACCCGCCTACCCTCCTACACCCGCCTACCCTCCTACACCCGCCTACCCTCCCACACCCGCCTACCCTCCCACACCCGCCTTCCCTCCTACACCCGCCAACCCTCCCCACACCCGCCTACCCTCCCACACCCGCCTACCCTCCTACACCCGCCTACCCTCCCACACCCGCCTACCCTCCCACACCCGCCTACCATCCTACACCCGCCTACCCTCCTACACCCGCCTACCCTCCGACACCCGCCTACCTTCCTTCACCCGCCTACCCTCCAACACCCGCCTACCCTCCCACACCCGCCTACCCTCCTACACCCGCCAACCATCCCACACCCGCCTACCCTCCTACACCCGCCTACCCTCCTACACCCGCCTACCCTCCCACACCCGCCTACCCTCCTACACCCGCCTAACCTCCCACACCCGCCTACCCTCCTACACCCGCCTACCCTCCCACACCCGCCTACCCTCCTACACCCGCCTACCCTCCCACACCCGCCTACCATCCTACACCCGCCTACCCTTCTACACCCGCCTACCCTCCTACACCCGCCTACCTTCCTTCACCCGCCTACCCTCCCACACCCGCCTACCCTCCTACACCCGCCTACACTCCCACACCCGCCTACCATCCTACACCCGCCTACCCTCCTACACCCGCCTACCCACCTACACCCGCTTACCCTCCTACACCCGCCTACCCTACCCCCACCCGCCTACCCTCCCACACCCGCCTACCCTCCTAACACCCGCCTACCCTCCCACACCCGCCTATCCTCCAACACCCGCCTACCCTCCAACACCCGCCTATCCTCCAACACCCCCCCTACCCTCCCACACCCGCCTACCCTCCCACACCCGCCTACCCTCCCACACCCGCCTACCCTCCAACACCCGCCTACCCTCCCACACCCGCCTACCCTCCCACACCCGCCTACCCTCCTACACCCGCCTACCCTCCTACACCCGCCTACCCTCCCACACCCGCCTACCCTCCCACACTCGCCTACCCTCCCACACCCGCCTACCCTCCCACACCCGCCTACCCTCCCACACCCGCCTACCCTCCTACACCCGCCTACCCTCCTACACCCGCCTACCCTCCTACACCCGCCTACCCTCCCACACTCGCCTACCCTCCTACACCCGCCTACCCTCCCACACCCGCCTACCCTCCCACACCCGCCTACCCTCCCACACCCGCCTAACCCTCCTACACCCGCCTACCCTCCTACACCCGCCTACCCTCCCACACCCGCCTACCCTCCTACACCCGCCTACCCTCCCACACCCACCTACCCTCCTACACACGCCTACCCTCCCACACCCGCCTACCCTCCAACACCCGCCTACCCTCCTACACCCGCCAACCCTCCTACACCCGCCTACCCTCCTACACACCCGCCTACCCTCCTACACCCGCCTACCCTCCTACACAAGCCTACCCTCCTACACCCGCCAACCCTCCTACACCCGCCTACCCTCCTACACCCGCCTACCCCTACACCCGCCTACCCTCCTACACCCGCTACCCTCCTACACCCGCCTACCCTCCTACACCCGCCTACCCTCCTACACCCGCATACCCTCCTACACCCGCCTACCCTCCCACACCCGCCTACCCTCCCACACCCGCCTTCCCTCCTACACCCGCCAACCCCTCCCACACACCCGCCTACCCTCCCACACCCGCCTACCCTCCTACACCCGCCAACCCTCCTACACCGCCTACCCTCCTACACCCGCCTACCCTCCCACACCCGCCTACCCTCCTACACCCGCCTACCCTCCTACACACCCGCCTACCCTCCTACACCCGCCAACCCTCCTACACCCGCCTACCCTCCTACACCCGCCAACCCTCCTACACCCGCCTACCCTCCTCACACCCGCCTACCCTCCTACACCCGCCTACCCTCCTACACCCGCCTAACCCTCCTAACACCCGCCTACCCTCCTACACCGCCTACCCTCCCACACCCGCCTACCCTCCCACACCCGCCTTCCCTCCTAACACCCGCCAACCCCCCACACCCGCCTACCCTCCCACACCCGCCTACCCTCCTACACCCGCCAACCCTCCTACACCCGCCTACCCTCCTACACCCGCCTACCCTCCTACACCCGCCTACCCTCTACACCCGCCTACCCTCACACCCGCCTACCCTCCTACACCCGCCAACCCTCCTACACCCGCCTACCCTCCTACACCCGCCTACCTCCTACACCCGCCTACCCTCCTACACCCGCCTACCCTCCTACACCCGCCTACCCTCCTACACCCGCCTACCCTCCTACACCCGCCTACCCTCCTACACCCGCCTACCCTCCAACACCCGCCTACCCTCCTACACCCGCCTACCCTCCCACACCCACCTACCCTCCTACACACGCCTACCCTCCCACACCCGCCTACCCTCCTACACCCGCCTACCCTCCTACACCCGCCTACCCTCCTACACCCGCCTACCCTCCTACACCCGCCTACCCTCCTACACCCGCCTACCCTCCTACCACCCGCCTACCCTCCCACACCCGCCTACCCTCCCACAACCCGCCTTCCCTCCTACACCCGCCAACCCTCCCACACCCGCCTACCCTCCCCACACCCGCCTACCCTCCTACACCCGCCTACCCTCCCACACCGCCACCCTCCCACACCCGCCTACCATCCTACACCCGCCTACCCTCCTACACCGCCTACCCTCCGACACCCGCCTACCTTCCTTCACCCGCCTACCCTCCAACACCCGCCTACCCTCCACACCCGCCTACCCTCACTACACCCGCCAACCATCCCACACACCGCCTACCCTCCTACAACCCGCCTACCCTCCTACACCCCCTACCCTCCCACACCCGCCTACCCTCCTACACCCGCCTACCCTCCCACACCCGCCTACCCTCCTACAACCCGCCTACCCTCCCACACCCGCCTACCCTCCTACACACCGCCTACCTCCCACACCCGCCTACCATCCTACACCCGCCTACCCTTCTACACCCGCCTACCCTCCTACACCCGCCTACCTTCCTTCACCCGCCTACCCTCCCACACCCGCCTACCCTCCTACACCCGCCTACACTCCCACACCCGCCTACCATCCTACACCCGCCTACCCTCCTACACCCGCCTACCCACCTACACCCGCTTACCCTCCTACACCCGCCTACCCTCCCACACCCGCCTACCCTCCCACACCCGCCTACCCTCCTACACCCGCCTACCCTCCCACACCCGCCTATTCCTCCAACACCCGCCTACCCTCCAACACCCGCCTATCCTCCAACACCCGCCTACCCTCCTACACCCGCCTACCCTCCAACACCCGCCTATCCTCCAACACCCGCCTACCCTCCCACACCCGCCTACTCTCCCACACCCGCCTACTCTCCCACACCCGCCTACCCTCCTACACCCGCCTACACTCCCACACCCGCCTACCATCCTACACCCGCCTACCCTCCTACACCCGCCTACCCACCTACACCCGCTTACCTCCTACACCCGCCTACCCTCCCACACCCGCCTACCCTCCCACACCCGCCTACCCTCCTACACCCGCCTACCCTCCCACACCCGCCTATCCTCCAACACCCGCCTACCCTCCAACACCCGCCTATCCTCCAACACCCGCCTACCCTCCTACACCCGCCTACCCTCCAACACCCGCCTATCCTCCAACACCCGCCTACCCTCCTACACCCCTACCTTCCTTCCACCCGCCTACCCTCCAACACCCGCCTATCCTCCAACACCCGCCTATCCTCCAACACCCGCCTACCCTCCAACACCCGCCTATCCTCCCACACCCGCCTACCATCCCACACCCGCCTGCCCTCCCACAACCGCCTACCCTCCCACACCCGCCTACCATGACACACCCGCCTACCCTCACACACCCGCCTGCCCTCCCACACCCGCCTACCATCCCACACCCGCCTACCATGACACACCCGCCTACCCTCACACACCCGCCTACCATCCCACACCCGCCTATCCTCCAACACCCGCCTATCCTCCAACACCCGCCTATCCTCCAACACCCCGCCTACCCTCCAACACCCGCCTACCCTCCCACACCCGCCTATCCTCCCACACCCCGCCTACCCTCCCACACCCGCCTACCCTCCAACACCCGCCTATCCTCCCACACCCGCCTACCCTCCCACACCCGCCTACCCTCCAACACCCGCCTACCCTCCAACACCCGCCTATCCTCCAACACCCGCCTATCCTCCCACACCCGCCTATCCTCCCACACCCGCCTACCCTCCAACACCCGCCTATCCCCCACACCCGCCTATCCTCCCACACCCGCCTACCCTCCAACACCCGCCTACCCTCCAACACCCGCCTATCCTCCAACACCCGCCTATCCTCCCACACCCGCCTACCCTCCAACACCCGCCTATCCTCCCACACCCGCCTATCCTCCCACACCCGCCTACCCTCCCACACCCGCCTACCCTCCAACACCCGCCTATCCTCCCACACCCGCCTATCCTCCCACACCCGCCTATCCTCCCACACCCGCCTACCCTCCAACACCCGCCTACCCTCCAACACCCGCCTACCCCCAACACCGCCTACCCTCCCACACCCGCCTACTCTCCAACACCCGCCTATCCTCCAACACCCGCCTACCCTCCCACTACCCCCTACCCTCCCACACCCGCCTACTCTCCAACACCCGCCTATCCTCCAACACCCCGCCTACCCTCCCACTCCCGCCTACCCTCCCACACCCGCCTACTCTCCAAACCCGCCTACCCTCCAACACCCGCCTATCCTCCAACACCCGCCTATCCTCCAACACCCGCCTACCCTCCCACACCCGCCTATCCTCCCACACCCGCCTACCCTCCCACACCCGCCTATCCTCCAACACCCGCCTACCCTCCACACCCGCCTATCCTCCAACACCCGCCTACCCTCCCACACCCGCCTATCCTCCCACACCCGCCTACCCTCCAACACCCGCCTACCCTCCCACACCCGCATACTCTCCAACACCCGCCTACCCTCCAACACCCGCCTATCCTCCAACACCCGCCTATCCTCCAACACCCCCCCTATCCTCCAACACCCGCCTATCCTCCAACACCCGCCTATCCTCCAACACCCGCCTACCCTCCCACACCCGCCTACTCTCCAACACCCGCCTACCCTCCAACACCCGCCTATCCTCCAACACCCGCCTACCCTCCCACACCCGCCTACTCTCAACACCCGCCTATCCTCCAACACCGCCTACCCTCCCACACCCGCCTACTCTCCAACACCCGCCTATCCTCCAACACCCGCCTACCCTCCCACACCCGCCTACTCTCAACACCCGCCTATCCTCCAACACCCGCCTATCCTCAACACCCGCCTATCCTCCAACACCCGCCTACCCTCCACACCCGCCTATCCTCCAACACCCGCCTATCCTCCCACACCCCGCCTATCCTCCCACACCCGCCTACCCTCCAACACCCGCCTATCCTCCAACACCGCCTATCCTCCAACACCCGCCTAC
>NC_069456.1:21744743-21757243 GCF_026875155.1 Cherax quadricarinatus | reverse complement strand
ATAATATATAATAATAATAATAATAATAATAATAATAATAATAATAATAAAATAATAATAATAATAATATAATACAAGTGGTGGTAAGTAACATAGCCCCAGTATTTCTGCGTACGTCTACAGGGAACAACTACATCGCCAGCTACGATGCACACGTACGCGCATCCAGCATCGACAAGCAATCGTGATTGCTTGAAGGAAGGGAGCCAGCTGCTACCAACAAGACAATAAAAAAGTAGGTTGATTGCGGGACATATTTCGATGAGCTTTCCGAACGAAAGAATTGCTCTGTTGTTCAGATGCGCTTTTAAATGCGGCCATGTTGACGTAGCAGTCGACAGAGCGAGTCTTGGAGTCCTGGATTGTATTGCGAACACTAATTGTTGCAGCTGGAAGGACCTCTTGTGGTTCTGGTTCAACGTACTTGAAGATGTTGTGGGGGTGTGGGGGGTGGTGTTGTGGGTGGGGTGTGTTCTGGGTGGGGATTGTGCTCGTGTGTGGGGGTGTGTTGTGGGTGAGGGTTGTGCTGAAGGTGGGGTGTGTTGTGGATTGGGTGTTATGAAAGATGGGCGTATATTATGGAATGAAGGTGGGGATGTGTTGAGTGGGGTGTGGTGCGTTCCTGCAGGTGTAGGGGATGGATATATCATATTTGTGGGGTGTGGGGTGGGTGGTGTGGGAGTGTTTCTTTGTGGTGGGTGTAGAGAAGAGAAACAGAGGTAAGAAGCAGTCCCAGTCGAGCTTAGTTCGTACGTTGGATAGAGTGCAGCAGCAGTTACAGCTGGTTGATCAGGCCCTGATACATGGGGGAGACTGATCAAGGATGTTCCGCGGGGGCGTTGACCCCCTGAACACCCTTCGTCTCTGGTTTTACCAGTGGGAAGAAAACAATCTCACCCGGCGAGAAATATTCTCCAGCTGCCTCTAGACGAAATGTCGACGGTAACTTGTGTCTCTATCATGGAAAATAATTTTTCAGACATTCCCCTGTGTCTGAACACCCTGGAAACGTGTCCCTCAGGCATTATTATATGTCTTCATCACTGGAAACTTCCCCCAGGCATTCCGCTATGTCTTAACCCCTGGAACTTGTCCCTCAGACATACTCCTGTGTCTTAACCCATGGAACTTGTCCTTCAGACATACCCCTGTGTCTTAACACCCTGGAACTTGTCCTTCAGACATACCCCTGTGTCTTCACCTGAGAAATTGTCCCTCAGGACATACCCCTGTGTCTTCAGCCTGGACTTGTCCTCAGACATACCCCTGTGTCTTCAGCCTGGAATTGTCCTCAGACATGCCCCTGTGTCTTAGCCTGGAACTTGTCCTCAGGACATGCCCCTGTGTCTTCAGCCTGGAACTTGTCCCTCAGACATACCCCTGGTCTGCACCCTGGAAACTGTTCCCTCAGGACATACCCCTTGGACTTCAGCATGGAAACTTGTCCCTCAGACATTACCCAGTGTCTTCACCCTGGAACTTGTCCCTCAGACATACCCCTGTGTCTTCAGCCTGGAACTTGTCCCTCAGACATACCCCTGTGTCTTCAGCCTGGAACTTGTCCCTCAGACATGCCCCTGTGTCTTCAGCCTGGAACTTGTCCCTCAGACATGCCCCTGTGTCTTCAGCCTGGAACTTGTCCCTCAGACATACCCCTGTGTCTTCACCCTGGAACTTGTCCCTCAGACATACCCCTGTGTCTTCAGCCTGGAACTTGTCCCTCAGACATACCCCTGTGTCTTCAGCCTGGAACTTGTCCCTCAGACCATGCCCCTCGTGTCTTACCCTGGGAAACTGGTCCCTCAGACATTACCCCTGTGATCTTCACCCTGGAACTTGTCCCTCAGACATACCCCTGTGTATCTTCAGCCTGGGAACTTGTCCTCAGACATACCCCTGTGTTTCAGCCTGGACTTGTCCCTCAGACATACCCCCTGTGTCTCACCCTGGAACTTGTCCCTCAGAACATACCCCTGTGTCTTCAGCCTGGAATTGTCCCTCAGACATACCCCTGTGACGTCAGCCTGGAACTTGTCCTAAGACATACCCCTGTGTCTTCACCTGGACTTGTCCTCAGATATTACCCCTGTGTCTTCACCATGGAACTTGTCCCTCAGACTACCCCTGTGTCTTCAGCTGGAACTAGTCCCTCAGATATACTCCCTGTGCTCTTCAGCTGGAACTTGTCCCTCAGGACATAACTCCTGTGTCTTCACCCTGGAACTTGTTTCCCTCGGACCCCCCCATAACCCTGTGGTCTTCACCTGGAACTTGCTCCCTCAGCAGATACATACCCCTGTGTCTCAGCCTGGAACTTGTCCCTAAAGACATTACCCTGTGTCTTCAGCCTGGAACTTGTCCCTCAGATATACCCCTGTGTCTTCAGCCTGGAACTTGTCCCTCAGACATGCCCCTGTGTCTTCACCCTGGAACTTGTCCCTAAGACATACCCTGTGTCTTCAGCCTGGAAACTTGTCCCTAAGATCATTCCCCTGTGTCTTCAGCCTGGAACTTGTCCCTCAGATATTCCCTGTGTCTTCAGCCTGGAAATTTTCCCTAGGACATGCCCCTGTCGTCTTCAGCCTGGACTTGTCCTCAGACATACCCCTGTGTCTTACCTGGAACTTGTCCCTCAGACATACCCCTGTGTCTTCACCCTGGAACTTGTCCCTCAGACATACCCCTGTGTCTTCACCCTGGAACTTGTCCCTCAGACATACCCCTGTGTCTTCACCCTGGAACTTGTCCCTCAGACATACCCCTGTGTCTTCACCCTGGAACTTGTCCCTCAGACATACCCCTGTGTCTTCACCCTGGAACTTGTCCTCAGACATACCCCTGATGTCTTCACCGGGAACTTGTCCCTCAGCATACCCCTTGTGTCTTCAGCCTGGAAACTTGTCCCTTCAGTCTACCCTGTGTCTTCAGCTGGAACTTGTCCCTCTGACATGCCCCTGTGTCTTAACCTCTGGTGGAACTTGTCTCAGGATCATACCCCTGTGTCTTCCACCCTGGAACTTGTCCCTCAGAATACCCCTGTGTCTTCACCCTGGAACTTGTCACCTCGTACATACCCTGTGTCTTCACCTGGAACTTGTCCTAAGACATACCCCTGGTCTCAGCCTGGAACTTGTCCTCAGACATACCCTGTGTCTTCAGCCTGGACTTGTCCCTCAGACATACCCCTGTGTCTTCACCTGGAACCTTATCCCTCAGACATACCCCTGTGTCTTCAGCTGGAAACTTGTCCTCAGACATACCCCTGTTGTCTTCAAGGGAACTTGTCACTCAGACATTCCCCTGTGTATTCACCCTGGAAACTTGTTCACTCAGCATACCCGGTGTCTTCACCCTGGAATTGTCCCTCAGACAATACCCCTGTGTTTCAGCCTGGAACTTGTCCCTCGACATTACCCCTGTGTCTTCAGCCTGGGAACTTGTCCCTCAGACATACCCTGTGTTTCACCCTGGAACTTGTCCCTCAGACATACCCCTGGTCTTCGCCTGGATTTGTCCCTCGACATACCCCTGTGTCTTCACCCTGGAAACCTTGTCCCCTCAGACATACCCCTGTGTCTTTCACCCCTGGAACTTGTCCCTCAGACATTTACCCCTGTGTCTTCACCCTGGGAACTTGTCCCTCAGACTACCCCTGTGTCTTCACCCTGGAAACTTGTCCCTCAGACATTACCCCTGGTCTTTCACCCTGGAACTTGTCCCTCAGACTACCCTGTGTCTTCAGCCTGGAACTTGTCCCTCAGATATACCCCTGTGTCTTCAGCCTGGAAACTTGTCACCTCAGACATACCCCTGTGTCTTCACCCTGGAACTTAGTCACTCAGACTACCCCTGTGTCTTCAGCCTGGAACTTGCTCCCTCAGACATACCCCCTGTGTCATTCAGCCTGGAACTTGTACCCTCAGGACTACCCCTCCGTGTTCTTCACCCTGGAAATTGTCCCTCAGAATACCCCTGTGTTTCTTCAGCTTGAACTTGTACTCAGACATACCCTGTGTCTTCACCTGGAACTTGTCCCTCAGGACATACCCCTGTGGTCTTCACCTGGAACTTGTCCCTCAGACATACCCCTGTGTCTTCAGCCTGGAAACTTGTCCCTCAGACATACCTGTGTCTTCACCCTGGGAACTTGTCCTCAGACTTATCATGTTGTCTTCACCTTGGAACTTGTCCCTCAGACATACCTGTGTCTTCAGCCTGGAACTTGTCCCTCAGACATACCCCTGTGTCTTCACCTGGGATTGTCCCTCCAGACATACCCCTATGTCTTCACACTGGTAATTGTCCCTCAGCATACCCCTATGTCTTCACCCTGGAACTTGTCCCTCAGACATACCCCTGTGTCTTCACCCTGGAAAACTTGTCCCTCAGGGACTACCCCTATTCTTCAACCTGGAACTTGTCCCTCAGACATACCCCTGTGGTCTTCACCAATGGAACTTGTCCCTCAGGACATACCCCTGTGTCTTCACCCTGGAACTTGGTCCCTCAGACATACCCCTGTGTCTTTCACCCTGGAACTTGTCCTCATACATCCCCTGTGTCTTCACCCTGGACTTGTACCTCAGACATACCCTGTGCTCTTCACCTGGAACTTGTCCCTCAGGACAAACTCCGTGTCTTCACCCTGGAACTTGTCCTCAGACATACCCTGTGTCTTCACCTGGAACTTGTCCTCAGACATGACCCCTATGTCTTCACCCTGGACTGTCCCTCAGACATACCCCTATGTCTTCAACCTGGAACTTGTCCTCAGACATGCCCCTGTGTCTTCACCTCTGGAACTTGTCCCTCAGCATACCCTGCGTCTTCACCCTGGGACTTGTCCCTCAGGACATGCCCCTGCGTCTTTCACCCTGGAACTTGTCCTCAGACAGTAACCCCTATGTCTTCACCCTGGAACTTGTCCCTCAGAACATACCCTGTGTTCTTCACCTGGAACTTTGCCCTCAGACATACCCCTATGTCTTCACCCTGGAACTTGTCCCTCAGACATACCCCTGTGTCTTCACCCTGGAACTTGTCCCTCAGACATACCCCTGTGTCTTCACCCTGGAACTTGTCCCTCAGACATACCCCTGTGTCTTCACCCTGGGAAACTTGTCCCTCAGACATCCCCTATGGCTTCACCCTGGAACTTGTCCCTCAGACATACCTATGTTTCACCCTGGAATTGTCTCAAGACAGCCCCTGTGTCTTCACCCTGGAAACTTGTCCCTCAGACATACCCCTAGTCTTCACCTGGCAAAACTTGTCCCTTCAGTCATGCCCCTGTGTCTTCACCCTGGAACTTGTACCTCAGACTTACCCCTGTGTCTTCACCCTGGAACTTGTCCCTCAGACATACCCCTATGTCTTCAGCCTGGAACTTGTCCCTCAGACATACCCCTGTGTCTTCAACCCTGGGAACTTGTCCCTCAGACATACCCCTGTGTCTTCACCTGGACTTGTCCCTCAGGGGACATACCCCTATGTCTTCACCCTGGAAACTTGTCCCTCAGACCATACCCCTGTGTCTTCACCTGGAACTTGTCCCTCAGACATACCCCTGTGTCTTCAACCTGGAAACTTGTCCCCTCGACATTACCCTGGTCTTCACCCTGGAACTTGTCCCTCAGGAAATACCCCTGTGTCTTTCACCCTGGAACTTGTCCCTCAGGACATACCCTATGTCTTCACTGGAACTTGTCCCTCAGACATACCCCTGTGTCTTCACCCTGGAACTTGTCCCTCAGACATACCCCTATGTCTTCACCCTGGAACTTGTCCCTCAGACATACCCCTGTGTCTTCACCCTGGAACTTGTCCCTCAGACATACCCCTGTGTCTTCACCCTGGAACTTGTCCCTCAGACATACCCCTGTGTCTTCACCCTGGAACTTGTCCCTCAGACATAACCCTCGCCTCACCCCTGGAACTGTCCCTCAGACATTACCCTGCGTCTTCACCCTGGACCTTGTTCCCTCAGACATACCCCTGCGTCTTCACCCTGGAACTTGTCCCTCAGACATACCCCTGCGTCTTCACCCTGGAACTTGTCCCTCAGACATACCCCTGCGTCTTCACCCTGGAACTTGTCCCTCAGACATACCCCTGTGTCTTCACCCTGGAAACTTGTCCCTCAGACATTACCCATGCGTCTTCACCTGGAACTTTCCCTCAGATCATACCCTGCGTCTTCACCCTGGGAACTTGTCCTTCAGGACATACCCCTGTGTCTTCACCCTGGAACTTTCCCTCAGACATACCCCTAGGTCCTTCACCTGAGGAATTGTCCCTCAGACATCCCTACTGTGTCTTCACCCTGGAACTTGTCCCTCAGACAACCCCTGTGTCTTCACCTGCGAAACTTGTCCCTCAGACATACCCCTGTGTCTTCACCCCTGGAACTTGTCCCTCAGACATACCCTGTGTCTTCACCTGGAACTTGTCCCTCAGACATTACCCCTGCGTCTTCACCCTGAACTTGTCCCTCAGACATAACCCTGCGTCTTCAACCCCTGGAACTTGTCCCTCAGACATACCCTGCGGCTTCACCCTGGAACTTGTCCCTCAGACATACCTCTGCGTCTGCACCCTGGAAACCTTGTCCTCAGACATACCCCTGTGTCTTCCACCTGGAATTGTCCCTCAGACATACCCCTATGTCTTCACCCTGGAACTTGTCCTCTGACATACCCTGTGTCTTCACTTCTGGAACTTGTCCCTCAGACATTACCCCTGTGTCTTCACCTGGGAACTTGTCCCTCAGACATTACCCCTGTGTCTTCACCCTGGAACTTGATTTTTTTCCTAGACATACCCCTGCGTCTTCACCCTGGAACTTGTCCCTCAGGACTACCCCTGCGTCTTCACCCTGGAACTTGTCCCTCAGACATACCCCTGCGTCTTCACCCTGGAACTTGTCCCTCAGACATACCCCTGCGTCTTCACCCTGGAACTTGTCCCTCAGACATACCCCTGCGTCTTCACCCTGGAACTTGTCCCTCAGACATACCCCTGTGTCTTCACCCTGGAACTTGTCCCTCAGACATACCCCTGCGTCTTCACCCTGGAATTGTCCTCAGACTACCCCATGCGTCTTCACCCTGGAACTTGTCCCTCAGACATACCCCTGTGTCTTCACCCTGGAACTTTGTCCTCAGACATACCCTAGTCTTCACCTGGAACTTGTCCCTTCTGGGGGACATACCCCTGTGTCTCACTGGAACTTGTCCCTCAGACATACCCCTGTGTCTTCACCCTGGAACTTGTCCCTCAGACATACCCCTGTGTCTTCACCCTGGAACTTGTCCCTCAGACATACCCCTGTGTCTTCACCCTGGAACTTGTCCCTCAGACATACCCCTGCGTCTTCACCCTGGAACTTGTCCCTCAGACATTTACCCCTGCGTTCTTCACCCTGGAACTTGTCCCTCAGACATTACCCCTGCGTTCTTCACCCTGGAACTTGTCCCTCAGACATACCCCTGGGATCTTCACCCGGAACTTGTCCTCAGACATACCCCTGTGTCTTCACCTGGATTCTTGTCCTCAGACTTACCCTTGCGTCATCACCCTGGAACTTGTCCCACAGACATACCCTGTGTTCTTCACCCTGGAAACTTGTCCCTCAGACATACCCCTGCGTCTTCACCCTGGAACTTGTCCCTCAGACAACCACCTGTGTCTTCACCCTGGGAACACTTGTCCCTCGAAACATGCTCCTTGTGTCTTCACCACTGGACTTGTCCCTCAGACATGTCCCCCCCCCCCCCTTTTTCCATGTGTCTTTACCCTGGAAACTTGTCCCTAGACATACCCTTGCGTCTTCACCCTGGAAAACTTTGTCCATCAGACATCCCCTGCGTCTTCACCTGGACTTGTCCCTCAGACATACCCCTGCGTCTTCACCCTGGAACTTGTCCCACAGACATACCCCTGGTCTTCAGCCTGGAACTTGTCCCTCAGACATGCTCCTGTGTCTTCACCCTGGAACTTGTCCCTCAGACATGCTCCTGTGTCTTCACCCTGGAACTTGTCCCTCAGACATACCACCTGGTCTTCACCCTGGAAATTGTCCCTCAGACATACCCCTGCGTCTTCACCCTGGAACTTGTCCCTCAGACATACCCCTGCGTCTTCACCCTGGAACTTGTCCCTCAGGACATACCCCTGTTGTCTTCAACCTGGTAACTTGTTCCCTCAGACATGCTCCTGTGTGTGATCACCCTGGAACTTGTCCCTCAGACATGCTCTGTGTCTTTTCCAACCTGGAACTTGTCCCTCAGACATACCCCTGCGTCTTCACCCTGGGAACTTGTCCTAGACATACCCTGCGTCTTCACCCTGGAACTTGTCCCTAGACATACCCCTGTGTCTTCCACCTGGAAATTGTCCCTCAGACATACCCATGCGTCTTCACCCGGAACTTGTCCTCAGGACATGGGGGGGCCCCTGTGTTCTTCACATGGAACTTGTCCTCAGACATACCCCTGCGTCTTCACCCTGGAACTTGTCCCTCAGACATACCCCTTCGTTCTTCACCTGGAACTTGTCCCTCTAGGACATACCCCTGCGTCTTCACCCTGCGACTTGTCCCTCAGACATAACCCCTGCGTCTTCACCCTGGAAACTTGTCCCTCAGACATTACCCCTGTGTCTTCTCCCTGGAACTTGTCTCTCGGACATACCCACTGCGTCTTCACCCCTGGAACTTGTCCACTCAGACATACCCTGTGTCTTCACCTGGAACTTGTCCCTCTGACATACCCTGTGTCTTCACACTGGTACCTTGTCCTCAGACATACCCCTGCGTCTTCACCTGAGAACTTGTCCCTCAGACATACCCCTGTGTCTTCACCGTGGGAAACTTGTCCCTCAGACATACCTGTGTCTTTCACCTGGAACTTGTCCCTCGACATACCCCTGTGTCTTCACCCTGGAACTTGTCCTCAGACATACCATGTGTCTTCACCTGGAACTTGTTCCTCTGACATGCCCCTGTGTCTTCACCTGAACTTGTCCATCAGGACATACACCTGTGTCTTCACCCTGGGTACTTGTCCTCAGAACTACCCATGCGTCTTCACCCTGGAACATTGTCTCAGTCATACCCTGCGTCTTCCCCTGGAACTTGTCCTCAGGACCTACCCCTTGCGTCTTCACCCTGGAACTTGTCCCTCAGACATACCCGTCGTCTTCACCCTGGAACTTGTTCCATCAGACATACCCCGGTGTCTTCACCCTGGAACTTGTCATCAGACATACCCCTGAGTTTACCCTGGAAACTTGTCCCTCAGACATCCCCCTGTGTCTTCACCCTGGAACTTGTCCCTCAGACATACCCCTGTGTCTTCACCCTGGAACTTGTCCCTCAGACATACCCCTGTGTCTTCACCCTGGAACTTGTCCCTCAGATAGGCTCAGTGCTCTTAATTTCAACGCTAATCTTGTTCCATCTCTGTTTTCCTTCTTTAGCTTTGATTTCGAGTTCTATTTTGCTTTAAATATTTAGAATTCAACCATCTCTCTCACTATTTTGATTGGATTTTAAATTGCTCTAGGCCTTCAGTTAGAGTTTCTTTTTTCGTTCCTTATCTGTGCCACTGCGAGGCATAAGGCCTTAAAACTTGGCTATGCTAGGCAGGTTGGGACCCGTTACACATCAGATTTGTACTTACACTATCACTCTAGCTCCCATTCTCACTCTCTCCCGGTTTCTCGCTCTCTCGCACCCATTTCTCATTTATCTCGCTCCCATTCTCACTCGCTACCGTCTTCTCTCGCTCCCTTCTCCCACTCTCTCCCTGTCTCGCCTCTCTACCAGTCTCACTCTCTCTCAGTTCGCTCTCTACCATTCTCACATTCTCCCAGTCTAGCTCTTCTCGCTTCCCTTTCACCTCTCTTCCCGGGTCTCGCTCTTTCTCGAACCCATTCTCATAATCTCGCTCCCATTCTCACTCGCTCCCAGTCTCTCTCGCTCCCATTCTCACTCTCTCGCTCCCATTCTCACTCTCTCCCAGTCTCACTCTCTCGCTTCCCATTCTCACTCTCTCCCAGTCTCAACTCTCTCGCTCCCATTCTCACTCTCTCCCAGTCTCACTCTCGCTCCCATTCTCACTCTCTCCCAGTCTCACTCTCGCTCCCATTCTCACTCTCTCGCTCCCAATATATCTTTCTCTCTCATTACACCTCCAGTACTCGTTTGTTTTTCGTCTCCCTTCCCTTATATCCCCACTTTATTTCCCCATTTCTCTTCCCTCTCCGAGAGGTGCAGCATTGAGGTGACTTCTCACGTACAAGTCCGTAAAAAAGTCCCGGTGACTGAGTACAGAGGTAAACTGAGGGACCCGCTACTGTTGATAGTCATTAGTGGAGTCTAAAACACTAGCTAGCTGAGCATAGTAGTGGTGGTGGTTGAGGGTGATGGTGGTGATGGTGGTGATGGTGGTGATGGTGGTGATGGTGGTGGTGGTGGTGATGGTGGTGATGGTGGTGGTGGTTGAGGTGGGATGGTGGTGATGGTGATGATGTTGGTGATGGTGGTGCTGGTGGTGGTGGTGGTGATGGTTGTGATGGTGGTGATGGTGGTGGATGGTGGTGATGGTTGTGATGGTGGTGTTGGTGGTGATGGTGTTTTTTTATTTTGCCGTGAGGTGGTGATGGTGGTGATGGTGGTGTGGTGGTGATGGTGGTGGATGGTGGTGATGTGTGTGATGGTGGTGATGTTTGGTGATGGTGGTGATGGTGGTGGTGGTGTGGTGATGGTGGTGATGGTGGTGATGGTGGTGATGGTGGTGATTGTGGTGATGGTGGTGATGGTGGTGATGGTGGTGATTGGTTGTGATGGTGGTGGTGGTGGGTGGTGGTGGTGGTGGTGGTGATGGTGGTGATGGTGGAGATGTGGTGATGGTGGTGATGGTGGTGATGGTGGTGGTGGTGGTGGTGATGGTGGTGATGGTGGTGATGGTGGTGTTGGTGGTGATGGTGCCCGTGATGGTCCCCCCGGTGATGGTGGGATGATGGTGGTGGTGGTCGTGTGATAATGTGGTGATGGTTGTGGTGGTGGTGAGAGTGGTGATGGTGGTGATGGTGGTGGTGGTGGTGATGGTGGTGGATGGTGGTGAATGGTGGTGGTGTGGTGGTGGTGGTGGGTGGGGATGGTGATGATGGTGTGATGTTCGGGGATGGTGGTGGTGGTGTGATGATGGTGCATGGTGGTGATGGTGAGTGATGGTGGTGATGGTGTGGTGGTGATGGTGGTGATGGTGGTGATGGTGGTGATGGTGGTGATGGTGGTGTGGTGGTGATGGTGGTGATGGTGGTGATGGTGTGATGTGGTGGTGGTGGTGATGGTGGTGACTACCATACCCGGTCCCACAGCCACGCATCCACCTACCGACTCCTGTCCACACAGGTTGACACCTCAGGTAGTACTACCACCAATTCACACCTTTTCCTATCCGTCTCTACCACGCACTGTCATGACATGTCGACAACTGTGTATACCAACGCGATCACTCCTATTGCATACTGACCACCCCGTGAGTCAGCTACATCACACTGCATTCACAAACCACTCGATCAAGTCCATACACGATCGCATCCAACTTGTCATCTACACATCCACCACCACCACCACCACACCATCCACTAGCTAGCACCGCACCGGATCAGCCTCCAACCCTCGCCCCCCCCCCCCCCCCCCCCCCCCCCCACGATCACACGCTGATCACCTCACCATGTCAACTCCCGCTGTGATGTGCAACACGCTTATCACCCACCAAATTCTGAATCACGACATTCACCCCCTGTCAGACATCATACCGATCCCACCGCACCACCACGCCCACCACCATCCAGGTCCTAGAAACCACGCCGTAAGTACTACCACGGTAGCAGTCATACAACCTGTCAACGACCAACAACCCCCCCCGCATACATATATTCGAGCGCTGGTGGTGGATAATCGAGTCAGCCATCCCCATCGAGTCACACACATCCCACCATACCACCATACGCATCTTCAGTGACACCCTACCACCACCCTGACCACCATGCACCACTAATTTCATCTCCCAATGGCAGCACCATAAACTCACATCAATCCGATGACCATGCGCTAATGCCACTCATGTCACCACCTTCGTCATCAACATCGACCATGCTACCACACTCCACCACAACACCACACCGGTTCCAGCCACCACCACCACCACCTTCACCACGTTGAGCACTACAGCCACGCGCCAGACCACATCACCACATCGACACTTTTAGTCACCTATAACCCAAGTCTATTTTCACACAGTTGCTTGACATCGCCGTGACCTCCACCATCGCACCTAGACCGTTCGCTATCGTTGAATCCCACCAATCCATAACATGACACCACACACGCCATCGCACCACGCTTGACTCCATCTGCCCCACCCCCGGCTCCCCCCCCCACATTGCACCGCACCACCACCATCAGGCTTCACGCCTGTCACGCACACTAG
>NC_069456.1:21712243-21739743 GCF_026875155.1 Cherax quadricarinatus | reverse complement strand
CCCATGGAACTTGTCCTTCAGACATACCCCTGTGTCTTAACACCCTGGAACTTGTCCTTCAGACATACCCCTGTGTCTTCACCCTGGAAATTGTCCCTCAGACATACCCCTGTGTCTTCAGCCTGGACTTGTCCTCAGACATACCCCTGTGTCTTCAGCCTGGAATTGTCCTCAGACATGCCCCTGTGTCTTAGCCTGGAACTTGTCCTCAGGACATGCCCCTGTGTCTTCAGCCTGGAACTTGTCCCTCAGACATACCCCTGGTCTGCACCCTGGAAACTGTTCCCTCAGGACATACCCCTTGGACTTCAGCATGGAAACTTGTCCCTCAGACATTACCCAGTGTCTTCACCCTGGAACTTGTCCCTCAGACATACCCCTGTGTCTTCAGCCTGGAACTTGTCCCTCAGACATACCCCTGTGTCTTCAGCCTGGAACTTGTCCCTCAGACATGCCCCTGTGTCTTCAGCCTGGAACTTGTCCCTCAGACATGCCCCTGTGTCTTCAGCCTGGAACTTGTCCCTCAGACATACCCCTGTGTCTTCACCCTGGAACTTGTCCCTCAGACATACCCCTGTGTCTTCAGCCTGGAACTTGTCCCTCAGACATACCCCTGTGTCTTCAGCCTGGAACTTGTCCCTCAGACCATGCCCCTCGTGTCTTACCCTGGGAAACTGGTCCCTCAGACATTACCCCTGTGATCTTCACCCTGGAACTTGTCCCTCAGACATACCCCTGTGTATCTTCAGCCTGGGAACTTGTCCTCAGACATACCCCTGTGTTTCAGCCTGGACTTGTCCCTCAGACATACCCCCTGTGTCTCACCCTGGAACTTGTCCCTCAGAACATACCCCTGTGTCTTCAGCCTGGAACTTGTCCCTCAGACATACCCCTGTGACGTCAGCCTGGAACTTGTCCCTAAGACATACCCCTGTGTCTTCACCTGGACTTGTCCTCAGATATTACCCCTGTGTCTTCACCATGGAACTTGTCCCTCAGACTACCCCTGTGTCTTCAGCTGGAACTAGTCCCTCAGATATACTCCCTGTGCTCTTCAGCTGGAACTTGTCCCTCAGGACATAACTCCTGTGTCTTCACCCTGGAACTTGTTTCCCTCGGACCCCCCCATAACCCTGTGGTCTTCACCTGGAACTTGCTCCCTCAGCAGATACATACCCCTGTGTCTCAGCCTGGAACTTGTCCCTAAAGACATTACCCTGTGTCTTCAGCCTGGAACTTGTCCCTCAGATATACCCCTGTGTCTTCAGCCTGGAACTTGTCCCTCAGACATGCCCCTGTGTCTTCACCCTGGAACTTGTCCCTAAGAATACCCTGTGTCTTCAGCCTGGAAACTTGTCCCTAAGATCATTCCCCTGTGTCTTCAGCCTGGAACTTGTCCCTCAGATATTCCCTGTGTCTTCAGCCTGGAAATTTTCCCTAGGACATGCCCCTGTCGTCTTCAGCCTGGACTTGTCCTCAGACATACCCCTGTGTCTTACCTGGAACTTGTCCCTCAGACATACCCCTGTGTCTTCACCCTGGAACTTGTCCCTCAGACATACCCCTGTGTCTTCACCCTGGAACTTGTCCCTCAGACATACCCCTGTGTCTTCACCCTGGAACTTGTCCCTCAGACATACCCCTGTGTCTTCACCCTGGAACTTGTCCCTCAGACATACCCCTGTGTCTTCACCCTGGAACTTGTCCTCAGACATACCCCTGATGTCTTCACCGGGAACTTGTCCCTCAGCATACCCCTTGTGTCTTCAGCCTGGAAACTTGTCCCTTCAGTCTACCCTGTGTCTTCAGCTGGAACTTGTCCCTCTGACATGCCCCTGTGTCTTAACCTCTGGTGGAACTTGTCTCAGGATCATACCCCTGTGTCTTCCACCCTGGAACTTGTCCCTCAGAATACCCCTGTGTCTTCACCCTGGAACTTGTCACCTCGTACATACCCTGTGTCTTCACCTGGAACTTGTCCTAAGACATACCCCTGGTCTCAGCCTGGAACTTGTCCTCAGACATACCCTGTGTCTTCAGCCTGGACTTGTCCCTCAGACATACCCCTGTGTCTTCACCTGGAACCTTATCCCTCAGACATACCCCTGTGTCTTCAGCTGGAAACTTGTCCTCAGACATACCCCTGTTGTCTTCAAGGGAACTTGTCACTCAGACATTCCCCTGTGTATTCACCCTGGAAACTTGTTCACTCAGCATACCCGGTGTCTTCACCCTGGAATTGTCCCTCAGACAATACCCCTGTGTTTCAGCCTGGAACTTGTCCCTCGACATTACCCCTGTGTCTTCAGCCTGGGAACTTGTCCCTCAGACATACCCTGTGTTTCACCCTGGAACTTGTCCCTCAGACATACCCCTGGTCTTCGCCTGGATTTGTCCCTCGACATACCCCTGTGTCTTCACCCTGGAAACCTTGTCCCCTCAGACATACCCCTGTGTCTTTCACCCCTGGAACTTGTCCCTCAGACATTTACCCCTGTGTCTTCACCCTGGGAACTTGTCCCTCAGACTACCCCTGTGTCTTCACCCTGGAAACTTGTCCCTCAGACATTACCCCTGGTCTTTCACCCTGGAACTTGTCCCTCAGACTACCCTGTGTCTTCAGCCTGGAACTTGTCCCTCAGATATACCCCTGTGTCTTCAGCCTGGAAACTTGTCACCTCAGACATACCCCTGTGTCTTCACCCTGGAACTTAGTCACTCAGACTACCCCTGTGTCTTCAGCCTGGAACTTGCTCCCTCAGACATACCCCCTGTGTCATTCAGCCTGGAACTTGTACCCTCAGGACTACCCCTCCGTGTTCTTCACCCTGGAAATTGTCCCTCAGAATACCCCTGTGTTTCTTCAGCTTGAACTTGTACTCAGACATACCCTGTGTCTTCACCTGGAACTTGTCCCTCAGGACATACCCCTGTGGTCTTCACCTGGAACTTGTCCCTCAGACATACCCCTGTGTCTTCAGCCTGGAAACTTGTCCCTCAGACATACCTGTGTCTTCACCCTGGGAACTTGTCCTCAGACTTATCATGTTGTCTTCACCTTGGAACTTGTCCCTCAGACATACCTGTGTCTTCAGCCTGGAACTTGTCCCTCAGACATACCCCTGTGTCTTCACCTGGGATTGTCCCTCCAGACATACCCCTATGTCTTCACACTGGTAATTGTCCCTCAGCATACCCCTATGTCTTCACCCTGGAACTTGTCCCTCAGACATACCCCTGTGTCTTCACCCTGGAAAACTTGTCCCTCAGGGACTACCCCTATTCTTCAACCTGGAACTTGTCCCTCAGACATACCCCTGTGGTCTTCACCAATGGAACTTGTCCCTCAGGACATACCCCTGTGTCTTCACCCTGGAACTTGGTCCCTCAGACATACCCCTGTGTCTTTCACCCTGGAACTTGTCCTCATACATCCCCTGTGTCTTCACCCTGGACTTGTACCTCAGACATACCCTGTGCTCTTCACCTGGAACTTGTCCCTCAGGACAAACTCCGTGTCTTCACCCTGGAACTTGTCCTCAGACATACCCTGTGTCTTCACCTGGAACTTGTCCTCAGACATGACCCCTATGTCTTCACCCTGGACTGTCCCTCAGACATACCCCTATGTCTTCAACCTGGAACTTGTCCTCAGACATGCCCCTGTGTCTTCACCTCTGGAACTTGTCCCTCAGCATACCCTGCGTCTTCACCCTGGGACTTGTCCCTCAGGACATGCCCCTGCGTCTTTCACCCTGGAACTTGTCCTCAGACAGTAACCCCTATGTCTTCACCCTGGAACTTGTCCCTCAGAACATACCCTGTGTTCTTCACCTGGAACTTTGCCCTCAGACATACCCCTATGTCTTCACCCTGGAACTTGTCCCTCAGACATACCCCTGTGTCTTCACCCTGGAACTTGTCCCTCAGACATACCCCTGTGTCTTCACCCTGGAACTTGTCCCTCAGACATACCCCTGTGTCTTCACCCTGGAACTTGTCCCTCAGACATCCCCTATGGCTTCACCCTGGAACTTGTCCCTCAGACATACCTATGTTTCACCCTGGAATTGTCTCAAGACAGCCCCTGTGTCTTCACCCTGGAAACTTGTCCCTCAGACATACCCCTAGTCTTCACCTGGCAAAACTTGTCCCTTCAGTCATGCCCCTGTGTCTTCACCCTGGAACTTGTACCTCAGACTTACCCCTGTGTCTTCACCCTGGAACTTGTCCCTCAGACATACCCCTATGTCTTCAGCCTGGAACTTGTCCCTCAGACATACCCCTGTGTCTTCAACCCTGGGAACTTGTCCCTCAGACATACCCCTGTGTCTTCACCTGGACTTGTCCCTCAGGGGACATACCCCTATGTCTTCACCCTGGAAACTTGTCCCTCAGACCATACCCCTGTGTCTTCACCTGGAACTTGTCCCTCAGACATACCCCTGTGTCTTCAACCTGGAAACTTGTCCCCTCGACATTACCCTGGTCTTCACCCTGGAACTTGTCCCTCAGGAAATACCCCTGTGTCTTTCACCCTGGAACTTGTCCCTCAGGACATACCCTATGTCTTCACTGGAACTTGTCCCTCAGACATACCCCTGTGTCTTCACCCTGGAACTTGTCCCTCAGACATACCCCTATGTCTTCACCCTGGAACTTGTCCCTCAGACATACCCCTGTGTCTTCACCCTGGAACTTGTCCCTCAGACATACCCCTGTGTCTTCACCCTGGAACTTGTCCCTCAGACATACCCCTGTGTCTTCACCCTGGAACTTGTCCCTCAGACATTACCCTCGCCTCACCCCTGGAACTGTCCCTCAGACATTACCCTGCGTCTTCACCCTGGACCTTGTTCCCTCAGACATACCCCTGCGTCTTCAACCCTGGAACTTTGTCCTCAGACATACCCTGCGTCTTCACCCTGGAACTTGTCCCTCAGACATACCCCTGCGTCTTCACCCTGGAACTTGTCCCTCAGACATACCCCTGTGTCTTCACCCTGGAAACTTGTCCCTCAGACATTACCCATGCGTCTTCACCTGGAACTTTCCCTCAGATCATACCCTGCGTCTTCACCCTGGGAACTTGTCCTTCAGGACATACCCCTGTGTCTTCACCCTGGAACTTTCCCTCAGACATACCCCTAGGTCCTTCACCTGAGGAATTGTCCCTCAGACATCCCTACTGTGTCTTCACCCTGGAACTTGTCCCTCAGACAACCCCTGTGTCTTCACCTGCGAAACTTGTCCCTCAGACATACCCCTGTGTCTTCACCCCTGGAACTTGTCCCTCAGACATACCCTGTGTCTTCACCTGGAACTTGTCCCTCAGACATTACCCCTGCGTCTTCACCCTGAACTTGTCCCTCAGACATAACCCTGCGTCTTCAACCCCTGGAACTTGTCCCTCAGACATACCCTGCGGCTTCACCCTGGAACTTGTCCCTCAGACATACCTCTGCGTCTGCACCCTGGAAACCTTGTCCTCAGACATACCCCTGTGTCTTCCACCTGGAATTGTCCCTCAGACATACCCCTATGTCTTCACCCTGGAACTTGTCCTCTGACATACCCTGTGTCTTCACTTCTGGAACTTGTCCCTCAGACATTACCCCTGTGTCTTCACCTGGGAACTTGTCCCTCAGACATTACCCCTGTGTCTTCACCCTGGAACTTGATTTTTTTCCTAGACATACCCCTGCGTCTTCACCCTGGAACTTGTCCCTCAGGACTACCCCTGCGTCTTCACCCTGGAACTTGTCCCTCAGACATACCCCTGCGTCTTCACCCTGGAACTTGTCCCTCAGACATACCCCTGCGTCTTCACCCTGGAACTTGTCCCTCAGACATACCCCTGCGTCTTCACCCTGGAACTTGTCCCTCAGACATACCCCTGTGTCTTCACCCTGAAACTTGTCCCTCAGACATACCCCTGCGTCTTCACCCTGGAATTGTCCTCAGACTACCCCATGCGTCTTCACCCTGGAACTTGTCCCTCAGACATACCCCTGTGTCTTCACCCTGGAACTTTGTCCTCAGACATACCCTAGTCTTCACCTGGAACTTGTCCCTTCTGGGGGACATACCCCTGTGTCTCACTGGAACTTGTCCCTCAGACATACCCCTGTGTCTTCACCCTGGAACTTGTCCCTCAGACATACCCCTGTGTCTTCACCCTGGAACTTGTCCCTCAGACATACCCCTGTGTCTTCACCCTGAACTTGTCCCTCAGACATACCCCTGCGTCTTCACCCTGGAAACTTGTCCCTCAGACATTTACCCCTGCGTTCTTCACCCTGGAACTTGTCCCTCAGACATTACCCCTGCGTTCTTCACCCTGGAACTTGTCCCTCAGACATACCCCTGGGATCTTCACCCGGAACTTGTCCTCAGACATACCCCTGTGTCTTCACCTGGATTCTTGTCCTCAGACTTACCCTTGCGTCATCACCCTGGAACTTGTCCCACAGACATACCCTGTGTTCTTCACCCTGGAAACTTGTCCCTCAGACATACCCCTGCGTCTTCACCCTGGAACTTGTCCCTCAGACAACCACCTGTGTCTTCACCCTGGGAACACTTGTCCCTCGAAACATGCTCCTTGTGTCTTCACCACTGGACTTGTCCCTCAGACATGTCCCCCCCCCCCCCTTTTTCCATGTGTCTTTACCCTGGAAACTTGTCCCTAGACATACCCTTGCGTCTTCACCCTGGAAAACTTTGTCCATCAGACATCCCCTGCGTCTTCACCTGGACTTGTCCCTCAGACATACCCCTGCGTCTTCACCCTGGAACTTGTCCCTCAGACATACCCCTGTGTCTTCAGCCTGGAACTTGTCCCTCAGACATGCTCCTGTGTCTTCACCCTGGAACTTGTCCCTCAGACATGCTCCTGTGTCTTCACCCTGGAACTTGTCCCTCAGACATACCCCTGCGTCTTCACCCTGGAACTTGTCCCTCAGACATACCCCTGCGTCTTCACCCTGGAACTTGTCACTCAGACATACCCTGCGTCTTCACCCTGGAACTTGTCCCTCAGGACATACCCCTGTTGTCTTCAACCTGGTAACTTGTTCCCTCAGACATGCTCCTGTGTGTGATCACCCTGGAACTTGTCCCTCAGACATGCTCTGTGTCTTTTCCAACCTGGAACTTGTCCCTCAGACATACCCCTGCGTCTTCACCCTGGGAACTTGTCCTAGACATACCCTGCGTCTTCACCCTGGAACTTGTCCCTAGACATACCCCTGTGTCTTCCACCTGGAAATTGTCCCTCAGACATACCCATGCGTCTTCACCCGGAACTTGTCCTCAGGACATGGGGGGGCCCCTGTGTTCTTCACATGGAACTTGTCCTCAGACATACCCCTGCGTCTTCACCCTGGAACTTGTCCCTCAGACATACCCCTTCGTTCTTCACCTGGAACTTGTCCCTCTAGGACATACCCCTGCGTCTTCACCCTGCGACTTGTCCCTCAGACATAACCCCTGCGTCTTCACCCTGGAAACTTGTCCCTCAGACATTACCCCTGTGTCTTCTCCCTGGAACTTGTCTCTCGGACATACCCACTGCGTCTTCACCCCTGGAACTTGTCCACTCAGACATACCCTGTGTCTTCACCTGGAACTTGTCCCTCTGACATACCCTGTGTCTTCACACTGGTACCTTGTCCTCAGACATACCCCTGCGTCTTCACCTGAGAACTTGTCCCTCAGACATACCCCTGTGTCTTCACCGTGGGAAACTTGTCCCTCAGACATACCTGTGTCTTTCACCTGGAACTTGTCCCTCGACATACCCCTGTGTCTTCACCCTGGAACTTGTCCTCAGACATACCATGTGTCTTCACCTGGAACTTGTTCCTCTGACATGCCCCTGTGTCTTCACCTGAACTTGTCCATCAGGACATACACCTGTGTCTTCACCCTGGGTACTTGTCCTCAGAACTACCCATGCGTCTTCACCCTGGAACATTGTCTCAGTCATACCCTGCGTCTTCCCCTGGAACTTGTCCTCAGGACCTACCCCTTGCGTCTTCACCCTGGAACTTGTCCCTCAGACATACCCGTCGTCTTCACCCTGGAACTTGTTCCATCAGACATACCCCGGTGTCTTCACCCTGGAACTTGTCATCAGACATACCCCTGAGTTTACCCTGGAAACTTGTCCCTCAGACATCCCCCTGTGTCTTCACCCTGGAACTTGTCCCTCAGACATACCCCTGTGTCTTCACCCTGGAACTTGTCCCTCAGACATACCCCTGTGTCTTCACCCTGGAACTTGTCCCTCGATAGGCTCAGTGCTCTTAATTTCACGCTATTCTTTTTCATCTCTGATTTTCCTTCTTTAGCTTTGATTTCGAGTTCTATTTTGCTTTAAATATTTTAGGAATTCAACCATCTCTCTCACTATTTTGATTGGATTTTAAATTGCTCTAGGCCTTCAGTTAGAGTTTCTTTTTTCGTTCCTTATCTGTGCCACTGCGAGGCATAAGGCCTTAAAACTTGGCTATGCTAGGCAGGTTGGGACCCGTTACACATCAGATTTGTACTTACACTATCACTCTAGCTCCCATTCTCACTCTCTCCCGGTTTCTCGCTCTCTCGCACCCATTTCTCATTTATCTCGCTCCCATTCTCACTCGCTACCGTCTTCTCTCGCTCCCTTCTCCCACTCTCTCCCTGTCTCGCCTCTCTACCAGTCTCACTCTCTCTCAGTTCGCTCTCTACCATTCTCACATTCTCCCAGTCTAGCTCTTCTCGCTTCCCTTTCACCTCTCTTCCCGGGTCTCGCTCTTTCTCGAACCCATTCTCATAATCTCGCTCCCATTCTCACTCGCTCCCAGTCTCTCTCGCTCCCATTCTCACTCTCTCGCTCCCTTCTTCACTCTCTCCAGTCTCACTCTCTCGCTTCCCATTCTCACTCTCTCCCAGTCTCAACTCTCTCGCTACCATTCTCACTCTCTCCCAGTCTCCTCTCGCTCCCATCTCACTCTCTCCCAGTCTCACTCTCGCTCCCATTCTCACTCTATCGCTCCCCAACTATATCTTTCCTCTCTCATTACACCCTCCAAGTACTCGTTTGTTTTTCGTCTCCCTTCCTTATATCCCCACTTTATTTCCCCATTTCTCTTTCCCTCTCCGACCCGAGCGGTGCAGCATTGAGGTGACTTCTCACGTACAAGTCCGTAAAAAAGTCCCGGTGACTGAGTCTCAGAGGTAAATGAGGGACCCGCTACTGTTGATAGTCCATTAGTGGAGTCTATAACACTAGCTAGCTGAGCATAGTAGTGGTGGTGGTTGAGGGGTGGATGGTGGTGATGGTGGTGATGGTGGTGATGGTGGTGATGGTGGTGGTGGTGGTGATGGTGGTGATGGTGGGGTGGTTGAGGTGGGATGGTGGTGATGGTGATGATGTTGGTGATGGTGGTGCTGGTGGTGGTGGTGGTGATGGTTGTGATGGTGGTGATGGTGGTGGATGGTGGTGATGGTTGTGATGGTGGTGTTGGTGGTGATGGTGTTTTTTTATTTTGCCGTGAGGTGGTGATGGTGGTGATGGTGGTGTGGTGGTGATGGTGGTGGATGGTGGTGATGTGTGTGATGGTGGTGATGTTTGGTGATGGTGGTGATGGTGGTGGTGGTGTGGTGATGGTGGTGATGGTGGTGATGGTGGTGATGGTGGTGATTGTGGTGATGGTGGTGATGGTGGTGATGGTGGTGATTGGTTGTGATGGTGGTGGTGGTGGGTGGTGGTGGTGGTGGTGGTGATGGTGGTGATGGTGGAGATGTGGTGATGGTGGTGATGGTGGTGATGGTGGTGGTGGTGGTGGTGATGGTGGTGATGGTGGTGATGGTGGTGTTGGTGGTGATGGTGCCCGTGATGGTCCCCCCGGTGATGGTGGGATGATGGTGGTGGTGGTCGTGTGATAATGTGGTGATGGTTGTGGTGGTGGTGAGAGTGGTGATGGTGGTGATGGTGGTGGTGGTGGTGATGGTGGTGGATGGTGGTGAATGGTGGTGGTGTGGTGGTGGTGGTGGGTGGGGATGGTGATGATGGTGTGATGTTCGGGGATGGTGGTGGTGGTGTGATGATGGTGCATGGTGGTGATGGTGAGTGATGGTGGTGATGGTGTGGTGGTGATGGTGGTGATGGTGGTGATGGTGGTGATGGTGGTGATGGTGGTGTGGTGGTGATGGTGGTGATGGTGGTGATGGTGTGATGTGGTGGTGGTGGTGATGGTGGTGACTACCATACCCGGTCCCACAGCCACGCATCCACCTACCGACTCCTGTCCACACAGGTTGACACCTCAGGTAGTACTACCACCAATTCACACCTTTTCCTATCCGTCTCTACCACGCACTGTCATGACATGTCGACAACTGTGTATACCAACGCGATCACTCCTATTGCATACTGACCACCCCGTGAGTCAGCTACATCACACTGCATTCACAAACCACTCGATCAAGTCCATACACGATCGCATCCAACTTGTCATCTACACATCCACCACCACCACCACCACACCATCCACTAGCTAGCACCGCACCGGATCAGCCTCCAACCCTCGCCCCCCCCCCCCCCCCCCCCCCCCCCCACGATCACACGCTGATCACCTCACCATGTCAACTCCCGCTGTGATGTGCAACACGCTTATCACCCACCAAATTCTGAATCACGACATTCACCCCCTGTCAGACATCATACCGATCCCACCGCACCACCACGCCCACCACCATCCAGGTCCTAGAAACCACGCCGTAAGTACTACCACGGTAGCAGTCATACAACCTGTCAACGACCAACAACCCCCCCCGCATACATATATTCGAGCGCTGGTGGTGGATAATCGAGTCAGCCATCCCCATCGAGTCACACACATCCCACCATACCACCATACGCATCTTCAGTGACACCCTACCACCACCCTGACCACCATGCACCACTAATTTCATCTCCCAATGGCAGCACCATAAACTCACATCAATCCGATGACCATGCGCTAATGCCACTCATGTCACCACCTTCGTCATCAACATCGACCATGCTACCACACTCCACCACAACACCACACCGGTTCCAGCCACCACCACCACCACCTTCACCACGTTGAGCACTACAGCCACGCGCCAGACCACATCACCACATCGACACTTTTAGTCACCTATAACCCAAGTCTATTTTCACACAGTTGCTTGACATCGCCGTGACCTCCACCATCGCACCTAGACCGTTCGCTATCGTTGAATCCCACCAATCCATAACATGACACCACACACGCCATCGCACCACGCTTGACTCCATCTGCCCCACCCCCGGCTCCCCCCCCCACATTGCACCGCACCACCACCATCAGGCTTCACGCCTGTCACGCACACTAGCACCACGCATGCCACCATCATCACAACCATCCCACGGATTCCTGATACTTACACCACCACCACCATCTACCACCAATCACCGATCCTATCGACCACCTGTCCCCCTCAACCACACACCACCATCACCACGATCCCGACCATAGTCGTACGACATCGATTCACCACCAACCACACCACCAGCCAAGGTCACGCGAATGACATGGTGATTAATTACCATTAGGTCCTATCACCAACTGAATCTCTATGACAGTGCCATGCACCACCAGTCCAGCCTCGAACCACCTGGTCAACCACCACCCCCACCATCACCGGACTGGTGATTCACCCGCGCGCCGACCAAGTGCCGGCTCGCCGCCCGTCAGCCCCGTCCGTCTCTGGACCCCCCCCCCCCCCCCCCGGTTTGCCTGCCCCTCCCCCCCGCCGCCGTCGGTGTCCCCTCCCCACCGTGGCTCCCCCCGTGCCCCAGTGCCGCCTGCCCCTGCCGTGGTTCCCCCCCCCTCCTGTCTGTTGTTGGCCCCGGGCCCCCAGGCCGGCGCACCCCCCCCTGGGTGGGGTGAGGCCGGGACCGTGGTTGCTGTGGAGGGGGGTGGGTCGGTGCGGTGGAGGGGTGTTGGTGGTGGGTGTTGGTGGTTTGATGGGTGTTCCGTGGCGGTGGGGGTTGTTGGTAGGGTGGTGATGGGTGGTTGATGGTGGTGGTGGGGGTGGTTGGTTGATGATGGTGGTTGTGATGGGTGTATCGTGTGTGGTTCGATGATGTGCTGGTGATGGTGGTGGGTGGTGGTGATGGTGGTGATGGTTGGTGATGGATGGTGGTGGTGTTGATGGTGGGTGATGGTGGTGATGGTGGGTGTTGGTGGTGATGGTTGGTGGTGGTGGTGGTGGTGGTTGATGGTGGTGGTGGTGGTGGTGGTGGTGGTGGTTGTGGTGGTGGTGGTGGGTGGTGGTGATGGTGATGATGGTGGTTGATGGTGGTGGGAGGTGGTGATGGTGGTGATGGTGGTGATGGTGGTGATTGTGGTGATGATGGTGGTGTGGTGGTGGTGGTGATGGTGGTGATTGTGGTGATGGTGGTGATGATGGTGATGGTGGTGATGGTGGTGTTGGTGGGTGTTGGTGGTGATGGTGGTGATGGTGGTGATGGTTGGTGGTGGTGGATGGTGGTGGTGGTGGTGGTGGTGGTGGATGGTGATGATGGTGGTGAATTGGTGGTGATGGTGGTGATGGTGGTGATTTGGTTGTGATGCGTGGTGATGGTGAGTGATGGATGGTGTGAGTGGGGGTTGATGGTGGTGATGGTTGGTGGTGGTATGGTGGTGGTGGTGGTGGTGGTGATGGTTGATGATGGTGGTGATGGTGGTTGATGGGTGGTGATGGTAGTGATGCGTGGTTGATGATGGTGATGGTGGTGATGGTGATGATGGTGGTGATGGTGGTGAATGGTGGTGATGGTGGTAATGGTGGTGATGGTGGTGGAGGTGGTTGGGGGGGGATGGTGGTTGATGGTGGTGATGGTGGTGATGTGGTGATGGTTTGGTGGATGGTGGTGATGGTGGTGGTTGAGGGGATGGTTGGTGATGGTGGTGTTGGTGGTGCTGGTGGTGATGGTGGTGATGGTGGTGATGGTGTGTTGATGGTGGTGAATGGTGGTTGGATGGTTGGTGATGGTGGTGATGGTGATGATGGTGTGATGGGTGGTGATGGTGGTGATGGTGGTGGTGTGTGGTGGATGGTGATGGGGTTGTGGTGATGGTGGATGATGATGGTGATGGTTGTGATGGTGGTGAAGGTGGTGAGGTGGTTGGATGGTGACTATGGTGGTGATGGTGGTGGATGGTGGTGGTGATGGTGGTGGATGGTGGTGGTGGGGTTGTGGGGGATGGTGGGTGATGGTGGTGATGAGTGGTGATTGGTGGTGGTTGAGGGGGGGGGATGGTGGTGTGGTGGGAGATGGTGGTGATGGTTGGTTGATGGTGGTGAATGATGGTGGTGGTGGTGTGATGGTGGTGGTTGGGGGGATGGTGGTGATGGTGGTGATGGTAATAATGTATTAATATAATAACAATAACAATGAGTGTTAGGAGGTGAAGGTAGGGTTTTAGGGGACAAATTTTCACTGGGTCAACGTTTCTCCCTGTGTAGAGCTTTAGAGCTCTGGAGAGAAATGTTTTTCTCGACTCGTATCTGTGGTGGGTAGCGAAGCAGTCATCCAGACACATGATTACCAGAAGTATGCATGGTAAAGTGCGGATTTATGTAGTAATCAAGGAAAAGTCACCTCTGTGGACAATATTTTGAGGCACACACACACACACACACACACACACACACACACACACACACACACACACACACACACATACACACACAGTTTTAAGACGAGGTATGATAAAGTTCATGGAGCAGGGAGAGGGAGGACCCAGTAGCGGTCAGTGAAGAGGCGGGGGCCAGGAGCTCAGTCTCGACCCCTGAAACCACAATTAGGTGAGCACAATTAGGTGAGTACACACACGACCCCTACAACCACATATAGATGAGTACACACACACACACACACACACACACACACACACACACCAAACCTGCAGCTTAATTACCAAGGTGAGTGAATGTCCTCTGAGAGAGGAAGAACCAAGAAAGCAGTTACCTGGACTAATTAACCATCACAGCTGAGGAGGTCAGCTGCCTCACTCTCTCATCTCACCTCCACACGTTTGTTGTCGGTTCAGTGAGGCAGGTGACTATGGCTGGAAGACACAACCACTAATATACTTTAACCTACCTCTCTCTCTCTCTCTCTCTCTCTATCTACCTACCTATATATATATATATATATATATATATATATATATATATATATATATATATATTATATATATATATATATATAATATATATATTATTTACATTAAGCTTTGTACGTAATACACTAACAGCTCTCCCACAGTCACCCCTAACACCCCTTTCCCCTTAACCTTCCCCTTCCCCACGCTCCACTCCTCCCCCCATCCCCCTAACACTCTCGTACGTACAAAATTAATCCTGATCCATAAACATTTCTCTGTAATATTATTAATATATTTTATTCAGTTGTAAACCCAGAGCCAGAAGACTGACGTTGAACACAATTTAAATAATTTTTATTATGAATTAACATTATATAAACAAGAAAAGTATGATTCTTGGTACTCTGTATTAGTAGACTGTACTCTGTAGTCAGGTTTTATCTCTTCTTATAATATTTTAAAGGCATTTCACTTGCTGGGATTTAAGTCCAACAGCCAGTTGATCCTTCTAATATTACATCTAGGACTTGAAACCTTACCTGTCTTCTTAGGTAGTTAATAACCTTATTTGGTCTTACATCCCATCATGTTATTCTCGTGTGTGTGTGTGTTGTGTGTGTGTGTGTGTGTGTGTGTGTGTGTGTGTGTGTGTGTGTGTGTGTGTGTGTGTGTGTGTGTGTGTGTGTGTGTGTGTGTGTTGAGTCCATATTGGACTTCATATACATATAAATCGAAAATACTGCCTTAGGGGAGAGGCTAAGGTGCAAATGCATATTGAATATAGATGCAAAGTAGAGAAAGATGTATCGTCTTGGAAGATTCCTTGTGACCTGTTCACTGACTTTGTAGCTTCTGGCTGACTGGCTGACTGTCTGGCTGACTGGCTGCTGGGCTGGTTGGCTGGCTGTAGTCACAATTGGAGGGGCGGCATGCTAACCTCCCTATGGTGTATAGAAATTTATCTAATTGGATGAATCTTATTAGAATCAGGTGGCGCAGTGGTTAACTCACTGGCCTGTGAGTTTCAGGATTCACATGCCATGGGTTCGAGTTCCACCCGTTCCCTGAATTGTTTACAGTTGTGTTATTATAATGTGAATCCTGCACCAGGTGAGGAGCAGGAGATAGGTGCTCTCCTGAGAGACATGTGTTTAGTGCCACCTGTAGAAGAGAGCTCTGAGTCAGTACCTACCTATCTATCTATAACTGCCAACTTATTTATCTATCTATCTATCGACCGAGATACCTACCTACCTACCTTTCTCTTTAATCATCTAGCTACCCACGTGCCTACCTATCTATATTTCCTTTCTACCTGTCTATCTATATAGCTAGCTAACCATCAACCTACCTACCTAATTATGTGTCTTCCTTCCTACCTACCTACCTGTCTATACAGCTAACTATTTACTTATTTATCTACCTAGCTAGCTAACGACCTATTCACCTATCTATCTAGACACCTATCTACTTACCTTCCTACCTACCTATCTATCTAACTAGCTAACTGTCTTTCAACATACCTAGCTAGCTACGTACTTATCTACCTACCTACCTACCTACCTGCCTACCTACCTACCTACCTACCTACCTACCTACTTACCTACCTACCTACCTACCTACCTGCCTACCTACCTACCTACCTACCTACCTACCTACCTACCTACCTACCTACCTACCTACCTACCTACCTACCTACCTACTTACCTACCTACCTACCTACCTACCTACCTATCTACCTACCTACCTACCTACCTACCTACCTACCTACCTACCTACCTACCTGCCTACCTACCTGTTGATGTGTATCTGGTAAGACCAGAAGTTGTAGTGGATTACGCGGGAGAAACGGAAAGAGAAGAGTAGGTTCAGGAAGAGAACAAACAAGAGGAGAAGATAAAGACGAGGAGAAATAAATGGAAGAAGAGATGAAAGAGAAGAAGAGAGGAATCTAATGTAGACGGTACAAGGAGAAAAGAAATATGAGAAGCAATGAGAAGGAGGCAGTAAACTGAGGAGACGTAGTAGCACGTGAAGGAAGCTAGACCTGACGTGTGATGGAAGTGGATAAAGACCAGAATGAAGTGGATACAGCACGAACAACAAACGAACAGAAAACATACACGAAGAGAACAAACACAGAGACACAACAAAACGAAGACAACAATACAACACACAACAAGTGTAAAACAGAGGGTTCTGACTTGTAACATTTTAAAATTTCTAGAATTAGAAAGCATTGTATAGGATGATTTTTTTCAAAGTGATGAGTCGACCGTAGAAGAAGGATAGCTAGGAAAGTTAAAGGGAGTAGTACGATTACTGGGGAAAGGTTTTAGTTGAAAAAGACTTAGCCTTCGATTAACTACGTAGTTTTGACTTCTTAGAAAGAACCGAAACACCAAGAACACACACACACACACAAACACAACAACTACCATACATAACACACTCCCTGACACAAAATATTTTACAATTTCCACTTCATTACAACACATCTCCATACAAACACATAATCACACAACTTTATTCCAGCCCGAAACACTAAAATATCTAGGAAACAGTTAAACGTAGTTATTACGCATCCTACACATAGAAGTTTACATGTTAAAACATTTTGCACTGTACACACACATGCATCATTTTTTATCTCAGAACACTGACAGAACCACAGATAATCTAACACACACACACACACAACACACACACAATATACATACACACTTCACACATCACACTCACACACACACACACACACACACACACACACAACACACACACACACACACACACACACACACACACACACACACACACACAACACACACACATACACACAAAAAAAAAAAAAAAGTTTACTTACCAATTACAGAATCGGTGGGCAAAGGTTGCAAACCTCCCCCAATTAGAAGGACCTGGGGGCGAGCATTGTACCTAACATATCTCCTGAGGTGCACATTAACCAAATAACTACTGCAGCAACTGTGCGTCTGTCAAATCTACAAGTAACTTTTAGGAATCTAAGGAGTCATTCACGACACTATACACCGTGCACGTCACGTCCATGTTGGCGTACGCAGCACCATTATGGAACTCACACTTGTTCAAACTTTTCAAGAAACTAGAGAAAGTACAGAGGTTTGCACAAGACTAGTCCCTGAGCTAAGAGGTATGTTTTACGAAGAGAGGTTAATAAAACACGACGTGATGATACTGGCGGAAAAAGAAACCAGAGGTGATATGATAACTTTGAAAATACTGAGAGGAATTGACAGGGTGGACAGGGAGAGATTGAGAGATAGGAAAGGGGACCACGACGGTGCAGCTAAAAGCTAAAAACTCAGATGAGTCACAGGGATGTTAGGAAATATTTCTTCAGCTTCAGAGTAATCAGGATCCATACATAACTTTGAGAAGAGGTACAATAAGGCTCTCGAAGTCAGGAGAGGGTGAACCTAATAGCGACCAGCAAAGATGTGAAGCCAAGAGCTGAGACTCGACTCCTGCGACAAAGTATAAATGTGTACCAAGAAGTGAGTACAAATAACAGAGTACACAATTTCCCAAACATCTGTTATAAATGATGCTGTGTGTGGAGAGGAGAGTGTGTGACAGCTGCCAGCAGGTGTAACAGTCATACACTCTCAGTACAGGTGAGTCATTCTCATGGATTCTTTGCATAACGTGATGATAACGAATGAATGACGCTGTGTGTGTGTGTGTGTGTGTGTGTGTGTGTGTGTGTGTGTGTGTGTGTGTGTGTGTGTGTGTGTGTGTGTGTACTCACGTAATTGTGGTTGCATGGTTCGATTCATAGCTCCTGGCCCAGTGTGTGTGTGTACTCACCTATTTGTGGTTGCAGGGGTCGAGTCCTAGCTCCTGGCCCCAGTGTATGTGTGCTTGTGTGTGTACTTGAGGGTAATCACACTACAACTAATACTTGAGGATACCCAAACTACAACTAACACTTGAGGGTAATCACACTACAACTAATACTTGAGGATACCCAAACTACAACTAATACTTGAGGGTAATCACACATTCAACTAATACTTGAGGGTACACTACTACCAATACTTGAGGGTACCCACACTATTAATATTTAAGGGTACCCACACTACTACTAATACTTGAGGGTACCCACACTACTACTAATATTTAAGGGTACCTACACTACTACTAATACTTGAGGGTACCCAAATTACACACCACTACACACAGACAAACACAAACACAAACAAGCCAATTCCCCAACAAAATGAATCTCTCCATCGAACTAAAAGCCTCTCCAAATCACATTTAAAATACCCACGTTAAAAAAAAAAAGCCTTTCCTCTTTTACAAATTTTTTATTTCGCCATTTTTTATACATATATATATCAGAGAATAAAGAGAACAGGGATAAAAAATGTCCTAAACTCATTATTCCTTTTGATGTTTAGGTTTTTTGACATGGCAAGTCTGCCTAAATTAATATCAGCAGTGATGTTACTCTGTTTTATCTTCTGTGGGTTGTAAAACAAAGTTGTGTATTGTGAAATATGTTGTAAGTTATTTTGTAAACTATGTTGCATGTTTAAGTTGTGTTGTGTGTTGTAAATTATGTTGTGTGTTGTAAATTATGTTGTGTGTTGTAAATTATGTTGTGTTGTAAATTATGTTGTGTGTTGTAAATTATGTTGTGGTTGTAAATTATGGTGTGTGTGTAAATTATGGTGTGTGTTGTAAATTATGTTGTGTGTTGTAAATTATGTTGTGTATTGTAAATTATTTTGTGTATTGTAAATTATGTTTGTAAATTATGTTGTGTATTGTAAATTGTTGTAAATTAAGTTGTGTATTGTAAATTACTTGTGTGTTGTAAATTATGTTTGTATTGTAAATTATGTTGTGTATGTAAATTATGGTGTGTGTTGTAAATTATGTTGTGTATTGTAAATTATGTTGTGTGTTGTAAATTATGGTGTGTGTTGTAAATTATGTTGTGTATTGTAAATTATGTTGTGTGTTGTAAATTATGGTGTGTGTTGTAAATTATGTTGTGTGTTGTAAATTATGTTGTGTATTGTAAATTATGTTGTGTATTGTAAATTATGCTGTAAATTATGTTGTGTATTGTAAATTGTGTTGTAAATTAAGTTGTGTATTGTAAATTACGTTGTGTGTTGTAAATTATGTTGTGTATTGTAAATTATGTTGTGTATTGTAAATTATGGTGTGTGTTGTAAATTATGTTGTGTATTGTAAATTATGTTGTGTTGTAAATTATGTGTTTAAATTGTAAATTAATGTTGTGTATTGTAAATTATGTTGTGTATTGTAAATTATGTTGTGTATTGTAAATTGTGTTGTAAATTAAGTTGTGAACTGAGTTGCATGTTTAAGTTGTGTAGTAAATTGTGTTGTGTATTGTAAATTACGTTGCAAACTGCAGTGTATGCTGTACATTGTGTTGAATATTGTAAATTACGTTGTTTATTGTAAAATGTGTTGTAAATTACGGTGTAAACTATTGTATGCTGTAAATTATGGTCTGCATTGTAATTATGCTGAAAATTACGTTGTAAACTGAGTTGTATATTTAAGTTGTGATGTGTGTTGTAAATTATGTTGTGCATTGTAAATTATTTTGTAAATTTCGTTGTATACTGTGTTGTATGTTGTAAATTATGTTGGGCGCATTATTTATATTGTAAATTATGGTGTATGTTGTAAATTATGTTGTATGTTGTAAATTATGTTGTATATTGTCAAGTTTTGTTGAATACATTATGTTGACAGTTGTAAATTATGTTGGTTGTCGTAAACCATGTTGTATGTCGTAAGCTGTGTTGTAAATTATGTTGTGTATAAATAAATTTTCAAGTTTTTGTAAATAATAATTCTTCCTGTATGTTGTATTTTACTGTTTTCTACAGGTCTTAATATAAATCACATGTGTTTGGAGTGTGTAAATCACACGTTTGGAGTGTGTAAATCACACGTGTTTGGAGTGTGTAAATTACACGTGTTTGGAGTGTGTAAATCACACGTGTTTGGAGTGTGTAAATCACACGTGTTTGGAGTGTGTAAATCATACAGTTTGGAGTGTGTAAATCACACGTTTGGAGTGTGTAAATCATGCAGTTTGAAGTGTGTAAATCACACGTTTGGAGTGTGTAAATCACACAGTTTGGAGTGTATAAATCACACGTTTGGAGTGTGTAAATCATACATGTTTGCAGTGTGTAAATCATACAGTTTGGAGTGTGTAAATCACACGTTTGAAGTGTGTAAATCACACATGTTTGGAGTGTGTAAATCATACAGTTTGGAGTGTGTAAATCACACGTTTGGAGTGTGTAAATTACTCTTGCCTGAAGAGTGTGAATCATACATGTTTGGAGAGTGTAAATCACACATATTTGGATAATGTAAAAGACATATGGCTGGAGAATGGAAATATCATGTGGATACGAAGTGTAAATCACACACGGATGGAAGTATGTAAATTAAATACAAATGAAAAATGTAAATGTCTTATGTTTCGATCTACTTAGAACTTTGACCTTTGTTACCTTCAATATTTCTCTCTCTATGTAGAGCTTTGGCCTTTGTTATAAACGATGTTTCACTCTGTGTAGAGCTTTGACCTTTGTTGTACTATATGTTTCACTCTGTGTAGAGCTTTGACCTTTGTTGTACTCTATGTTTCACTCTTTGTAGAGCTTTGGCCTTTGTTGTACATATGTTTCACTCTGTGTAGAGCTTTGACCTTTGTTGTACTCTAGTTTCACTCTGTGTAGCTTTGACCTTGTTGTACTCTATGTTTCACTCTGTGTAAGAGGCTTTGACCTTTGTTGTACTCTATGTTTCACTCTGTGTAGAGCTTTGACCTTTGTTGTACTCTATGTTTCACTCTGTGTAGAGCTTTGACCTTTGTTGTACTCTATGTTTCACTCTGTGTAGAGCTTTGACCTTTGTTGTACTCTATGTTTCACTCTGTGTAGAGCTTTGACCTTTGTTGTACTCCATGTTCACCTCTGTGTAGAGCTTTGACCTTTGTTGTACTCTATGTTTCACTCTGTGTAGAGCTTTGACCTTTGTTGTACTCTATGTTTCACTCTGTGTAGAGCTTTGACCTTTGTTGTACTCTATGTTTCACTCTGTGTAGAGCTTTGACCTTTGTTGTACTCTATGTTTCACTCTGTGTAGAGCTTTGGCCTTTGTTGTACTCTATGTTTCACCCTGTGTAGAGTTTTGACCTTTGTTGTACTCTATGTTTCACCCTGTGTAGAGCTTTGACCTTTGTTGTACTCTATGTTTCACCCTGCATAGAGCTTTGGCCTTTGTTGCACTCTATGTTTCACCCTGTGTAGAGTTTTGACCTTTGTTGTACTCTATGTTTCACCCTGTGTAGAGCTTTGACCTTTGTTGTACTCTATGTTTCACTCTGTGTAGAGCTTTGACCTATGTTTCACTCTGTGTAGAGCTTTGACCTTTGTTGTACTCTATGTTTCACTCTGTGTAGAGCTTTGACCTTTGTTGTACTCTATGTTTCACTCTGTGTAGAGCTTTGACCTTTGTTGTACTCTATGTTCACTCTGTGTAGAGCTTTGACCTTTGTTGTACTCTATGTTTCACTCTGTGTAGAGCTTTGACCTTTGTTGTACTCTATGTTTCACTCTGTGTAGAGCTTTGACCTTTGTTGTACTCTATGTTTCACTCTGTGTAGAGCTTTGACCTTTGTTGTACTCTATGTTTCACTCTGTGTAGAGCTTTGACCTTTGTTGTACTCTATGTTTCACTCTGTGTAGAGCTTTGACCTTTGTTGTACTCTATGTTTCACTCTGTGTAGAGCTTTGACCTTTGTTGTACTCTATGTTTCACTCTGTGTAGAGCTTTGACCTTTGTTGTACTCTATGTTTCACTCTGTGTAGAGCTTTGACCTTTGTTGTACTCTATGTTTCACTCTGTGTAGAGCTTTGGTCTTTGTTGTACTCTATGTTTCACTCTGTGTAGAGCTTTGGCCTTTGTTGTACTCTATGTTTCACTCTGTGTAGAGCTTTGACCTTTGTTGTACTCTATGTTTCACTCTGTGTAGAGCTTTGGCCTTTTGTTGTACTCTATGTTTCACTCTGTGTAGAGCTTGACCTTTGTTGTACTCTATGTTTCACTCTGTGTAGAGCTTTGGCCTTTGTTGTACTCTATGTTTCACTCTGTGTAGAGCTTTGACCTTTGTTGTACTCTATGTTTCACTCTGTGTAGAGCTTTGACCTTTGTTGTACTCTATGTTTCACTCTGTGTAGAGCTTTGACCTTTGTTGTACTCTATGTTTCACTCTGTGTAGAGCTTTGACCTTTGTTGTACTCTATGTTTCACTGTGTGTAGAGCTTTGACCTTTGTTGTACTCTATGTTTCACTCTGTGTAGAGCTTTGACCTTTGTTGTACTCTATGTTTCACTCTTGTGTAGAGCTTTGACCTTTGTTGTACTCTATGTTTCACTCTGTGTAGAGCTTTGACCTTTGTTGTACTCTATGTTTCACTCTGTGTAGAGCTTTGACCTTTGTTTGTACTCTATGTTTCACTCTGTGTAGAGCTTTGACCTTTGTTGTACTCTATGTTTCACTCTGTGTAAGCTTTGACCTTTGTTGTACTCTATGTTTCACTCTGTGTAGAGTTTTGACCTTTGTTGTACTCTATGTTTCACTCTGTGTAGAGCTTTGACCTTTGTTGTACTCTATGTTTCACTCTGTGTAGAGTTTTGACCTTTGTTGTACTCTATGTTTCACCCTGTGTAGAGCTTTGACCTTTGTTGTAATCTATGTTTCACTCTGTGTAGAGCTTTGACCTTTGTTGTACTCTATGTTTCACTCTGGTAGAGCTTTGACCTTTGTTGTACTATATGTTTCACTCTGTGTAGAGCTTTGACCTTTGTTGTACTCTATGTTTCACTCTGTGTAGAGCTTTGGCCTTTGTTGTACTCTATGTTTCACTCTGTGTAGAGCTTTGACCTTTGTTGTACCTATGTTTCACTCTGTGTAGAGCTTTGCCTTTGTTGTACTCTATGTTTCACTCTGTGTAGAGCTTTGACCTTTGTTGTACTCTATGTTTCACTCTGTGTAGAGTTTTGACCTTTGTTGTACTCTATGTTTCACTCTGTGTAGAGATTTTTTATTATTTATGTTATTGTTCCTTTCTGCTGTTACGTATCTCTCCTTTTTTGCTTTTTTGTCTGTTTTCTTACGTATTTCTCGTGTTTTTTTACGTATTTCTCGTGTTTTTTACGTATTTCTCGTGTTTTTTACGTATTTCTCGTGTTTTTTACGTATTTCTCGTGTTTTTTACGTATTTCTCGTGTTTTTTACGTATTTCTCGTGTTTTTTACGTATTTCTCGTGTTTTTACGTATTTCTCGTGTTTTTTACGTATTTCTCGTGTTTTTTACATATTTCTCGTTTTTTACGTATTTCTCGTGTTTTTTTACGTATTTCTCATGTTTTTTTACGTATTTCTCGTTTTTGTACGTATTTCACGTACTTTTTACGTATTTCTCGTGTTTTTTAAGTATTTCTCATGTTTTTTACGTATTTCTTTTCTTCTGTTTTTTTTACGTATTTCTCATGTTTTTTTTTAAGTATTTCTCATGTTTTTTTACGTATTTTTTTTCGTGTTTTTTTACGTATTTCTCGTGTTTTTTAAGTATTTCTCATGTTTTTTTTACGTATTTTTTCGTGTTTATTTTACGTATTTCTCATGTTTTATTTAAGTATTCTTCTCATGTTTTTTTACGTATTTTTCGTGTTTTTTACGTATTTTCTCATTTTTTTTAAGTATTTCTCATGTTTTTTTTACGTATTTTTTCGTGTTTTTTTACGTATTTCTCGTGTTTTTTAAGTATTTCTCATGTTTTTTTACGTATTTTTTCGTGTTTTTTTACGTATTTCTCATGTTTTTTTTAAGTATTTCTCATGTTTTTTACGTATTTTTCGTGTTTTTTTACGTATTTCTCATGTTTTTTAAGTATTTCTCATGTTTTTTACGTATTTCTCGTGTTTTTTACGTATTTCTCGTGTTTTTTAAGTATTTCTCATGTTTTTTACGTATTTTTCGTGTTTTTTTTACGTATTTCTCATGTTTTTTTTAAGTATTTCCTCATGTTTTTTACGTATTTTTCGTGTTTTTTACATATTTCTCATGTTTTTTTAAGTATTTCTCATGTTTTTACGTATTTTTCGTGTTTTTTACGCATTTCTCGTGTTTTAAGAGTTTACATTTCAACACTTAAGTTTTTTGTTTATTTTGGGTTATTTTTACGGTTTTCGCGCAATTTACTGTTATAATAATTCTCATTTTTTTTTTTAATTCTTGTACGTTTTTTTTTTTTTTTTTAATTTCAACTATTTTTATTTCTTCTTTACGTTTGACCAAATGGGATAAAATATTTTTATATAAATTTAATTACTCCAGAATTGCAAATTCTTTTTATTTTTTGGAAAATTTTATTTTTTATTTTTTTTTTATTTTTGAAAAAAAAAAATGAAAATAAAATGACAGTAGGCTATTGGTGGGCAAATTTCTATACAATATTCATAAGTAATATTTCCATAATGCCAATTAATAAAGCAGCATTTATTGCAATGTTGTACGGAACATTTATTGCTAATGGACGGCAATAATTGTGTTCTATCTTTATTGAGAGGGAGAAAAGGCAATTTTTATGGTGAGATATTTCAGCTGAGGCCAAAAATCGGAGTTCATGTTGTTTTAACTGATTAGTTTACTATGTTTGAGTGTGTGTGTTGTGTGTGTGTGTGTGTGTGTGTGTGTGTGTGTGTGTGTGTGTGGTGTGTGTATGTGTGTGTGTGTGTGTGTGTGTGTGTGTGTGTGTGTGTGTGTGTGTGTATGTGTGTGTGTGTGTGTGTGTGTGTGTGTGTGTGTGTGTGTGTGTGTGTGTGTGTGTGTGTGTGTGTGTGTGTGTGTGTGTGTGTGTGTGCGTCTAATTTAGATGTTAAAATATTCTTGACTGGTGGTAAGTAGGTGACACTCAACGTTAATAACCTTCGTGTAGAAAATTTGCTTTAAACCCCCATTAACCAACACCATTAATTAACTTCTATAAAAACGGTCCTGGCCCCCCATATTTCACTTACTAAAAGGCTTTCCGTAAATCATAACTCTACGGCCCCGTCCTGCCATGTTTGACTTACTGTTCCACTCTGTGTTATCGTCCTGTTCGCCAGTCTTCAAGCTGTACTTTAAACTTGGATCAAGCTGTACCTTAAACCTGGATCAAGCTGTACCTTAAACTTGGATTTGGATCAAGATGTACCTTAAAGCTGGATCAAGCTGTACTTCAAACCTGGATCAAGCTATACCTTAAACCTGGATCAAGCTGTACCTTAAACCTGGATCAAGCTGTACCTTAAACCTGGATCAAGCTGTACCTTAAACCTGGATAAAGATGTACCTTAAACCTGGATCAAGCTGTACCTTAAACCTGGATCAAGCTGTACCTTAAATCTGGATCAAGCTGTACCTTAAACTTTGATCTGGATCAAGCTGTACCTTAAACCTGGATCAAGCTGTACCTTAAACCTGGACCAAGCTGTACCTTTAACCCGGATCAAGATGTACCTTAAACCTAGATTAAGCTGTACCCTAAACCTGGATCAAGTTGTACCTTAAACCTGGATCAAGCTGTACCTTCAATCCGGATCAAGATGTACCTTAAACCTAGATTAAGCTGTACCTTAAACTTGGATCTGGATCAAGCTGTACCTTAAACTTGGATCTGGATCAAGCTGTACCTTAAACCTGGATCAAGTTGTACCTTAAACCTGGATCAAGCTGTACCTTTAATCCGGATCAAGATGTACCTTAAACCTAGATTAAGCTGTACCTTAAACTTGGATCTGGATCAAGCTGTACCTTAAACTTGGATCAAGTTGTACCTTAAACCTGGATCAAGCTGTACCTTCAATCCGGATCAAGATGTACCTTAAACCTAGATTAAACGTACCCTAAACCTGTATCAAGTTTGTACCCTTAAAACCTGGATCAAGCTGTAACTTAAGCCTGAATCTATCTACTTCAACTTTCCGCCACCTGATTGTATCTTTAACGTGTGATTTAAGACGTATGGATCAGGAAGAACACATTATCAGTCTCTGTACCTCATATACGGCAGCCTTGCAATTTTCCATTTATGTTAAATTCCTGAAGGTTTAATCTGGGGGGGTTGGGGTTATAATTAACGTGTTTGACCTGATCATAAATATGTGTGTATGTTCTCACCTAATTGTACTTACCTAATTTTGCTGCAGGGGTCGATTCATTGGGTCCTGGCCCCCCCTCTTCACTGGTCGCTACTAGGTCCACTCTCTCCCTGCTCCATGAGCTGTGTGTGTGTTTGTGTGTGTGTGTGTGTGTGTGTGTTTTGGCTGGCCGTGTACAGGCGTGTGCGCACAGCAGCGACAAATTTTTCAGCACTTCAGTAATTCATTTTGTTCCTGTAGCTCCCAAGATGCACACAACACACACACACACACACACCCCACACACACACCCCACACACAAAACCACACACACACACACACACACACACACACAAAGCACACAAAACACACACACCCCACAAACACACACACACACACACCACAAACCCCACACACACACACAACACACACAAAACACACACACACGCACACACACACACACACACCACAAAACACACACACCCCACCACACACACACCCAAACACACACACACACACGAACACACACACACACACAAACACACACACCAAAACAAACACACAACCCCCAACACACACCACCACACACACACACCACAACACACAGCACCACAACACAACACACACACACACACACACACACAACCCCACACACACACACCACACACCACACACCACACAAAACACACAGGAGAAAAACCAACCAAACACGATTCACGAAGGCAAATCCTGTGTCACAAACCTTTGATTTTATGATAAAATAACAAGAAGAAACACAGAGAGAGGGGTGGGTTATGCATCTTCTTGGACTGCAAAAGGCTTGACACAGTTCCTCACAAGAATTTGTGCAGAAGCAGAGCACAGGCGCATATAACAGAAGGCACTGCAATGGATCAAAGAAACCTGACAGGAGGCAACAACGAGTCATTACTAATGATTTTTCACAGGGGCACCGGACAGCGGTGTCCCCCAGGGGGGTCCTAGGGGCCGTGCTTTTTTTGGTAAAGGTGAACGACATACGGGAAAGGGTTTTGACTCAAATGCCCTTTTTCAATATGTAAGTTAAGAGGAGAAAAATTAAATCTGATGAGGA
>NC_069456.1:21689743-21707243 GCF_026875155.1 Cherax quadricarinatus | reverse complement strand
GTTGCTGTTGCTACTGTTGCTGTTGCTACTGTTGTTGTTGCTACTGCTACTGTTACTACTGTTGCTGTTGCTACTGTTGCTATTGCTACTGTTGTTGTTGCTACTGCTACTGTTGCTACTGTTGCTGTTGCTACTGTTGTTGTTGCTACTGTTGCTGTTGCTACTGTTGTTGTTGCTACTGCTACTGTTGCTACTGTTGCTGTTGCTACTGTTGCTATTGCTACTGTTGTTGTTGCTACTGCTACTGTTGCTACTGTTTGCTACTGTTGCTGTTGCTACTGTTGTTGTTGCTACTGCTACTGTTTCTACTGTTGTTGTTGCTACTGTTGCTGTTGCTACTGTTGATGTTGCTACTGTTGTTGTTGCTACTGCTACTGTTACTACTGTTGCTGTTGCTACTGTTGCTACTGTTGCTGTTGCTACTGTTGTTGTTGCTACTGCTACTGTTGCTACTGTTGCTGTTGCTACTGTTGTTGTTGCTACTGCTACTGTTGCTACTGTTGCTGTTGCTACTGTTGCTGTTGCTACTGCTACTGTTGCTACTGTTGCTGTTGCTACTGCTACTGTTGCTACTGTTGCTGTTGCTACTGTTGATGTTGCTACTGTTGCTGTTGCTAGTGCTACTGTTGCTACTGTTGCTACTGCTACTGTTGCTACTGTTGTTGTTGCTACTGATGCTGCTGTTGCTTTTGCTACTGTTGCTGTTGCTGCTGTTGCTACTGTTGTTGTTGCTACTGTTACTGTTGCTACTGTTGTTGTTGCTACTGTTGCTACTGTTGCTGCTGTTGCTGCTGCTACTGTTGCTGTTGCTACTGTTGCTACCGTTGCTACTGTTGTTGTTGCTACTGCTACTGTTGCTACTGTTGGTGTTGCTACTGTTGCTGTTGCTACTGCTACTGTTGCTACTGTTGTTGTTGCTACTGATACTGTTGCTACTGCTACTGTTGCTACTGCTACTGTTGTTGTTGCTACTGCTACTGTTGCTACTGATACTGTTGCTACTGCTACTGTTGCTACTGTTGTTGTTGCTACTGCTACTGTTGCTACTGCTACTGTTGCTGTTGCTACTGTTGCTACTGCTACTGTTGCTACTGTTGCTGTTGCTACTGTTCCTACTGCTACTGTTGTTACTGCTACTGTTCTTACTGCTACTGTTGCTACTGCTACTGTTGCTACTGCTACTGTTGCTACTGCTACTGTTGCTACTGTTCCTACTGTGTTACACTTAGCAGCTCTAGTCCATCTCTCAAATGCAACTTTTTTCTCACGAGCAAACTCTACACAAGTTTGATCTTTTCGTCGTTGTAACGTACGAAATGCTCTTTGATAACTTACAGGTAACAAGTTATATGTCTCTAGAATAGTTTGTTTGACAGCGTCATAACTAATGTACTTAGCAAATGGCAAAGCAGCCGTACAAGTTTGAGCTCTTCCCGTCAAAGCAGTATGAAGCAATGTTGCCCAGTGCTTACGTGGCCAGTTCATAGCACGAGCCTGGTTCTCAAACACATCAAAATATGTGTCTAAGTCACTTTCAAAAAACTTAGGAACCATGGATGCAGCTTTCTGCACATTAAATGGGTCCTGTGATCTTTCAGTCTGTTGTCTTAACAGACGAACATTTGTACATATTTGTAATATCTTATTAAATGTTAATGTACCTGACGGTACTTAAGAATTATAAATGTGATATGTGCTTTCAGCACAATAATATTGAACTCGAGAGATTGATTTTATTTTGATTGATGTGATTTAATTTACTTTAATAATATACCTCTAGACAACCTATAGACTTAATAAATTTATTAAATTTTAATTTCTCTAGTTAGTAGCCTACCAGTTTTTAATCCTGAAGCACTATTGAATAATACAAAAATTTTAATGGATAATTGGACAAGGATACTGACTACTTGTTACGAAAACCCAGTAACAGGCTGGATGCTAGAAGGGCAGCCCTTTTCTAGTATTCACTGGAGATCTCTAAGCTTTTAGAATCGCGTTTTTTGTAACAAATGGGGGCCTGTCCGGGAGGCTCTTGATCCAAGGTGTTGGAGAAATTGTCCAGTTTGACATACTAGTGAATCTATGATCAAACACTTTGAGTACTTTCCTAATTGAAGACTTTGAGTTTAGTCTTGTACAACATACTAGGTGGATGTATGTACCTGACGAGTCTCTTGATCCAAGGAGATGGAAATACTGTTTGAGTTCTAACTCAAAAGACAACTAACACTAAAATACCTATTAGGATTATAGTTTCCCATAATCACTCTCTCGTAGTACATTATTTTCGTGAGTATGCCAAAGTGAAACAGTTAATTGATACTCTGACTTTGTCTGAGTTAAGTACATTAAAACTTCAGACTTGTGGCAAGTAGCCAAATATCTCGGTGTGACGTATAACAGGAATTACCCCGCAGAAACTGTCAGAGCTTTAAATTAAAGATATTGTTTCTGCCTCATACAGAGATGTCTGATTATTGATTCAGATTCAGAAACCCTAGTGTCACAATTAGGAAGTAGGGGTTTATTTGAAGTTGAAGAAAGAGCAACTAGAGCAGAGTTAGCCTATGTCGAGCCTAGCGAGCTCAGTTCTCGCTCACGCCTTCCCTCACTGACACTATAGTACAGAGTGTAGCTGGTAGTATGAGACAGCCTAATACTAGTACAGTGTATACTACACCTGTATTTACTTATCCTAGACCAGATCTAGACACTCTAGAGACGGCTGGACCAAGTGTCCGACCTAAGGACCGTCCAGACCATGTTAATTTCCCTACTCCTCCATTACCTACTGGTCCTATCTCTCAGGAACAGTTTGAGAGGTTTGAACGCCTCATTATGTTGCAGACTGCACAAATTGAGGCACAGAGGAGATTGAACGAAGAAGATTTCCAAAGAGAAACCTATTTTATTTCCTCTCAGCGCAATAACTAGAGCTATGTCAAAGATACAACAACCATCCTTGTCTCCTGTTGAGTTAGTGGATGACAATGATTTGGGGTTGAATATGTTGTTTAGTGATGCTCTGCGCCCAGGATCATTAACACTGACTCCCCCCGGTCATAAACCCTAGTCAGGACACAACTGACGTTTAAATTTCTAACTCTGATGATTTAATAAAGGGATCAGTTTTTTTGATCAGTCACGGGAAAAACTGAGAGATATAGCAGTTACTGAGAGTGAAGCAAAGGATCTCGATAATTGTTACTATTATAGTAACGGTGTACTGATGGAGAAAAATACATCTAAGTTGTCAGCTGATAGTTTTTTCCACCACAGTCAAGAATCTCGTAGTGTTACCAGTTACATTTCGTGAACAAGCCATTGATTTGCTCACAATAGTCCCATAGGAGGACATTTGGGTGTCAAAAAGACACTCGGTAAACTGGCAAAAAAATTTACTTGGCCAAAGATGAAGGAAACAGTAGCTGATCATGTGCACGTTCCCACTGTGTCAAGGGACAGGCAAGCCAGCGCACACACCTCCACCTGGGGCCTCTCATTCCTATCACCGTGCATGGTGAACCATTCTCACGGTCTTATTATTGATTGTGTTGGTCCTTTGCCTAAAAACCAAACTAGGAAACCAATACTTATTACTATTATGGACGCTGCAACACGCTATCCCGAAGCTATTCCTATGAGAAAAATTAATGCTCGTGCTATTGTGAGAGCGCTGATGAAATTTTTCTCCCAGGTTGGATTGCCACGAGAGATACAATCAGATCAGGATCTAATTTCACTTCTAGATCTTTCGAGAAGCATTACCCACCTAGAATAAAGTCTGTACTTCCAACCAGTTATCATCCACAGTCACAAGGTGCTCTAGAGAGATTTCATCAGACACTAAAGTCCATGATGAGAGCTTATTGTGAACATTTTTCTAGAGACTTGGGATGAGGGTATACTTTTCTTCTGTTCGCTATGAGAGAAAGTGAGCAAGAAAGTCTCGGATTTAGTCCGTTTGAATTAAATATTCGGACACCAAGTGCGTGGTCCTCTCGCAGTGTTGAAAGAGTGTGGACAGGAAAATCAAATCCATCATTGAGTACTTCACCTTCATTAATGCAGCAACATTTGACAGCCGCTAGAGAGCTAGCTTTGAAAAAAAAAAGTTTCAGCCCAAGCTAGAATAAAAGCAGCATTATGACAAGCGTGCTGTCTCCGTTCTTTTAAAGCAGGAGATAAGGTGATGGCTCGGAAATTAGTACCAGGTCATGCTCTACAAGCCAGGTATGATGGTCCCCTGGAAGTAGTGAAAAAGCTTAGCGACGTAAATTATTTGGTACGTACGCCTGGGAAAAAGAAATCAAATCATTTTTACCATGTTAACCAGCTTAAGGCATACTACGCTAGTCCTCTACCTATACTTTATTCTTCCTATAACAGAGGAAGAAAACGTCAGTCTACCTGACATTCTAGAGGTATAGAGGTTTCGTTTAGAAAATTCTGTGACTCTACAGTCACTAGACGATTTTCTTAGTAACCTTGGAATTGATAAAGCTGGTAATATTAAAAACATGATTTTGCATTTCCCTGAATTGTTCGGTGATGTTTCCTAAACGTTGTACTCTGGGTGTACATGACGTTGATGTACAGGGAGCATCACCCATTAAGCAATCACCATATAGATGAGTCCAACAAAGCTAAAGCATTTAGAGAAGAGGTTGATTTTCTGTTATCTCACGGACTTTTTGAACGCAGTAAAAGTCCAGGGCATCTCCCTGTATTTTAGTGCCTAAACCGACGGTAGTTTCAGGATGTGCACTGATTACAGGAAAGTGAAAATCTGTCACCTTGCCTGATGTTATCCCCTACTCGCATTGACGACCTTATTGATCGTGTGTCAGGAGCCCAGTTTGTCAGCCATTTAGATCTCTTACGAGGCTATTATCAAGTCCCCCTTACTGAACGTGTTCAAGAAATATCTGCTTTTTTTTTTTCTGTTTAAGATGGATTGTTTAACTACCTCGTCACCCCCTTTGGCCTATGTAACGCGGCTTCTTCATTCCAACGTATAATGAACGAGTTGACCCACAACTTAGGAGTAGAAGCCTATCTTGACGACTTAGTGGTGTCAGTGCGAGTGGGAACAGCACTTGACCGTCTCAGAGCATTTTTGAGAGACTGGCGCACTACAACTTCACTGTCAACTTAGCCAAATGTAGTTTTTGGTCAAGCGAAGATTACCTATCTAGGCTTTTGTATCGGGCCCAAGGTGAGTTGCTCCTATTGAGGCTAAGGTTCGTGCAATTTCTGAATTTCCAGTGCCACAGGAGGAAAGGAGTACAGAGATTCCTGGGTATGGCAGGTATTATCGCAGGTTCTGTCCAAACTTTTCTCAGATTGCAGCTCCTCTCACTGAGCTTACTAGTAGCAAAGTTCAGTTCACCTGGACTAGAGATTGTTCTGACTCGTTCAAAAGGTTGAAGCGCTTGCTATCCTCTGCTCCTGTGTTGAAGAGTCCTAATTTCAATCTTCCCTTCTTTTTACATATAGATGCGAGTGGCTATGCAGTGGGTGCTGTGCTGCTCCAACAGTCAAAAATCCACTGATATTCTCCATCCTATATGTTTCTATTTTATCTAAGCTTAAACGACACCAGAAAAAATTAGCCACTATTGAGAAAGAGGCTCTAGCTCTTGTGGTGTCATTGGAACATTTTGACGTGTATTTGGGCACTTCTCTATTTAAAATTAACGTTTTTTCAGACCACAATCCACTCACTTATATTTAATACCATGAAAAGTAAAAATGCTAGGATCATGAGGTGGGCCCTCAGAACCCAACCCTTTTTCTATTAGTATTTAAAAAACATAATGGTCCATTGTAATGTAATTGCCGACGCTCTGTCTCGCCCCTTTAAAAATTATTTAATTACATTAAATTAACGTATTTAAAGCCCAAATACCTTTGTTACTTGCTATCTCAAATTCAGTAAAGTAACGTAATCCCTCCAGCCCATATTAACTATATATACTCATGTCATATCTAATTATTATATTTATATATTCACAGTAATGTTGTGTGAGGAGGAAACAAGCTGAGTGTTGAGTGAGTAGTGTGGTGCGGGTGATGTACTGCGTGACGCAACACTGTCCTGCCGCAGACCCCCCCCTCACTACACACCTTAAGCTGTTTCATACTCAGATGTTCATACTGCCTAGCATTCCAAACCACTACTTAAGAGTGGAAAAGCAGTCTCTTCTACTATGATCGAGCCTCAACGTGCCCTCCTTGTCAGCGCTATCCTGTCTCTACACTGATGTACATAACCACGAGTATGCAGATACGATACTGTGTACTGCCCTAGTACCTAGGGGCATATCCTAGTGACGGACGCTGTGAAATTGTAGAGGTGCTTGGCACAAGAGACTGATCAAATTTTATATTGATAATAGTATTGATATGAGTAATCAGAAATAATGTGAAAGACAATGCAACTCCTAGTGCGACCCTCTGTCGTGTTGGGGGGGGTGTTGCAACCCCTGAATGGGTTACAATGATTATCATGTATATATAATGTATATTACCTTTTCATTTAATTATATATTGCTTATATTTGCGATAATAGCTAAATCGCAAATGTATTGCCTTATATTGTTATTTGACTTAGCTTATGTTGTTAGGATGTATATAAAATGTGCTCGGTTAGTCTTGATTGTCAAACTACTGTAATTATCGCTTGTCGCTAGTTATACTGCCGGCTTCTGAGCTGCGCTGTCCACGTAGCTATCACGTGATCGAGGGGGGGGTGTCCTCACCTCTCGTGAAGAAGTCAGTCTGCTAGAGACTCGCTTGCTGGTTGGACAGCTTGTCTGTCTGACAGTCTGCTAGAGACTCGCTTGCTGGTTGGACATTGTCTGTCTGAGTCTGCTGGAGACTCGCTTGCTGGTTGGACAGCTTGTCTGTCTGAGTCTGCTGGAGACTCGCTTGGTGGTTGGACAGATTGTCTGTCTCATTATTCTTATTAGTTCTGTAGAACTTTGTTCACAGAACATTGTAAAGACTTAGTGATTTTCGACGTTGTACTGAGGTTGCGTGTCACATAAACACTCTTGAGTATCTCAGGTCCTTAGCTATAGCTTCTGACCTAATTTTGTACTGGTTCCTGTGTATTGTCACAGTCTCGTTTTTCCTATGGGAGTTTTGTAACTTGTGGAGGATCTGCAGATGGTCCCTACTTAGTGTCATATTATTTCCCAGTTCCTGATTCTGTATCGCAGTCACTTGATATTGCATTGCTATTGGGCTTAGCATTCTTTGTTGTTCAAGCAGATTGTTCGGGTTGCCAGTCGGTCAAGAAGTTTGTTTATTTGAGGACTTTGTCAGTCACTTTTTTAAAATCTTATTCGAGTCTTGAGACATAGCTAACTACTTAAAGCACTTAAACGCATACTCACACTTGTACATATTTGTAATATCTTATTAAATGTTAATGTACCTGACGGTACTTAAGAATTATAAATGTGATATGTGCTTTTAGCACAATAATATTGAACTCGAGAGATTGATTTTATTTTGATTGATGTGATTTAATTTACTTTAATAATATACCTCTAGACAACCTATAGACTTAATAAATTTATTAAATTTTAATTTCTCTAGTTAGTAGCCTACCAGTTGTAATCCTGAAGCACTATTGAATAATACAGAATTTTAATGGATAATTGGACAAGGATACTGACTACTTGTTACGAAAACCCAGTAACAGGCTGGATGCTAGAAGGGCAGTCCTTTCTAGTATTCACTGGAGATCTCTAAGCTTTTAGAATCGCGTTTTTTGTAACATACTGCTACTGTTGCTACTGCTACTGTTGTTACTGCTACTGTTGCTGCTGCTACTGTTGCTACTGCTACTGTTGTTACTGCTACTGTTGCTGCTGCTACTGTTGCTACTGGTACTGTTGCTATTACTACTGCTGTTATTGCTACTGTTGCTACTTCTGCTGTTGATACTGTTACTATTGCTACTGCTACGTTGTTCCTGTTCTTACTGCTTCTACTGTTGTTACTGTTGGTGCTGATGTTACTGTCGCTGCTGTTATTACTACTGTCACTTCTGCTACTGATCTTACTGTTGCTATTTCAACTGCAGCTGTTATTGATCCTGCCGTTGCTGTAACTGCTGCTGTAGATGCTGTTTCAGACGCTGCTGTTTGTTACTGCTGTTTGCTGCTGTTACTGCTGGTGTTGCAAATAATTGTGCTGCTGCTATTGTTGTTATTACGATGGCTGTTGATGTTAGTGCTGCTGTTGCTGCTGCAATTACTGTTGTTTCTGCTGTTACTGCTGTTGTTGCAATTAATGCTGTTGTTGCAGCTGCAGTTACGGTGGCTGTTAGTGTTGCTGTTACTGCTCTCAGTACTGATGATGCTCCGGTTCTAGCTGATGATATACTGTTTTCCTGCCAGTGCTGTTGTTGCTGTTGTTGCTGTTGTTGCTGTTATTGCTGTTACGTCCCTGAGTCTGCGAAGTTCAGACGATGGAACTGTCCCATGGACGAGTAATTTGTTCCACACAGCTGATGCAAATCCTCAGCTGGTGGTGGTTGGTGGTGTGGTGGTGGTGTTGGTGGTGGTGGTGGTGGTGGTGGTGGTGTGGTTGTGGTGGTGTGTGGGTGGTGGTGTGGTGGTGTGGTGGTGGTTGGTGGTGGTGTGGTGGTTTGGGGGTGGTTGGTGGTGGTGGTGTGGTGGTGGTGGTTGGTTGGTGGTGGTGGTGGTGTGGTTGGTGGTGGTGGTGGTGGTGGTGGTGGTGGTGGTTGGTGGTGGTGTGGTGTGGTTGGGGTGGTGGTGGTGGTGTGGTTGGTGGTGGTGGTGGTGGTGGTGTGGTGGTGGGGTGGTGGTGGTGGTGGTGTGTTGTGGTGGGTGGTGTTGGTGGTGGTGGTGGTGGTGGTGGTGGTTGGTGGTGGTGGTGGTGGTTGGTGGTGGTGGTGGTGGTTGGTGGTTGGTGGTGGTGGTGTGTGGTGGTGGTGTGGTGGTGTGGTGGTGGTGTGGTGGTGGTGGTGGTGGTGGTGTGGTTGGTGGTGGTGGTGGTGGGGTGGTGGTTGGTGGTGGTGGTGGTGGTGGTGGTGGTGGTGGTTTGGGGTTGGGTTGGTGGTGGTTGGTGGTGGTGTGGTGGTGTTGGTGGTGGTGGTGGTGGGTGGTTGGTGGTTGGTGGTGGTGGTGGTGGTGGTGGTGGTGGTGGTGGTGGTGTGGTGGTGGTGGTGTGGTGGTGGTGGTTGGTGTGGTGGTGGGTGGTGGTGGTGGTGGTGTGTGGTGTGGTGGTGGTTGGTGGTGGTGGTGGTGGTGGTGGTGGTTGGTGGTGGTGGTGGTGGTGGTGTGTGGTGGTTGGTGGTGGTGGTGGTTGGTGGGTGGTGGTGGTTGGTGGTTGGTGGTGGTGGTGTGGTGGTGGTGGTTGGTTGGTGGTGGTGGTGGTGGTGTGGTGGTGGTGGTGGTGGTGTGGTGGTGGTGGTTGGTGGTGGTGGTGGTGGTGGTGTGGTGGTGGTTGGTGTGGTGCTGGTGTGGTGGTGGTGGTTGGTGGTGGTTGGTGGTGGTGGTGGTGTGTGGTGGTGGTGGTTGGTGGTGGTGGGGGTGGTGGTGGTGGTGGTGGTGGTGGTGGTGGTGGTTGGTGGTGGTGGATGGTGGTGGTGTGGTGGTGGGTGGTGGTGGGGTGGTGGTGGTGGGTGGTTGGGGGTGGTGGTGGTGGTGGTTGGGGTGTGGTGTGGTGGTGGTGTGGTGTGGTGGGTGGTGGTGTGGTGGTGGTGGTGGTGTGGTGGTGGTGGTGGGGTGGTGGTGGTGGGTGGTGTGGTGGTGGTGGTGGTGGTGGTGGTGGTGGGGTGGTGGTGGTGGTGGTGGGGTGGTGTGGTGGTGGTGTGGTGGTGGGTGGTGGTGTGGTGGGTGGTGAGGTGGTGGTGGTGGGGGGGTGGTGGTGGTGGGTGGGGGGGTGGTGGGGGGGGTGGTGTGGTGGTGGTGGGGGGTGGTGGTGGTGGTGGTGGTGGTGGTGGGGAGGTGTGGTGGGGTGGTGGTGGGTGGTGGGGTGGGGGGGGGGGGGTGGTGGGGGGTGGGTGGTGGGGTGGGGGGTGGTGGTGGGGTGGTGGTGGTGGTGGTGGTGGTGGTGGTGGTGTGGGGGTGGTGGTGGGTGGGGTGGTGGGTGGTGTGGGGAGGGGGTGCTGTATGAGAACAAGAAGGACAGTAATGCAGCACTGTCTAGAAACAGTGAATTACTTCGTGGGGGAGGAGGGGAGGAGAAGGAAGAGAAGGAGGAGGAGGAGAGAAGAAGAAGGAAGATAGGAAGGAACAATAATTCATTCTCTATTGTTCTCACTCTCACATACCGAAAGCAGAAATTAGAGGAAGGAGTAGGTAGACACACACACCACACCACAACAATACATATATATATATATAATATAATAATAAATATATATATAATATATATATATATATATATATATATATATATATTATATATATATATATATATATATATAAAAATATAGTATAAAATATATAATATAAATAAAATATATAAAATTTTATATATATAAATATATAAATAATAAATAGATATATATATAAATACATTTATATATTAGGCTCATCTTGGATTACGCAGCACCAGCATGGAGCCCACACCAGGTAAATAATGTTACGAACTCGAGAAAGTGCAGAGGTTAGCAACAAGACTAGTCTCTCTGAGTGTGCGTATTGTTTTGTGTGTGTGTTGTGTGTGTGTGTGTGTGTGTGTGTGTGGTGTGTGTGTGTGTGTGTGTTGGGTGTGTGTGTGTGTGTGTGTGTGTGTGTGTGTGTTAAAATGATCATTTCTTCTCGTTCTTTTACTGTTCTATCTCTTCAAATCGCTTCCTCCTGCCCTTTCAGAGGCTCCAGGCTACACGTCGGTTCCTCCAGACCACCAGTTCGAACCCCGGGTTAACCCAAAATAAACATCAAATTCACCTGGACATTTGGAAGATGAGGGGGGCGGGTCATGTGGTCTGGTTTTGGGAAGCAGAGGAAGGTAGCTCTAGTTCCTTTGATCAAGAGCCCTTCCCCAGCGCCAAAGGGGCCTCATTATCGTCAAAATTCCATGACATTCTTCCATTTCGTCTGTATTGTTCTACTTTTCTCTGTATTCTCGTATTTTCTTTATATTCTATCTTCTCTTTTTTAAACCTATTTTCTCTATTCTTCTGTTTTCTTTCCATTCTTTTATTCCTCTGTATTCTATTTTCTTTGTATTCTTCTATTTTTCTCTTTGTTCTTCTTTCTTAATATTCTTTAATTTTCTCAGTATTCTTCAATTTTCTCTCATTCTTGTGTTTTCTCTTTATTGTATTGTTTTGGGGCTTTGTTGTGCTGGGGTTGTGTGTGTGTATTGGTGGTGTATTGGTTGTGTGCTGGGTCCTTGCTTCCTCTTCCTCAACTTAAGTGTAAGAAAAGAGGCAGTGGTTGATCCTCCAGGGAGTGAATATAAATCCAGGAGCTGTTTAGGGCCCCACTCCTGCTTGTTCAGCCTCACTCCTGTTAGTTCAGCCTCACTCCTGTTAGTTCAGCCTCACTCCTGTGAGTTCAGCCTCACTCTTGACTGTTTGTTTTTGCCTCCCTCCTTTAGTTCAGCCTCACTGCTGTTAGTTCAGCCTCACTCTTGACTGTTAGTTCAGCCTCACTCCTGTTAGTTCAGCCTCACTCTGTTAGTTCCCGCCTCACTCCTGTGAGTTCAGCCTACTCCTGTTAGTTCACCCTCACTCTTGACTGTAGTTCAGCCTCACTCCTGTTAGTTTTAGCCTCACTCCTGTGAGTTCACCTTCACCCCCGTTAGTTCAGCCTCACTCCCGTTAGTTCAGTCTCACTCTTGACTGTTAGTTTAGCCTCACTCTTGTTAGTTCAGCCTTACCCCTGTTAGTTCAGTCTCACTCTTGCTGTTAGTTCAGCCTCACTTCTGTTTCTTCAGAATCACTCCTGTTAATTCAGCCTCACTCCATTTATTCAGTCCCTTTTTCCTGTTAGTTCAGCCTCACTTCTGTTAGTTTAGCCTCACTCTTGACTCTTAGTTCAGCCTCACTCCTGTTAGTTAGGCTCACACCTGTTAGTTCAGCCTCACTCTTGTTAGTTAAGCCTCACTATTGACTGTTAATTCACCTCACCCCCGTTAGTTAGCCTCACTCCTGTTAGTTTTAGCCTTACTCCTGTTAGTTCAACCTCATTCCTGTTAGTTCAACCTTACTTCTGTTAGTTCATCCTCACTCTTGACTGTTAGTTCAGTCTCACTACTGGGCTGTTATTCAACTTCACTAAATGACTGTTATTCAACCTCCTACTGATTGTTAGTTCAGCCTCACGGCTGACTGTTAGTTCAACCTCACTACTGACTGTTTTTTCAACCTCACTACTGACGTTAGTTCAGCCTCACTACTGACTGTTAGTTCAACCTCACTACTGACTGTTAGTTAAACCTCACTACTGACTGTTAGTTCAGCCTCACTACTGACTGTTAGTTCAGCCTCAAATACTGACTGTAAGTTCAACCTCACTACTGACTGTTAGTTCAGCCTCACACTGACTGTTAGTTCAAACCCCACTACTGACTGTTATTCAGCCCACTACTGACTGTTAGTTCAGCCTCACTACTGACTGTTATTTCAACCTCACTATGACTGTTAGTTCAGCCCCCACTACTGACTGTTAGTTCAGCCTCTTTACTGACTGTTAGTTCAGCCTCACTACTGACTGTTAGTTCAGCCCCCTACTTGATCTGTTAGTTCAGCCTCACTACTGACTGTTAGTTCGCCTCACTACTGACTGTTAGTTCAGCCTCATTACTGGGCTGTTAGTTCAAACCTCACTACTGACTGTTAGCTCAGCCTCACTACTGACTGTTAGCTCAGCCTCACTACTGACTGTTAGTTCAGCCTCACAACTGACTGTTAGTTCAGCCTCACTACTGACTGTTAGTTCAGCCTCACTACTGACGTTAGTTCAGCCTCACTACTGACTGTTAGTTTATCCCTCACTACTGACTGATAGTTCATCCCCACTACTGACTGTTAGTTTTAGCCTCACTACTGACTGTTAGTTCAGCCTCACTACTGACTGTTAGTTCAGCCTCACAACTGACTGTTAGTTCATTTCCCCCTACTGACTGTTAGTTCAGCCTCACTACTGACTGTTAGTTTCAGCCCACTACTACTTGTTAGTTCAGCCTCACTACTGACTGATGCAGCTGACCCAACCATAGGGCCAGCTTGATGCAGCTGTCTCAAACCATAGACCAGCTTGATGCAGCTGTCTCAACCATAGACCAGCTTGATGCAGCTGTCTCAACCATAGTCCAGCTTGATGCAGCTGACTCACCCATAGACCAGCTTGATGCAGCTGACTCAACCATAGTCCAGCTTGATGCAGCTGACTCAACCATAGTCCAGCTTTATGCAGCGACTCAACCATAGTCCAGCTTGATGCAGCTGACTCAACCATAGTCCCAGCTTGATGCAGCTGACTCAACCATAGACCAGCTGTGCAGCTGACTCAACCATAGACCAGCTTGATGCAGCTGACTCAACCATAGTCCAGCTTGATGCAGCTGACCAACCATAGTCCAGCTTGATGCAGCGGGCTCAACCATAGACCAGCTTGATGCAGCTGACTCAACCATAGACCAGCTTGATGCAGTGACTCAACCATAGTCCAGCTTGATGCAGCTGACTCACCATAGTCCAGCTTGATGCAGCCCGACCAACCATAGACCAGCTTGATGCAGCTGACTCAACCAAAAGACCCGCTTGATGCAGCTGACTCCAACCCCTAGTTTCAGCTTGATGCAGCCCGACTCAACCATAGACCAGCTTGATGCAGCTGGGCTAACCATAGACCAGCTTGATGCAGCTGACTCAACCATAGTCCAGCTTGATGCAGCCGACTCAACCATAGTCCAGGGTTGATGCAGCTGACTCAACCATAGCCCAGCTTGATGCAGCTGACTCAACCATAGACCAGCTTGATGCAGCTGACTCAACCATAGTCCAGCTTGATGCAGCTGACTCAACCATAGTCCAGCTTGATGCAGCTGACTCAACCATAGACCAGCTTGATGCCCGCTGACTCAACCATAGTCCAGCTTGATGCAGCTGACTCAACCATAGACCAGCTTGATGCAGCTGACTCAACCAAATCCAGCTTGATGCAGCTGACTCAACCATAGTCCAGCTTGATGCAGCTGATCAACCATAGACCAGCTGATGCAGCTGACTCAACCATAGCCAGCTTGATGCAGCTGACTCAACCATAGTCCAGCTTGATGCAGCTGACTCAACCATAGACCAGCTTTAAAGCAGCTGACTCAACCATAGTCCAGCTTGATGCAGCTGACTCAACCAGTCCAGCTTGATGTAACTTTCTCGGATTTCTGGAAATCAATTAGTTGAGTATTCAGGGTAAGTCTTAAATAAGAATTAGCTGTCAAGTTAAACTGCTCACTCCCTGTGAGGGATCACTCTCCTCACCTACTCACTCTAACATACTCTATCATTCTTTCACTCTACTTACTTTCTCACTCTACTCATTATCCTCAGTCTACTCACTATCCTCGGTCTACTCACTCGCTTAGTTACTCACCCCTCCTCACTCTACTCACTATCCTCAGTCTACCACTCTGCTTAGTCTACTCACTTCCTCACCTCTACTCATTATCCTCAGTCTACTCACTCTTCTTTACTCTACTCATTATCCTCAGTCTACTTACTATCCTCGGTCTACTCACTCTGCTTAGTCTCCTCCCCACTCTCCTCACTCTACTCATTATCCTCAGTCTACTCACTCTGCTTAGTCTCCTCACTCTCCTCACTCTACTCATTTTCCTCAGTCTACTCACTCTGTTAGTCCCCCTCACGCTCCTCACTTACCCCATTATCCTCAGTCTGCTCACTCTGCTTAGTCTCCTCACTCTACTCACTATCCTCAGTCTACTCACTCTCTTCACTCTCCTCACTCTCCTCATTCTCCTCACTCTACTCACTCTCTTCACTTTGCAGGAACTGTTTCTTTCACTCATTTGAGTGTTTAGTTTCCATTTGTGTCCTCTTGTCATAGTCACTCCACTGTTGGAAAAGTTGTGTGTGTGTGTGTGTGTGTGTGTGTGTGTGTGTGTGTGTGTGTGTGTGTGTGTGTGTGTACTCACCTAATTGTACTCACCTAATTGTGGTTGCAGGGGTCGAGACTCAGCTCCTGGCCCCGCCTCTTCACTGATCGCTACTGGATCCTCTCTCTCTCTGCTTCCTGAGCTTTGTCATACCTCTTCTTAAAACTATGTATGGTTCCTGCCTCCACTACTTCACTTGCTAGGCTATTCCACTTGCTGACAACTCTATGACTGAAGAAATACTTCCTAACGTCCCTGTGACTCGTCTGAGTCTTCAGCTTCCAGTTGTGGACCCCTTGTCCCTGTGTCCCCTCTCTGGAACATCCTATCTCTGTCCACCTTGTCTATTCCCCGCAGTATCTTTATGTCGTTATCATGTCTCCCCTGACCCTTCTGTCCTCCAGAGTCGTCAGTCCGATTTCCCTTAACCTTTCCTCGTACGACATTCCCTTGAGCTCTGGGACTAGCCTTGTTGCAAACCTTTGTACTTTCTCTAACTTCTTGACGTGTTTGACCAGGTGTGGGTTCCAGACTGGTGCTGCATACTCCAGTATGGGCCTAACATACACAGTGTACAGTGTCTCGAACGATTCCTTATTAAGGTATCGAACGCTATTCTCAGGTTTGCCAGGCGCCCGTATGCTGCAGCGGTTATTTGGTTGATGTGTGCCTCCGGTGATGTGCTCGGTGTTATGGTCACCCCAAGGTCTTTCTCCCTGAGTGAGGTCTGTAGTCTTTGTCCACCTAGCCTATACTCTATCTGCGGTCTTCTTTGCCCCTCCCCAATCTTCATGACTTTGCATTTGGCTGGATTGAATTCGAGAAGCCAGTTACTGGACCACAAAGTCCAGCCCGTCCAGGTCTCTTTGCAGTCCTGCCTCATCCTCGTCCGATTTAATTCTTCTGAGTGTGTGTGTGTGTGTGTGTGTGTGTGTGTGTGTGTGTGGTGTGTGTGTGTGTGTGTACTCACCTAATTGTGGTTGCAGGGGTCGAGACTCAGTGTGTGTGTGTGTGTGAATGTGTGTCTGTGTGTGTGTGTTTTGTGTGTGTGTGTGTGTGTGTGTGTGTGTGTGTGTGTGTGTGTGTGTGTGCGTGTGTGAGCGTGTGTGAGCGTGTGTGTGTGTGTGTGTGTGTGTGTGTGTGTGTGGTGTGTGTGTGTGTGTGTGCGTGTGTGTGTGTGTGTGTGTGAGTGTGTGTGTGTGTGTGTGTGTGTGTGTGTGTGTGTGTGTGTGTGTGTGTGTGTGTGTTGTGTGTGTGTGTGTGTGTGTGTTTTGAGTGTACTCACCTAGTTGTACTCACCTAGTTGAGGTTGCTGGGGTCGAGTCCAAGCTCCTGGCCCCGCCTTTTCACTGGTCGCTACTGGGTCACTCTCCCCGAACCGTGAGCTTTATCATACCTCTGCTTAACGCTATGTATGGATCCTGCCTCCATTACATCGCTTCCCAAACTGTTCCACTTACTGACTACTCTGTGGCTGAAGAAATACTTCCTAACATCCCTGTGATTCATCTGTGTCTTCAACTTCCAACTGTGTCCCTTTGTTACTGTGTCCTATCTCTGGAACATCCTGTCTTTGTCCACCTTGTCAATTCCTCTCAGTATTTTGAATGTCGTTATCATGTCCCCCCTATCTCTCCTGTACTCCAGTGTCGTCAGGTTGATTTCCCTTAACCTCTCCTCGTAGGACATACCTCATAGCTTTGGAACTAGTCTTGTTGCAAACCTTTGCACTTTCTCTAGTTTCTTTACATGCTTGGCTAGGTGTGGGTTCCAAACTGGTGCCGCATACTCCAATACGGGCCTAACGTACACGGTGTACAGGGTCCTGAATGATTCCTTATTAAGATGTCGGAATGCTGTTCTGAGGTTTGCTAGGCGCCCATATGCTGCAGCAGTTATTTGGTTGATGTGCGCTTCAGGAGATGTGCCTGGTGTTATACTCACCCCAAGATCTTTTTCCTTGAGTGAGGTTTGTAGTCTCTGACCCCCTAGACTGTACTCCGTCTGCGGCCTTCTTTGCCCTTCCCCAATCTTCATGACTTTGCACTTGGTGGATTGAACTCCAGGAGCCAATTGCTGGACCAGGTCTGCAGCACTCTCCAGATCCCTTTGTAGTTCTGCCTGTCTTCGATCGAGTGTATTCTTCTCATCAACTTCACGTCATCTGCAAACAGGGACACCTCAGAGTCTATTCCTTCCGTCATGTCGTTCACAAATACCAGAAACAGCACTGGTCCTAGGACTGACCCCTGCGGAAACCCCGCTGGTCACAGGTCCCACTCTGTTGTGTTGTGATGTGTGTGTGTGTGTGTGTGGTGTGGTGTGTGTGTGTGTGTGTGTGTGTGTGTGTGTGTGTGTGTGTGTGTGTGTGTTTGCCTAACTC
>NC_069456.1:21679743-21684743 GCF_026875155.1 Cherax quadricarinatus | reverse complement strand
TAGGTTAGTTGTGAATTGTTCCAGTCGAAGTATTGTGGGTTATGAATTGTTCTAGCCAGGGTGTTGCGGGTTAGTTATGAGTTGTTTCAGCCATGGTATTGCGGGTTATGAATTGTTCCAGCCATGGTATTGTGGGTTAGTAATGAATTGTTCCAGCAATGGTATTGCGGGTTAGTTATAAATTGTTCCAGCCATGGTATTGCGGGTTATGAATTGCTCCAGCCACAGTATTGTGGGTTAGTTGTGAATTGTTCCAACCATGGTATTGCGGGTTAGTTGTGAATTGTTCCAGCCACAGCATTGCGGGTTAATTGTGAATTATTCCAGCAAAGGTATTGTGGGTTAGTTGTGAATTATTCTAGCCAGGGTACTGTGGGATAATTGTAAATTGTTCCAACCAGAGTATTGTGGGTTAGTTGTGAATTGTTCCAGCCAGGGTATTGTGGGTTATGAATTGTTCCAGCCAGGGTATTGTGGGTTAGTTGTGAATTGTTCCAGCCAGGGTATTGTGGGTTAGTTGTGAATTGTTCCAACCAGGGTATTGTGGGTTAGTTGTGATTTGTTCCAGCCAGGGTATTGTGGGTTATGAATTGTTCCAGCCAGGGTATTGTGGGTTAGTTGTGAATTGTTCCAGCCAGGGTATTGTGGGTTATGAATTGTTCCAGCCAGGGTATTGTGGGTTAGTTGTGATTGTTCCAGCCAGGGTATTGTGGGTTATGAATTGTTTCCAGCCAGGGTATGTGGGTTAGTTGTGAATTGTTCCCGCCAGGTATTGTGGGTTATGAATTGTTCCAGCCAGGGTATTGTGGGTTATTGTGAATTGTTCCAGCCAGGGTATTGTGGGTTAGTTGTGATTTGTTCCAGCCAGGGTATTGTGGGTTAGTTGTGATTTGTTCCAGCCAGGGTATTGTGGGTTAGTTGTGATTTGTTCCAGCCATACAATCTTGAGTTAGCTGTCAGTTGTTCCAACCAAAGAATTGTAAAATTTAATCTTATGTAAAAATCTCTTCTCTACTGACTCCTGGGAACAATTTAAATATATCCATGGGATTATACCTGAACAAAGATGAACAAATTTCTCTTGGCGACGGCGTTTAGAATAAAACGTAATGTTCACTGCTCAAGACATTCAGAGTTGAACACTTTAAAACTGATCTATTGAAGAACATTTCGCCCAAAGTTAGAACCTTCATCAAGTCATAACTTAATAAAAGGCTTGACCTAGAGAGATACATTGTTCATTTTCAAGGCTTTTTAGCCCTACGTATTTCTTCAGGTATAAGAAAAAAATCCCAGTGCAGTGGATGGAATAAATTACATATAAATGGCATTTAGGTCGCGAGACACAGAACGATGTTTGGGTCAGTACTGGACCATTGTCAAGTTACAACTGAGAGAGCAAAAACAGAGGTCAGAAAACTGCACGGAAAGAGGGAGGTAGGAGGCAGCAGTAGTTGTAGTACTAGTACTAGTACTAGTACTAGTACTAGTACTAGTACTAGTACTAGTACTAGTACTACAACTACTAGTACAACTACTACTGTTACTACTATTACTACTGGTACTAGTACTAGTACTAGTACTAGTACTAGTACTAGTACTACAACTACTAGTACAACTACTACTGTTACTACTATTACTACTAGTACTAGTACTAGTACTAGTAGTAATAGTAGTAACAGTAGTAGTTGGAAGGAAGAAACAGTTGATAGCATTGTATCCTCCATACAACACCTGCTATATATGTATTCTCCATACAACATATGCTATATATTGTATTTTCCATACAACATATGCTATATATTGTATTCTCCATACAACACCTGCTATACATGTCACAGATTTACATTCACAAACGTATTAAACCACACAGATGTTGCGTCTCCTGACTTCTGCAATATTCACCCAGGATAGATTGATTATTCATGTCAGGTAGCAGACAAGCAGAGGATGGACTGCGCTGAGATTGTCATCTCACTGATATGTGATCACAGCTCATTTACTGGTGATCTCTGATCACTAAGCTCTGATGGGGGTGTCTGATGGGGGATGTCTGATGGGTAACCTGGGATGGGTAATCATTTCTGGGTTAATTTAAGCATTTAGGTGAAAGATTTTCCTTTCTAATTTATATTTAACTGTGTGTGTGTGTGTGTGTGTGTGTGTACTCACCTAGTTGAGGTTGTACTCACCTAGTTGAGGTTGCGGGGGTCGAGTCCGAGCTCCTGGCCCCGCCTCTTCACTGATCGCTACTAGGTCACTCTCCCTGAGCCGTGAGCTTTATCATACCTCTGCTTAAAGCTATGTATGGATCCTGCCTCCACTACATCGCTTCCCAAACTATTCCACTTACTGACTACTTTGTGGCTGAAGAAATACTTCCTAACATCCCTGTGATTCATCTGTGTCTTCAGCTTCCAACTGTGTCCCCTTGTTACTGTGTCCAATCTCTGGAACATCCTGTCTTTGTCCACCTTGTCAATTCCTCTCAGTATTTTGTATGTCGTTATCATGTCCCCCCTATCTCTCCTGTGTGTGTGTGTGTGTGTGTGTGTGTGTGTGTGTGTGTGTGTGTGTGTGTGTGTGTGTGTGTTGTGTGTGTGTGTGTGTGTGTGTGTGTGTGTGTGTGGTTTTGCTCTCTATATTACTACCTCCCTCCCTCCTTCACTCCCTCCTTCTCTCCATCACTGCTGGAGGCTGAGATCAAGGTGAGGTAGGGAGATGTTTGGTCAGCATTATCTGTGGTTCCTCCAGAGAGTGTCAGCAGGAGTTATCACAACCTCCATCACTCATCCTGCTGATAATTCTGGAGGTGGAGTATAGAGAGGGAAGAGGAAGTGGAGGGGGTATAGGAAGGAAGAGGAAGTGGAGGGTGTAGAGTATATAAATATATATATAATATATATATATATATATATATATATATATATATATATATATAAATATATGTATCACTCTCTCTCTCTCTCTCTCTCTCTCTCACACACACAAGAAGGACTGCACCAGTCACTCCACTTGTAATCTCTATTTGCTAGCCTCGTCAATTCTCTGGCGTCCTCTTGCCATGGCTGTGTATCTCGTGTCTCGCGCTCTCTCTAGCATCGTATCTCGTGTCTCGCGCTCTCTCTAGCATCGTATCTCGTGTCTCGCGCTCTCTCTAGCATCGTATCTCGCGTCTCGCGCTCTCTCTAGTACCGTATCTCTCGTCTCGCGATTTTTCTAGAACAGTACCTCGCGTCTCGCGTTCTAACACAGTATCTCGCGTCTCGCGCTCTCTCTAAGGCTGCTTTCACGGGTTTTCCAGAGGATTTTTACGTTCTTTGACTGGTTTTGCTGTTTTTTTCAAGTTTTTTTACTAGTTTTAATTGAGATCTCGTTAGTTTTAATTGGTTTTTCATTGAATTTCACAGAGTTTCGTTGACTGTCACTGCGTTTCAGTTTTTTCCTTTACCTGGAGTCTACGTGGAGTCTACGTGGAGTCTACGTGGAGTCTACGTGGAGTCTACGTGGAGTCTACGTGGAGTCTACGTGGAGTCTACGTGGCAGTCTACGTGGAGTCTACGTGGAGTCTACGTGGAGTCTACGTGGAGTCTACGTGGAGTCTACGTGGAGTCTACGTAGAGTCTACGTGGAGTCTACGTGGGTCTACGTGGAGTCTACGTAGAGTCTACGTGGAGTTCTACGTGGAGTCTACGTGGAGTCTACGTGGAGTCTACGTGGAGTCTACGTGGAGTCTACGTGGAGTCTACGTGGAGTCTACGTGGAGTCTACGTGGAGTCTACGTGGAGTTTTACGTGGAGTCTACGTGGAGTCTACGTGAGTCTAGTGGAGTCTAGTAGAGTCTACGTGGAGTTACGTGGAGTCTACGTGGAGTCTACGTAGAGTCTTACGTGGAGTCTACGTGGAGTCTACGTGGAGTCTACGTGGAGTCTACGTGGAGTCTACGTGGAGTCTACGTGGAGTCTACGTGAGTCTACGTGATCTACGTGGAGTCTACGTGGAGTCTACGTGGAGTCTACGTGGAGTCTACGTGGAGTCTACGTGGAGTTACGTGGAGTCTACGTGGAGTCTACGTAGAGTCTACCTGGAGTCTACCTGGAGTCTACGTAGAGTCTACCTGTAGTCTACCTGGAGTCGAGTCTACCTGGAGTCTACCTGGAGTCTCCTGGAGTCTACTGGAGTCTACCTGGAGTCTAAAGGAGTCTACCTGGATCTACCTGGAGTCTACCGGAGTTACCTGGAGTCTACTGGAGTCTACCTGGAGTCTACCTGGAGTTTACGTCGAATCACAGTCCGGCTATCCGGCACCGACTTAAGTTTTGTCCAGCTTCCCTTCTTGAAGGCATGTCAGGGGCCTTTTGGGGTAATAATATAATAATAAATTAAAATAATTAAAATAAAATAATAATATAATAATAATAATAATAATAATAATAAAAATATTAATTATTATTATTATATTTTATATTATTATTTTATTAATATTATTATATTATTATTATTTTTAAATTATTATTATTATTTATTATTATTATTATTACTATATTTTAGTATAATAATTGTTGTTAAATTGGAAAAGTGGTGTAGTAGCAGTAGTATAGTAGTATTAGTATTAGTATAGTAGTAGTAGTAGTAGTATTAGTATAGTAGCACTAGCAGTAGTTAGTATTAGTAGTAGTATAGTATAGTAGCAGTATTAGTAGTAGATAGTAGTAGTAGTAGTATAGTAGCATAAGTAGTAGTAGTAAGTAGTAGTATAGTAGCAGTACAGAGCAGTATAGTAGTATAGTATAGTAGTAGTAGAGTAGTAGTAGCAGCAGCAGTAGTAGTAGTAGTAGTACAGCGCAGCAGCAGTAGTAGTAGTAGTAGTAGTAGAAGTAGTAGTAGCAGCAGCAGTAGTAGTAGTAGTAGTATTAAGCAGCAGCAGTAGTAGTAGTAGTAGTATAGTAGCAGCAGCAGCAGTAGTAGTAGTAGTACAGCAGCACAGTAGTAGTAAGTAG
>NC_069456.1:21662243-21674743 GCF_026875155.1 Cherax quadricarinatus | reverse complement strand
GGCTGTTTCATTACATGGGACCTCGCCTCTCCACTTCTGCATCTCACCATATACATCTACGTTTCGACCTGGTGGTCGAAACGTCTTCCTAATAAAATTCCAGGATGGTGGGTAATTGGGGTTTGAAACCTATCGACTACACGACGGTTATTAAGGCTGCCTGTAACTTGTACACCACCAGGCAAGAATACTTTGGTACCTTAAAAAATCGAAGATTTAAGTAAAATCTCACTGTTTATACACTGAGAAACATATAACTCTCAGTGTATATACACAGAGATATACACCTCCCAGTGTGCATACACAGAGAGATATACACCTCCTAGTGTGTATACACAGAGAGATATACACCTCCCAATGTATATACACAGAGAAACATACACCTCCCAGTGTATATATACACAGAAACATACGCCTCACAGTGTATATACACAGAAAAACATACACCTCCCAGTGTATTTATCAAATATTATAACAGTGAAATCCAAAAGCCTTCAAAAACACATTGAACGTACACCACTTCGAATTAATTTTTGAAGGTTGAAGTAAGTTCTGTGTCAACTATTCTGTGATGTAAAGAAAGGTTACTCTCCTCTCAATTCCAATGTTATATTTATTTCTGACTTTTAGGAACCTCCAGTGTCTGGACTGGTGTGTTTCCTGTGCTGGCTCCCAACCCTTCCTTTCTTTTACGTCACTTTCTAATGTTGGCAGAAAGAGAGAGAGAGAGAGAGAGAGAGAGAGAGAGAGAGAGAGAGAGAGAGAGAGAGAGAGAGGAGAGAGAGAGAGAGAGAGAGAGAGAGACAGAGACAGAGAGACAGAGAGAGACAGAGACAGACAGACAGACAGACAGACAGACAGACAGACAAAGACAGAGACAGACAGAGACAGACAGACAGAGACAGAGAGAGACAGAGAGAGACAGAGAGCCTCCTCATCAGTGATGCACAATTCAGAACAAACCATCATCATCCATAAAACACCACAGAGAACAAGAGTGAACACAGTCGAGGGATAAGTCATATATACACCAGCAGGAGTATAAACAAAGGAGAGAACAGTAGTAAAGATATGGTAATAAGATCACATAAGGAACTTCAAAGAACAACTCCAGTGGTGGTATCAATAAAGACCAACACGAACAATGTCACAGCAGACAGAGGAACGTCTTCCAGAAAAATAGGAAGATGGAAGAGGAATTGGTGTTCAAAATTGACTCTTTGGGGAAGCGTCAAGCTCGTAGGGGTAATAGAAAGCCCAGGGGTTAAACGGGAGGTGGTTTGATCTGAGGAAATATTGATGGTACGTGAGTGAAGGGACGTGTTGTGTGTACTCAGTTATTTGTGGGTGCAGGAGTTGATTCACAGCTCCTGCCCCCAGCTTCTTCTCTAGTGGCTAACCACAATCCCCCATTAACCACAGTCCCCAACTAACCACAATCCCCCACTAACCACAATCCCTACTTACCACAATCCGCACTAACCACAATCACCACTAACCACAATCCCCCACTAACCACAATCCCTACTAACCACAAACCCTACTAACTACAATCCCCACTGACCACAATCCCTACTAACCACAAATCCCCCTCTAACCACAATCCCCACTAACCACAGTCCTGCACTAACCACAGTCCCCACTAACCACAATCCCTCACTAACCACAATCCCCCACCCACCACAATCCCTCACAAACCACAATCCCCCACCCGCCACAATCCCTCACTAACCACAATCCCCATCAACTACAATTCTCCATTAACATCACATACGCTCTTGTTAAAATAAGTTCAGATTTTTCCGTATATCGGATGTTCACTAACAACATTAATATTTATTTTTGAAAATAATGACGAAATTCCATATTAAAGCCATTATATATTTTTTTCAAAATTCTCGTACCACTAAATTTGTAAATTAATTTTAAGAAATTCATTGCAACTCGTAAATATTTACGGTTCCAATTTACATTTAAGTCTTTTTACATCCGATGGTTTAAATTTTAGGGCCGTGGATACGAGAGTAGAAAAGTGCCAATAAAGGTCGATGTTTCGCTCCTTTTAGGGTTTATGAAGGTAAAAAAATACGTATGACTTAGTGAAGGTCTACAGGGAAGGTCTACAAGGAAGGTCTACAGGGAAGGTCTACAAGGAAGGTCTACAGGGAAGGTCTACGGGAAGGTCTACAGGAAGGTCTACAGGGATGGTCTACAAGAAAGGTCTACAGGGAAGGTCTAAAGGAAGGTCTACAGGGAAGGTCTACAGGGAAGGTCTACAGGGAAGGTCTAAAGGAAGGTCTATAAGGAAGGTCTACAGGAAGGTCTACACGAAGGTCTACAGGGAAGATATAAAAGAAATGTCTAAAGGGAAGGTCTACAGGGAAGGTCTACAGGAAGGTCTGCAAGGAAGGTCTACAGGGAAGGTCTACAGTAAGGTCTACAGGAAGGTTTACAGGGAAGGTATAAAAGAAAGGTCTAAAGGGAAGGTCTACAGGGAAGGTCTACAGAGAAGGTCTACAGGGAAGGTCTACAGGGAAGGTCTACAAGGAAGGTCTACAGGAAGCTTAGTGTGGTAGTCTTGCAACATTCACGACTGTTGTCAGGTGAAGGTGTTACTTCTGCCAACGTTAACAACAATACTTATGGTGACAAGCTTTGCTGTCCGGCTGTCTGGTCGAGGGAGGCAGCCAGTAGCAGCAGCCAGTAGCAGCAGCCAGTAGCAGCAGCCAGTAGCAGCAGCCAGTAACAGCAGCCAGTAGCAGCAGTCAGCAGCAGCAGCCAGCAGCAATAGCCAGTAGCAGCAGCCAGTAGCAGCAGCCAGTAGCAGCAGCCAGTAGCAGCAGCCAGTAGCAGCAGTCAGCAGCAGCAGTCAGCAGCAGCAGCCAGCAGCAACAGCCAGTAGCAGCAGCCAGTAGCAGCAGCCAGTAGCAGCAGCCAGTAGCAGCAGCCAGTAGCAGCAGCCAGTAGCAGCAGCCAGTAGCAACAGCCAGTAGCAGCAGTCAGCAGCAGCAGTCAGCAGCAGCAGCCAGCAGCAACAGCCAGTAGCAGCAGCCAGTAGCAGCAGCCAGTAGCAGCAGCTAGTAGCAGCAGCCAGCAGCAGCAGCCAGCAGCAGCAGCCAGCAGCAGCCTGTAGCAGCAGCCAGCAGCAGCAGCCAACAGCAGCAGCCAGTAGCAGCAGCAAGTAGCAGCAGCCAGCAGCAGTAGCCAGTATCAGCAGCCAGCAGCAGCAGCCAGTAGCAGCAGCCAGTAGCAGTAGCCAGTAGCAGCAGCCAGCAGCAGCAGCCAGTAGCAGCAGCCAGTAGCAGCAGCCAGTAGAAGTAGCCAGTAGCAGCAGTCAGCAGCAGCAGCCAGTAGCAGCAGCCAGTAGAAGTAGCCAGTAGCAGCAGTCAGCAGCAGCAGCCAGCAGCAGCAGCCAGTAGAAGTAGCCAGTAGCAGCAGTCAGCAGCAGCAGCCAGCAGCAGCAGCCAGTAGCAGCAGCCAGTAGCAGCAGCCAGTAGCAGCAGCCAGTAGAAGTAGCCAGTAGCAGCAGTCAGCAGCAGCAGCCAGCAGCAGCAGCCAGTAGCAGCAGCCAGTAGCAGCAGCCAGTAGAAGCAGCCAGTAGAAAAGTAGCCAGTAGCAGCAGTCAGCAGCAGCAGCCAGTAGCAGCAGCCAGTAGAAGTAGCCAGTAGCAGCAGTCAGCAGCAGCAGCCAGCAGCAGCAGCCAGTAGAAGTAGCCAGTAGCAGCAGTCCAGCAGCAGCAAGCCAGTAGAGCAGCAGCCAGTAGCAGCACGCCAGTAGCAGCAGCCAGTAGAAGTAGCCAGTAGCAGCAGTCAGCAGCAGCAGCCAGTAGCAGCAGCCAGTAGAAGTAGCCAGTAGCAGCAGTCAGCAGCAGCAGCCAGCAGCAGCAGCCAGTAGAAGTAGCCAGTAGCAGCAGTCAGCAGCAGCAGCCAGTAGCAGCAGCCAGTAGAAGTAGCCAGTAGCAGCAGTCAGCAGCAGCAGCCAGCAGCAGCAGCCAGTAGAAGTAGCCAGTAGCAGCAGTCAGCAGCAGCAGCCAGCAGCAGCAGCCAGTAGCAGCAGCCAGTAGCAGCAGCCAGTAGCAGCAGCCAGTAGAAGTAGCCAGTAGCAGCAGTCACAGCAGCAGCAGCCAGCAGCAGCAGCCAGTAGGCAGGCAGCGCAGTAGCAGCAGCCAGTAGCAGCAGCCAGTAGAAGTAGCCAGTAGCAGCAGTCAGCAGCAGCAGCCAGTAGCAGCAGCCAGCAGCAGCAGCCAGTAGCAGCAGCCAGTAGCAGCAGCCAGCAGCAGCAGCCAGCAGCAGCAGCCACTAGCAGCAGTCAGCAGCAGCAGTCAGCAGCAGCAGCCAGCAGCAGCAGCCAGTAGCAGCAGCCAGTTAGCAGCAGGCAGCCCAGCAGCAGCAGCCACTAGCAGCAGCCAGCAGCAGCAGCCAGTAGCAGCAGCCAGCAGCAGCAGCCAGTAGCAGCAGCCAGTAGCAGCAGCCAGTAGCAGCAGCCAGTAGCAGCAGTCAGCAGCAGCAGTCAGCAGCAGCAGCCAGCAGCAGCAGCCAGTAGCAGCAGCCAGTAGCAGCAGCAGCCAGCAGCAGCAGCCACTAGCAGCAGCCAGCAGCAACAGCCAGTAGCAGCAGCCAGTAGCAGCAGCAGTCAGCAGCAGCAGCCACTAGCAGCAGCCAGCAGCAACAGCCAGTAGCAGCAGCAGCCAGCAGCAGCAGCCACTAGCAGCAGCCAGCAGCAACAGCCAGTAGCAGCAGCCAGTAGCAGCAGCCAACAGCAGCAGCCAGTAGCAGCAGCCAGTAGCAGCAGCCAGCAGCAGCAGCCAGTAGCAGCAGCCAGTAGCAGCAGCCAGTAGCAGCAGCCAGCAGCAACAGCCAGTAGCAGCAGCCAGTAGCAGCAGCCAGCAGCAGCAGCCAGTAGCAGCAGCCAGTAGCAGCAGCCAGCAGCAGCAGCCAGCAGCAGCAGCCACTAGCAGCAGCCAGCAGCAACAGCCAGTAGCAGCAGCCAGTAGCAGCAGCCAGCAGCAGCAGCCAGTAGCAGCAGCCACTAGCAACAGCCAGCAGCAACAGCCACTAGCAGCAGCCAGCAGCAACAGCCAGTAGCAGCAGCCAGTAGCAGCAGCCAGCAGCAGCAGCCAGTAGCAGCAGCCACTAGCAGCAGCCAGCAGCAGCAGGTCTGCTGCTCATCGAGTATATCCATCTATATACTCTATCATATCTACCACCACCGCTCAAAGGCTCGCCACAAAAATATATTCGCATTTTTTAAATTATATAAAGTCCAAGAACTGTAACGTATATATCATTAGTGTATTTACACAGAGAGATCTATATACATTTTAGCATATACACACTATGTGGTTTATATATCTCAGAGTATATACAGTGTGAAGAGCATATATATCTATAACAGTTTAGTATATCTATCTCACTGTATATACACAAACAGTTGATTGTAATCCTTGTCTCATACAACATATTATTCTTGAACTCTGTTAGCAGATGACTCTCCACATTAATGACCCACATGTAGTCGATAGTCTTCAAACCTCACAAACCGGTAACTTCTCCCACGGTCCTTGATACCGGTAATGGGGCTCTTGATACAAGGAGTATCAACTACCCACCTTTTCTGTGGGTCAAACATGATCAATATGACATTTACACAAAGACACTGTGTAGGTACTTGGTAGGCACTGTGTAGGCACTGTGTTGGCACTGTGTAGACACTGTGTATGCACTGTGTAGGCAATGTGTGGGACACTATGTTGGCACTGTGTAGGCACTGTAGAGCCGGAGAGTGTAACCTCTCCATGTAATAATTGAAGGACCTCAGTGGAGATGATTTCTGTAATCTCTTACAGAGGACTATAATTTAAAGGGATTTTCTCTGGCTAATGAGGATAGGGATTCTGTAGTTGTGCTTTTGTTGGCTCGTGTTCTGTGTACTTGGGCAAGGTGATTCAAAGTGGGATTGGCTATTTTCTTGGAGGAACAGGGAAATGAGTAGCGGAATTCAGGGCTGGTATTTCTCTCTCTCTCTCTCTCTCTCTCTCTCTCTTCTCTCTCTCTCTCTCTCTCTCTCTCTCTCTCTCTCTCTCTCTCTCTCTCTCTCTCTCTCTCTCTCTCTCTCTCTCTCTCTCTCTCTCTCTCCTGGAAAGTAATGTAGGCAGCTTAAATGCCGTTCAGTTGACTTGCATTCTCTCTCTTTGAACACTAATGGCGTCCGTTCGAATATCGTCCAGCTGTGTCGTCCAGTTGACGTTCACTTTGGTTGCTATACCTTTGTGCACTGTGCCTCGTTTGTGTGAATCTGTTCACCTTGTTGCTGTGTAAACTCAGACACGAGACGACACCTGGTGTGACACATAGTGATGAGACACAGACACCTGGTGTGACACATGTGGTGAGACACAAACACCTGTTGAGACACAGACACCTGGTGTGACACAGACACTTGGTGTGACACAGACACCTGGTGTGACACAGACACCTGGTGTGCCACAGACACCTGGTGTGACACAGACACCTGGTGTGACACATAGTGATGAGACACAGACACATGGTGTGACACATGTGGTGAGACACAAACACCTGTTGAGACACAGACACCTGGTGTGACACAGACACCTGGTGTGACACAGACACCTGGTGTGACACAGACACCTGGTGTGCCACAGACACCTGGTGTTACACAGACACCTGGTGTGACACAGACACCTGGTGTGCCACAGACACCTGGTGTTACACAGACACCTGGTGTGACACAAACACCTGGTGAGACACAGACACCTGGTGTGACACAGACACCTTGTGTTACACAGACACCTGATGTGACACAGACACCTGGTGAGACACAGACACCTGGTGTTACACAGACACTTGGTGTGACACAGACACCTGGTGTGCCACAGACACCTGGTGTTACACAGACACCTGTTGTGACACAAACACCTGGTGAGACACAGACACCTGGTGTGACACAGACACCTGGTGTTACACAGACACCTGGTGTGAAACAGACACCTGGTGTGCCACAGACACCTGGTGTTACACAGACACCTGGTGTGACAAACACCTGGTGAGACACAGACACCTGGTGTGACACAAACACCTTGTGTGGCACAAACACCTGGTGAGACACAGACATTTGGTGTGACACAGACCCTTGGTGTGACACAGACACTTGGTGTGACACAGACACTTGGTGTGACACAGACACCTGGTGTGACACAGACACCTGGTGTGACACAGACACTTGGTGTGACACAGACACTTGATGTGACACAGACACCTGGTGTGACACAGACACCTGGTGTGACACAGACACTTGGTGTGACAGACACCTGGTGTGACACAGACACTTGGTGTGACACAGACACCTGGTGTGACACAGACACTTGGTGTGACAGACACCTGGTGTGACACAGACACCTGGTGTGACACAGACACTTGGTGTGACACAGACACTTGATGTGACACAGACACCTGGTGTGACACAGACACTTGGTGTGACACAGACACTTGGTGTGACACAGACACTTGATGTGACACAGACACCTGGTGTGACACAGACACTTGGTGTGACACAGACACTTGGTGTGACACAGACACTTGGTGTGACAGACACCTGGTGTGACACAGACACTTGGTGTGACACAGACACTTGGTGTGACACAGACACCTGGTGTGACACAGACACTTGGTGTGACACAGACACTTGATGTGACACAGACACCTGGTGTGACACAGACACCTGGTGTGACACAGACACCTGGTGACACAGACACCTGGTGTGACACAGACACCTGGTGTGACACAGACACTTGGTGTGACACAGACACTTGATGTGACACAGACACCTGGTGTGACACAGACACCTGGTGTGACACAGACACCTGGTGTGACACAGACACCTGGTGTGACACAGACACCTGGTGTGACACAGACACTTGGTGTGACACAGACACAGACATAGGGTAAGACATACAGTTTTCTTGAAATAGTTTGTGTTCTTGAAAAAGCTCCTTCAACAAAGCTCCACCATCAAAGCTCCATCAATAGAGCTCCACCAACAAAGCTCCACCATCAAAGCTCCACCATCAAAGCTCCAAAAAGAAGCTCCACCAACAAAGCTTCACCAACAAAGCTCCTCCAACAAAGCTCTACAATCAAAGTTCCACCCTTAAAGCTCTACCAACAAAGCTCCACCAACAAAGCTCCACCAACAAAGCTCCACCAACAAAGCTCCACCAACAAAGCTTCACCAACAAAGCTCCTCCAACAAAGCTCTACAATCAAAGTTCCACCATTAAAGCTCCACCAACACAGCTCCACCAACAAGGCTCCACCATCAAAGCTCCTACCAACAAAGCTCCACCATCAAAGCTCCACAAACACAGCTCCACCAACAAGGCTCCACCAACACAGCTCCACCAACAAGGCTCCACCAACACAGCTCCACCAACAAGGCTCCACCATCAAAGCTCCACCAACAACGTTCCACCAACAAAGCTCCACCAACACAGCTCCACCAACAAGGCTCCACCAACACAGCTCCACCAACAAGGCTCCACCATCAAAGCTCCACCAACAAAGCTCCACCAACACAGCTCCACCAACAAGGCTCCACCAACAAAGCTCCACCAACAAAGCTCCACCAACAAGGCTCCACCAACAAAGCTCCACCAACACAGCTCCACCAACAAGGCTCCACCATCAAAGCTCCACCAACAAAGCTCCACCAACACAGCTCCACCAACAAGGCTCCACCAACAAAGCTCCACCAACAAAGCTCCACCAACAAGGCTCCACCAACAAAGCTCCACCAACACAGCTCCACCAACAAAGCTCCACCAACAAGGCTCCACCAACAAAGCTCCACCAACACAGCTCCACCAACAAAAGCTCCACCAACAAAGCTCCACCAACAAAGCTCCACCAACAAAGCTCCACCAACAAGGCTCCACCAACAAAGCTCCACCAACAAAGCTCCACCAACAAGGCTCCACCAACAAAGCTCCACCAACACAGCTCCACCAACAAAGCTCCACCAACACAGCTCCACCAACAAGGCTCCACCAACAAAGCTCCACCAACAAAGCTCCACCAACAAAGCTCCACCAACAAGGCTCCACCAACAAAGCTCCACCAACACAGCTCCACCAACAAGGCTCCACCATCAAAGCTCCACCAACAAAGCTCCACCAACACAGCTCCACCAACAAGGCTCCACCAACAAAGCTCCACCAACAAAGCTCCACCAACAAGGCTCCACCAACAAAGCTCCACCAACAAGGCTCCACCAACAAAGCTCCACCAACACAGCTCCACCAACAAAGCTCCACCAACACAGCTCCACCAACAAAGCTCCACCAACAAAGCTCCACCAACAAAGCTCCACCAAAAAAGCTCCACCTCTTCAACTAGCTGTTCCTACCACTATAACTTCAAGCCTATAATTCCTATAATTTTTAAGCAATTAAATCACCAGATAACCTAGGTCAGGTCACAATTTAACCACCAGGTTACCCAGGTCAGGTCACAATTTAACCACCAGGTTACCCAGGTCAGGTCACAATTTAACCACCAGGTTACCCAGGTCAGGTCACAATTTAACCACCAGGTTACCCAGGTCAGGTCACAATTTAACCACCAAGTTACCCAGGTCAGGTCACAATTTAACCACCAGGTTACCCAGGTCAGGTCACAATTTAACCACCAGGTTACCCAGGTCAGTCACAATTTAACCACCAGGTTACCCAGGTCAGGTCACAATTTAACCACCAGGTTACCCAGGTCAGGTCACAATTTAACCACCAGGTTACCCAGGTCAGGTTACATTTTAAAAAAAAAAAACTTTTTAGACTTCTTTTGCCCTTTTTTGACTTTCGAGGATTTAGAACTTGTCAAAAATCGAAATGGGATTTTATCCCCGCCAACACTCTCCTGGATTAAGAAAAAGATATACAATATAACTCCGAAAATTTCCCCGAAATCCATTAGGGAAAAAAAACCCTGTTTGGTCTTTCAATTTGTAGGATGATCGTTTATTATTAATTGAACCAATAAACAGGATTATCCCCGTCCCCCCTCCCCCCCCCGGCCCAATTTCTTTTTTGGGGGGACTGAAGAAAATGGTTTAACTGCAATACAAAGTTAGGTTACATTATTGGGATTTGTTTATTGTTTGCAATGTCTGCCTTGTGACGTTTGTGTAATGTTGGTGATGTTATAACCACAAGTGTGTTATTAGCACGTTTTGCACGCGGTGGAGGCTTCCTCAGTCGTTAGTTTGAGGTAATCAGTCCCTCAACCTTCCTTCAAGATTTAGAAGGGATAATGGATGAGTGGAACAGTCTACCTGGTAGGGTCATTGAAGCTAAAACCTTGGGTAGCTTCAAATATGGGTTAGATAAATACATGAGTGAGAGGGATTGGATCTAAGTGGGACTTGTACTTCAGTTAATGGGAATATCAAAGTTATTCTTTGGGTAACATTAATAATGGGTTGGACAAATATTTTTTAGTGGGTTTGGGTTTGACAAAGACCTGCTTTGTATGGGCTGGAAGACCTGCTGCAGTGTTCCTGCTTTCTTTAGTAATCAGTCTCTTTCTTTGACTGAAAGAAAACATAAGAACATAAGAAAGGAGGAACACTGCAACAGGCTTACTGGCCCATACTTGGCAGGTCCTTCTTGATACATAGCAGCGATAAGAGACTGACCATCCATTTTCCATGGAGATTGAGGCACTCATCGCCTCAAATTTCTTCGTCACATTTGCTGTCTCCAGAACTATAATTCGCTTCAGTATTGGACTGACGAAGCCTAAATTTCTGTGAGAAATAGTGACGCTTTGCTAGTCAGGAAGAAATGTAAAAAAATCAGTGACTCCTGGACCATTATCAGGTAATTAAAAAAAAAATATCCTGAGTCCCAATTGTTAATATAAAAATGATAATTATGGCCAGATTAATATGACCTAAAGGAAAACAATGAACTCTCAGGGTTCTCTGAACTAAGATTCTTCTAGGTTCAAAAATATTTGAATATTTTGTGTTCTCCGCGTGAACAATCTATCGAACCCAGGCTCCTCCAGTTGTTGTAAATATAATCACAGTAGGAACACTACACTGTACCATTTTGTGGCAGGAAGAGTTCACAATATAATAATAATAATAATAAAAATAATAATAATAATAATAATAATAATAATAATAATAATAATAATAATAATAATAATAATAATAATAATAGTAATAATAATAATAGTAATAATGACAATAATAATAATTCCTCATTATTATTATTTATCTTCCTCTGCTACTTCCTTCATTATCAATATTTGTCAGTCACTGCAACATCATGGGATCTTGGTACAAAGAATTCAACACTTGTCCAACCTTTGGACGACGACCTACTTACACTAGTGGCAGGTCCCACTGTGACCCCGCCTCCTCCTGCTTCGACTCACCTGATTCCAGTAAATAAACCACCTCTCTGGCCCTATGCTACACTTCCTACAGGAGTGATGGACTGAACACATCGATTCCAGGCTGAGGGACTGATTACCTCAAACTACTCCTCTCCTTACCCATTTCTACTTAGTAATGGACTGATGAAGCTACTGTGTGGCGAAACGTTTCTTCAGTAAAGATTCCCATATGCTGCATAAGTGTCTCGATTCTTCATTATCAACATTCACTATTTCCCACATTATTATAAATACAAAAATAAAGAACCGGAATTTATCTCAGAGAATACAAATAAAACGTGTATTAGGAATTTATAATAATTAAGTTGATTTATTTACTGAAAGGAGCAAATACATAAAGATAACACATAAACAAATGCAAAAAAAAAAAAAAATACAAGATTTACAAATAAAAAAAAAATATATGAAAAAGCCCTTGGCTTCAGCATGACCGCGTTCTATACCGGCAGGAACCTGTAACTGCCTTTCTATTTCTAATTCTATTTCCTTTGCAGCTCCATTGTTCACCTGATTAGCTGCTGGCGGAGGTGCATTCGACTGTACTTGTATGTGTGTCCACACACAGGGTAACACAGGTCTGGAAACACCGTCCTGGAAACACCAACGGGAGGGGAGGGGAGACTTAACAAATCACCTGGACGCAGTTTTTGTGAACCCCGCCCCCCTTCCTAAAACGTACACGCAAGCCCACGCACACACACACACACACACACACACACACACACACACACACACACACACATACACACACACACACACACACACACACATCACCTCGTCGGGCGAGAAGGATGATAAAGTTTGTATTGGTGAAAGGAACAGCAATAGTCAAAAAATTATAGAACAATCATAGACTGGAACACTGGTGCTATTACTACGTTTTTAAAGAGGTGGGTGTTGCAATCTTTATCTTCCAATCACTGGATTCACTACAATGTTTGTTGAGAGGAGGAAATGGTGAAAAGTGTTTCTCATACGCAGTTGTAGGAGTGGGTACGACGTGGCTCGTTAGGTATTTGGAGT
>NC_069456.1:21649743-21654743 GCF_026875155.1 Cherax quadricarinatus | reverse complement strand
TTCAGGGGGGGGATCATGTCTCCCGTGATTTATACTTCTTATCGTGATTTACAGCTGTGTTTGCCTGATGCTTTTTTTTTTTACACCGGGTAAAGTGATTTAAACCTGTGGTATTATGGAGTGAAACATTTACAATGGGGAATTACACCTGTAAACCAAAGTAACATCTCTTGACGTAATTTACATTAGTTACTCTGATTTTACAGACAAGGTACGCAGTGCTTTACCAATCTACCCACACTGGACAATACCTTGGCGTGTAGCATGCGCTACACGTTTGATCCAAGGCAGCCAGCTTTCAGGGAGAAGGCTTACAGCTTTTCATCTCATCCCCTGCATGCATCAGCCTTACTAGAGATTTGAACAATGCAAGGAATTCGCGAGAGCAGGCGAAATATACACAAACACTGAAAAGCTGTAAGCCTTCTCCCTGAAAGCTGGCTGCCTTGTATTGTTCAAATCTCTAGTAAGGCTGATACATGAATATCAAAATGGTATACAATACCGACAGGATGGTTGTTAAGACACATAGGCAACACTTAGCAACTATATTCCGAAACGTTTCGCCTACACAGTAGGCTTCTTCAGTCGAGTAACAGAAAGTAGGCAGGAGCAGTGAGATGTGAAGACGATGTAATCAGTCCATCACCCTTAAAGTCGTAGATTTGAGGTTGTCAGTCCCTCAGCCTTTAGAAGTTCTGTTCCAAAGTCTGGAACTAACTGAAGATCAAGCGACAGTGTTGAGACTTAAATACAGTCAGAAAGAGGGGGTGCAGAGTAGTAGTAGTGAGATTGTAGCCATGAGAGGTCATGTCCCTCTCAGAACAAACGGTTCTCACTTGAAGAAGTTGTCCAAGGTGTTTTCTGTTCTGTACCAAGATGCCATTGTGTTGCAGATGCCATTCTGTCGCTTGATCTTCAGTTAGTTCCAGACTTTGGAACAGAACTTCTCCATGCTGAGGGACTGACAACCTCAAATCTACGACTTTAAGGGTGATGGACTGATTACATCGTCTTCACATCTCTACTGCTCCTGCCTACTTTCTGTATTCGACTGAAGAAGCCTACTGTGTAGGCGAAACGTTTCGGAATATAGTTGCTTAAGTGTTGCCTATGTGTCTTAACAACCAAGGCTGATACATGCAGGGGATGAGATGAAAAGCTGTAAGCCTTCTCCCTGAAAGCTGGCTGCCTTGGATCAAACGTGTAGCGCATGCTACACGCCAAGGTATTGTCCAGTGTGGGTAGATTGGTAAAGCACTGCGTACCTTGTCCTAAGGTTCGTAGGTTCGAGTCTCCTTCAGCCAGAGATCAGTGTTCGTGTATATTTCGCCTGCTCTCGCGAATTCCTTGTATATATATATATATATTATATATATATATATATATATATATTATATATATTTATTATATATATATATATATATATATTATTATATATTATTATATATATATATATATTATATATATATATATATATGTCGTGCCGAATAGCAGAACTTGCGATCTTGGCTTAAATAGCAACGTTCATCTTGCCATATAGGACAAGTGAAAATTTGTGTATGCAATAATTTCGCCAAAATCATTCTGAACCTAACGAAAAAAATATATTTCACTGTGTTTGTTTAGTATTAAATTACTGTAAACAAATCTAAAATATAATTTGTTGGGTTAGGTTAAAATAAATTGTTCTTGCTATAATAAGGTTAGGTAAGTTTTCTAAGTTCCTTTTTGGTGCAAAATTATAATTTTTTTACATCAACATTAATGAAAAACAAATATCTTTAAACGTATAAGAGAAAAATTTTAGAAAGGACTTAATTTTAAATGAGTTCTTGCTAATTGACCAGTTTTACATATTCGGCACGACGTATATATATATATTATATATATATATATATATATATATATTATATATATATATATATATATATATATATATATACATAAATGGCACAGAAGATTTAAGAGATACATTGTTGATATAAAGGTTGGCATATACGGTACATATATATATATTATATATATATATATATATATATATTTATATATATATATATATTATTTATATATATATATATATATATATATATATTATATATATATATATATTATATATATATATATATATATATATAAAAACGTTTCATACCTGTCATGACAGCTGTGTATTGCTTGTCTCACTGCCCTGACTGCTGACAACAGCTGTCAGCAGCGTGTGACAGCCATGTCTGGTGAGTGAGAAGTTACCTGCCTGTCAACACTGTCCACTGCTGTTACACCTGCCGTCTAACTGTCCACCGGACACACACTTTCTGCACGATCTGTGGCCAGACCTGGCAAAGAAAATAATGTCAATGGTGTTGCAAATTCTCTTGCAAGGCTTCTTGATTCCATGGTATTGGTGACTTAGTATTGCAGGTCTTGTTTTTGCGTACTGGTTTAGTGTGTTAATATATTTTTGTTTTTAGCTTATGTGTTTGAAATATTGTTCTGTGAATCACTATAGATCATTAGTATATACACTGAGAGGTGTGTGTGTGTGTATATCTCTCAGTGTATATACCCCGAGTGGTGTGTATTTCTCAGTGTATATACAACGAGTGGTGTGTATTTCTCAGTGTATATACAACGAGTGATGTGCATTTCTCAGTGTATATACAACCATTGGTGTGTATTTCTCGGTGTATATACACAGAGTGATGTGTATTTCTCAGTGTATATACACCGAGTCGTGTGTATTTCTCATTGCATATACACGAGTGATGTATTTTCCCATGTATTACCCCGAGAGATGGTCAATGAAACTAAGGATTTTAACCCCGCCCTCTCCTGCTTCGACTCAACTGATTCCAGTAAATAAACACCTCTTGGCCCTATGCTACACTTCTTAAAGGAGTGATGGATGAATCACATCGTTTCCAGGTGAGGGACTGGATTACCTCAAACTACTCATCTCCTTACCCATTGCTACTTTGTAATGGACTGGGATGCTGCTGTGTGCGTAAAAAGTTCTTCTGTAAAGATTAAATATGCTGCCAGAATGTGTATTCGATTATTCATTTTCAATCTTTAACATATTTCCCACAATTTTATAAATACAAAAAATTAAAGAACCGGGTTGGTATCTCAGAGAATTCATTATTTAAAACGTGTGTTAGGTTTTTATAATAATTAAGTTGTATTATTTTCTGGAATCGGTGGCAATACTTATAAAGTTTAACACATAATCATAAGCAATTAAAAAAATAATAAAATAAAATTTCTTGATTACAAAATTAAAAAAAAAATTTATGAAAAAGCCTTGCTTCAGCATGGACCGAGTTCTATACCGCTGGACTGTAACGGCCTTTCGTGTTCTATTTCTTTTCCTTTGCAGCTCCATTGTTCACCTGATTAGCTGATGGCGGAGGTTTGCATTCGACTGTTAACTTGTATGTGTGTCCAACACACAGGGTAAACACAGGTATGGAAACACCGTTCCGGAAACACCAACGGGAGGGGAGGGGAGACTTAACAATTTCACCTGGACGCTGTTTTTAGTGATACCCCCGCCCCCCTTCCTAAAACGTACACGCAAGCCACGCAACACACACACACACACACACACACAACACACACCACACACAAACATACACACACACCACACACACACACACATCACCTCGTCGGGCGGAGAAAGGATGATACGTTTGTATTGGTGTAAGGCAACTGCAATAGAATTTTACTCAAAAAATTATGATACAATCATAGACTGGAAACACTGTGCTAATATACGTTTTTAAAGAGGTGGGTTTGCAATCTTTATCTTTCCAATCACTGGATTCAGACTTGTTTGTTGAGAGGAGGATAATGGTGAAATGTGTTTCTATACGCAGTTGTAGGAGGTGGGTACGACGTGGCTCGTTAGTATTTGGAATGTGAGACGAAAGGGCCAAGAACCGGAGATTCGGATCCAGGAACAATGCCCGCGCGGGGACACACACACACACTCACACAAACAAACACAAACACAAACACACAACACCACACACAACACACACACACACACACACACACACACACACACACACAACACACACACACACACACCACCACACACACACACCACACACACACCACTCACACACGCTATTAAAAATAATAATAATACTTCTTCCATTGCACTTCTATAATAATAATAATGATTCTACTTCTGTTAAAAGAGGTGGGGTATATAGTTTTGGTGTGGTTGGTGCAATTATTTAATAAATGTATGGGAAGAGGGTAAGGTTCCTAGGGACTGGCAGTGAGCATGCATAGTTCTTTGTAAAAGGCAAAGGGGATAAAGAGAGTGACAAAATTATTTCTGGGGGATAAGTCTGTTGGTGTGTACCTGGTAATGTGTATGTTAGAGTTTAATTGAAAAGAATTAAGAGTAAGACGGAGAATAGGACAGCAGATGAAAAAAGGAGGCTTTAGGAAAGGTAGGGGGTGTGGGACCAGGTGTTTACAGTGAAACATATAAGTGAACAGTATGTAGATAAGGCTATGTTATTAATAATAAAACCATTATAATATTATGTGTGTACTCACCTATTTGTTGTTGCAGGGGGTCGATTCACAGTTCCTTTTCGTGTGTGTGGTGTTTGTGTGTGTGTGTGTGTGTGTGTGTGTGTGTTGTGTGTGTGTGTGGTGTGTGTGTGTGTGTGGTGTGTGTGTGTGTGGGTGTTTGGTGTGTGTGTGTGTGTGTGTGTGGTGTGTGTGGTGTGTGGGTGTGTGTGGGTGTGTGTGTGTGTGTGTGTTTGTGTGTGTGTGTGGGTGTGTGTTGGTGTGTGTGTGGTGTTTGTGTGTGGGTGTGTGTGTGTGTGATGTGTGTGTATGTGTGTGTGTATGTATGTGTGTGTACTGTGTGGGTGTGTGTGTGTGTATGTGTGTTATGTGTGTGAGTGTCTATGTTGTGTGTGAGTGTGTATTTGTGCTTGTGTGTGTGGTCGTGTTGTGTGTGTGTGTGTGTGTGT
>NC_069456.1:21632243-21644743 GCF_026875155.1 Cherax quadricarinatus | reverse complement strand
ATTTACTTGCAGTGATAACACGTCTGTGTTATGACTAGCAGTGATAACACTGTCTGTGTTATAAACTAGCAGTGTTAAACACTGGTCAGGTGTTATGATGCATTGATAAACACTGACAGTGTTATAAACTAGCAGTGGTTAACACTGGCAGTGTTATGACTAGCGTGATTAAACACTGTCGTTTTATAACTAGCAGTTGATAAACACTGATCTGTGTTATAAACTAGCAGTGATAACCTGACAGTGTTATGGACTAGCAGTGTTAAAACTGACAGTGTTATAAACTAGCAGTGATAACACTGACAGTGTTTAACTAGCAGTGATAACACTGTCCAGTGTTATGACTAGCAGTGTTAACACTGTCAGTGTTATAACTAGCAGTGATAACACTGTCAGTGTTATAATAGCAGTGATAACACTGTCAGTGTTATGAATAGCAGTGTTAACACTGACAGTGTTTTACTAGCAGGGATAACACTGTCAGTGTTATAAACTAGCAGTGATAACTGACTGTTGTTATAATAGCAGTGATAACACTGTCAGTGTTATAATAGCTGTGTTAACACTGTCAGTGATTATTAAACTAGCAGTGATAACACTGGCAGTGTTTGACTTGCAGTGATAACAATGGACAGTGTTTTAAATCTAGCAGTGATAACACTGTCGTGTATAATAGCTAGTGATAACTCTGTCTGTGTTATAACTAGCAGTGATGACACTGACAGGGTTTTAACTTCAAGTTGATTACACTGACAGTGTTAAAACTAGCAGTTGGATATACACTGTCAGTGTTTGGACTTTAGCAGTGATAACACGTCAGTGTTATAACTAGCAGGATAACACTGTCAGAGTTATTAAACTGGCTGTGTATAACACTGTCAGTGTTATAACTAGCAGTGATTAACACTGACTGTGTTTACTAGCAGTGTAACACTGTCAGTGTTAGAACTAGCAGTGATAACACTGACAGTGTTATAACTAGCTGTGATTTTCACTGTCAGTGTTATAACTTGCAGTGATAACAATGTCAGTGGTAATATATAGCAGTGATAAAACTGACAGTGTTATAACTAGCAGTGATATCACTGACAGTGATATAACTAGCAGTGATAAACATGTCAGTGTTATAACAGCAGTGTTAAACACTGTCAGAGTTATGACTAGCAGTGATAACACTGTCAGTGTTCATAACTAGCAGTGATAAACTACTGTCAGTGTTATAACTAGCTGTGATAAACAATGTCAGTTTTTTAACTAGCAGTGATAACACTGTACAAGTGTGATTACTTGCAGTGTTATACACTGTCAGTGTTATAATAGGGCAGTGATAATCACTGACAGTGTTATATAAATAGCAGTGATAAACATGACTGTGTTATTACTTGCAGTGATAACACTGTCAGTGTATATAACATAGCAGTGATAACACTGACAGGTGTTATAACTAGCAGTGTTGATAACACTGACTGTGTTATAACTAGCTGTGTTAACATCTGTCAGTGTTATAACTAGACAGTGATAACACTTGAACATCGTGGTTCAGGGGGGGGATCATGTCTCCGGATTCTTTACTTCGTATCGTGTTTTAAAGATGTGTTTGCCTGATGCTTTTTTTTTTAACACGGGGTAAAGTGATTTAAAACCTTGTGTTTTATGGAGTGAAAATTTTACAATGGGGATTACACTGTAAACCAAAGTACATCTCTTGACGTATATGTACATTTGTTACTTGATTTTACTGACAAGGTTCGGCAGTGCTTTACAAATCTACCCACACTGGACAATACCTGGAGTGTTGCATGCGCTACACGTTTGATCCAAGGCAGCCAGCTTTCAGGGAGATGCGCTTACTGTTTTTCATCTCATCCCTGCTTGCATCAGCCTTACTAGAGAGTTGTCAATGCAAGAAATTCGCGGAGAGCAGGCGAATATACACAAACACTGAAAAGCTGTAAGCTTCTCCTGAAAGCTGGTGACTTTTTATGTTCCAATCTCTAGTAAGGCTGATACATGAATATCAAAATGGTATACAATACCGACAGGATGGTTGTTAAGACACATAGGCAACACTTAAGCAACTATATTCCGAAAAGTTTCGCTACAATGTAGGCTTCTTCAGTCGAGTACAGAAAGTAGGCAGGAAAGCAGTCGTGATGTGAAGACGATGTAATCAGTCATTCACCCTTAAGGTCGTAGATTTGAGGTTGTCAGTCCCTCAGCCTTTAGGAAGTTCTGTTCCAAAGTTCTGGAACTAACTGAAGATCTATGCGGACAGTGTTGAGGGACTTAAATTACAGTCAGAAAGAGAGTGGTGCGAGTAGTAGTAGTGTGATTGTAGCCATGAGAGGTCATGTCCCTCTCCCAGAAATCAACGGTTCTCACTTGAAGAAGTTGTCCAAGTCGTTTTCTGTTCTGTACTCAAGGATGCCATTGTGTTGCAGATGCCATTTCGGTCGCTTGATCTTCAGTTTTGTTCAGGACTTTGTTGAAACTGAACTTCTCCATGCTGAGGGTACTGACAACCTCAAATCTACGACTTTAAGGTGAGGAATGATTACAATTCGTCTTCACATCTCTGACTGCTCCTGCCTACTTTCTGTATTCGACTGACTGAAGCTATGTGTTGGCGAAACGTTTCGGATATAGTTGCTAAGTGTTGCCTATGTGTATTAACTTCCAAGGCTGTTACATGCAGGGGAGGTTGAGTGAAAGCTGTATAGCCTTCTCCCTGATGATAGCTGGCTGCCTTGTTCAAACGTGTAGCGCAATGCTTACACGCCAAGGTATTGCCAGTGTGGGTTTGTTTGGTAAAGCACTGCGTACCTTGTCTAAGGTTCGTAGGTTCGAGTCTCCTTCAGCCAGAGATCAGTGTTCGTGTAGATTCGACCTGCTCTCGCGATTGAATATTTTTTTTTTTTTTTTATTTTTTTTTTATTATTTTTTTATACTGCCCATTTGTATATTTATATATATATATATATATTATATATATTATTTATTATTATATTTATATTTATATTTATAATTTATATATATATATATATATATATATTATATATTTATATATAGATATATTTTATATATATATATGTCGTGCCGAAATAGCCGAACTTGCCGATTTGGCTTAAATAGCAACCGTTGCATCTTGCCTTATAGGACAAGTGAAAATTTGTGTATGCAATTATTTCGCAAAATAATTCTGAACCCTAACGAAAAAAATATATTTCACTGTGTTTGTTTAGTATTAAATTTCTGTTAACATATATCTAAAATATTATTTGTTTGGGTTAGGTTAAATAAATTGTTATTGATTTAATATGGTTAGGTTAGTTTTCTAAGTTCCTTTTGGTGCTAAAATTATATTTTTTCTTCAACATTAATGAAAACAAATTATCTTTGAAACGTTTAATGTAGAAATAATTTTTGTTAGGATTATTTTTTTAAATGAGTTCTTGCTAATTGACCAGTTTTACATTTTCAGGCACGGTCGTATATATATTCTTTTTATATTATTTTTTTTTTTATATTTATTGTTTATTTTTAGCTTTTATTATTTATATAAATAATATGGCACAGAAGATTTAGAGTAATTGTTGATATAATGGAGGCATATACGGCTTCATTATTATTTATTTATTTATATAGAGATATTTATTTATTTATATATATTTATATTTGTTATTTATATATTTATATATATATATTTATATATATATTTATATTTATATATATATATATAATATTATATATATTTATAACACGTTTAATTCCGGTCCATGACAGATGTGTATTTGATGTCTCATTCTGCCCTGACTGCTGACTAAATGCGTCCAGGCCAAGCGTGTGAAGCAATGTCTGCGTGAGTGAGAAGTTACATGCCTGTCAACAATGTCCAATGATGTTTACTACTGCCGTCTTCTACTGTCCTCGGACTCACAATATCTGCTCGATCTGTGGCCAGACTGGCTAAGAAATATGTACATTGGTGTTGCAAATTCTCTTTGCATGGCTTCTTGATTCCATGGATTGGTGAATAGTATTGCAGGTCTTGTTTTTGTCGTTACTGGTTTAGTGTGTTAATATTATTTTTGTTTTTAGCTTATGTGTTTGAAATATTGTTCGTGAATCAATATAGTTCATTAGTAAATACACTGAGAGTGTGTGTGTGTGTTTATCTCTCAGTGTATATACTCCGTGTGGTGTGTATTTCTCAGTGTATATAAAACGTGTGGTCGAGTGTGATTTCTCAGTGTTTATACTAGAGTGATGTGCTTTTCTCAGTGTATATACAACCATTGGTGTGTATTTCTCGGTGTATATTACACTGAGTGTTGTGTATTTCTCAGTGTATATACACCGAGTGTGTGTATTTCTCAGTGCATATACACCGAGTGATGTATATTTCTCAGTGGTATTTACCCCGAGAGATGGTTCCAATGAAAACTAAGGTATTATAACATTTCGCCTTTAAAAGTAATCTGGTACAGTGAAACAGAGATCACTGGAAGTAAGATCAATGTAAAAGCTTGGAAAAAATATTTGTAGAGGGAAGCATGACGCAGCAGTGCAAATAGAATGTGATGTCTGGTGGTGGCAAGTTTTATGCAAGGGTCAATGAATGGCAGTGGGTGGGCTAATTGACCACAGTGTTATGGGCGATGGTGGTTAGAATGTCGTTATGAGATCATGTTGTAACACTATCTTCATAAATAAATAGATGCACTGGAGGACTGGATGGTCACAGATGATGTGCTGAAAGGACACGGAAGAACTGTCTGTAAAATCTACCCTTTTTGTTAGGCTTCGTGGTTATGATGTACAGCGAGGGCTGTTATGTACCTGACACGGCTCGAATCTCGTTCGTTCCTTCTCTGTATTCGCTGGCAGTCGTTTTATTTCGTTCTGTATTGAGTTAATGTACTTTTCATCAAATGTTTTTTCTCCTCGTCGATTAGAGGAGCTAGACCACAACCTTTCCATGTTGTGGTTAGTGTTTTGCGATGCAAAATAAAAAATAAAAACGCAACTCTCGTAAAATTTTTGACTCTGATGGCATACTTGTGGCAAGTGGCGGCTTAATCGGTGCTCGTTACAACGTGTGGTCAAATTAAAAATCATACTTGATATAATAGTTTGTTTGAAAATGTTAAGGGTAGTCTGTGTTTTGGAGGGACTTTCGGCGGGTGGGGTCGTAAGACCGTGTGTGTGTAACCCGGTGTTGTAGATGTTTATTAATGGTTTATAATCTTCAAAGTATGTAGCAGATGTTATTGAAATTGTCAGCTTAGGAGGTTCGTTGGCATTTGTGCATGGAAAGTGGTTTGAGGAACTATGTGAATTACTAGATTTAGCCAAGGAGGAAGGAAAAAAGGAGTTGTGGCGAAACAAGTTGCAAGTCTCTGCCAGTTTCTTCACTATGACTTTGCGCAACACCCACATGGGATTGAGTTAACTGCCTCTTTGTGTTGCTGTTGGTAGTGGTTGCATTTGTTGTAGTTGTTGTTGGTGTTGCATTTGTTATTGTTGTTGTTGGTGGTGGTGATTCATTGTTATTGTTGTGGTGGTTTGTGGTGGTGCATTTGTTGTTTCGTTGTTGTTGGTGGTGGTGCATTTCTTATGGTGTTGTTGTTGTGTGGTTGCATGTTGTTGTTGTTGTTGTTGGTAGTTGTTGGTGCATTTGTTATTGTTGTTGTTGTGGTTCGGTGGTGGTGCATTGTTGTTGTTGTTGTTGTTGGTTAGTGTGGTGCATTTGTTATTGTTGTTGTTGTTGGTGGTGGTGGTGCATTGTTGTTGTTGTTGTTGTTGGTAGGTTGTGGCTGCATTTGTTTATTGTTGTTGGGGTGGTGGGTGGTGATGCATTTTGTTGGTGTTGGTGGTGGTGGTGTGTGCAATTGTTATTGTTGTTGGTGGTGGTGGTGGTGTTGCATTTGTTGTTGTTGGTGGTGTGTGGTAGTGGTTGCATTTGTTGGTGTTGTTGTTGTTGTTGTGGTGGTGGTGGTGGTGGTGGTGGTGGGTGGTGGTGGTGGTGGTGGTGCCATTTGTTGTTGTGGTGGTGGTGGGTGGGAGGCATTTCTTGTTTCTTGTTGTTGGCGGTGGTGGTGGTGCATTTGTTATTGTTGTTGTTGGTGGTGGTGGTGCATTTGTTATTGTTGTTGTTGGTGGTGGTGGTGGGTGCATTTGTTATGTTGTTGGTGGTTGTATATTGTGCCTGCTGTGCTCCCGATTTGTATAGGGGATGTTTTTGACTGAGATCTTATTGGTACTAGTTATCCCTGAGCTCATTGTAAAAATAATATTACCACTAACCGACAAGAACACGGTGTAAGACACATTATAAAAACTCACCTATCTTTTTTTCCCGAAAAGTTTAGTCTGTGTTATTTAGTCAGGTGTGTTCGACTGAGGAGCCAAATTTAGCGGCGATGTTCGGGAAAACACATCTAGTTTCTGCATATTTACTCTCTTTCTATTACCTCGAGATTTAGTGAAAGGGTTTTTAAAAAAACTTTTAGTAGGGAACATGAGAATGAGAGGCATGCAGCAGACCTACTGGCCTATGTTGAGGCAGGTCTCTTCTCGTACCCAAAACCCCCTCTCACTCGCATAATTTTGTTTAGCTTCACTGACCTAATGGCTTTTCTGAGCTGTCTTGATAGACTAATGCGAGTATAAAATGAACCTTCAGAAAATATATCTTCGACTTTACGTTGTTTGTGTCTGAAAATCTGGTGCAAAGATTTCTCCTGACCCACCAAGTGAAAACCGATAACAACCTGTCATTATTTTAGTGTCTGATGCGATGAGTTATTGCCTTAACATCAAATGGTACATAGTTAACGACAAAGTAAAATAATTAGACACATGTGCAACAATGGGTATCTCTTTTGGAGACGTTTCGCCTCAAACGATTCATCTTACTGCCTGTGTTTACAGACTTATCTGGACTACAGTACTGAATACATCCTGCTGAGGGACTGTTACTCACCTTTCAACTCCTCTGTCTCTGGTTTTGTCTCGTGTATTGGATTGTTAAGCGATCAGGAGAGTACGAGGGGTCGATTTGTGTTTAGGGTTGCGATATATTAGGAAAGTATTGAATCTGCAGGGGATCTGTGGGAAGGGGGCATCAAGTCATGGGATCATGAATATTCAGAAGAATGGTGAGGGATCGATCCGCTGTCGGTAAACTGACATGGCAAACGTGTCAGTAGAGCGTTCGGAATGTTTATTTACAGACAGCTGTGGAGCCCCTCATTAATCTGTCCATTTATTCATGAACAGTTGTTTATTACAAGGGAATGTGCTTTTGTTATTCTCGTTTCCCATAGTGAATTGTATTGAAGGTTTGAAGCTGTTGAGAGTGTTGTGATGCTGTGCTGGTCGAGTTGTTCTGGACCACAGTGATGCATCTGATCAATGGTCTGCTGTGTCCTAAACGAGGTGATGAGCCTTGGAGGAGTCCTTGTAACTGGTATGGTAATACCGAGGAAACTGTGGGAAAAATTCCACTTGTGTAAATCTCAAGGTATTACTGTGAAGAGGTCCACTTTTGTACAGTCCAGGACATTAATTAAAGAAAACGTTTCGTCAGGAGCTGCTCCACGAGTCCTTAATTAAGAATGATAAAGCCACTATGGGCGAAACATTTAGCTTAATAAAAGCCTTGAACTGTAAATAAAAGCGTCCATTTCCACACCTAACTTGGAGAATCCTTCACAAGAAAGACCCCAACCAAAAAAAAAAAAGAAAAAAAACAGTAAACATTTCTCTTCTGTTACGAGGAAATGATAAAACAACGCAGCAGCAGGCCTATTGGCCCATAATAGATAGGTCCTTCTCAAACCCAAACACACTAACAAGAATATTTGCCCATCAACTTAGGGATGTGAGGTATTTAGCGGGATATTGCGTTATAACATTTTTATTTTCTTAGTCCATGACTTAATACGTATTCACTAACACACACACACAAACACACACACGCTCACACACACACACATACACACACACACACACACACACCAACACTACACACACACACACGCGCACACACACCACACCACTACACCACACACACACACATACACACACACACACACACACACACACACACACACACCACAACACACACTTAACACACACACACACACACCACACACACATACACACACACTACACCACACCACACATACACACACACACACGCAACACACACACACACACACACATACACACACACACACACACACACCACACACACAAAACACACAAACACACACACCACACACACACACACATACACACACACCACACCCCCACACACACACATACCAAACAGCACACACACACACATACCCACACACACACGAACACACACAAACACACACACACACACTACTCATACACGCACACACACACACACACTCACACACACACACAAACACACACACACACACACACACCACACACACACACACACACACACATATGTATATATATATATATATTATATGTATATATATATATATTTATATATTATATATATATATTTATATATATGTGTGTGTGTGTGTGTGTGTGTTGGTGTTTGTGTGTGTGTGTTTTGTTTGAGGACAAAATTAAGCAAAAAAACAGTCATAAGAGACTTGTTGGACACAAGTATTTGCCATATGTATAATTTTGGGTTCCGAGAGTGAAGTGTTGAATATAAATGATTGAAAAGTTGTGGGAAAAAGCTGAGGCTTATTATAGGATTGTTAATTAAGATTGATAGGAGGGGGGGGAGGAGAGGATGGGTGGAGGATGGGGAGGAGGATTGGGAGGAGGTATGAGGGAGGAGGATGGGAGGAGAGGATGGGTGGAGGTGGGGGGTGGTGGGATGAGGGTGGTGGATGGGGTAGGTGGAGGGGGAGGAGCGAGGTTGGGTGGAGGTTGGGGAGGTGGGATGGGGGGGGAGGAGGGATGCAGGGAATGGTGGATGGGGATGGAGTGGATGGGTGGAGGATGGGGAGGAGGATGGGGGAGGAGGTTGAGACGGTGGTGATGGGGAGGAGGGAATGGGTGGAGGATGGGGTGGAGGTTGTGGGAGGTGGATGGGGAGGTGGAGGGGAGGAGAGGATGGGTGAGGATGGGAGGGGATGGGGGGGGAGGAGATGGTGGGAGGAGGAATGGGGAGGTGTGGTTGGGTGGAGGATGGGGAGGGGGATGGGCCCCGCCCTCTCCTGCTTCGACTCAACTGATTCCAGTAAATAAACACCTCTTGGCCCTATGCTACACTTCTTAAAGGAGTGATGGATGAATCACATCGTTTCCAGGTGAGGGACTGGATTACCTCAAACTACTCATCTCCTTACCCATTGCTACTTTGTAATGGACTGGGATGCTGCTGTGTGCGTAAAAAGTTCTTCTGTAAAGATTAAATATGCTGCCAGAATGTGTATTCGATTATTCATTTTCAATCTTTAACATATTTCCCACAATTTTATAAATACAAAAAATTAAAGAACCGGGTTGGTATCTCAGAGAATTCATTATTTAAAACGTGTGTTAGGTTTTTATAATAATTAAGTTGTATTATTTTCTGGAATCGGTGGCAATACTTATAAAGTTTAACACATAATCATAAGCAATTAAAAAAATAATAAAATAAAATTTCTTGATTACAAAATTAAAAAAAAAATTTATGAAAAAGCCTTGCTTCAGCATGGACCGAGTTCTATACCGCTGGACTGTAACGGCCTTTCGTGTTCTATTTCTTTTCCTTTGCAGCTCCATTGTTCACCTGATTAGCTGATGGCGGAGGTTTGCATTCGACTGTTAACTTGTATGTGTGTCCAACACACAGGGTAAACACAGGTATGGAAACACCGTTCCGGAAACACCAACGGGAGGGGAGGGGAGACTTAACAATTTCACCTGGACGCTGTTTTTAGTGATACCCCCGCCCCCCTTCCTAAAACGTACACGCAAGCCACGCAACACACACACACACACACACACACAACACACACCACACACAAACATACACACACACCACACACACACACACATCACCTCGTCGGGCGGAGAAAGGATGATACGTTTGTATTGGTGTAAGGCAACTGCAATAGAATTTTACTCAAAAAATTATGATACAATCATAGACTGGAAACACTGTGCTAATATACGTTTTTAAAGAGGTGGGTTTGCAATCTTTATCTTTCCAATCACTGGATTCAGACTTGTTTGTTGAGAGGAGGATAATGGTGAAATGTGTTTCTATACGCAGTTGTAGGAGGTGGGTACGACGTGGCTCGTTAGTATTTGGAATGTGAGACGAAAGGGCCAAGAACCGGAGATTCGGATCCAGGAACAATGCCCGCGCGGGGACACACACACACACTCACACAAACAAACACAAACACAAACACACAACACCACACACAACACACACACACACACACACACACACACACACACACACAACACACACACACACACACCACCACACACACACACCACACACACACCACTCACACACGCTATTAAAAATAATAATAATACTTCTTCCATTGCACTTCTATAATAATAATAATGATTCTACTTCTGTTAAAAGAGGTGGGGTATATAGTTTTGGTGTGGTTGGTGCAATTATTTAATAAATGTATGGGAAGAGGGTAAGGTTCCTAGGGACTGGCAGTGAGCATGCATAGTTCTTTGTAAAAGGCAAAGGGGATAAAGAGAGTGACAAAATTATTTCTGGGGGATAAGTCTGTTGGTGTGTACCTGGTAATGTGTATGTTAGAGTTTAATTGAAAAGAATTAAGAGTAAGACGGAGAATAGGACAGCAGATGAAAAAAGGAGGCTTTAGGAAAGGTAGGGGGTGTGGGACCAGGTGTTTACAGTGAAACATATAAGTGAACAGTATGTAGATAAGGCTATGTTATTAATAATAAAACCATTATAATATTATGTGTGTACTCACCTATTTGTTGTTGCAGGGGGTCGATTCACAGTTCCTTTTCGTGTGTGTGGTGTTTGTGTGTGTGTGTGTGTGTGTGTGTGTGTGTTGTGTGTGTGTGTGGTGTGTGTGTGTGTGTGGTGTGTGTGTGTGTGGGTGTTTGGTGTGTGTGTGTGTGTGTGTGTGGTGTGTGTGGTGTGTGGGTGTGTGTGGGTGTGTGTGTGTGTGTGTGTTTGTGTGTGTGTGTGGGTGTGTGTTGGTGTGTGTGTGGTGTTTGTGTGTGGGTGTGTGTGTGTGTGATGTGTGTGTATGTGTGTGTGTATGTATGTGTGTGTACTGTGTGGGTGTGTGTGTGTGTATGTGTGTTATGTGTGTGAGTGTCTATGTTGTGTGTGAGTGTGTATTTGTGCTTGTGTGTGTGGTCGTGTTGTGTGTGTGTGTGTGTGTGTATGTTTGTGGGTGTGTGTTCCTGTGTGTGTGTGTGTGTGTGTGTGTGTGTGTGTGTGTGTGTGTGTGTGTGTGTGTGTGTGTGTGTGTGTGTGTGTGTGTGTGTGTGTGCTTGTGTGTTGTGGATGTGTGTGTGTGTTGTTTGTGTGTGCTGTGTGTGTGTGTGTGTGTATGTGGTGTGTAATCACCTTAGTTCTCACCTAGTTGAGGTTTTGCAGGGGTCGAGTCCAAGTACTGGCCCCGCCTCTTCACTGGTCGCTTACTAGGTCACTCTCCTGAACATGAGCTTTATCGTACCTTCTGCTTAAAGCTATGTATGGATCCTGCCTCCACATATTCGCTCCCAAAACTATTCACTTCCCTGGGGGAACTACTGTGGCTGAAGAAATACTTCCTAACAATCCCTTTTGATTCAATCTGTGTCTTTTCAACTTCCAACTGTGTCCCCGTGTTGCATGTGTCCAGTCTCTGGAACATCCTGTCTTTGCCACCTTTGTCATTCCTTCATCAGTATTTTGTAAGTGTTATCATGTCCAACCTATCTCTCTGTCCTCAGTGTCGGTCAGAGTGATTTCCCTTAACCTCTCCTCATAAGGACAGACTCTTAGCTCTGGGGACTAGTCTTGTTGCAAAACTTTGCACTTTCTCAAGTTTCTTTACATGCTGGGATAGGTGTGGGTTCAAACTGGTGCCGCATACTCCAGTTTGTGCCTCAAACGTACTCGTGTGTACTGGGTCCTAACGATTCCTTATTAAAGATGTCGGAATGCTGTTCTGAGGTTTGCCTGGCGTCCATTTGCTGCGGGCAGTTATTGGTTGATGTGCGCTTCAGGAGCTGTGCCTGGTGTTATACTACCCCAAGATCTTTTTCCTTGAGTGATGTTTGTAGTCTCTGGCCCCTAGACGTACTCGTCTGTGTCTTCTTTGCCCTTCCCCAATCTCATGACTTTGCACCTGTGGGATTGAACTCCAGGAGCAGTTGCTGAGACCAGGTTGCAGCATGTCCAGATCCTTTGTATCGTCTGCTGGTCTTCGATTCGGATGAAAAACCTCTCTCATCAACTTCACGTCATCTGCATACAGGGACACTCGAGTTTTTTCCTTCCGTCTCAT
>NC_069456.1:21619743-21627243 GCF_026875155.1 Cherax quadricarinatus | reverse complement strand
AAACATGTCAGTGTTATAACAGCAGTGTTAAACACTGTCAGAGTTATGACTAGCAGTGATAACACTGTCAGTGTTCATAACTAGCAGTGATAAACTACTGTCAGTGTTATAACTAGCTGTGATAAACAATGTCAGTTTTTTAACTAGCAGTGATAACACTGTACAAGTGTGATTACTTGCAGTGTTATACACTGTCAGTGTTATAATAGGGCAGTGATAATCACTGACAGTGTTATATAAATAGCAGTGATAAACATGACTGTGTTATTACTTGCAGTGATAACACTGTCAGTGTATATAACATAGCAGTGATAACACTGACAGGTGTTATAACTAGCAGTGTTGATAACACTGACTGTGTTATAACTAGCTGTGTTAACATCTGTCAGTGTTATAACTAGACAGTGATAACACTTGAACATCGTGGTTCAGGGGGGGGATCATGTCTCCGGATTCTTTACTTCGTATCGTGTTTTAAAGATGTGTTTGCCTGATGCTTTTTTTTTTAACACGGGGTAAAGTGATTTAAAACCTTGTGTTTTATGGAGTGAAAATTTTACAATGGGGATTACACTGTAAACCAAAGTACATCTCTTGACGTATATGTACATTTGTTACTTGATTTTACTGACAAGGTTCGGCAGTGCTTTACAAATCTACCCACACTGGACAATACCTGGAGTGTTGCATGCGCTACACGTTTGATCCAAGGCAGCCAGCTTTCAGGGAGATGCGCTTACTGTTTTTCATCTCATCCCTGCTTGCATCAGCCTTACTAGAGAGTTGTCAATGCAAGAAATTCGCGGAGAGCAGGCGAATATACACAAACACTGAAAAGCTGTAAGCTTCTCCTGAAAGCTGGTGACTTTTTATGTTCCAATCTCTAGTAAGGCTGATACATGAATATCAAAATGGTATACAATACCGACAGGATGGTTGTTAAGACACATAGGCAACACTTAAGCAACTATATTCCGAAAAGTTTCGCTACAATGTAGGCTTCTTCAGTCGAGTACAGAAAGTAGGCAGGAAAGCAGTCGTGATGTGAAGACGATGTAATCAGTCATTCACCCTTAAGGTCGTAGATTTGAGGTTGTCAGTCCCTCAGCCTTTAGGAAGTTCTGTTCCAAAGTTCTGGAACTAACTGAAGATCTATGCGGACAGTGTTGAGGGACTTAAATTACAGTCAGAAAGAGAGTGGTGCGAGTAGTAGTAGTGTGATTGTAGCCATGAGAGGTCATGTCCCTCTCCCAGAAATCAACGGTTCTCACTTGAAGAAGTTGTCCAAGTCGTTTTCTGTTCTGTACTCAAGGATGCCATTGTGTTGCAGATGCCATTTCGGTCGCTTGATCTTCAGTTTTGTTCAGGACTTTGTTGAAACTGAACTTCTCCATGCTGAGGGTACTGACAACCTCAAATCTACGACTTTAAGGTGAGGAATGATTACAATTCGTCTTCACATCTCTGACTGCTCCTGCCTACTTTCTGTATTCGACTGACTGAAGCTATGTGTTGGCGAAACGTTTCGGATATAGTTGCTAAGTGTTGCCTATGTGTATTAACTTCCAAGGCTGTTACATGCAGGGGAGGTTGAGTGAAAGCTGTATAGCCTTCTCCCTGATGATAGCTGGCTGCCTTGTTCAAACGTGTAGCGCAATGCTTACACGCCAAGGTATTGCCAGTGTGGGTTTGTTTGGTAAAGCACTGCGTACCTTGTCTAAGGTTCGTAGGTTCGAGTCTCCTTCAGCCAGAGATCAGTGTTCGTGTAGATTCGACCTGCTCTCGCGATTGAATATTTTTTTTTTTTTTTTATTTTTTTTTTATTATTTTTTTATACTGCCCATTTGTATATTTATATATATATATATATATTATATATATTATTTATTATTATATTTATATTTATATTTATAATTTATATATATATATATATATATATATTATATATTTATATATAGATATATTTTATATATATATATGTCGTGCCGAAATAGCCGAACTTGCCGATTTGGCTTAAATAGCAACCGTTGCATCTTGCCTTATAGGACAAGTGAAAATTTGTGTATGCAATTATTTCGCAAAATAATTCTGAACCCTAACGAAAAAAATATATTTCACTGTGTTTGTTTAGTATTAAATTTCTGTTAACATATATCTAAAATATTATTTGTTTGGGTTAGGTTAAATAAATTGTTATTGATTTAATATGGTTAGGTTAGTTTTCTAAGTTCCTTTTGGTGCTAAAATTATATTTTTTCTTCAACATTAATGAAAACAAATTATCTTTGAAACGTTTAATGTAGAAATAATTTTTGTTAGGATTATTTTTTTAAATGAGTTCTTGCTAATTGACCAGTTTTACATTTTCAGGCACGGTCGTATATATATTCTTTTTATATTATTTTTTTTTTTATATTTATTGTTTATTTTTAGCTTTTATTATTTATATAAATAATATGGCACAGAAGATTTAGAGTAATTGTTGATATAATGGAGGCATATACGGCTTCATTATTATTTATTTATTTATATAGAGATATTTATTTATTTATATATATTTATATTTGTTATTTATATATTTATATATATATATTTATATATATATTTATATTTATATATATATATATAATATTATATATATTTATAACACGTTTAATTCCGGTCCATGACAGATGTGTATTTGATGTCTCATTCTGCCCTGACTGCTGACTAAATGCGTCCAGGCCAAGCGTGTGAAGCAATGTCTGCGTGAGTGAGAAGTTACATGCCTGTCAACAATGTCCAATGATGTTTACTACTGCCGTCTTCTACTGTCCTCGGACTCACAATATCTGCTCGATCTGTGGCCAGACTGGCTAAGAAATATGTACATTGGTGTTGCAAATTCTCTTTGCATGGCTTCTTGATTCCATGGATTGGTGAATAGTATTGCAGGTCTTGTTTTTGTCGTTACTGGTTTAGTGTGTTAATATTATTTTTGTTTTTAGCTTATGTGTTTGAAATATTGTTCGTGAATCAATATAGTTCATTAGTAAATACACTGAGAGTGTGTGTGTGTGTTTATCTCTCAGTGTATATACTCCGTGTGGTGTGTATTTCTCAGTGTATATAAAACGTGTGGTCGAGTGTGATTTCTCAGTGTTTATACTAGAGTGATGTGCTTTTCTCAGTGTATATACAACCATTGGTGTGTATTTCTCGGTGTATATTACACTGAGTGTTGTGTATTTCTCAGTGTATATACACCGAGTGTGTGTATTTCTCAGTGCATATACACCGAGTGATGTATATTTCTCAGTGGTATTTACCCCGAGAGATGGTTCCAATGAAAACTAAGGTATTATAACATTTCGCCTTTAAAAGTAATCTGGTACAGTGAAACAGAGATCACTGGAAGTAAGATCAATGTAAAAGCTTGGAAAAAATATTTGTAGAGGGAAGCATGACGCAGCAGTGCAAATAGAATGTGATGTCTGGTGGTGGCAAGTTTTATGCAAGGGTCAATGAATGGCAGTGGGTGGGCTAATTGACCACAGTGTTATGGGCGATGGTGGTTAGAATGTCGTTATGAGATCATGTTGTAACACTATCTTCATAAATAAATAGATGCACTGGAGGACTGGATGGTCACAGATGATGTGCTGAAAGGACACGGAAGAACTGTCTGTAAAATCTACCCTTTTTGTTAGGCTTCGTGGTTATGATGTACAGCGAGGGCTGTTATGTACCTGACACGGCTCGAATCTCGTTCGTTCCTTCTCTGTATTCGCTGGCAGTCGTTTTATTTCGTTCTGTATTGAGTTAATGTACTTTTCATCAAATGTTTTTTCTCCTCGTCGATTAGAGGAGCTAGACCACAACCTTTCCATGTTGTGGTTAGTGTTTTGCGATGCAAAATAAAAAATAAAAACGCAACTCTCGTAAAATTTTTGACTCTGATGGCATACTTGTGGCAAGTGGCGGCTTAATCGGTGCTCGTTACAACGTGTGGTCAAATTAAAAATCATACTTGATATAATAGTTTGTTTGAAAATGTTAAGGGTAGTCTGTGTTTTGGAGGGACTTTCGGCGGGTGGGGTCGTAAGACCGTGTGTGTGTAACCCGGTGTTGTAGATGTTTATTAATGGTTTATAATCTTCAAAGTATGTAGCAGATGTTATTGAAATTGTCAGCTTAGGAGGTTCGTTGGCATTTGTGCATGGAAAGTGGTTTGAGGAACTATGTGAATTACTAGATTTAGCCAAGGAGGAAGGAAAAAAGGAGTTGTGGCGAAACAAGTTGCAAGTCTCTGCCAGTTTCTTCACTATGACTTTGCGCAACACCCACATGGGATTGAGTTAACTGCCTCTTTGTGTTGCTGTTGGTAGTGGTTGCATTTGTTGTAGTTGTTGTTGGTGTTGCATTTGTTATTGTTGTTGTTGGTGGTGGTGATTCATTGTTATTGTTGTGGTGGTTTGTGGTGGTGCATTTGTTGTTTCGTTGTTGTTGGTGGTGGTGCATTTCTTATGGTGTTGTTGTTGTGTGGTTGCATGTTGTTGTTGTTGTTGTTGGTAGTTGTTGGTGCATTTGTTATTGTTGTTGTTGTGGTTCGGTGGTGGTGCATTGTTGTTGTTGTTGTTGTTGGTTAGTGTGGTGCATTTGTTATTGTTGTTGTTGTTGGTGGTGGTGGTGCATTGTTGTTGTTGTTGTTGTTGGTAGGTTGTGGCTGCATTTGTTTATTGTTGTTGGGGTGGTGGGTGGTGATGCATTTTGTTGGTGTTGGTGGTGGTGGTGTGTGCAATTGTTATTGTTGTTGGTGGTGGTGGTGGTGTTGCATTTGTTGTTGTTGGTGGTGTGTGGTAGTGGTTGCATTTGTTGGTGTTGTTGTTGTTGTTGTGGTGGTGGTGGTGGTGGTGGTGGTGGGTGGTGGTGGTGGTGGTGGTGCCATTTGTTGTTGTGGTGGTGGTGGGTGGGAGGCATTTCTTGTTTCTTGTTGTTGGCGGTGGTGGTGGTGCATTTGTTATTGTTGTTGTTGGTGGTGGTGGTGCATTTGTTATTGTTGTTGTTGGTGGTGGTGGTGGGTGCATTTGTTATGTTGTTGGTGGTTGTATATTGTGCCTGCTGTGCTCCCGATTTGTATAGGGGATGTTTTTGACTGAGATCTTATTGGTACTAGTTATCCCTGAGCTCATTGTAAAAATAATATTACCACTAACCGACAAGAACACGGTGTAAGACACATTATAAAAACTCACCTATCTTTTTTTCCCGAAAAGTTTAGTCTGTGTTATTTAGTCAGGTGTGTTCGACTGAGGAGCCAAATTTAGCGGCGATGTTCGGGAAAACACATCTAGTTTCTGCATATTTACTCTCTTTCTATTACCTCGAGATTTAGTGAAAGGGTTTTTAAAAAAACTTTTAGTAGGGAACATGAGAATGAGAGGCATGCAGCAGACCTACTGGCCTATGTTGAGGCAGGTCTCTTCTCGTACCCAAAACCCCCTCTCACTCGCATAATTTTGTTTAGCTTCACTGACCTAATGGCTTTTCTGAGCTGTCTTGATAGACTAATGCGAGTATAAAATGAACCTTCAGAAAATATATCTTCGACTTTACGTTGTTTGTGTCTGAAAATCTGGTGCAAAGATTTCTCCTGACCCACCAAGTGAAAACCGATAACAACCTGTCATTATTTTAGTGTCTGATGCGATGAGTTATTGCCTTAACATCAAATGGTACATAGTTAACGACAAAGTAAAATAATTAGACACATGTGCAACAATGGGTATCTCTTTTGGAGACGTTTCGCCTCAAACGATTCATCTTACTGCCTGTGTTTACAGACTTATCTGGACTACAGTACTGAATACATCCTGCTGAGGGACTGTTACTCACCTTTCAACTCCTCTGTCTCTGGTTTTGTCTCGTGTATTGGATTGTTAAGCGATCAGGAGAGTACGAGGGGTCGATTTGTGTTTAGGGTTGCGATATATTAGGAAAGTATTGAATCTGCAGGGGATCTGTGGGAAGGGGGCATCAAGTCATGGGATCATGAATATTCAGAAGAATGGTGAGGGATCGATCCGCTGTCGGTAAACTGACATGGCAAACGTGTCAGTAGAGCGTTCGGAATGTTTATTTACAGACAGCTGTTGGAGCCCCTCATTTATCTGTCCATTTATTCATGAACAGTTGTTTATTACAAGGGAATGTGCTTTTGTTATTCTCGTTTCCCATAGTGAATTGTATTGAAGGTTTGAAGCTGTTGAGAGTGTTGTGATGCTGTGCTGGTCGAGTTGATCTGGACCACAGTGATGCATCTGATCAATGGTCTGCTGTCCACAACGAGGTGATGAGCCTTGGAGGTCCTTGTAACTGGTATGGTAATACCGAGGAACTGTGGAAAATTCCACTTGTGTAAACTCCAGGATATTACTGTGAAGAGGTCCACTTTTGTACAGTCCAGGACATTAATTAAAGAAAACGGTTCGTCAGGTGCTGCTCCACGAGTCCTTAATTAAGAATGATAAAAGCACTTGGGCGGAAACATTTAGCTTAATAAAAGCCTTGAACTGTAAATAAAAGCGTCCATTTCCACACCTAACTTGGAGAATCCTTCACAGAAAGACCCCAAACCAAAAAAAAAAAGAAAAAAAACAGTAAACCATTTCTCTTCTGTTACGAGGAAATGATAAAAAAACGCTGCAGCAGGTACGATTGGCCCATAATAGATAGGTCCTTCTCAAACCCAAACACACTAACAAGAATATTTGCCCATCAACTTAGGGATGTGAGGTATTTAGCGGGATATTGCGTTATAACATTTTTATTTTCTTAGTCCATGACTTAATACGTATTCACTAACACACACACACAAACACACACACGCTCACACACACACACATACACACACACACACACACACACCAACACTACACACACACACACGCGCACACACACCACACCACTACACCACACACACACACATACACACACACACACACACACACACACACACACACACCACAACACACACTTAACACACACACACACACACCACACACACATACACACACACTACACCACACCACACATACACACACACACACGCAACACACACACACACACACACATACACACACACACACACACACACCACACACACAAAACACACAAACACACACACCACACACACACACACATACACACACACCACACCCCCACACACACACATACCAAACAGCACACACACACACATACCCACACACACACGAACACACACAAACACACACACACACACTACTCATACACGCACACACACACACACACTCACACACACACACAAACACACACACACACACACACACCACACACACACACACACACACACATATGTATATATATATATATATTATATGTATATATATATATATTTATATATTATATATATATATTTATATATATGTGTGTGTGTGTGTGTGTGTGTTGGTGTTTGTGTGTGTGTGTTTTGTTTGAGGACAA
>NC_069456.1:21599743-21614743 GCF_026875155.1 Cherax quadricarinatus | reverse complement strand
ATACAGTAGCTACAGTTACAGTAGATGCAGTTACAGTAGCTACAGTTACAGTAACTACAGTTACAGTAGCTACAGTTACAGTTGCTACAGTTACAGTAGCTACAGTTACAGTAGCTACAGATACAGTAGCTGCAGTTGCAGTAGCTACAGTTACAGTAGCTACAGTTACAGTAGCTACAGTTACAGTAGCTACAGATACAGCAGCTGCAGTTACAGTAGCTACAGTTACAGTAGCTGCAGTTACAGTAGCTACAGTTACAGTAGCTACAGTTACAGTAGCTACAGATACAGTAGCTACAGATACACTAGCTACAGATACACTAGCTACAGATACAGTAATTACTGATACAGTAGTTACAGATACAGTAGCTACAGATACAGTAAGTACTGATACAACAGTTTCTAATACAGTAGCTACATTTTTCTCGTGAGAGGAAAAAATCTATTGGATTGTCTCTTCTTTTCCGCTCCTCTCTTCTTCTCTTCTTCTTGTCTTCCTCTTTTTCTCTTCTTTTTCTCCTGTCTTCCTTTTTTTCTCTTTTTCTATTCCTGTCTTTCTCTTTATTTCTTTTACTCTCTTCTTGTCTTTCTCTCTCTTCTCGCCCTCTCTTTCTCTTCCTATCTTTCTTTTTCTATTCTTCTTTTAATGTCTTCCTCTCTTCTTCTTCTCCTCTTCCTTTCTCTCTCTCTCTCTTTCTCTCTTTCTCACAGGTGGTGACGGAAGCTCGCTTTAAAACGTTCCAATTTGTTATACAATATTCTAGTGCTGAGAGCCTCTCTCTCTCTCTCTCTCTCTCTCTCTCTCTCTTTCACAGGTTTTGACAAGGTTAAGGATCCCTAACTTTATTGACAAGCTATTTACAGGTTAAGGATTCCTAACTTTATTGGCAAGCTAAGAGCTGTTACCTACATCAGCTCATTTGAAAGCATTTTTATTGTTATGAGACATACAAGTAGGGAACAGGATGAAGTTGGAGCCATCTGTGGCCCGGTGGCCTGGTGGCTAAAGCTCCTGCTTCACACACGGAGGGCCCGGGTTCGATTCCCGGCGGGTGGTAACATTTCGACACGTTTCCTTACACCTGTTGTCCTGTTCACCTAGCAGCAAATAGGTACCTGGGTGTTAGTCGACTGGTGTGGGTCGCATCCTGGGGGACAAGATTAAGGACCCCAATGGAAATAAGTTAAACAGTCCTCGATGACGCACTGACTTTCTTGGGTTATCCTGGGTGGCTAACCCCCCGGGGTTAAAAATCCGAACGAAATCTTATCTTATCTTATCTTATCTTAACATTTTCATTTGATCAACTGACGTTATCTCGTTGACATCATTATCCTGTACGAATGTGTTACATACTCTGTCTGTCTGTCTGTCTCTATCTATTTCTCTTACTTTCTTTCTCCCTCTCTCTTTCTGTCAGATAAACAGTAGAAATCAAAATAAATTAAAAAGTGATATAAAGTTAGAGAAATAGAACAATAAAGATGAGTAAGAGAAAGTAAAAGGAGAAAGTGAAAGAGAAAGTATTAACTGGTCTACCTCACACAATATCTACTACACCATGGTGTAGTAGATAGGCTTTAAACCACCAGCCAAGAATAATGCCTAAAATTGCGAACTCTCAGTGTATATACACTGAATATATTATGTGGATTAAAGGAAAGGGGGCATTGTCCCCTTGTTTGACCCCTTCCCTACCCCTTTGAGCCTCCCCCTAGTGCTTCTCTGCAGGATAATAAGGGAATTTTTGAAAAGAAGATGGCGTCTCTCACCCGGGTTTTCGAGACTGGTTCATGGTATTGATGGCTGGTGGACGCGGTCTTATTTGTAAGGTTTTTTTTCTGGGTGAATGCGGGAAGAGCTTCTGTGGGTGAATGTGGGAAGAGCTTTTCTGGGTGAATGTGGGAAGAGCTTCTGTGGGTGAATGCGGGAAGAGCTTCTGTGGGTGAATGTGGGAAGAGCTTTTCTGGGTGAATGTGAGAAGAGCTTCTGTGGGTGAATGCGGGAAGAGCTTCTGTGGGTGAATGTGGGAAGAGCTTCTGTGGGTGAATGTGGGAAGAGCTTTTCTGGGTGAATGTGGGAAGAGCTTCTGTGGGTGAATGTGAGAAGAGCTTTCCTGGGTGAATGTGAGAAGAGCTTCTGTGGGTGAATGGGAGAAGAGCTTTTCTGGGTGAATGTGAGAAGAGCTTTTCTGGGTGAATGTGAGAAGAGCTTCTGTGGGTGAATGTGAGAAGAGCTTCTGTGGGTGAATGTGAGAAGAGCTTCTGTGGGTGAATGTGGGAAGAGCTTTTCTGGGTGAATGTGAGAAGAGCTTCTGTGGGTGAATGTGAGAAGAGCTTCTGTGGGTGAATGTGAGAAGAGCTTCTGTGGGTGAATGTGAGAAGAGCTTCTGTGGGTGAATGTGGGAAGAGCTTTTCTGGGTGAATGTGAGAAGAGCTTCTGTGGGTGAATGTGAGAAGAGCTTCTGTGGGTGAATGTGAGAAGAGCTTCTGTGGGTGAATGTGAGAAGAGCTTCTGTGGGTGAATGTGGGAAGAGCTTTCTGGGTGAATGTGAGAAGAGCTTCTGTGGGTGAATGTGAGAAGAGCTTCTGTGGGTGAATGTGAGAAGAGCTTCTGTGGGTGAATGTGGGAAGAGATTTTCTGGGTGAATGTGAGAAGAGCTTCTGTGGGTGAATGTGGGAAGAGCTTCTGTGGGTGAATGTGGGAAGAGCTTCTGTGGGTGAATGTGGGAAGAGCTTCTGTGGGAGTGGAAAATTTTCAAAAAAAAAACCAAATGGAGGCCAAAAGGGGAAAAAAGGTATTTGGAAAAGTAATAGAGTAAAATTTATGGGAGATGTAATTGGTGTAAATGGAAAAGAGGGTTTGGGGTTGGAAAATGGTTTGTTAAGGAGGGGGTTGGGGTTAATTATTGGGGGGGCCAGAAATACAAAAAGGGGAAAAAACAAGGGAGCTGGGAAACAAAGTATGCCCACAGAGGGGCAGTTGCAGGGGTTTTGGGAGGGGTATTTAAAAAAGGACAAAACCGAGACAGGAAAAGAAGAAAAGAGGAGAAAAAGAAAGAGGAAGGGAAGAGGAGGTAAAATTTGAGAATGGTTAAGTCAGGGTGTGAATTTTGAGCATTTAAATGTGGGGGAGAGAAGGTCACGATAGGTAGGACTAGAGTTATACAAGGAAAGTTGTGAAAATTAGGGGAGGATGTCAAATAGACAGCGACTTTTAGAGTTGGATTGGGAAGACAAGCGGAAAGGGGGGTGGTGGTAAAATAAATTTTAAACAGAAATTGATGAGGAAAAAAAGTGATGGTGCTGATTATACGTAGCAAAAAAGTTATCAATGGGGAAAAAGAAGGGATGTAGAAAAAGTAGTAGCACTTTGTTGGATGTGAAGCTTGGGGGGTAAATGAGAGAAGGACTAGCAGTGAGATTCCTTTTCTAAGGGAATGTTGTGAAATATTGGGTCACCTGAAATGGGGTGGGGAAAATAGGAAGTGTGAGTTAATAAAAGTATTATAAGGGAAAGGGTTGGGGGTATAAGTGTTAAAAAATTTATTTAAATATGAGAGAAAGAATTAAAGTAGATATATGGAAGTATTAAATTATGAGAGAAGGATAGTTGAAGAATTTAAATTTTCATTAATTTAGTGACTTGGAGTATTAAATAGTGACAGGCCCTGAAAATTTTATGCACTTTAAAGCAGGGTAATATTATGAAGGATAATATTATGTTATTAAGACCGAAATGGTATTTGAATTTAAAATTAATTAAGCAAGTTTGAGGATGGTTTGTGAAAAATATTTTATATATTGCCTCGGTTGTAAGTCGTAAGTGACTTATAATGCATAATAAATTAATAATATATTAATATTCATTTTTTTTTAATTTCAAACGCGATTATAATAAATAATAATATAAAAAACTGTACCATTCTATTATTTAAATTTTTCTTAACAAGTATATTAATCATTGGCCACAAATTAATACCTTAAATTCCATTTCTATCACCGCAATAAAATTTATGATAACTAGAAGATAATTTAATAAGTTAATTTAGTAGTAAAGATTATTTTATTTTTTATTTTTATAAATTGCCCTCGGAATATTTAATTAAGTCTAATATACATTATTAATAAAAATACTTATTCTTAATATTCATTATTGTGTTAACAAAACCATTTAAAATTAAGATCTTCCAGGTAAAAAATGAACCCTTTAATATCTAGGTATTGTCAAGTACCCGTATATGTCCAATATCCTTAAATTCAGATGTTAATAGCTTCGATACAACGGGATATATAACTAAGAAATTAAATTTAATAAATTATTAAGATAAGTTGTCTAAGAAATTCAATTAAAAAATTACACCAATAAAATAAATCAACTCGATTCAAAAATTATTTGCTGAAACAATATATTTAAATTCTTAGCCGTGGGGTACATAACGATTTAAAAAGTATCAAAATGAAAGTGTTGGATCGTGAAGTGCGTCTTAGAATTACAGTAAGACTGAATAACTTGAAAAACCAGTACAACATTTCAAATAACTGCTTCTGAGACTGGCAGAAGTCTCTTGAACACAAAAGAAAATGAATAAAATTTATTATCAACTGGAACAAAAGAACGGAAATAAAACGAATAAGGGGACCATCACAATCTCCCACAAAAGTTAAAAACTTTCGACTTTTAAACATAGGTAGAACGGACTTACAATACCGAACCCTACAAAATTATTTAAAGTAAGCGTGGACCGTGAGAAGTTCAAGTGTCTATGTGAAAAACCTATACAACGTCGAATTACAAAGCTAATACAATTTCTGTGAACAAATTTCTACAGAACCAACAAAATAATGAACAAAAAATGCCACCACCAAGAAAATAAGATATAACACTCAAGAGGGACATCGATCACTTAAACTACAGAACTTTACAAAAGAACCGCAGTAAAAACGAAACAAGCAAAATTTTACAGATTTTACAATCAAACTAACTAGCAATTTTATTACACAACAATAAGTAAAATAAAATATAACATAAAAGTAAAATATGGGTCTAACATTACATTTGTATTATTGCTTCAAAAAATATATAACAAGATTATCATAGAAACTTAAAATCAATGAACCCTTCAGGGTTGCAACACCCTGCAATGTATTTCTTTCATATTTGCTGATTTAAATCTTTTTATAATTATAAATATAAGGCTCATCTATTATATATATATATAAAAATATATAATATATATATATTCAATATATATATATAAAATAAAATATATACATTGGTTAGTATAAAGGGAAAATTACTAAGAAACATAGATTAGTTAGGGTTAAAGTTAGGTTAGGTTAGTTGGGTTTAAATTAGGATATTTATTGGGTAGGTTGGGTTTGGTTAGGTTAAGTATTAGTTAGATTAGGTTAGGGTTAGGTTAGGTTATTTAGTTTAGTTTAGTTAGGTTGGGTTTAGGTTAGTTAGGTTTAGGTTAGTTATTAGGTTAGTTATAGGTTAGGTTAGTTAGGTTAATTAGGATAGTTAGGTTAGTTTATTAGGTAGTTAGGTTAGGTTAGTTAGATTAGTTGGTTAGTTTAGGTTAGGTTAGGTTAGTTTAGTTTAGGTTGGGTTGTTAGGTTAGATTGGGTTAGGTTAGGTTAGGTTAGATTGGGATAGGTTTAGGTTAGGTTAGGTTAGGTTGGGTTAGGTTGGGGTTAGTTGGTTAGGTTAGGTTAGGGGTTAGGTCAGGTTAGGTTAGGTTAGGTCAGGTTAGGTTAGTTAGGTTAGATTAGGTTAGGTAGGTTAGGTTAGGTTGGGTTAGGTCAGGTTAGGTTAGGTTAGGTTAGATTGGGTTAGGTTAGGTTAGGTTAGGTCTGGTTAGGTTAGGTTAGGTTAGATTAGGTTAGGTTAGGTTAGGTTAGTTGGGTTAGGTTAGGTTAGGTTGGGTTAGGTTGGTCAGGTTAGGTTAGGTTAGGTTAGTTAGGTTAGGTTAGGTTAGGTTAGATTAGGATAGGTTAGGTTAGGTTAGGGTTAGGTTCAGGTCAGGTCAGGTCAGTAAGGAAAAGTGGAAACTCTGTACCAGCTTCATCTTTATAATTTTCAATTTAAAGAATTAGGTATCAGAGGTCATTATTTTGAGATCTGGGATTATTTAAATGCCCTCGGGTCAAAATATTATCTATAAAGACCTTCTTTTTAAATTAAAGGAGTAATATATTGCAACCGAGAGGTTGTATAAGTGTATATTTACACTGGAAGGTGTATATCTCTCAGTGTTATACACGGAGTAAGTGTTGTTGACTGATGGGAAAAAGTACTGGCAGCCTAAGGCCTCGGTAGGGCTCTAACCCCCCCCCAAAACCCATTTTCATTCAGTGTTACAACACAGTTACACGGGGATAAAGTATGATTTGATTCGGTCTAATTTTCTGGAAAGTTTTTGTTGAATTGTGGAAACGAAAATCAAAATGATATATGCCACCAAGTCGTTTTCAAAAAATTCGGCCTATTTCACTGTAGCAAATTATTTGTTAAAAAATCTCTATAATTCGAAAGCACCGAAATTTTGCTGACATAAGTACCTCGCAACCACATTGGGTTTAAGGTTCTAATTTTAGGCTGTAAGTTAAGAGCCGTTACCTACATCACCCCCTTTCCCCATCTCCCCATTCTCCTAAGTTATTTCTAATCTTCTTCTTCTTCTTCTTCTTCTTTACTTCCTTCCCTTCTTCCCAAGAACGTACTCAGAGACCTAAAATTTCTTTTTCTCCTCCAAAGATGGTCTTCGTTTATTAAACCATTTTGCTCTCTCAAAAACGACAAGCCTTTTAAAAAATGAGATTTTTCTCTCATCTCGTCTCGTAACATTTAAAACATTTCCCTTTGAGCAGCATCAACTTCGTTAACCTTCTACATTTCTTCCACTACTAAACACTGCCTGGAAACTGTTCGTTCTTCCTTTTGGGTAAAATTTTTACGCCTTTCTCAACTGCCCTTTGAGTACAAATTTTAGTACTCTACATTCGTATCACCCAATTTTCCTGAGAGAAATGACGATGCTTTTTGTTTTCAAGTCACTTACGCTCTTTTCTTTCCCTTAGGGTGAAAATACATTTACTTTCTATGGTCTGATCAATTTCTTACATTTACTATTCTTGTTATAATTTAGCGTTTTTTTTTCTTCATGATTGATTTTTTTATCTAACATAATGTTCAGTTATACCTTTCTTTGAAATCTGAAATTCATTAATATAAAATTTTTAAAGCATTATTATGCTAGCCTCTTCACTTTCGTTGTAGTAGAAAGCAACCTCAAAACAGTAGAACAACATTAGCAACACTACAACAACATAGCAACAACAGTAGCACACTAGCACAACATGCAACAACAATAACAACATAGCAACAACAGTAGCACAACAGTAGCAACAACAAAAAACAACACTACCAACAACAGTAGCAACAACAATATCAACAACATAGCAACAATAATAACAACACTAGCAACAACAATAACAACACTAGCAACAGCACTAACAACAACACTAGCAACAACAATAGCAGCAACACTAGCAACATTACTAATAACACTAGCAATGACATTAACAACACTAAGATATTAACAATACTAACCACAACACTACAACAACATCACCAAAGCACTAGCAATAACCTAACAACAGCACTAGCATACTAAAAACACGAACCACAACACTAGCAATACTAGCAACAACGCTTAACAATATCAAGAACATTAGCACACGTTTTTTCTCAGTGTATTTTACCAGTTTTGTGGTTCACTATCCTTTTGTGGTTCACTATCCTTTTGTGTTCACTATCCTTGGGTTAGGGTTGCAACACGAGACTCGGTCGAACAAGACTACTGTATCTCTGAAATAGTGGTAATAATTTTAAAAATTGAACATTAAAATGGTATAAAATACCGACAGGTTGTTAGGTAAGACACTATGCAACAGTTAGGTACTTTTATTTCGAAACGTTTGCCAAACAATGGCTTTTTCAGTCGAGTACAGAAAAGTTTACAAAGGCAAAGTGTTTAAACAATATTGTTTGACACGGGAAAAATGCTCTTCTCCAGACTGAGGACTGACCACCTCAAACTTAGGTGTGACTGATCATCGCTCAAGTAATTCTGCTTTTATCAACTTTTCTGTATCGACTGAAGAAGCCTACTGTTTAGGGAAACGTTTCAAAATAAAGATACTAAGTTTATATGTTTACCTAACAATAAAATAATAAAAAATAATAATAATAAATAATATAAAATAATAATAATATAATAATAATAACCAGTACTTATGCTACTGCTACAACTACCGTATTCTGTATGATAGTTACACTGATGTAACACCAGCAGTGTGCTGTTACCCTATTCTGTATGATATATTGAGGGAACAAAAAGCTGGCTGTTTTCCTGGCATATTCCATTACACAGAAATAGATGTGGGGACGAGGTAATGAAATCTGCCAGCCTGAGCAGACAGATTTCATTAGACAGAAACGGATATCGTCAAGTATTGTCTTATACTCTAAGAATGGAACCTTTAAATTAGATGTTCCCGTGGGAAGGAGATACTGATTAAGGTGATTAGTGTATATATGCTTAGAGATATACATCTCTCGCTACTGTTACGTTGGAAACGTTATCTTACAAAGTGGGGTCGTCCCATCTAGCTAGACGGTTCGGATGGTAGATGTTAACTATCCATGGGAATTTTCTGCCGTTGTTATGAAGATAAGAAGGGTCTTAAACGTTTTGCACTCTGGTGTGATGTTAATGTTATCATTCTTTCCCGAGAGCGTATAAGATGGCAGAAAAACTTTACGAACTTCCTCCCCTCATCGGCATCCAGTGAGCTTCAGTTGCTGGTAAAGTATCTTAAACAGAGGCTTGCAATTATAAGTTTAGAACTAATCTGGGGTCGGGTTAGGTAAGCCAGTCTAAGCGCAGGTAATCCATTGACCACTGGCTTAGCCTGATGGATTTGGGGGTCTGATGGTCCACTGGTCTAAGTGTTTAATGGGCAAAGTGATTTGGGGAGGGGCAGGGCTTGCTCAGACCAGGAGAATTATTATTATTATTATTGTTCTTATTAGTAGCAGTAGTAGTTATTAATTACTAATAAAATTTTTATATTATTATTATTATTAATTATTATATTATTATTATTATTATTATTATTATTATTATTATTATTATTTATTATTATTACAGACTTATTGAGCATGGTAGGTGACAGGACTATAGACTGTTTGAAATCTAATCTCCACAATTCTGTAACTCAGGAGCTGGTGCAAGTTGCAACTTCTCCAGGATAGTTGAACACACTCTACTATAATTTAAAAGTGAGATTTGTTTTTGCTGGTGGGTACGTTGAGAGAGAAAAAAGAGAGAGAGAGAGAGAGTGTGTGAGAGAGAGGATGATGATGTAGGTAACAGCTATTAGCTTGTAAATAAAGTTTTGGATCCTTAACCCAACCTTGTGAAATCTTGTATAAAAGTCCCTACACAGGTCGAAACGTTCATCCCCCCCCATTCCAAAAATTAACTTTGATAGTCAAAAACAAGTATATCTCCTCACCGGATATAAACACCTTTAACCACCCTAATATATTCTCCGATATTCACTGCCCCCAATAACCCTAGGGGGTAGAGGAGGGGGGGGGGGCGGTGATGTACTCCCGTGGGGGGAAGAATGCAGGCGAGAAAATTCTTGCGTCCCAGTATTGTCTCTCTTCTCCCTTGAGATAATGCTGGAGATGTTCCAGCGATTTGCACCTTTGCAGGACATCTTTTCTAGGTGGAGACAGGGGGACAAAGGTCACAGGGAAGGGTGTCCAAGGGATCAGAGGAGAGGACTGATGTATATGTTCCAAAGAGAGAGTGAGAGAGAGAGAGAGAGAGGAGGAAGAGAAGAGAGAGAAAGAGAAGAGAGAGAGAGAGAGAGAGAGAGAGAGAGAGAGAGAAAGAGAGAGAGAGAGAGAGAGAGAGAGAAAAATGCACATTGTTATTATTATTATTATTATTTTTATTATTTTATTATTATTAATAAATTATTATTTTTATGTTATTTTTATTATTATTTATATATTTATATTATTATTTTATTATTATTAATCATTTATTATGTTTTGGATAGAGGAGCAATGTGGCAGATGTTGCAAGTAATGAATAGGTGTAGTTACTAAATCTTAAAGAGTTTTTATGGAGGAAGTGAGGCTTTTAGGTTAGGGTGTGTAGAAGAGAGGGAGAATACTTCCGTAAAAGGAGGGCCTTAACAGATGTGTAATGTCACCATGGTTGGTTTTAATATATTTATGGGTGGGTTGTAAAAGAAGTAAATGCTAGGGTTCGGGAGAGGGGTGGGAATAAATTAAGGAATCAAATTCAAATGGGAAGTGACACAGTTACTTTTTGCGATGATACTGTGCTTATGAGGAGATTCTAAAGAAAAAAAGCAAAGGTTAGTGGATGAGTTGAGAAGTTTGTAAAGGAGAAAGTTGAAGTGAACAAAAAAAGGTAATGTGAGGTGAAATGATTTAGAAAAGAAAAATTGGATATCAAATTGGGGAGGAGGAGTATGGAAGAAGTGAATGTTTTCAGATTTCTTGGGAGTTGACTTGTCGGGGGATGATTTATGAAAAATGAGGTTAACATAGAATTGATGAAGGAAAAAAAAGGTAGGGTGCATTGAGGTATATGTGGATGTCAAAAACGTCATCTATGGAGGGAAAAAAAGGAATGTATGAAAGTATAGTAGTAACAACAATCTTTCATGGGTGTAATCTTGGGTTGTAAATGCGCAGCGGGAAAAACGGTTGGGAGGCAGTGGAGATGTCCTGTCAAGGCAATGTGTGGTGTAAATATTATGCAGAAAATTCGGATGTGGAAATTAGGAGTGTGGAGTTTAAAAAATATTTTGTCAAGGGCTGAAGAGGGTTTGTTGATTGCTTTGGTCATTTAGAGAGAATGGATCAAAGTAAAGACATGGAAGCGGGATAAATCTGTAGGGAAAGGAAGGCGGTTAAAGGTCGTCCTCGAAAAGGTTGAAGAAGGGGTAAGGGAGGTGGTTGTGGGCAGGGCTTGGACTTCCAGCAAACGTGCGTGACGGTAGATGGAGTGAATGGGGACAAATGGGATTTGGGCCTGACGATCTTTGGAGTGTGAGCAGGGTAATAATTTAGTAAGGGAAATTTAGGAAACGGTTATTTTTTTATATACGGACTTGAGTCCTGAAAATGGGAAGTACAATGCCTGCACTTAAAGGGAGGGGTTTGGGATATTGCCAGTTAGGGATATGTTGTGTATCTTTATAAAGTATATGCTTTAAACTGTTGTGTTTGGACCTCGCAAAAACAGTGATTATGTGTGACTGAGGTGAAAGTGTTGAAATGATGAAAGTATTTTCTTTTGGGGGAATTCTTTCTTTTGGGTCAAACCCTGCCTCGGTGGAAGACGGGGGCCCACTTGTTGAAATATTTATTATTATTATATTGTAATTAACACATGTGCAATCTTGGGTTCTTTATTGAGGAAACGTTTTTGCAACACAGTGGATACAATCCAAAAAGGAAATTTGAGGAAAAAGAAATGAAAACAAACCTCAACTTGACGATGTTCAGTCCATAACTGAAAGGAACGTAATTCTTGAAAGGAAAACGTTGGAGGAGAGTGAGGTAAGTCGTGTACAATTGTAAAAGGAAGTTGGTCTGCCCAAGAATTGGACTGAAAAATAAGGTATTAAGTCCAAAAAGATGCGTTCGACCGGTTTGTAAGAAGGTCAAAAGAAGGGTCAGTGAACTTCTGGATTAATTTGGGAATTTCGTTTCCTAATCTTGGGGACGAATATAAATTGCAATTTAAGACCAAAACTGTTCACCTCTCCCGCCAATGGTTATTAAGTTTAGGGAGGGTTTTCTAATTCAAAGGAAGACTGCAATCGACTCAGGTTTGGGGCTTAATACTATTCTCCTTCTTTCTTCAAGATTCACTTGAAAACTGTAACCCTTGTTTGAAATTTCCTAATATACCCAATTCACATGTGTAAATTTATTTAAATTTATTTCTGAACCATTCATTATTTTTATTATTATTTTTATATTATTATTATTATTATATTATTATTTATTATATTATTATATTATTATAAATTATTATAAAAAAATATAATATTATTAAATTTTTTATAAATCATATTTATTTTTATTTTCATTAATTATTATTATTATTATCATCATTTATTGTTATTATCATTATTATTATTATTATTATTATATTATATTATTATTATTATTATTATTATTATTATTATTATTATTAATACGAAACCCAACCCCACCCCAACCCACCCCAACCCCCCAAATTAACCCCCTCCCACATATAAAACTCAAACGGCTTCTTTACCTCTGCTAGAGCCGGTCGTGTGAGCCGGAATATTTATATATGTTGTTACGGATAATATCGTTTATCCGGAATATTTTCCCGTCGCGCCGGTTTACGAGACGGTAAATTAAATTCTTGGTTCAGGCGATTACACTTTAGAGAGATAATTTTTAGAGATGAAGAGATTTCTCCCTGTCGGAGATAGAGATCAGAAGAGAAGAGAGGGGGAAGAGAAGGAAGAAGAGGAGGAGGAAGAGGAGGAGGAGAGGAGAAAGTGGGAAGGTGGAGGGGGAGATGAGGGAGAGACGGAAAGTAGGTTGAAAGGAAAGAAGGTAGATAGGAAGGAAGGAAGAAATGAAGAAAGGTAGATAGGAAGGAAGGAATTAAGTGAAGGAAGGAAGGAAGGGAGAAATGAAAGAAGGAAGGAAGTGTAAGATGCCCTGGCTGGTGTCAAAGCCACCAGCAGGGAAAGCCTCAAAATATTCCACAGTAACACTGTCATTATTGGAGTGAATGTCGGCCAAAGAATACAAGTCTTCGTTATTCACAGGTACCCATCATTCTAATACGTCTCATCATTCTAATACGTCCCCATCATTCACACATCCCATCATTCATACATCCTATCATTAACACATTCCATAATTAACACATCCCATCATTCACACATCCCATTATTAACATCCCATCATTAGCACATCCCATCATTCACACATCCCATCATTCACACATCCCATCATTCACACATCCCATCATTCACACAACCCATCATTCACACATCCCATCATTCACACATCCCATCATTCACACAACCCATCATTCACACAACCCATCATTAACACATCCCATCATTCACACATCCCATCATTCACACATCCATCATTCACACATCCCTTCATTCATACATCCCATCATTAACACTCCATCATTACACATTCCATAATTAACACATCCCATCATTCACACATCCCATCATTAACACATCCCATCATTAACACATCCCATCATTCACACATCCCATCATTCACACATCCCATCATTCACACATCCCTCATCACACACCCATCATTCACACATCCTTCATTCATACATCCCATCATTAACACATCCCATCATTAAAAATTCCAAAATTTAAACACACCCCATCATTCACACACCCCTCATTAACACATTCCATAATTAACACATCCCATCATTCACACATCCCATCATTCACACATCCATCATTCACACATCCCATCATTCACACAACCCATCATTCACACAACCCATCATTAACACGTCCCATCATTCACACATCCCATCATTCACACATCCCATCATTAACACATCCCATCATTCACACATCCCATCATTCACACAACCCATCATTCACACAACCCATCATTCACATACCCCCATCATTCACACATCCCATCATTCACACATCCCATCATTCACACATCCCACCGTTAACACATCCCATGATTAACACATCCCATCATTCACACAACCCATTATTCACACATCCCATCATTAACACTCCCATCATTAACACACCCCATCATCACACATCCTCATTCACACATCCCACCGTAACACATCCCATCATTAACACACCCCTCATTCACACAATCCTTATTCACACATCCCATCATTCACACATCCCATCATTAACACATCCCATCATTAACACATCCTATCTTCACACATCCATCATTCACACATCCCATCATTAACACATCCATCATTCACAATCCCATCATTAACACATCCCATCATTAACACAACCCATCATCACACATCCCATTAAACACATCCCATCATTAACACAACCTTCATTCACACATCCCATCATTAACACATCCCATATTAACACAACCCATCATCCACCCCCATCTTAAACATCCCATCATTAACACATCCCATCATTAACACATCCATCTTTAACACATCCCAAATTAACTCAACCCATCATTAAACACACCCCATCATTAACACCCATCAATTACACCATTCACAACATCCCATCATTCACACATTCAATCATTCACACATCCCATCATTAACACATCCCATCATTACACATCCATCATAACACATCCCATCATTAACACATCCCCATCATTAACTCAACCATCATTCACACATCCCATCATTAACACATCCCATCATTAACACATCCCATCATTCACACATCCCATCATTCACACATTCAATCATTCACACATCCCATCATTAACACATCCCATCATTCACACATCCCATCATTAACAACATCCCATCATTAACACAACCCATCATCACACATCCCATCACTAACACATCCCATCATTAACACAACCCATCATTCACACATCCCATCATTAACACATCCCATCATTAACACATCCCATCATTAACACATCCCATCATTAACACATCCCATCATTAACACATCCCATCATTCACACATCCATCATTCACACATCCCATCATTCACAATCCCATCATTCACACACCCCATCTTCACACATCCCATCATTAACACATCCTTCATTACACATCCATCATTAACACATCCCATCATTAACACAGCCCATCACTCACACATCCCATCTTAGCACATCCCTTTCATTAACACATCCCATCA
>NC_069456.1:21579743-21594743 GCF_026875155.1 Cherax quadricarinatus | reverse complement strand
AACCGATCGTAATGAAACTCATACCGGTTATGCCACTATGAAAAACACGCGTAGTAGTACACAACATTGTACATAAAAGAAATATTTTAAATTCAGCCTAATGTTTATTCTTAATTAAAAAAAAAATATCTGAACGCCTATACGTTTTAAATAGGTTCAAAATATTTTATAGGCCTATTTAATGTTTCCTGTTGATATTCCTGTGTCTTAGTGGTCCAGAGAAGGAAGTACATATAACATAACGAATGTTCCTCTAAATGAGGCCTAATAACAATGAACGTTTGAAGCCTACCAGACGAGGCATTCTCTAGATATTGTTTTAATCCAAATATTCCATTTTAAACTATATTTTTATAGTGGCAAATTTACATCAACTTTTCTTAAATTTATCATGTACTGCCCACCTCATCAGTGGAAGTTTGAACGCGATCAGAAGAGGCATTCTTCAGTTAATTAAGCAACATTAACATTAATTAAAATTAGGAGTTACACATCCTTTGGATGTTCCAGTGCACTCAGCTCACACACTGAGGTCCAGGGGTCGATCCCCAGTAAGGGTGGAAACATTAGGACGTGTTTCCTTAAGACACTTGCTGTCCCTGTTCACCTAGCAGTAAAATAGGTACCTGGGTGTTAGGTGACTGGTGTGGGTCGCATCCTGGGGACAAAATTGACCTAATTTGCCCGAAATGCTCTGCATAATAAGGGGATCTTTTGTATAGTGTGTCAGTGATGTCAGCTATGGTCTGTATAAGTTGCATCATGTACCTGTAGCAATAAAGATTATTATTATTATTAATATTAGTATTATTATTAAACGATTTATAATATTAAACGTGATGTTTAAAGTTACAACAAGTTACTTACCCACTAAATTAATTTAAATACTTTCTTTTATGTACCTCTTTCTGGTGGTAGCCACTCAGGGTTCAAGGTTCATGTTACAGCTGCGCTGTGCTCAGACGTTGTGCACCCGTTCACTCGTTTTATCCATTATATGAGACGTGCTGGAAGTATATTTTGCCGTGTTTATGTGAGAGTGATCTAAATGGAAGTCAATCAGTAAGTAAAGTTTAAGCAGTTTTCTCCTCTAGGTCAGTTTTCACTCCTGCTAAAAGGAGTCCATGTTATTAAGCCCCAAGGCAATGAGGAAAGGTAAAAATTGAGGACCATACATTAAAGGAGAAGGTTGCCTGGAACACCTTTTGCGCCAAGGGATACCCCAAGTGCTGAGGGTTGGACGGAGCCAAAAGCGTCCCTGTAGGGACCGAAAACTTATTGTAACCTTGGAAAGGGGGGATGGAAAGCAATTGGCCTGGGAAAATCTCATTGCCGCCACAGGGCGCCCAACCCTTTTTCCAAACTCCGTGTTGGGAGAGGGGATGGAGCTTCGGGCCAGGGCCCAGAGGGACGACGAAGTTTTCCGAAATGTGGTAGCCCTTTCCCCTTGTTACTTTCATCAATATTTGGAACGTTGGGAAATGGGATTGTTTTTAAATTTTAAAAAGGGGTGGTAGAAAAGTTCTAAAACAGGCCCAGGTCGACCCAGGTTTTTCTTTTCTCTGAGATGGTGTTGTGTCCAGAGGAATTATCCCTCAATTTCATAAGAAATTTAAATTTTAATTATTAGTACTATTTTTTTATTTCTATTAATTTTTGTAATTTTTTAATTATTTTTCTTTAATAATTTAATTTTATTAACATTGGGTGGTGGAGGGAAGAAAATTCTCAAAGTTTCGGAAAACATTTTGGTTTTCCCTGAACCCAAGGTTTATTGTTTTTGGGTGGGGTTTTGTTTGGGTAGTATTTTTCTTTTTTTTTTTTTTATTTTTTATTTTTTTTTTTTTTTTTTTTTTGTGTTTGGTTTGTTTTGTTGATGGTCTGTTGGTTGTGGCTTTTGACTGTGTTGGGTGGTGGGGTTTTTTGGGGTGTTTTGTTTGTGTTGGGTTGTTTTGGGTGGTTTTTGTGTGTTTGGTGTGTGTGTTTTTGTGTGTGTGTGTGTGTTTGTGTGTGTTTTTGTGTGTGTGTGTGTGTGGGGTGTGTGTTGTTTAATTGTGGTTTGGTGGTGTTGTTGTGGTTTATGGTGTTGGTGTGTGGGGTGTGTGTGTTGTTTCACCCCACAAAAAACCCCACAAAACAAAACCCCACCCCCACGGCACCACTAGGTGGTGGGAAGAGGCGGGCAAAATTTACAAACCCCCCACACCACACAACACATACACAAACACACACAACCCCACAACACACACACGCACACACACTTTACAGAACCGACCAGTGTAGAGGTGGGGCCAGGAGCTATGACTCGTCCCCTGCAACCACAACTAGGTGAGTACACACACACACACTGTTACAAAAAACGCGATTCTAAAAGCTTAGAGATCTCCAGGTAATACTAGAAAGGACTGCCCTTCTAGCATCCAGCCTGTTACTGGGTTTTCGTAACAAGTAGTCAGTATCCTGGTCCAATTATCCATTAGAATTCAGTATGGTTCAATAGTGCTTCAGGATTACAACTGGTAGGCTACTAACTAGAGAAAATAAAATTTAATAAATTTATTAAGTATCGTCTAGAGGTATATCATTAAATTAAATTAAATTAATCAATTCAAACAAATTAATAATAATCACTTCTCTCGTGTACAGTATTATTGTGCTGAAAGCACATATCACATTTATAATTCTTAAGTACCGTCTGGTACATTAACATTTAACAAGACATTACAAATATGTATAAGTGTGTGTATGTGTGTAAGTGCTCTAAGTAGATCGCTGTCTCACGACTCGACTAGACTTAAACAAGTGACTGACAAAGTCCTCACATCAACTAACTTCTTAACCAACTGGCAATCAGAACAGTCTGCTTGAACAATAAAAAGAATGCTAAGCCCAATAGCAATATAACAAGCAACTGCGACACAGAATCAGGATCAAGGAGATAATGTAAAGACACTAAGTAGGGACCATCAGCAGATCTTCCACAAAAGTCACAAAACTCCCATACTACTGAATCTAAGTTCAGCATAAGAAAATCCCCGACTGTGATAATGCACAGATACCAGTACAAGTTAGGTCAGAAGCTACAGCTCAGGACCTAAGTTGTTTAGAGTGTCTATGCGACACACAACCTCAGTACAACGTCGAAAATCACTAAGTCTATCCAAAGTTCTGTGAACAGTCTCCAGAACTAACAAGAATAATGAGACAAGAGACGATCTTCCAGCAAGGGCTAATAAGAGAGAATTAGGCACTTCTTGTCAGGAATACATCCAACCACCAAGAGAGTCTAGACCAGACTGAATACTTCAGGCGAGGTGAGGACACCCCCCCTCGATCACGTGATAGCTCCGTGGACAGCTGCAGCTCGGAAACAGAAGCCGGCAGTCTAACGAGCCACAAGCGATAATTACAGTAGTTAGACAATCAAGACTTGAACTTTGAGCACATAATGTATGTTACATCCTACCTAACAACATAACTAAGTCAAATAATAATATAAAGCAATATATTTACAATTTAGCTATTATCGCAAATATAAGCAATATAAAATTATATGAAAAGGTAATATGCATGTAATATATATACATACATTGCAACCATTCAGGGGTTGCAACACACACAACCACACACACACACACACACACACACACACACAACACCACACACCACACACACACACACACACACACACACACACACACACACGCACGCACACGCACACACCCACACACACAAACACACACACGCAAGGCACACACAACACACACACACACACACACACACACACACACACGCACGCACACGCACACACACACACACACAAACACACACACGCAAGCGCACACACACACACACACACACACACACACACACACACACACACACACACACACACACACACACACACACGCACGCACGCACACGCACACACACACACACACAAACACACACACACACAAGCGCACACACACACACACACGCACACACACACACACACACTGACGACACTGGAGGACAGGAGAGATAGGGGGGGACATGATAACGACATACAAAATACTGAGAGGAATTGACAAGGTGGACAAAGACAGGATGTTCCAGAGATTGGACACAGTAACAAGGGGACACAGTTGGAAGTTGAAGACACAGATGAATCACAGGGATGTTAGGAAGTATTTCTTCAGCCACAGAGTAGTCAGTAAGTGGAATAGTTTGGGAAGCGATGTAGTGGAGAGGTAGGATCCATACATAGCTTTAAGCAGAGGTATGATAAAGCTCACGGTTCAGAGAGAGTGACCTAGTAGCGACCAGTGAAGAGGCGGGGCCAGGAACTCGGACTCGACCCCGGCAACCTCAACTAGGTGAGAACTAGGTGAGTATATATCACACACACACACACACACACACACACACACACACACACACACCACACACCACACAACAACATGCACGCACGCACGCACGCACCACACACACACACACACACACACACACACACACACACACACACACACACACACACACATACACAGAATGAGAGGTTGGAAGACATTGAAGGAACTAGGACATGTGCAAGGACCTTACCAGATACCTGTGGGGGCCAGGAACAGGTGAGCAGGAAGGACAAACCAAGAAGCATAGGGGCCATAACTAGGGAAGGGACTGAAGGAAGGAACACTCCACGGGAAGGAACTAAAACACATCAGAGTATGCAATGGGAGTCACAGTGGGAGGTGGAATGGGAGAGATCCGTGTTCGTCTATGGGCTAGACGAAGCTAAAGGGGGAACTTATGATGAAAGAAAGCAGGAGGAGAAAAAAGCGATTGAAGATATCATGAAGGTGATAGGCGAGGGGGACATGACCCAGGTGGCAAATTTTCGGAACCATGATCCTGCAGGAGAAAGCACGGCTGAGAGGCAAGCAGGAGTTCCGGAGTGTGTACCTCGATCGAGACAGAACACAGGACGAAAGGAAGACGATGAAAGAGAGAGTTCAAAAACGAAAGGAGAAATGGGAGGAAATGAAAAAGGAGAGCAGAACAACCCAGGATCAAATGGAAGGACAAGCACACCCCCCAGAAACACCTGCAGAAGGACTCCAGCAACGACACCCCCAAGGCAACTGAACAATCCAAACGAACCATCACACACCGATCCCTCTGTTTCCACCCCCGCACCACAGTTATAGTATTAGAACAGAAGTTGAAGGTTTGGTACACAAATGCAGATGGAATAACGAATAAACATGAGGAATGGCAAGAAAGAATCAATGAGAAGTCCCCAGACATCATAGCAGTTACAGAAACAAAACTCACAGAGACAATAACAGATGCAATCTTCCCACCAGGATACCAGATCATGAGGAAAGATAGAAGGGGCAGGGGGGGAGGTGGGGTTGCTCTGCTCGTAAAAAAACAGATGGAAATTCGAGAAAATGGAAGGCATAGATGAGACGGGAGAAAGAGACTACATAGTAGGTACACTTCAGGCTGGGGAACACAAAGTGGTCATTGCAGTGATGTATAATCCACCACAGAACTGCAGGAGGCCAAGAGAGGAATATGAAGAGAGCAACAGAGCAATGGTGGACACACTTGCTGAGGTGGCAAGAAGAGCTCACTCCAGCAGAGCAAAGTTGCTGGTTATGGGGGATTTCAACCACAGGGAGATTGACTGGGAAAAACTGGAGCCACATGGGGGTCCCGAAACATGGAGAGCCAGGATGTTGGACGTGGTGCTGGAAAACCTCATGCACCAACATGTTAACGACACTACCAGAGTGAGAGGGGAGGATGAACCAGCAAGTTGGACCTTGTGTTCACCCTGGGCAGCTCAGACATTGAGGACATCAATTATGAGAGTCCCCTAGGAGCTAGCGACCACGTGGTTCTGTGCTTTGAATACATAGTAGAGCTGCAAGTGGAGAGAATAACAGGAGTTGAATGGGAAAAGCCTGACTATAAAAGAGGGGACTACATAGGGTTGAAGAACTTCCTGCGGGAGGTCCATTGGGACAGAGAACTGGCAGGAAAGCCAGTAAATGAAATGATGGAATATGTAACAACAAAATGCAAGGAGGCAGTGGAAAGGTTTATTCCCAAGGGCAACAGTAACAACGGGAAGACCAGAACGAGCCCCTGGTTTACCCGACGGTGTAAGGAGGCAAAAACAAAGTGCAATAGAGAATGGAAAAAGTACAGAAGGCAGAGAACACACGAAAATAGGGAGATCAGTCGCAGAGCCAGGAATGAGTATGCACAGGTGAGGTGGGAGGCCCAGCGAGAGTTTGATAATGACATAGCATCGAGAATCAAGACTGACCCGAAACTGTTGTTTAGCCACATCAGGAGGAAGACAACAGTCAAAGACCAGGTGATCAGATTAAGGACAGAAGGTGGAGAACTCACAAGGAATGATCAGGAGGTATGTGAGGAGCTGAACAGGAGATTTAAGGAAGTTTTTACAGTAGAGACAGGAAGGGCTGTGGGAAGACAGCACAGAAGGGAACATCAAGAGGAATATACCAACAAGTGTTGGATGACATACGAACAACTGAGGAGGAGGTGAAGAAGCTCTTAAGTGACCCTGACACCTCAAAGGCGATGGGATCGGACATCTCCCCATGGGTCCTTAGAGAAGGAGCAGAGATGCTGTGTGTGCCTCTAACCACAATCTTCAACAATCCTTGAAACTGGGCAACTACCTGAGAAATGGAAGACAGCTAATGTAGTCCCCATATTTAAGAAAGGAAACAGAAATGAGGCACTAAACTACAGACCTGTGTCTCTAACATGTATTGTGTGCAAAGTCATGGAGAAGATTATCAGGAGGAGAGTGGTCGAACACCTGGAAAGGAACAAGATTATAAATGAAAACCAGCATGGGTTCATGGAAGGCAAATCTTGTATCACAAACCTCCTGGAGTTTTATGACAAGGTAACAGAAGTAAGACACGAGAGAGAGGGGTGCGGGAGATTGCGTTTTCCTAGACTGCAGGAAGGCCTTTGACACAGTTCCCCACAAGAGATTAGTGCAGAAGCTGGAGGATCAGGCGCATGTAAAAAGGGAGGGCACTGCAATGGATAAGAGAATACCTGACAGGGAGGCAGCAACGAGTCATGGTACGTGAAGAGGTATCACAGTGGGCGCCTGTACGAGCGGGGTCCCACAGGGGTCAGTTCTAGAACCAGTGCTATTTTTAATATATGTGAACGACATGATGGAAGGAATAGACTCTGAAGTGTCCCTGTTCGCAGATGACGTGAAGTTGATGAGAAGAATTAAATTGGACGAGGATGAGGCAGGACTGCCAAGAGACCTGGACAGGCTGGACATGTGGTCCAGTAACTGGCTTCTCGAATTCAATCCAGCCAAATGCAAAGTCATGAAGATTGGGGAGGGGCAAAGAAGACCGCAGACAGAGTATAGGCTAGGTGGACAAAGACTACAGACCTCACTCAGGGAGAAAGACCTTGGGGGGACCATAACACCGAGCACATCACCGGAGGCACACATCAAGCAATTAACTGCTGCAGCATACGGGCGCCTGGCAAACCTGAGAATAGCGTTCCGATACCTTAATAAGGAATCGTTCAAGACACTGTACACTGTGTATGTTAGGCCCATACTGGAGTATGCAGCACCAGTCTGGAACCCACACCTGGTCAAGCACGTCAAGAAGTTAGAGAAAGTACAAAGGTTTGCAACAAGGCTAGTCCCAAAGCTCAGGAAGCAGAGAGAGAGAGAGGACCCAGTAGCGATCAGTGAAGAGGCGGGGCTAGGAGCTGAGTCTCGACCCCTACAACCACAATTAGGTGAGTACAATTAGGGGAGTACACACGCACACACACATACAATACCGACCAGTGAAGAGGCGGGGCCAGGAGCTATGACTCGACCCCTGCAACCACAACTAGGTGAGTACACACACACACACACACGCACGCACGCACACACACACACACACACACACACACACACACACACACACACACACACACACACACACACACACACACACGCACACACATACAGTACCGTCCAGTAAAGAGGCGGGGCCAGGAGCTATGATTCGACCCCTGCAACCACAACTAGGTGAGTACACACACACACACACACCACACACACACACACACACACACGCACGGCACGCACACACCACACACACACACACACACACACACACACACACACACACACACACACACATACACAGTTGGAAGTAGAAGACACAGGTGAATCACAGGGATGTTAGGAAGTATTTCTTCAGCCACAGAGTAGTCAGTAAGTGGAATAGTTTGGGAAGCGATGTAGTGGAGGCAGGATCCATACATAGCTTTAAGCAGAGGTATGATAAAGCTCACGGTTCAGGGAGAGTGACCTAGTAGCGATCAGTGAAGAGGCGGGGCCAGGAGCTCGGACTCGACCCCCGCAACCTCAACTAGGTGAGTACAACTAGGTGAGTACACACACACACACACACACACACACACTCACACACACACACACACACATGCAAGAGAATGCTGGAATGAGCAAACCAAGACGAGAAGCTGGAACATAATTGAGAGACAATGAGATTGCCTGAGGCATGGAAGACAGCAAATGTAGTCCCAATCTTTAAAAAAGGAGACAGACATGAACCACTGAACTACAGACCAGTGTCACTGACATGTATAGTATGCAAAATCATGGAGAAGATTATCAGGAGAAGAATGGTGGAACACCTAGAAAGGAATGATCTCATCAACAGTAGCCAACATGATTTCAGGGACGGGAAATCCTGTGTCACAAACCTACTGGAGTTCTATGACATGGTTACAGCAGTAAGACAAGAGAGAGAGGGGTGGGTTGACTGCATTTTCTTGGACTGCAAAAAGGCGTTTCACACAGTTCCACACAAGATATTAGTGCAAAAACTGGAGGACCAAGCAGGGATAACAGGGAATGCACTACAATGGATCAGGGAATACTTGTCAGGAAGACAGCAGCGAGTCATGGTACGTGCCGAGGTGTCAGAGTGGGCACCTGTGACCAGCGGGGTCCCACAGGGGTCAGTCCTAGGACCAGTGCTGTTTCTGGTATTTGTGAACGACATGATGGAAGGAATAGACTCCGAAGTGTCCCTGTTTGCAGATGACGTGAAGTTGATGAGAAGAATTCATTCGATCGAAGACCAGGCAGAACTACAAAGGGATCTGGTCAGGCTGCAGACCTGGTCCAGCAATTGTCTCCAAGTGCAAAGTCATGAAGATTGGGGAAGGGCAAAGAAGACCGCAGACGGAGTACAGTCTAGGAGGCCAGAGACTACAAACCTCACTCAAGGAAAAAGATCTTGGGGTGAGTATAACATCAGGCACATCTCCTGAAGCGCACATCAACCAAATAACTGCTGCAGCATATGGGCGCCTGGCAAACCTCAGAACAGCATTCCGACATCTTAATAAGGAATCGTTCAGGACCCTGTACACCGTGTACGTTAGGCCCATATTGGAGTATGCGGCACCAGTTTGGAACCCACACCTAGCCAAGCATGTAAAGAAACTAGAGAAAGTGCAAAGGTTTACAACAAGACTAGTCCCAGAGCTAAGAGGTATGTCCTACGAGAAGAGGTTAAGGGAAATCAACCTGACGACACTGGAGGACAGGAGAGATAGGGGGACATGATAACGACACACAAAATACTAAGAGGAATTGACAAGGTGGAAAAAGACAGGATGTTCCAGAGACTGGACACAGCAACACGGGGACACAGTTGGAAGTTGAAGACGCAGATGAATCACAGGGATGTTAGGAAGTATTTCTTCAGCCACAGAGTAGTCAGGAAGTGGAATAGTTTGGGAAGCGATGTAGTGGAGGCAGGATCCATACATAGCTTTAAGCAAAGGTATGATAAAGCTCACGGTTCAGGGAGAGTGACCTAGTAGCGACCAGTGAAGAGGCGGGGCCAGGAGCTTAGACTCGACCCCTGCAACCTCAACTAGGTGAGTACACATACACACACACACACACACACACACACACACACACACACACACACACACACACACACACACACACACACACACACACACACACACACACAAGCACACACATACACACACACCCACACACATACACACACACACACACACACACACACACACACACACACACACACACACACACACACACACACACACACACACACACACACACACACACACACACCAGGTTGAAAGGGCCACCAAACACCCTTAGACATGTGACTTGCGTTAAAATTCACCGTGTTTAATTAAGGGAGTGAGCCAGATGTGAGCCAGATGTGAGAAAACAGGTGCAAGAGAATGCTGGAATGAGCAAACCAAGACGAGAAGCTGGAACATAATTGAGAGACAATGAGATAATTAACCAGAGAGAGAGAGAGAGAGTGAATGTCAAAATGGTATACCGAGAGAGAGAGAGAGAGAGAGAAGAGAGAAGAGAGAGAGGAGAGATGAGAGAGAAGAGGAGAGAGAGAGATGAGAGAGAGAGAGAGAGGAGAGAGAGGAGAGAGAGAGAGAGAGAGAGAGAGAGAGAGAGAGATTAGTCTGATCTTGGGAGACGAGTGAGAACAACCACTATCTGAGAGTAATCTCGAGACGACCACCCACTGTTACCTATAGTGACGACCTGTTGGCGATGGTGACGACCCATAAGCTCACCACGACCACAAATAATCCCACAATAATAATAATAATGATAATAATAAAAACAACAACAACAATTATAATAACAATAATAATAATAATGATAATAATAATTAAAGGCTGGTGCTAAGTGAGTAGTGTTCAAGGCATCACCTTCAAGAGTCATCTCAGTCAACTTTTGCAGTCAATCTTCAAGTTCCTTTCCTCGACACCTCTTACCTTCCACTTGAACGCCTTTAAAGAGCCATTATGGAGCCCTTATAGCAATTAGAGATGTTAAGACTTTTCAGTAGTCAACTGAACTACAGTAGTTGTTAACTGAGTCACAGACAGTAGTTGCTGAGTCACAGACAGTAGTTACTGAGTCACAGACAGTAGTTACTGAGCCACAGACAGTAGTTAGCTGAGTCACAGACAGTAGTTACTGAGTCACAGTAGTACTGAGCGACAGTAGTTACTGAGTCACAGACAGTAGTTACTGAGTCACAGACAGTAGTTACTGAGTCACAGACAGTAGTTACTGAGTCACAGACAGTAGTTACTGAGTCACAGACAGTAGTTACTGAGCCACAGACAGTAGTTACTGAGTCACAGACAGTAGTTACTGAGTCACAGACAGTAGTTATGAGTCAAGACAGTAGTTATGAGCCAGACAGTAGTTTGGTCAAGCAGTGTACTGAGTCACAGGACAGTAGTTACTGAGTCACAGACAGTAGTTACTGAGTCACAGACAGTAGTTACTGAGTCACAGACAGTAGTTACTGAGTCACAGACAGTAGTTACTGAGTCACAGACAGTAGTTACTGAGTCACAGACAGTAGTTACTGAGCCACAGACAGTAGTTACTGAGTCACAGACAGTAGTTACTGAGTCACAGACAGTAGTTACTGAGCCACAGACAGTAGTTATGAGCACAGACAGTATTCTGAGTCCTCGACATAGTTCTGAGCCACAGACAGTAGTTACTGAGTCACAGACAGTAATTACTGAGTCACAGACAGTAGTTACTGAGTCACAGACAGTAGTTACTGAGTCACAGACAGTAGTTATTGAGCCACAGACAGTAATTACTGAGCCACAGACAGTAGTTACTGAGCCACAGACAGTAATTACTGAGCCACAGACAGTAGTTACTGAGTCACAGACAGTAGTTACTGAGCCACAGACAGTAGTTACTGAGTCACAGACAGTAGTTACTGAGTCACAGACAGTAGTTACTGAGTCACAGACAGTAGTTACTGAGTCACAGACAGTAGTTACTGAGTCACGACAGTGTTATGAGCCACAGACAGTAGTTACTGAGCACAGACAGTAAGTTACTGAGCCACAGACAGTAGTTACTGAGCCACAGACAGTAGTTACTGAGCCACAGACAGTAGTTACTGAGCCACAGACAGTAATTACTGAGTCACAGACAGTAGTTACTGAGCCACAGGACAGTATTACTGAGTCACAGACAGTAGTTACTGAGTCACAGACAGTATTACTGAGTCACAGACAGTAGTTACTGAGTCACAGACAGTAGTTACTGAGTCACAGACAGTAGTTTACGTGAGTCACAGGACAGTAGTTTACGTGGCAGTTCACAGACAGTAGTTAATACTGAGTCCACAGACAGTAGTTACTGAGTCCACATGACAGTAGTTACTACCCAGCATAGTTACTGAGTCACTGAAGTATATATCTTCAAATTTTAGTTACTGAAGTCACAGACTGTATTAATTGAAAGTCCAGAAGTAGTTTACGGAGTCACAGACAGTAGGGGGTTACTGAGTCACAGACAGTGGGGTTACTGAGGTCTACAGTACAGTTAGTTACTGAGTCACGAGTGTTGGACATGTAGTTATGATGTCACATGACGGGTAGTGTACTGAGTCACAGACAGTAGTTACTGAGTCACAGACAGTATGTTACTGAGGGGACAGACAGGTAGTTACTGAGCTACAGGGACAGTAGGGTTTACTGGAGGTCTAACGGACAGTAGTTACTGGAGCACAGACAGTGGGGGTTGACTGTAGGTATGACAGTAGTTTACTGAGTTCACAGACAGTGTTACTGTAGTCAAGAGGGGTTAGTTACTGAGGTCACAGACGTTAGTTACTTGAGTCACAGACGTAGTTACTGAGTCTACGAGACAGTAGTTACGAGCTGTACTACAGGGAGAATTTTATTCAGGAATTTATATTCAGTAGGTTAGGGTCGGTTGTCTGTCTTGGGAAAACAGAGATGTGGGGGGGGGGGGAGCAGGGGCTTCCCCCAGGGTTTCATACGAGGGTTTCCCGGGTTTCACGAGGGTTATTCACGATGGGGGTTTCGGGAGGGATAGAACTTGCCCCAGGTACACACCACTGCTACGACTACCACCACTACTAGTTACTATCCTACTCTTAGAACCTCAAGGACTAACCTTACCCCAATATTACCGGCTCTTCTCTCTCTCTCTCTACTCTCTCTCTCTTTATCTGGGGTCTGCTATCTCTCTCTCTCTCTCTTCTCTCTCTATTTCATGGGGAAAATCGCTTGATTGAAATATATGATTTTTTCCAAAAAGTTGGGGGTGTGATTAATAGAAGTGGGTCAATAAATACATGTTTCTGTAATTAATAAAAAGATGTTGCGGCGGGTATTATTGTAGCCAGTTTTTATATTGTGGAGGGGTATGGAGGGGTGTGGAGGGGTGTGGAGGGGTGTGGACGGGGTGTGGTGGGAGGGGGGTGTGGACGGGGTGTGGAGGGGTGTGGGAGGTGGGTGTGGAAGGGGTGTGGAGGGGTGTGGAGGGGTGTGGAGGGGTGTGGAGGGTATGTGGAGGGGTGTGGAGCGGGTGTAGGAGGGGGTGTGGAGGGGTGTGGAGGGTGTGGAGGGGTGTGGAGGGGTGTAGAGGGGGTGTGGAAGTGTGGAGAGGCAGGTGGTGAGAGACAGGTGAGAATAAGTGGAGACAGGAGAGAGAGAGAGAGAGAGAGAGGGAGAGGGAGAGAGAGAGGAGAGACAGTGAGAAGAGAGAGAGAGAGAAGAGAGAGAGGAGAGAGAGAGAGATGAGGGAGAGAAGAGAGAGAGAGAGAGAGAGAGAGAGAGAGAGAGAGAGAGAGAGAGAGAGAGAGAGAGAGAGAGACAGAGAGAGAGAGAGAGAGAGATAACTCACAGCTAATGTTGCTGCTGTCCTTTTCAGACGATATTTTCGATCTTGTCCTGGACCATCTTCGGTCCGTGTCGGGGGACCGAAATGTACCAGGAAGAAATAATCTCCGGTCCAGATTTCGCTCCATTTTTTCTGATATTTATTTTTTATTTTTGTTTAATCTTAAATTTTTTTATGAGGGAAATAAACCCATTTATTTCTTTGTTTTGATAATAAATCAAGAAAATTTTGTGCTGGAAATAAATTCATGCAAAAGTGCATACAAACATACATACATATACACATACATACACAAATACATACATGCATGCATACATACATACAGAGTTGTTAGGAAGTGGAATAGTCTGACAAGCGATGTAGTGGAAGCAGGAACCATACATAGTTTTAAGAGGAGGTATGATAAAGCTCATGGAGCAGGGAGTGGGAGGACCCAGTAGCATTCAGTGAAGAGGCGGGGCCAGGAGCTGAGTCTCGACCCCTGCAACCACAATTAGGTGAGTACAACTAGGTGAGGTGAGTACATACATGCATTCAAACATATATATATATATATATATATATATATATAATATATATATATATATATATTATATATATATATTATATATATATATAACGTATGTACAAGCACTTTTCATGAGACCACGGAACAGTTGAGGTTTGTACCCAGTGGTGGAGTATTTTTAATCACTGAACTCGGGTTCGATTACCGGTTCTTGTTCCTGGAAGAACAAGATCTAAGGATCTCGCTGGGAACAAGCCACAAGGCTTGAATTTTCTGGATTATCCTGGGTTAATAATCCAGAGGAAGTTTTCCTTTGGCTTCTTCTTCTTCTTCCTCCTCCTCCTCCTCCTCCTCCTCTTTCTTCTTCTTCCTCCTCCTCTTCCTCCTCCTCCTCCTCTTTCTTCTTCTTCTTCTTCTTCTTCTTCTTCTTCTTCTTCTTCTTCTTCTTCTTCTTCTCCTTCTTCTTCTTCTAAACTCACACAATCCAACTGCCATCGACATGTTCAGTTGCTTGAGATGAGTTGTCGTAATGACTTGTTGCAGAAAAGCAGTTGGCACTGGCACCAGACTGGCATCAGTGACTCTCCAACCGTAGAGTGCCAGAAGCATCCGATTGCTCAGATTCTCCTCAAGCTGGATTCTGGCTGTTTTGTGGTAGCACCCGCAGTGTACTACTACCCTTACCCACACT
>NC_069456.1:21517243-21574743 GCF_026875155.1 Cherax quadricarinatus | reverse complement strand
AGGGATTTAAGAAGGCCATTTATATTTGTTTTAACTCATCTGGGAGCTCTAGACCTGAAGGAATAAATTACCTTAAAGTGTGTTCTCAGAGGACATTTCGTCTTAGTAAATTACAGAGAAGAGAGAGAGAGAGAGAAGAGAGAGAGAGAGAGAGAGAGAGAGAGAGAGAGAGAGAGAGAGAGAGAGGGAGGTAACAGCTCTTAGCTTGTCAATAAAGTTAGGAATCCTTAACTTGTAAATGGCTTGTCAATAAAGCTAGGGATCCTTAACCAAACCTTGTCAAACCCTATTTAGAGAGAGAGAGAGAGAGAGAGAGAGAGGAGAGGTAACAGCTCTTAGCTTGTCAATAAAGTTAGGAATCCTTAACTTGTAAATGGCTTGTCAATAAAGCTAGGGATCCTTAACCAAACCTTGTCAAACCCTATTTAGAGAGAGAGAGAGAGAGAGAGAGAGAGAGAGAGAGAATGAATGTTACAACTACCAGCCCTACCATCACTACAAGCATCACCAATACGATCACCACCATAGCACAGCCCAGTCATAGATGTAGCGAGCGGTGCAGCCAGTACCATCGTACTGGTCTGAACACGCCAGTAAATCTGTAGGCAATCAGGCTAATGTGACGGTGATCAGTGTGCTAATTAACACTCAGATGAAACTAAATGACCACCATTAATTTATTTAATACAATGATTATGGCGATTACCATTTATGGTAATTATAATGTAGGTCCTTTGTTGTCAAGAGTCTTTCTTTCTCTTTCTCTCTCTCTCTCTCTCTGTCTGTCTCTCTCTCAGTCTCTCTCTCTCTCTCTCTCTCTCTCTCTCTCTCTCTCTCTCTCTCTCTCTCTCTCTCTCTCTCTCTCTCTCTCTCTCTCTCTCTCTCTCTCTCTTTAAATAACCCGTCCTCACACCCCATGTAAAGTACGTAGTGATTCTAACGTTGGCAGGATTCACAGAGAAGCCGCGCTGCCAGACGCATCATGATGGCCTTTTCAATTTGTTCATTGGTGGCTAAATGTGCAGCTTTAAAGGCTTGCTTAACCTCCATTTCACTAACATTCCTAACCTATTCCAACTTATTCTAGTATACAAGAGAACAAGATGCGAGTTACATCAACATGGGCACCAGCCTCACGTAATTGTCAAATTATTGCAGTTCATGGCCCGTTGTTTACAAATTTTTATCGGGGAAGATTACCGTGTTGAACTGTGAAGCTTAACGGTGAATGGTGACGGTGACAGTAGGTTGTGGGACCAGCACTGTGACTGTGGACTTAGCACTGTGACGGTGACAGTAGGTTGTGGGACCAGCACTGTGACTGTGGACTTAGCACTGTGACGGTGACAGTAGGTTGTGGGACCAGCCATGTGACTGTGGACTTAGTACTGTGACGGTGACAGTAGGTTGTGTGTCCAGCACTGTGACTGTGGACTTAGCACTGCGACGGTGACAGTAGGTTGTGGGACCAGCACTGTGACTGTGGACTTAGCACTGTGACGGTGACAGTAGGTTGTGTGTCCAGCACTGTGACTGTGGACTTAGCACTGCGACGGTGACAGTAGGTTGTGGGACCAGCACTGTGACTGTGGACTTAGCACTGCGACGGTGACAGTAGGTTGTGTGTCCAGCACTGTGACTGTGGACTTAGCACTGCGACGGTGACAGTAGGTTGTGGGACCAGCACTGTGACTCCTTCAGGAGGATATCGAAGTTACTATCTCATGAACTGTTAGCGGTACTGCAGAAGTGATCAAAAACTCACATTGCTTGAAAAAGACGTCAGTGGGAACGTTTCGCTCAATGTAGAGCGAGATGTTCCCATAAAGTTGTCCATCGACTTGATAAAACCTCTGAATTTTCAACCTCTGCCTAGTTGGGATATTGCACTTTATCTAGAGCCATCAAGTCATAACGGGACCTACGAAAGCTCTTCACAACTTTTCGCCCCGTGTATAGCCTTGTCATGACTTGATAAAGCTCTATGTAGAGCGAAACGTTGTCCTTACAAAAGCTTGTTCTAAACCTCGTTTAATTTCCCTGAACAGGAACTGTCGTAATATATATGGAATCAAAGATATCTTCCTTCCGTTGATTCTTCTCTCTCTATTTCTAGTGACTTTGTCTTGTCTTATCCTTCCCTTTGTTATTACTGCCCTCTCCCTCTCCTCTTCCTTTCTTCTTTTTCTTTTAGCTTTACTCAATATGTCTATCTTCTTCTTTAGTACCTTTCTCTTTTCTCTTTTAGCTATCTACCTCTTACATCCTTTTCGCCTTTTCTTTTTAATCTGTCTACTCTTATCCTGTCATACTTGCTTTGTTGACATTCCTTTCTTTATTCGTAGCTTCTCAGATTCTCTCTCTCTCTCTCTTCTTGTCCTTCTACCTACTCCCACTTTTTATTCTAGATTACGAAACATTCCGGGTAAGGCTAGAGTACAGGGAGCCACTGCAGAGCCCAGGGGAGTCCTCTCTATGGCGGAATATGAAAAAGAATTTCGGTACTGAGTATGCAAATGAGAGGTCATTCCTTTCTTCAGGTTTGCAAGACTTTCTGGCCAGTGCCAGTGCCAGTGCCAGTGCCAGTGCCAGTGTGTGTGTGTGTGTGTGTGTGTGTGTGTGTGTGTGTGTGTGTGTGAGGGAAAGCCTCAAGACCGTGAAAGTACTAGTGTAAGAATGTACCCCAGATTAGGTATGCTTGTTTTACTGGGCTCACAAGGATGAAAGGGGAGTCAATATTGGCTCTTGAGAAGGGAGAAGAGAATCCAACATTATCGTGTGTCACTTACACTCTCTCTCTCTCCCCTCTCTCTCTTTTCCCTCTCTCTCTCTCCCTCTCTCTCTCTCTCTCTTCTCTCTCTCTCTCTCTCTCTCTCTCTCTCTTCCTTCTCTCTCCTCTCTCTCCTCTCTTCTCTCTCTCTCTCTCTCTCTCTCTCTCTCTCTCTCTCTCTTCTCTCACTCTCTCAGTCTACCAGGTTTCTTTATATTCCTTCAAAGTTATGTATTACTTGACAAAATTATACCAGCATCTTGGTAGTTAAAATCGTTTTGAGGTTTTATGACTAATCAGAACTAGTAAAATAGAATTAAGGACTATCCCAATTGAAAGAGAACGTCCACCGAAAAAATGAGAGAGAGGGAGAGAGAGAGAGAGAGAGAGAGAGAGAGAGAGAGAGAGATCTTCACTCCCCTCCTTGTTTCTCACATATAACCTAACTTTCAGTGAAGGAGTAAGCGAGAGTGTACTTGGATTAGCGTAATAAGCGGGGGATGGAGAAAGGGAGAGGGGAAAAATAAATGATTAAGGTTAGTGAATTCACTTAGGTAAACACAGCTAGAGCAACACACCCATAAACACAGGTGAGGGTACAGTGCTAAACACACACACACACACACACACACACACACACACACACACACACACACACACACACCAGGAGCTCGGACTCGACCCCCGCAACCTCAACTAGGTGAGTACATACACACACACACACACACATATGCTGGATTAAGAAGTGGTGGTGGGGACTCCGCTTGACATACACAGCTTTAAGAAGAGGCATGATAGGGTCTCTTCCCTCTGCCTACTCACTGATATCTAATAAGCGTGGTTCAGGAGCCAGGACTCGACCCTCCATAACCACAAGCAGGTCCCAAAAAAAGTGTCTATTGACAAGTTCCCTTAACAACTGCTAAATAAGTTAAACTTGTGTTCACACGTCGAAAAAAAAAAACGTAAGTTCCAACGATGCATTTACCTCCCGTAATAAACCAGGAATTTAAAGTTTTTTAAAACGTTCAAACGAGCTGACAGTCGCGATGCGTTCTCAGAGTTTTTGGTCATTTCTGTTTACTGTTGTCTTTAGTTACAGTATCATATTCTTTGCTAGTTTGATTGTGATGTCAGTCACTGGTTACAGCACTGCTCCTTGTTTCACTGTCAACACTCAGCTAGTTTGATTGTGATGTCAGTCACTGGTTACGGCACTGCTCCTTGTTTCACTGTCAACGCTCAGCTAGTTTGACTGTGATGTCGGGTCACTGTTTACAGCACTGCTCCTTGTTTCACTGCCAACGCTCAGCTAGTTTGACTGTGATGTCGGGTCACTGTTTACAACACTGCTCCTTGTTTCACTGCCAACACTCTGGTCACTGCAGTGCTTCAGATACTCTCTTGTTATATCACTGGAGTCTCCTTCCTTCACTTCTTCAGTAATAACACAAGACAGCCTCTGCATTTTCTTCTTCCTTATGTGGCTGTGGAGGAACCTGGGCGCCACGGATGCAATAAAGAAGGAAGATCTTTATTATTTGCACTAAACGTTAGAGCCCTGAATAGATCCTTATTAAATATATACGATCCCTGTTGAGATATCAGGGGAGAGCCTTTCGCTTTACTGGCAAAATATAATTTTGTGAGCTTAAACGTAGAGCTAACACAGGAACACACTGAAGAACATAGTTTCATGGTGAACACTTCGAGTGAACACGATAATAGAGTGAAAAAGCCTTTTAGAGTAAGAAGGTTCTCTTTGGTTTCTGTGTTGTACGTAACTTTCACTTTATAATGTACGTTACTTTCACTATGTTGTACGTAACTTTCACTTTATAATGTACGTTACTTTCACTATGTTGTACGTAACTTTCACTTTATAATGTACGTTACTTTCACTATGTTGTACGTAACTTTCACTTTATAATGTACGTTACTTTCACTATGTTGTACGTAACTTTCACTTTATAATGTACGTTACTTTCACTATGTTGTACGTAACTTTCACTTTATAATGTACGTTACTTTCACTATGTTGTACGTAACTTTCACTTTATAATGTACGTTACTTTCACTATGTTGTACGTAACTTTCACTATGTTGTACGTAACTTTCACTTTATAATGTACGTTACTTTCACTATGTTGTACGTAACTTTCACTTTATATTGTACGTTACTTTCACTATGTTGTACGTAACTTTCACTTTATATTGTACGTTACTTTCACTATGTTGTACGTAACTTTCACTTTATATTGTACATTACTTTCACTATGCTGTACGTTACTTTCACTGTGCTGTACGTTACTTTCACTTTGTTGTACGTTACTTTTGCTACATATTGTACGTTAGTTTTACAATATATTGTACGTTACTTTCACTTTGTTGTACGTTACTTTCATTATGCTGTACGTTACTTTCACTATGCTGTACGTTATTTTCACTATGCTGTACGTTACTTTCACTATGTTGTACGTTACTTTCACTTTGTTGTACGTTACTTTCACTAGGCTGTACGTTATTTTCACTATGCTGTACGTTACTTTCACTATGCTGTACGTTATTTTCACTATGTTGTACGTTACTTTCACTATGCTGTACGTTATTTTCACTATGTTGTACGTTACTTTCACTATGCTGTACGTTACTTTCACTATGCTGTACGTAACTTTCACTGTGCTGTACGTTACTTTCACTTTGTTGTACGTAACTTTCACTATGCTGTACGTTACTTTCACTTTGTTGTACGTAACTTTCACTATGCTGTACGTTACTTTCACTTTGTTGTACGTAACTTTCACTATGCTGTACGTTACTTTCACTTTGTTGTACGTTACTTTCGCTACATATTGTACGTTACTTTTACAATATATTGTACGTTACTTTCTACATATATTGTGTTAAACCGTTACTTTCGCTCCAATATTGTCGTTACTTTCCTTATCTGTTTCTTACTCTCGTTGCTTTTCCTGGCTCGACTTCGCATCGTTACTATTTTCTTCACCTGTTCTTGACCCTCCTATGGTTGCATGCATCCTGTAGTTGCTTCTGGTATTCTTCCCAATCTTTCTTTATTCTTTCCCCTTCGCTTTGAACCACGGGTTCCCTTTACCCTTCATGCATCGCCTGTTGAACCACGGGATCTCTTTACCCTTCATACATCGCCTGTTGAACCACGGGATTTCTTTACCCTTCATACATCGCCTGTTAAACCACGGGATCTCTTTACCCTTCATACATCGCCTGTTAAACCACGGGATCTCTTTACCCTTCATACATCGCCTGTTAAACCACGAGATCTCTTTACCCTTCATACATCGCCTGTTAAACCACGGAATCTCTTTACCCTTCATACATCGCCTGTTAAACCACGGGATCTCTTTACCCTTCATACATCGCCTGTTAAACCACGAGATCTCTTTACCCTTCATACATCGCTGTTAACCCGGTTCTTTACTTCATACAGCCTGTTAAACCACGGAATCTCTTTACCCTTCATACATCGCCTGTTAAACCACGGGATCTCTTTACCCTTCATACATCGCCTGTTAAACCACGGGATCTCTTTACCCTTCATACATCGCCTGTTGAACCACGGGATCTCTTTACCCTTCATACATCGCCTGTTAAAACACGGGTTCTCTTTTTTTCATTTTCGTTCCCATCTTGTATCTTCCTCTGGGAAGAAATAAATCTTCTCCTCGGTCCTCCCGATGCCTCGCTGTGATGTATCTTTCCATTTCTTGTTTTTCATTTTGTTTACAGCGAATTCGTTTTCCCGTTTCGCTCACGAATCGTGTAGTTTCCCAATTGTTTTTCCCCCTTTTTTCCGAAGGCTATTTGACAAGGGTTTGGCCTCAGCTAATGTATATGGGGCTAGACTGTTTAGCTGAGGTCCACACCGAAGCTATCAGCTAAGGAGAGCTTTCTATTTCAACATAGATTGAGAACTATCATCTATTGTTTATATTTTTTGAGACGAGTGTGAGGGAGGAAGATGTACGGTCGATTTCCTTCATGAAAATAAAATATAAAAAACGATGGTGGCCTGGTGGCTAGAGCTCCCGCTTCACACACGGAGGGCCCGGGTTCGATTCCCGGCGGGTGGAAACATTTCGACACGTTTCCTTACACCTGTTGTCCTGTTCACCTAGCAGCAAATAGGTACCTGGGTGTTAGTCGACTGGTGTGGGTCGCATCCTGGGGGACAAGATTAAGGACCCCAATGGAAATAAGTTAGACAGTCCTCGATGACGCACTGACTTTCTTGGGTTATCCTGGGTGGCTAACCCTCCGGGGTTAAAAATCCGAACGAAATCTTATCTTATCTTATCTTAAAATAAACGAAGAGGATAGGATAAAAGAAACATCGTGAAATATGTCTTGTAATAAAAGGGAATCCATGAATCAAGAATTATATCTGAATCGAAAATGAGAATTACAATATTAGTGAGGAGCGCAACAAGTGGAGAAATGTTCCCTGCTTGTATTGTAGCATTCGAGTTAAAGCTTGGAGCTACCAGGTAGTGGTGGGTGTGATGGAGTGTGGCTGGGCGGCCTCTGGAGGGTAGCACACGGGTAGTACAGAGATACAGAGGTGTGAAGCGTGATGTTACAGCGAGAGGGGTCCTGGTGATCCCGGAACAGTGGATGTCACAGTCAACTATACTGTAAGTATTAGGAAGGCAGACAGGTGAGCCTGATAATACTTGTCGTGGTGGATATGTAGACTACTGATACTTTAGAGGAATCACTTCTAACGTCCCTGGTGGATCCCTCGCGACGTGCATGGCCCAGGGTCAAAGTTAAGAGTAGTTTCCGCCTGGGTCGATAGATGGAGTTGATAAACGCATTCCACCTCAATTAGAAAAGCAACAGTAAAAGATAGTGCAGAATTTACTGGAGAGATATGAGTGGATGGAAAATATAAGTTAGAGCTACCTCTACTCTTCCTGGCGCAACTACCCTAGTTACTCCGCTAGTACACACAGCTCTCTGAGTGGCAGTTACACCACTGACACTCAAACCAACACACATTCTATTAGTGGCAGTTACTCCACTGACACTCAGGGCTGTGTGTACTAGTGATTTCCCTTCCAGTTACCACTAGTTCTGCTTCTGGATACTGTAGAACCAGCGGACGCGAACAACCTCACATCCTAGACAGCTTCAGAGCAAACACCATCACACGGGGACCAAATACAATCTACCTTCCATTTCTACTCCTATCCATTTAGCTGAATCCAGGCTAGCATAGCGGGAAAGGTAGATGAAAAAGTAGAGTCCTCTCCTCTACCCAAGAAGTCCCCCTACACCCAGTAAGAAGAGTTTCAAGAGGGTTGGGGGAAATATGCCGAATTTCCATGGAATTTCGACCAGAAAAGGCGTATAGGAATTCCTCACTGCAATCACCAGTGGCTGCTGGAATTTCCTAGGTGTGGGCAGTGAGATTCCAGTACAGAGGAGCCTTTTGTAATAAAGGCTTACTGGAAAGCCATTTTTTTTAATTCTCCTTTTTAGGCCTCGATGTGTCTCTCCCTCAGTTCCTTTTGACACTATTGGTTCGAAACGTGACCAGTGCTTACGATTAACAGAGAGCGAGAGAGAGAGAGAGAGAGAGAGAGAGAGAGAGAGAGAGAGAGAGAGAGAGAGAGAGAGAGAGAGAGAGAGCAGTGTGTCTTTCTTCAATAAGGCAACTGTCCCCTCAAAGCAGGGCTCTATTGAGACGTTATACTTAAAGAGAGATCAGGACAACATTTCGCTCAGGAACTGCTTTATCAAGACAACGTTTACCCTCCCTTCAACGTTCACTGTTTCGAACAAACGAATACTCGTACCTACCTCCCTACCTACATTCATACATACGTACATACATACATATATACATACATATATACATACATGCAATGTTTCTCACTGTTTTCAGAATATACGTTCAGAAAAAAAATGGAATACTAGTCTTTCCCTCTCATTACATTCAAATTGCGTTTTAAGGTTTAACTTGTCTTTGTATCCCCATCAGGTATACCACGCCACTGTATATATATATATATATATATATATATATATATATATATATATATTATATATATATATATATATATATATATATATATATATGGAAAAAATCGCCAACACAATGCTCTCCAATGCTTCAGGAAAGAACAAAGCTCGTCTCCTGGCAGTGAAGGCACCACACTCAGGAGATTTCCTGTTAGCTGTTCCCAATTCCTCCCTGGGCACCCGTCTCGACCCACAGGCCATTCGGATTGGTGTTGCTCTTCGCCTAGCCGCCCCCATCCTCACCGAACATAGGTGTATTTGCGGCAGGGCGACAGCTGATCAATTCGGACTCCATGGTCTCGTGTGCCACACAGCAGAAGGGAAGTATGCCAGACATGAGGAGATCAATGACATAATAAAGAGAAGCCTCGCCACAGCCCGTTGCCCAGCTCAACGGGAACCCAAAGTACAGAGGTCTGATGGAAGTCAAAAGCGTCCTGATGGAGCCACTATGCTACCCTGGAAGGATGGAAAGCAGATTGCCTGGGACTACACCTGTGCTGCCACATTGGCAGACACCTACTTGCCATACTCTGTAGTGGAAGGGGTGGAGCTGCCAGCCACAGGGAGACCCAGAAGATCCGAAAATATGAAGACCTTCCCCCTTGCTATAACTTCATTCCAATAGGGTCGGAGACCCTTGGAGCATGGGGCAAGTGTGCTCTAAAGTTCCTCAAAGAGCTGGGTGAAAAGCTCATCATAGAAACCAAGGACCACAGGGCGACCAGCTTCCTCTTTCAGAGACTCAGTGTTGCGATCCAGAGAGGAAATGCCTGCAGCATTCTGGGCACGCGGCCCACCGCAGGGGAGCTGGACGAAGTATTCGAGAATGTAGCTCTGAGTTACCTATGTTGTTTTTACTTTGTATCATATTTTTGTGAATGTTTTGTCAATGTATTTTGTCTTTAAATAAAATATATATACATAATATAGGGGGTGGTAGGAGAAAATTCTCAAACAGCTTCAGGAGAATCTTGAGTTTTCCCAGAAGCAAGTTTATTCTTTTCTCTGAGGATGAGGGTCCCCATAACAGTTCTAGAGGTGGTACCTCCCTATATATATATATATATATATATATATATATATATATATATATATATTTTTTTTTTTTTTTTTTTTTTTTTTTTTTTTTTTTTACGGAATATACAGTTTATTTTAGTATATATATATATATATATATATATATATATATATATATATATATATATATATATATATATATATATATATATATATGTCGCGCCGAATAGGCAGAACTTGCGATCTTGGCTTAAATAGCAACGTTCATCTTGCCATATAGGACAAGTGAAAATTTATGTATGCAATAATTTCGCCAAAATCATTCTGAACCTAACGAAGAAAATACATTTCACTGTGTTTGTTTAGTATTAAATTATTGTAAACAAATCTAAAATATATTTAGTTGAGTTAGGCTAAAATTAATTGTTCTTGTTATAATAAGGTTAGGTAAGTTTTCTAAGATTCTTTTGGTGCAAAATTATAAATTTTTACATTATCATTAATGAAAAAATATATCTTTAAATGTATAAGATAATTTTTTTAGAAAGGACTTAATTTTAAATGAGTTCTTGCTAATTGAACTGTTTTACATATTCGGCATGACATATATATATATATATATATATATATATATATATATATATATATATATATATATATATATATATATATATATATATATATATATATATATATATATCATGTGTGGTTAATTAATTTAATTGGCATGGTTGGTTATAATGGATATATGAAATATAATATATGCGAGAGAGAGAGAGAGAGAGAGAGAGAGAGAGAGAGAGAGAGAGAGAGAGAGAGAGAGAGAGAGAGAGAGAGAGAGAGAGAGAGGAAGAAATTTTGAAAAATATATTAAACTTACACATACACAACACTGAATGCTGGGTAATGAGTTCATCCGTCACAAATTGCTGCAGTTAGCGGCCGCCCGATAATTGGGCAAGGATAACCATGTAATTTGAGGTCGATGGTTGATTGTAATGTCTGCTGGCTGGGACCTTTCCTAACTCCCTCGCCTGTTGATAGTAATGATATACATTGTCGATGATCACAATAGGAAACACTGGACACAATCAAATATCGCTCTTTCTTTCCTTCTTCTTCCATCACGACTGCAGCTGATTATTCTTTCCAAAGAAAATTTGTTTTTCACACATCCAGTCTACGAGGTAACACTCATTTGGGACCGCAGACAGAACGTAATTAAATTGATCATTTTTTAACCCCGTCACTCACATGAGCTGTTGTGTGTGTGTGTGTGTGTGTGTGTGTGTGTGTGTGTGTGTGTGTGTGTGTGTGTAATAGAAGGCGAGAAAAATAGGGAGGGAGAGACAGAGAGAGAGAGAGAGAGAGAGAGAGAGAGAGAGAGAGAGAGAGAGAGATAGATAGAGAGAGAGAGAGAATATGTCAACTCACAGCTTTTTCCCAACAACATCCAACCCCAAGATTGTCTTCCCTTCACCTCATACCTTCCTAACAGAACCCCTACCCCACCAGCCCACCACTTTCCAGTCTACCAGCCACACCTTCCCAGTCTACCAGCCCACCACCTTCCCAGTCTACCAGCCCACCACCTTCCCAGTCTACCAGCCCACCACCTTCCCAGTCTACCAGCCCACCACCTTCCCAGTCTACCAGCCCACCACCTTCCCAGTCTACCAGCCCACCACCTTCCCAGTCTACTAGCCCCCACCTTCCCAGTCTACCAGCCCACCACCTTCCCAGTCTACTAGCCCACCACCTTCCCAGTCTACCAGCCCACCACTTTCCCAGTCTACCAGCCCACCACCTTCCCAGTCTACTAGCCACCACCTTCCCAGTCTACCAGCCCACCACCTTCCCATCTACCAGCCCACCACCTCCAGTCTACTAGCCCACACCTTCCCAGTCTACCAGCCCACCACCTTCCCAGTCTACCAGCCCACCACCTTCCCAGTCTACCAGCCCACCACTTCCCAGTCTACCAGCCACACCTTCCAGTCTACCAGCCCACCACCTTCCCATCTACCAGCCCACCACCTTCCCAGTCACCACCCACCACCTTCCCAGTCTACCAGCCCACCACCTTCCAGTCTACCAGCCACCACCTTCCAGTCTACCAGCCCACCACTTCCCAGTCTACCAGCCCACCACCTTCCCAGTCTACCACCCACACCTTCCCAGTCTACCAGCCCACCACCTTCCAGTCTACTAGCCCACACCTTCCCAGTCTACCAGCCCACCACCTTCCAGTTACCAGCCCACCACCTTCCGTCTACCGCCACCACCTCCGTCTCCAGCCCACCACCTTCCCAGCTACTAGCCACACCTTCCATCTACAGCCCACCACCTTCCAGTTACCAGCCCCCACCTTCCCGTCTACCAGCCCACCACCTTCCCAGTCTACTAGCCCACCAGCCGACCACCTCCTCAGTCTACCAGCCCACCACCTCCCCAGTCTACTAGCCCACCAGCCCACCACCTCCCCAGTCTATTAGCCCACCAGCCCACCACCTCCCCAGCCCACCATCTCACACATATATATTACTCTCTCGTGGACTATATCATCTGCCCAACATTGCCAAATATCAAGAATGTGTTACCTCTTAAGTTCCCGTGGTTGTTCCACTGAGGCAGGATAAGTGGTTGTTCCACTGAGGCAGGATAAGTGGTTGTTCCACTGAGGCAGGATAAGTGGTTGTTCCACTGAGGCAGGATAAGTGGTTGTTCCACTGAGGCAGGATAAGTGGTTGTTCCACTGAAGCAGGATAAGTGGTTGTTCCTCTCAAGCAGGATAAGTGTTTGTTCCTCTCAGGCAGGATAAGTGGTTGTTCCTCTCAAGCAGGATAAGTGTTTGTTCCTCTCAGGCAGGATAAGTGGTTGTTCCTCTCAGGCAGGATAAGTGGTTGTTCCTCTCAAGCAGGATAAGTGGTTGTTCTTCTCAGGCAGGATAAGTGGTTGTTCCATTGGAGGCAGGATAACAAGAGCAAGATAAAGAATTGTTCCAAATTTTTTCACTCAGCAAGAGTGACTGATCACAGGTGACTGATGTTGCAACCCCTGAATGGGTTGCAATGATTATTATGTATATATATAATTATTATCTTTTCATATAATTTTATATTGCTTATATTTGCGATAATAGCTAAATCGTAAATGTATTGCTTTATATTGTTATTTGACTTAGCTTCCTTTGGTTAGGTAGGATGTAACATATTATGTGCTCAGTTCAAGTCTTGATTGTCTAACTACTGTAATTATCGCTCTTTGCTCGTTTCCCTGCCAGCTTCTTGCTGGGCAGCGACCCACGGAGCTATCACGTGATCGAGGGGGGGGGGTGTCCTCACCTCGCCTGAAGTATTCAGTCTGGTCTAGACTCTCTTGGTGGTTGTTACAAAAAACGCGATTCTAAAAGCTTAGAGATCTCCAGGTAATACTAGAAAGGACTGCCCTTCTAGCATCCAGCCTGTTACTGGGTTTTTGTAACAATTAGTCAGTATCCTTGTCCAATTATCCATTAGAATTCAGTATGAATTATTAGTGCTTTAGGATTACAACTAGTAGGCTACTAACTAGAGAAATTAAAATTTAATAAATTTATTAAGTCTAGAGGTATATTATCAAATTAAATTAAATTAAATTAATCACAGTAATCAAAATAATATCACTTCTCTCGAGTACAATATTATTGTGCTGAAAGCACATATCACATTTATAATTCTTAAGTACCGTCTGGTACATTAACATTTAATAAGATATTACAAATATGTACAAGTAATTTTGTGTGTATGTGTGTAAGTGCTCTAAGTAGTTCGCTATGTCTCAAGACTCAACTAGACTTAAACAAGTGACTGACAAAGTCCTCACAAATTAACTTCTTGATCAACTGGCAATCAGAACAGTCTGCTTGAACAATAAAAAGAATGCTAAGGCCAATAGCAATATAACAAGCAACTGCGACACAGAATCAGGAACAAGGAGATAATATAATGACACTAAGTAGGGACCATCTGCAGATCCTCCACAAAAGTCACAAAACTCCGATACTACTGAATCTAAGTTCAGCATAAGAAAATCCCCGACTGTGATAATACACAGATACCAGTACAAGTTAGGTCAGAAGCTACAGCTCAGGACCTGAGTTGCTCAGAGTGTCTATGCGACACAACCTCAGTACAACGTCGAAAATCACTAAGCCTGTACAATGTTCTGTGAACAGAGCTCTACAGAACTAACAAGAATAATGAGACAGACAATCTGTCCAACCACCAAGCGAGTCTAGACCAGACTGAATACTTCAGGCGAGGTGAGGACACCCCCCTCGATCACGTGATAGCTCCGTGGACAGCTGCAGCTCAGAAACAGAAGCCGGCAGAGTAACAAGCAAAGAGCGATAATTACAGTAGTTAGACAATCAAGACTTGAACTGAGCACATACCTAACAACATAACTAAGTCAAATAATAATATAAAGTCATATTTACGATTTAGCTATTATCGCAAATATAAGCAATATAAAATTATATGAAAAGGTAATATACATTATATTCATAATCATAATACACATTATATATATTGCAACCCATTCAGGGGTTGCAAGAGTGGTTGGACAGATTGTCTGTCTCATTATTCTTGTTAGTTCTGTAGAACTCTGTTCACAGAACATTGTATAAACTTAGTGATTTTCGACGTTGTACTCAGGTTGTGTGTCGCATAGACACTCTAAACAACTCAGGTCCTGAGCGGTAGCTTCGGACCTAACTTGTACTGGTATCTGTGTATTATCACAGTCGGGGATTTTCTTATGCTGAACTTAGATTCATAGTATGGGAGTTTTGTGACTTTTGTGGAGGATCTGCAGATGGTCCCTACTTAGTGTCTTTATATTATCTCCTTGTTCCTGATTCTGTGTCGCAGTTGCTTGTTATATTGCTATTGGGCTTAGCATTCTTTTTATTGTTCAAGCAGACTGTTCTGATTGCCAGTTGGTTAAGAAGTTAGTTTATTTGGGGACTTTGTCAGTCACTTGTTTAAGTTTAGTCGAGTCGTGAGACATAGCGAACTACTTAGAGCACTTACACACATACACACTAGCTTACTTGTACATATTTGTAATATCTTATTAAATGTTAATGTACCAGACGGTACTTAAGAATTATAAATGTGATATGTGCTTTCAGCACAATACTATTGTATACGAGAGAATTGATTATTATTATTTTGATTAATTTTAATTTAATTTGATAATATACCTCTAGTCTTAATAAATTTATTAAATTTTAATTTCTCTAGTTAGTATCCTACCAGTTGTAATCCTGAAGCACTACTGAATCATACTGAATTCTAATGGATAACTGGACAAGGATACTGACTACTTGTTACGAAAACCCAGTAACAGGCTGGATGCTAGAAGGGCAGTCCTTTCTAGTATTACCTGGAGATCTCTAAGCTTTTAGAATCGCGTTTTTTGTAACAACTGATCTCAGGTGACTGCGCTCAGGTGACTGAACTCAGGTGATTCATTTCGTGGGACTGATCGCAGGGCTCGAAAAAATGAATATACACCTCTGAATGTCACGAATCAAAGAAAAGATTAGCCATTCAGAAAGAGGTGTCTCAAGAGACACAATCAGATCCCAATCTATATGTTAATCACCAAACTATAACGTGGAACAGAAGCTCACTAATGGTACAAATTGCTGAAGAAGATTGTACTGGTACAATGCTTCGCTCCGCCTAGAGCTTCACCGGATTATGACTCTAATAAAGCTCTACACAGAGTAAAGCTCCAATCTCCTGTAGTAATTGTCTTATAACCAGTATTCTGACCGACGTTTCTACCGTCTTCCTAGTCATTTGACCGACGTTTCTACGTCTTCTATCTTGACCGTTCTCTTCCTAGTATTTGACCGACGTTTCTACCGTCTTCCTAGTCATTTGACCGACGTTTCTACCGTCTTCCTAGTCATTTGACCGACGTTTCTACCGTCTTCCTAGTCATTTGACCGACGTTTCTACTGTCTTCCTAGTCATTTTACCGACGTTTCTACCGTCTTCCTAGTCATTTGACCGACATTTCTACAGTCTTCCTAGTCATTTGACCGACATTTCTACAGTCTTCCTAGTCATTTGACCGACATTTCTACAGTCTTCCTAGTCATTTGACCAACGTTTCTACCGTCTTCCTAGTCATTTGACCGACGTTTCTACAGTTTTGCTAGTTCTTTGACCGAGGCTTCCACTACCTTACTAGTCATCTGCCCGAGGCTTCCACCACGTAATTATTATTATATTTCCTATTGACCATAATTCTAAATTGCCGAGCTTCCAATTATTATATTTACTATTGATATAAACGAGTCTCCTTATTTACATTCAGCAAGGGGAAACAGTCCACTTATTTTTCCCTGCCACTCCATTTACCTGCACTTGCTGACACGTCCGAAATTTCATATCCTGTCCACATTCTCCTGCTGCTGGTTATGGTCACTGTGGCGTGCTGAAATACTCGCTTCAAATATCTTTTTTGTGTGTGTGTGTGTGTTGTGGTCGGTTCGATTCCCATGGTTACCTGGCTAGGTGGGGTTGCCAGGGGTTCCTGTGTTTTGAGAGTTACATGCTCCAGCTTCTGGTTCTGTCAGATTTAGTGGCCTTGTGGGATTGAAGTGTTGTGAAGGCTGTTGAGGGCGGAGGAGTCGGACATATTTCAGCCGCTGATTAGATTATAGTAGTGATTACCGGGACTGATTATGATAACAGTACACAGTACCGTGAAGTTGTTAAGACACATGTGCCACAGTATCTTTATTAGGAAACGTATCGTCTACACAGTAGGCTTCTTCAGCTGAGTAAAGAGGAGGCAGCAGAAGCAATAGAGATGCAAACACAAGAGCTCTTGACGACCTCTAGTGTTGTCTTGATACAACAATATCTATCTATCTATCTATCTATCTATCTATCTATATATATATATATATATATATATATATATAATATATATATATTATATATAATATATATATATATATATATATATATCCTCTATACAGTGTAATTTAATTGCAAAAACAATCGACAAAATGCATGCAGAATTGAATATCACTTAACTATGGAAACTTTTCAACCTGCTATTCAATTTTAGATCAACTTTTGTTTTCGAGCTGCAGGTACAAAACACGCTCTATAAAGAGGAACTTTATAATAGAGCTCTCCCTGCGGCTCTACGTTCTAAATCTGACACTTTTTGTGCTGATTTGGTTTTATTAACACGAGTGATTCGGTATTGTTTATGCACCAGATAGTCTGTCTGTGGTGATACAGTCTGTCTGTGGTGATACAGTCTGTCTGTGGTGATACAGTCTGTCTGTGGTGATACAGTCTGTCTGTGGTGATACAGTCTGTCTGTGGTGATACAGTCTGTCTGTGGTGATACAGTCTATTTGTGGTGATACAGTCTATCTGTGGTGATACAGTCTGTCTGTGGTGATACAGTCTATCTGTGGTGATACAGTCTGTCTGTGGTGATAGAGTCTATCTGTGGTGATACAGTCTGTCTGTGGTGATAGAGTCTATCTGTGGTTATACAGTCTGTCTGTGGTGATACAGTCTGTCTGTGGTGATACAGTCTGTCTGTGGTGATACAGTCTGTCTGTGGTGATACAGTCTGTCTGTGGTGATACAGTCTATTTGTGGTGATACAGTCTATCTGTGGTGATACAGTCTGTCTGTGGTTATACAGTCTATCTGTGGTGATACAGTCTGTCTGTGGTGATACAGTCTATCTGTGGTGATACAGTCTGTCTGTGGTGATAGAGTCTATCTGTGGTGATACAGTCTGTCTGTGGTGATAGAGTCTATCTGTGGTGATACAGTCTGTCTGTGGTGATACAGTCTGTCTGTGGTGATACAGTCTGTCTGTGGTGATACAGTCTGTCTGTGGTGATACAGTCTATTTGTGGTGATACAGTCTATCTGTGGTGATACAGTCTGTCTGTGGTGATACAGTCTATCTGTGGTGATACAGTCTGTCTGTGGTGATAGAGTCTATCTGTGGTGATACAGTCTGTCTGTGGTGATACAGTCTATCTGTGGTGATACAGTCTGTCTGTGGTGATACAGTCTATCTGTGGTGATACAGTCTGTCTGTGGAGATACAGTCTATCTGTGGTGATACAGTCTGTCTGTGGTGATAGAGTCTATCTGTGGTGATACAGTCTGTCTGTGGTGATACAGTCTGTCTGTGGTGATACAGTCTGTCTGTGGTGATACAGTCTGTCTGTGGTGATACAGTACTGTCTGTGGTGATACAGTCTGTCTGTGGTGATACAGTCTGTCTGTGGTGATACAGTCTGTCTGTGGTGATACAGTCTGTCTGTGGTGATACAGTCTGTCTGTGGTGATACAGTCTATTTGTGGTGATACAGTCTATCTGTGGTGATACAGTCTGTCTGTGGTGATACAGTCTATCTGTGGTGATACAGTCTGTCTGTGGTGATAGAGTCTATCTGTGGTGATACAGTCTGTCTGTGGTGATACAGTCTATCTGTGGTGATACAGTCTGTCTGTGGTGATAGAGTCTATCTGTGGTGATACAGTCTGTCTGTGGTGATAGAGTCTATCTGTGGTGATACAGTCTGTCTGTGGTGATACAGTCTATCTGTGGTGATACAGTCTGTCTGTGGTGATAGAGTCTATCTGTGGTGATACAGTCTGTCTGTGGTGATAGAGTCTATCTGTGGTGATACAGTCTGTCTGTGGTGATACAGTCTATCTGTGGTGATACAGTCTGTCTGTGGTGATAGAGTCTATCTGTGGTGATACAGTCTGTCTGTGGTGATACAGTCTATCTGTGGTGATACAGTCTGTCTGTGGTGATACAGTCTATCTGTGGTGATACAGTCTGTCTGTGGTGATACAGTCTATCTGTGGTGATACAGTCTGTCTGTGGTTGATACAGTCTATCTGTGGTGATACAGTCTGTCTGTGGTGATACAGTCTATCTGTGGTGATACAGTCTGTCTGTGGTGATACAGTCTATCTGTGGTGATACAGTCTGTCTGTGGTGATACAGTCTATCTGTGGTGATACAGTCTGTCTGTGGTGATACAGTCTATCTGTGGTGATACAGTCTGTCTGTGGTGATACAGTCTATCTGTGGTGATACAGTCTGTCTGTGGTGATACAGTCTATCTGTGGTGATACAGTCTGTCTGTGTGATACAGTCTGTCTGTGGTGATACAGTCTGTCTGTGGTGATACAGTCTGTCTGTGGTGATACAGTCTGTCTGTGGTGATACAGTCTGTCTGTGGTGATACAGTCTGTCTGTGGTGATACAGTCTGTCTGTGGTGATACAGTCTGTCTATGGTGATACAGTCTATTTGTGGTGATACAGTCTATCTGTGGTGATACAGTCTGTCTGTGGTGATACAGTCTATCTGTGGTGATACAGTCTGTCTGTGGTGATAGAGTCTATCTGTGGTGATACAGTCTGTCTGTGGTGATACAGTCTATCTGTGGTGATACAGTCTGTCTGTGGTGATAGAGTCTATCTGTGGTGATACAGTCTGTCTGTGGTGATACAGTCTATCTGTGGTGATACAGTCTGTCTGTGGTGATACAGTCTATCTGTGGTGATACAGTCTGTCTGTGGTGATACAGTCTATCTGTGGTGATACAGTCTGTCTGTGGTGATAGAGTCTATCTGTGGTGATACAGTCTGTCTGTGGTGATACAGTCTATCTGTGGTGATACAGTCTGTCTGTGGTGATAGAGTCTATCTGTGGTGATACAGTCTGTCTGTGGTGATACAGTCTATCTGTGGTGATACAGTCTGTCTGTGGTGATACAGTCTATCTGTGGTGATACAGTCTGTCTGTGGTGATACAGTCTATCTGTGGTGATACAGTCTGTCTGTGGTGATACAGTCTATCTGTGGTGATACAGTCTGTCTGTGGTGATACAGTCTATCTGTGGTGATACAGTCTGTCTGTGGTGATACAGTCTATCTGTGGTGATACAGTCTGTCTGTGGTGATACAGTCTATCTGTGGTGATACAGTCTGTCTGTGGTGATACAGTCTATCTGTGGTGATACAGTCTGTCTGTGGTGATAGAGTCTATCTGTGGTGATACAGTCTGTCTGTGGTGATACAGTCTATCTGTGGTGATACAGTCTGTCTGTGGTGATACAGTCTATCTGTGGTGATACAGTCTGTCTGTGGTGATACAGTCTATCTGTGGTGATACAGTCTGTCTGTGGTGATACAGTCTATCTCTGGTGATACAGTCTGTCTGTGGTGATACAGTCTATCTCTGGTGATACAGTCTGTCTGTGGTGATACAGTCTGTCGCGATACAGTCTCTATGCGGTGATACAGTCTATCTGGGATGATAGATAGTTTATCTGTGCTGAAAGACTATCCTTAATAATAGACAGTCTGTCTGTGATAGACTATCCGTAATAACAGACAATTTATCTGTGATGATAGACAGACCATATGGCATGATAGACAGTCTATTTATGAGACAGACAATCTATCTGTGATGACACACAGTCTACCTGTACTGACACAGTCTACGTGTGGTTACAGATAATTCATTTGTGGTGATAGACAGTCTGTCTGTAATGAAAGACAGTCTATCAATGGTGATAGACAATCTATCTATGGTGATAGTCATTCTATCCATGGTGATAGACAGTTTATTCAGAGACTCACTCCACCATGTACCTTTTTCTCAAAGAAAGAGCCTTCATGCTGGTAATAGGCTCTTGTTCCCAGAAATTGGAGCTGCATTCCAATTCCGTGGATCAAACCTGGAAACAATTAACACTTTTTTAAATTATTAATAAAAATAGTTATACTAATAATTATTAAATGAGCTTAGGATCCTAGCTTTCAACTTGTAAAATGAGCTTAGAATCATAGCTTTCAGTTTGTAAAATGAGCTTAGAATCATAGCTTTCAGCTTGTAAAATGAGCTTAGAATCATAGCTTTCAGCTTGGTAAGGCTGAGTCTGATAAATCCTCTGAAGAACTCTCTAAGCGTCATGATCAGTGATGACAGAGAGGGAATCAGCTGAGTGGGAATTAGTGGAGAGGGAACAGTGGTGGTGGTGAGTGGGGTGGTGGTGGTGGTGGTGAGTGGGGTGGTGGTGGTGGTGGTGAGTGGGGTGGGGGTGAGTGGGTGGTGGTGGTGGTGAGTGGGGTGGTGGTGGTGGTGAGTGGGGTGTGGTGGCTGGAGCTGAGAGGGAATGAGAGGTAAGAAGGTATGACAGTAGAAATAGAGGAGAAATGTGGATGGAAGCGAGTAGAGAGAATGAAGGAGGAGGGAAGGAGGGGTGAAATAAGAGAAGGAGAGGGGTGAAAGGGAGAAAGCAGAAGGACGAGAAGGAAAAAAAGGAGAGGGAAGAGAACATTAGAGGTGGGGGGAAAACAAGGAAAGAGGAGATACAAGAGGAGAGAGGTAAGAGAAAATGGAGAGAATTAAAACGGAAGAGGAGAGAGAGATAAGAGGAGAGGGAAGAGTGATAAGAGGAGACGGGAGAAAGATAAAAAGGAGATGGGAAGATAAGAAGAGAGGGGAGAAAGATAAAAGGAGATGGGAAGATAAGAAGAGAGGAGAAAGAGCTAAGAGGAGAGGGGAGAGAGATAAGAAGAGAGGAGAGAGAGATAAGAGGAGAGGGGAGAAAGATAAGAAGGAGAAGAGAGAAAGATAAGAGGAAAGGGAGAAAGATAAGAGGAGATAGGAAGATAAGAGGAGAGGAGAAAGAAATAAGAGGAGAGGAGAGAGAGATAAGAGTAGAGGGGAGAGAGATAAGAAGAGAGGAGAGATAAGAGTAGAGGGGAGAGAGACACAGATGGCAGGGGACATGAGAGAGAACATTATTCAACACAAGTCTCATACAACAGGTGCGGGAATAAACTTGGAGCGACTTTCCTCCCCAAAATTGCTTGTGAGCGCCCCGGGCAATATCTCTCCCCGCCACCAGGAGTGGCAGCTAAATTTATTCATATACTACGTGAACACCGAACTCGCTGGCTCCTTCCTCCTCCTCCTTCGTTACCCAACCCACTTCCTCCTTCCTCTCTTACTAAAACATTACCAAGACTCCTACTGAAAACAAATTACGATAATCTGTTCCTCTTCGAAGTTCCCAGTTAATGTGTCTTGATATATATAAATGGGATTTGGATAAGGAAAGAGGGAAGGGAAAGGGTGTTGAATCCCCCATCCCTGATGCGTCGTTGTTTAACCCAAGCAAACATTTTCTTAGCGCCACGATACTCAATTGTTTTAGAATATACGCACAGTGTTACCTTCGTGCGGTGGAGCGTTACTCTGGTGATTATCCTGGGATAATGTGGATGATAGATCATCCTGGGATAATGTGGATGATAGATCATCCTGGGATAATGTGGATGATAGATCATCCTGGGATAATGTGGATGATAGATCATCCTGGGATAATGTGGATGATAGATCATCCTGGGATAATGTGGATGATAGATCATCCTGGGATAATGTGGATGATAGATCATCCTGGGATAATGTGGATGATAGATCATCCTGGGATAATGTGGATGATAGATCATCCTGGGATAATGTGGATGATAGATCATCCTGGGATAATGTGGATGATAGATCATCCTGGGATAATGTGGATGATAGATCATCCTGGGATAATGTGGATGATAGATTATCCTGGGATAATGTGGATAATAGATCATCCTGGGATAATGTGGATGATAGATCATCCTGGGATAATGTGGATGATAGATCATCCTGGATAATGTGGATGATAGATCATCCTGGGATAATGTGGATGATAGATCATCCTGGGATAATGTGGATGATAGATCATCCTGGGATAATGTGGATGATAGATCATCCTGGGATAATGTGGATGATAGATCATCCTGGGATAATGTGGATGATAGATCATCCTGGGATAATGTGGATGATAGATCATCCTGGGATAATGTGGATGATAGATCATCCTGGGATAATGTGGATGATAGATCATCCTGGGATAATGTGGATGATAGATCATCCTGGGATAATGTGGATGATAGATTATCCTGGGATAATGTGGATGATAGATCATCCTGGGATAATGTGGATGATAGATTATCCTGGAGGTTACCTGGAGGTTACCTGGAGGTTATTCCGGGGATCAACGCCCCCGCGGTCCGGTCCATGACCAGGCCTCCCGATGGATCAGGGCCTGATCAACTAGGCTGTTACTGCTGGCCGCACGCAGTCCAACGTACGAGCCACAGCCCGGCTGATCCGGCACTGACTTTAGGTATCTGTCCAGCTCTCTCTTGAAGGCAGCCAGGGGTTTATTGGCAATTCCCCTAATGCTTGATGGGAGGCTGTTGAACAGTTTTGGGCCCCGGACACTTATGGTGTTTTCTCTTAGTGTAACAATGGCGCCCCTACTTTTTATTGGCGGCATTTTGCATCGCCTGCCCAGTCTTTTACTTTCGTAGGGAGTGATTTCTGTGTGCAGATTTGGGACCATTCCTTCCAAGATTTTCCAAGTGTAGATTATGATATATCTCTCCATCCTGGGATAATGTGGATGATAGATCATCCTGGGATAATGTGGATGATAGATCATCCTGGGATAATGTGGATAATAGTAATTAAAGCAATAGGCGATGTGAACCATAGAGTAGTGACCAGTGAATTGTTTGCGTCATTGTTTGCGTCACTGTTTGCGTCACTGTTTGCGTCACTGTTTGCGCCATTACGTAGTAAGCACAGGCACTCCAGACCGACGCGTCTATGCTAACCTTCCTATGGTGTATAAATATACCTAGTTGGAAGAATCGTATTGTAACCAGCTGGCCTAGTAGCTAGTGCGCCGGTCTGGAGTTTCATGACTCTCTGGCCGCGAGTTCTAACCCCACCCATAGCATGGCTTGTTTGCAATCGTGTCATTACGATTTCCTGAGTCAACTGAATTCATGTTACATTATTTTGACAAAAAAAATTAATGATAATTTTTTTAATATATTAATCATGTTCTCCGAACATTTTTCACAACTTTCAAATTTTATTTAGTGACTGGAAAAGTCACTAGGGGCGAAATGTGTTGTCCAGGAAATGGGCACAAACGTTCATGTGTGTCTGTTGTACTGGCATCACCACGCTTGTTCCCGACACTGTCACCACGGGCTGTCAGCAGATAGGTTGAGTGAGTTGTGTGAGCAGTGAGGAGAGTCTTAAGTTAGTTGTGTGAGCAGTGAGGAGAGTCTTAAGTTAGTTGTGTGAGCAGTGAGGAGAGTCTTAAGTTAGTTGTGTGAGCAGTGAGGAGAGTCTTAAGTTAGTTGTGTGAGCAGTGAGGAGAGTCTTAAGTTAGTTGTGTGAGCAGTGAGGAGAGTCTTAAGTTAGTTGTGTGAGCAGTGAGGAGAGTCTTGTTGAGTGAGTTGTGTGAGCAGTGAGGAGAGTCTAAAGTTAGTTGTGTGAGCAGTAAGGAGAGTCTTGTTGAGTGAGTTGTGTGAGCAGTGAGGACAGTCTTAAGTTAGTTGTGTGAGCAGTGAGGAGAGTCTTAAGTTAGTTGTGTGAGCAGTGAGGAGAGTCTTAAGTTAGTTGTGTGAGCAGTGAGGAGAGTCTTAAGTTAGTTGTGTGAGCAGTGAGGAGAGTCTTAAGTTAGTTGTGTGAGCAGTGAGGAGAATCTTAAGTTAGTTGTGTGAGCAGTGAGGAGAGTCTTGTTGAGTGAGTTGTGTGAGCAGTGAGGAGAGTTTTAAGTTAGTTATGTGAGCAGTGAGGAGAGTCTTAAGTTAGTTATGTAAGCAGTGAGGAGAGTCTTAAGTTAGTTGTGTGAGCAGTGAGGAGAGTCTTGTTGAGTGAGTTGTGTGAGCAGTGAGGAGAGTCTAAAGTTAGTTGTTGTGGCAGTGAGGAGAGTCTTAAGTTAGTTGTGTGAGCACTGAGGAGAGTCTTAAGTTAGTTATGTGAGCAGTGAGGAGAGTCTTAAGTTAGTTGTGTGAGTAGTGAGGAGAGTCTTAAGTTAGTTGTGTGAGCAGTGAGGAGAGTCTTAAGTTAGTTGTGTGAGCAGTGAGGAGAGTCTTAAGTTAGTTGTGTGAGCAGTGAGGAGAATCTTAAGTTAGTTGTGTGAGCACTGAGGAGAGTCTTAAGTTAGTTATGTGAGCAGTGAGGAGAGTCTTTAGTTGTGTGAGCAGTGAGGAGAGTCTTAAGTTAGTTGTGTGAGCAGTGAGGAGAGTCTTGTTGAGTGAGTTGTGTGAGCAGTGAGGAGAGTCTAAAGTTAGTTGTGTGAGCAGTGAGGAGAGTCTTAAGTTAGTTGTGTGAGCAGTGAGGAGAGTCTTAAGTTAGTTGTGTGAGCAGTGAGGAGAGTCTTAAGTTAGTTGTGTGAGCAGTGAGGAGAGTCTTAAGTTAGTTGTGTGAACAGTGAGGAGAGTCTTAAGTTAGTTGTGTGAGCAGTGAGGAGAGTCTTAAGTTAGTTGTGTGAGCAGTGAGGAGAGTCTTAAGTTAGTTGTGTGAGCAGTGAGGAGAGTCTTAAGTTAGTTGTGTGAGCAGTGAGGAGAGTCTTAAGTTAGTTGTGTGAACAGTGAGGAGAGTCTTAAGTTAGTTGGTGAGCAGTGAGGAGAGTCTTAAGTTAGTTGTGTGAGCAGTGAGGAGAATCTTAAGTTAGTTGTGTGAGCAGTGAGGAGAATCTTAAGTTAGTTGTGTGAGCAGTGAGGAGAGTCTTAAGTTAGTTGTGTGAGCAGTGAGGAGAGTCTTAAGTTAGTTGTGTGAGCAGTGAGGAGAGTCTTAAGTTAGTTGTGTGAGCAGTGAGGAGAGGTGAGAGTGATGGTAGTGTTTTTCTCAGCAAACTTAAGTTTAATGAGTTTATTTTGCACATTTGGTTGTGTTGAACATATTTCGAAGTGTTAATTGTCCTCAGCCTGAGGCAACAAGGCCATTATAAAAGTAAGAAAATTCTTCTTTCTCTTCTTTCTCTTCTTCTCTTTCTTCTTCTTCTTCAACTTCTTCCTACTCTTCCTCTTTCATCGTAATATAATTTTTACTAATATTTATATCATTTTAAATATATTTTTCATCATTTTCAATTCCTCATTTATCACGTTATTAAAATTCTTATTTTTTCAATTTTGGCTAAAAAAATCGTGTTTGTCTTGAGCTCAGTTTGCCGGAATAATCTTCGTATTCTTTAAGTTTATTTCCTCAAACTCGTTATCCGGAGAGTTTGAGCGAATTACCTCACCAGAAGCTGATGTGTGTGTGTGTATGTATGTGTATGTGTGTGTGTGTGTGTGTGTGTGTGTGTGTGTGTGTGTGTACGTATATATGTATGTGTACTCACCTATTTGTGGCTACAGGAGGTCGAGTCTCAGCTTTATCTGGCTTCACTTCACTATTCTTACCGAAGTCACGCCAGATAAACAAACAATATACATCATAATAACTTCAATTATAATCTTCACTTTAAAGAAATACCAAATTCACTTCTTCCTACGTTATTTTTTTTTTTTACCTACCTTTCCTTTTCCTCCTATTCACGTCTCTCTACCTTCCCTCCCTCTCTCCCTCCCGTACCTTTCTATCACCTTTCTCTCTCTTGCTCTCTCTACTCTCATACCTTCCACTCCCCCGTGCTGGCTTGTATATAAAGCTTTCATAACTGGTCTGGGTGCCGTGGTCCGCACACCTTCTGTTAGTAAACTGACCAAAGGCTCGGTGTTTTCTGTGTTTTCCACACGAAGGGTTGAACCACTGCCCTGTGATGCTGCGGTCAGGTAACGCTGATCTCACGCTGGTTCTGTCTCAGTGATTCTGCGGTCAGGTTACACTGATCTGATATTCAGTCCTCTACATAAAGATTTACGAAACAAAGAGAGAGAGAAAGAGAGAGAGAGAGAGAGAGAGAGAGAGAGAGAGAGAGAGAGAGAGAGAGAGAGAGAGAGAGAGAGAGAGAGAGAGAGAGAGAGAGAGAAAGAGAGATAGAGAGAAAGAGAGAGAGAGAGAGCCAATTCGAGGACAGCGTAAAACAAGTTTTTATGCCACAAGACGGGCAGAAAGCAGCAAATTCATTCTGGCTGTACCTTCTCCAGAACATCACTCCATCTGAGATCATATATACCCAGGATGACTCGAGTATGGAACACATTCGTACAGCATAATGATGTCAACGAGATATAGTCAGTTGATCAAATGAAAATGCTGGCCCACAGATGGCTCCAACTTCATCCTGTTCCCTACTTGTATGTCTCATAACAATAAAAATGCTTTCAAATGAGCTGATGTAGGTAACAGCTCTTAGCTTGCCAATAAAGTTAGGAATCCTTAACCTTGTCAAACCCTGTGAAAAGAGAGAGAGAGAGAGAGAGAGAGAGAGAGAGAGAGAGAGAGAGAGAGAGAGAGAGAAGAAGAAGAAGGAGAAGAAGAAGAAGATAAAGGAAGAGGTAAAGATAGAAAAAGGAAGCATATCATAATAGACGAGGAAGATGCTGACGAGAGGATGCAAAAAGAATGTGGAAGGAGATGAAGAATAGGAAGAGCAGAGGAAAAAGAAAAGAGAAAGATGATGGAGATGAGAAAGTTCAAGAAAATGAAGCAGAAGATGAAGGTGAAATATAAGAAGAAACAATGAAGACACGTAGATCAGCAGCGATAGCAACAATAACGAAAACTGATTTGAAAAGGACAGGAAACTGGAGAGAAAACTGAGAATAACGAGGAAAGAAGATACCAAGAAGAGAGTCAAGAAGAATTTTGATGAGTCAAGAAGACAACCACCACCCATCACCACTACCACCACTACACATACCACATCACCTACCACCACTAACCACCACTACACCAACCCCTACCACCACTACCACCACTACACCACTACCACCACTACCACCACTGCCACCCCTACCACCACTACCACCACTACCACCACTACCACCACTACCACCACTGCCACCCTACCACATACCAACTACCACCACTACCACCACTACCACCACTACCACCACTCCACCACTACCACCACTACCCCCTACCACCACCTCACACCACTACCACCACTACCACCACTAACCACCCACTACCACCACTACCACCCACCCTACTCACCACTACCACACTACCTATACACACTACCACCACTACCCACCACTACCACCACTACCACCCACTACCACTACCATACTACCACCACTACCACCACTACCACCACTACCACCACTACCACCACTACCACCACTACCACCACTACCAACCACTACCACCACTACCATTACTACCATTATACCACCACTACCACCACTACCACCACTACCATTACTACCACCACTACCACCACTACCACCACTGCCACCCTACCACCACTACCACCACTACCACCACTACCATTACTACCACCACTACCACCACTACCACCACTGCCACCCCTACCACCACTACCATCACTACCACCACTACCACCACTACCACCACTACCATTACTACCACCACTACCACCACTACCACCACTACCATTATTACCACCACTACCACCACTACCACCACTACCGTTACTACCACCACTACCACCACTACCACCACTACCACCACTACCATCACTACCACCACTACCACCACTACCACCACTATCACCACTACCACCACTATCACCACTATCACCACTACCACCACTACCACCACTACCACCACTACCACCACTACCATCACTACCACCACTACCACCACTACCACCACTACCATCACTACCACCACTACCACCACTACCACCACTACCACCACTACCACCACTACCACCACTATCACCACTATCACCACTACCACTACCACCACTACACCACTACCATTACTACCATTACTACCACCACTACCACCACTACCACCACTACCACCACTACCACCACTACCACCACTTCCACCACTACCATCAACCACCACCACCACCACCACCACCACCACCACCACCACCACCACCACCACCACTACCACCACCCCAACCACCGCCACTACCACCACCACCACCTTCATTACTACCACCATCAGTAGTCTCCTGGTTCCTTGCTTCCAGCAGTCCTCAAAGGCGTGTAATTTCCTCAGGCGAGGCGAGGTATGCTGAGAGAACTTGTGAGAACTTCTTAGCATTCTGGAGACAATCTGTGAGACACCAGTGGATGCTGCTTCTTTCTTTCTTCTTCCTTCTTGCACACCCTCCTCCCCCTCCCCTACTTGTTAGTTTACTCCCTCTGCTTTTTACACACACACACACACACACACACACAGGAGCCAGGAGCTGTGACTCGACCCCTGCAACCATAAATACATGAGTATAAATAGGCGAGTACACACACGCTGGAAGGAGAGAGGTCAGACTCACTATGATAACCAGTAATGGATAACATGTTCATGCAACACGAATCATAACTTTCTCTCTCTCTCTCTCTCTCTCTCTCTCTCTCTCTCCTCTCTCTCTCTCTCTCTCTCTCTCTCTTTCTCCTTTCTCTCATTATTCATATCATCAATGAGTCACTGAAGGCTCGAACATACGTTCACGAACGACAGCGACAACTTGAAAAGACACAGGAAGATGTCTAGTAGTGTTGCAGACTGTGCACCTCAGACAACTGCATCAATCTTGCACACAACAATTAAGGAGTGGAAATTCGCTGGAATTGCTAAAGTTACAAAACAAAACTAGGCCCGTCTCCATCGTGCTGATGTTGAGGACACTTTCACTGGTTGATGAACACTGGTCGTCCAACACCTGCGTGCCTTTACTGTCGAGACGTTTCGGCAGCAGTTGTCAACTGCTGGCGTAGCTTACTGCGCATAACCTAATTTCCACTACTGAGTCGCGCCCACTTGTGGAGCTGTCTGCAACTGCTGCACGTCGCATCTGGCTCCAATATACAAGTCTCTATCCTCATGTCTCTGTTTTAGATAGATGAAGGCTAAGGTACTGAACACCTAATATTACAACCTAGGATTTCAAATGGCCTGTTATCCCAGGTGTAATGGGAGCAAATAAACACAGTAGAAAAAGTTTAGACTTATATTATCCTTCACCAATTATAACAGCAATATGTACACTATGTACAGTGATAAATATAGTGCACTCCACGGTAAGCAAGGCAGAAATAGAAGCCACAGATAGCAGACACGTGCTCAACCAGCTCTAAGTGGGAAATGACAAGGCAGACAGAGAGCGGTATCCAACATAACCTCTGCGATTGTCGATCCCACCTTCTTATTGGCTAGAACCTGGTCACTATTTGAACGATGGGCCCATCATCAACTCTTAGCAACCTGGTTCGCAGTTGGGGGGGGAATAGCCTGTAAATGAGGGAGTGCCATGCGCCGAATAAAGGTTACGACCTTTGCATGCCAATACAACCCCCACCCCCCGAAAGGCTCAGGATAGGCTGCACCTCCCAGTCGTAACCGTGCCGCCATGGCACAAAATAATGCGGACCCGCCTATCCTCTCCACCCTCCAACTCTTAGATAGAGTGACTCAGCTTCCACAGTAAGGCTCGGCCTGAAAGCCAAACCCAAAACTCAGAGTGAGACAGCATCAGATAAGCCAACATAGGGTCCAAGATACCAGCGACGGTAGCCCGTAACCTCCTCACAAAAAAAAAACCCCACATCAGGGGATAAAAAAAAAGAGCTATGAAAGATAGAGTTACCACAATACATCCTAACCTAAATAACAAAATTAAACTAGACTCTTGACAAAGAGTCCTGCAACACATTTTCTTTTCATTGCCGCAATATATTTAAAAAATATTGACGGGCTCAGCCTGAGAGTCCAACGCATAAGCCTTGTGTTGTGATTCTTTCTTCATGGCTTGAGATAGACAACGTGTTGTGATCACTGTAGACTGTGACTCACCTGCGGAAGTTTGTGCCCCTCATAAACATCAAATGCTCAAAGCATTACCAGCGCGAGGGCTTCTTTTTCAATGGTAGAGTAAGCTCTCTGATGTGGCTGGAACCATGCTAAAAAGTATGCGAATGGCTGCAGCTCCTGTTCCCGATTTGTAATAGTACCACGCCCCAACCCCAACTGAGTCACAAGCATCAACCTGTAATGAAAAAGGTTTTTGAAAGTTGGAGACAAGCAAATGGGTGCAGAGCACAAACAATCTTTTTGCTTTATTAAAAGCAGGTTACAATCTGACGTCCAATAAAAGGGAACTTTATGACTGTAAGAGAGGAAAGAGGGCTACAATATCTGAGAAATTCCTTACAGAACAACTTCTGTAAAATCCTATCATGCCAGGAAACGTAAAGAGAATTTTCCTATCATGAGGAACTGATATTCTTTTTAATCGAAAGAACTTTAGCAAGTTTAGGTGCAACTTTACCACTACCTACTTCATGCCTAAAAATGACAGTGGGCCCCTGGCCAAAGGAATATTTAACAAATTAACTGTTAATTGGGAATTCATAAAGGTTCTCAAACAGAGCTTTAAGTCTAAAGTAGGTGTTGATCCCAAGTATCAGACACCACAACAATATCATCTAGGTATGCTGCCGTGCCTTCAAGTCCTTTTATTAGCCTGATGAACGAGTTTCTGAAGAAGAGGGGGAATTTTTCATACCGACGGGGGTAACTGTATACTGATAATGACCTCCTGGAATCACACGAAGGCAGATATTGTACCTTCGCTTACTGTCAAAGGTACCTGATAGAACCTTTAAGGAGATCTAATTTGGACACAAAAGTAGCCTTAATCCCACAAAGTCATTACTGTCATCCAGCGAGAAGAGGTAAGCATCTGTAATTGTGACCCTCGTACACTTTACGTAGTCTGTGCACATACGAAACCCACCATCCATCCTTTTTTACTAGGATCACGTGAAGCCCATGACAAGATAATCCTGCCACAAAACCATGTTCAAACAAGAAGTCTACTTCTGCTTAAGTAGCCTTGCTATTCCAGGATAGCTTCGTAGGGGAAGAGTTAATTGGTATTAGATTTTCCCACATTCTACATCATGGAAACCTAACGTACATTTTTTCGGCACATCCGAAAAAATATTAGGATATGACTGTAGAACTCAGTTAAATTGGTTTCTTGTATTTCATATAATCCAGCATTAAAGGGCTAGGATCCTGAGGAGACAGAATTTGAAAGTTTAGTATTAATTCAAGATAGAGTGCAAAGAGTTACCAGAGTCGCTCCCTCAGAGGTAGAGGACAGAGTCATTACTGGGACTATATCTGGTGTATGAAAGGCCATGATTTGATTAATGAGGAAGTTTATTGTTTTTGAGGACTTATCATGGAGCTACCACATAATTTAAAATCAGACAATCTACCTTACTATCTGCTCGTTCCCTAAATCGAGCTTTCACAAGGTGTGGCCAGGTATAGTTCAAGCACCAACACCTTGTCTCCCTGGATGAAGGAGCGAATTGATGCACTTTTGTCATACCTCTGTTTCATCTTACTTTGACTGTCCTTTAGGTTAGCCGTGGCCAACTCACGTGCCACCTGCAACCTTGACGACGGGTGTAGAGTGCTGAGCTTACGTCTTTTCCCATCCATCCTTCCTTTGACACCCGAAGAGGACCTCGTACATTGTGCCCAAAGATCACTCAAACGGACTATAACCCAGTAAGACTCTTGCCCCGTCTCCCTACTGAGAACAGCAACAAAGGTAGAGATTTCATCCCAATCTGTCCGGAAAGTGCATCAAAAACTTCTCATCAATGGTTTTTAATGTTTGGTGGAATTCTTTCCCAGGCCCTTTGGGACTGAGAAGATAGGCAGTGGATAAGTTGTTGAATTATCCCTAACCTAGTTAATACTTCCCTAAATGCTTGGGAGTGAAGTTAGTACCTTATTTTCTTTTCCACTTTGTATAGTTTTTAGGAATGCCAAAACAAGAAATGAATTTTGTTACAGCTTTGAGAATAGCTTTAGTATTGAAACACGCATTAGGATCGGCTTTCAGGATAACTGGTTATCTTTATCCATAATTGTAAATAAATACTGATTTCCAGACTTTGACGTAGGTAGTGGACCTACCAATCTATAATTAAATCTTGCAAAAGGTTCTCCATCAAGCAGTGTATGGTTGGCGAGGTGCAGTTTAATGGAAGCCAGGTTTCCCAACTTGCGTACAATCTCGCAACACCTATATGATTCTTTCACATCTTTCTTTAATTATGGCAATAAAATTCTTTTGTGATTCTATACAAGGTTTTTGTAATGCCTAAGTGCCCACCTAAAGACGTAATAGAGCTAAGTTAATATCTGAGGTCTATACTTGGTTTGGAACCACTAACCTTCGATATTTCCGCCCTCTATCTCCTTACCTATCTTAGTGCCATCCAAATAATCAATTTTAACTTCATACTTGACTGGATGACCACAAAGAGATTTACCCATGGCTGCCTCAAAAGCGACTTTTAAAGAAGGGTCCCTTTTCGTTGTTCCTCCCGGAAGGACATTCCCTGCGGGCAAGAAACAGAGAACATCTGGTAAACCTGCAACCTGGGAATAGAAGGCTTGATCGGGGTCTGTTTCACTTGATTTACGAGACTCGGCCGGTGTGTCCCTCATAAAAATCGTGGCTGTTTCCGAGATCGGAAGTCGTCCAAGATATGTTCAACATTCACCCCAGACAACCCTTGGATTGCCCCGAGTTATGGCCAACACTGGAGAAGCATTAATCATTCAGGTTCAAGACACGAAGTAACATAGTAATGTTATTACCCAGTAATAACATGCCATTTTTTCATGGGAAATCCTTTTGAATACCTTACAGTCATGTACCCAGTGTAATATTTGCACTGTACATAAATTTATGCAAAGGAACTGAATATATAGCTCCTCCGTAAGCTTCCAATAAAAACGAGGAATTCAAGAAGTATTCTCTGAAAGGGTAATATTCCTTCCTGACAAGTGGAAGCAATATGCTCCAGTATCTCTAAAGGTCTTTACTTTAGTTGTTCTGAGTTTTCCTGAAGGGAAATAAGAACTTTCGCAATAATAAGGGGCCATAAAACCTTTTTCTCTTCTCTAGGGGACATGTTCTAGGATATTAGAATTTTTCCCGATGGATGAGGTTTTTGAGGGGCAGTTGACACTGATGTGACCTACCTTAATTGCATCTGAAGCAGACGACAACAAAGGCTTTGTTGCCCTTTACCTCCTCATACTACTCTCTTATTACCATACTCCCTGAGACGTTTCACAGTGGTGTTCCCTGTTCTGGGTCTGGCTGGTTGCCTCCCTGGATATTGTAGTCGGAGATGCTCCCATAAGTAGTTTTGCCTCTCCGCCACGGGGACCATATGTTGAGAAGCGTTGTTGTTTGGCTCACCAAGGTGACCTATTTTGATGACGTAGGACGCTCTCCTCGGCTATGACGGGCTCTCTGGGCCCTCTCCTCGCTCTCGCTCTCCGCACTTGGCTCCTCACAGAGAAAGACGCTCTCTCTCTCCGCTCCTCCCTCTCCTCTCTCCACTTCTCTCCACCTCCTCCCTCTCTCCGCTCTCCTCCTTCTCCTCCCTCCTCCGTCCCTCTCCTGCTGGCAACTTTTACTTTCAATTCGTATCTCCTTCTTACACCAATGTGTTCGAACTCTCCCTCTGCTCTGCTCACGCGCGTAGCCAGAACTGTTGAAAAGAGAGACAGGACCCCCCCGCTCGTACAAGGAGCGGTTCGTTTCGAAGGTATCAAGCCACCCCTGGAACCTGGCCGCCGCTCCCTGCAAGGCCCGCCTCCTTCCAATGCAGAGGGAGAGGATGCAGTGGTTAAGAAGAAGAATTCAAACGATCCTTGCAGAAAAGACAAACAACCAACAAACGAAAACCACCTCTGGTCCCACACAAAGGACATTGCCATCCATCAGTTATCAAATATATCAAATCAAAAAAGCTGCAGCTGCACAAGGCTGCAAAATGAATAGCTGTGGCAACAAAGCACACCGCCAACCACATTCTCCCCCCTCTGTCAGTTAGAGTTTAGGTCGGCTGTGCGCTGTATAAAGCTGCAAAGCAAAAGCTGGGCACTGCACACAAATGCAAACAATGGCTCTCAACCATGCAAGGCAAGGCAAAGCAGAATTGCAAAGCTGCACAACTGCAAATTGCAAAAACCCAGCTCCCTCCTCAAAGTTAAGACAAAAACAACAAACCACTTACAAAAAAAAATAAAAAAGAATCTCACTCACATACAAACTTTTTTAACCACAAAAATATAACAACATAAGAACAGAAAATACTAACCCTGCACCTTAAGTCTTGCTTTAAAAATACCAGCTGGTAAAAGGCTTTGGTTTTGCTGGGTCTTCAACGAAAGTCCACCAGGGATTGTACCAAGCTGCCGCCTGTTTCAATTTGAAGGTTCTTACGATATGTTACTGGGATACAATGGATAGTGCTTCCCAACACTGTGGTCTTCACATACTTATAATCAGAGAATTCAGCGTCAGTTAAAACCGACGTAAATTCCTGTGCCTTATACCCCAATAATCTGTATGAAACCAACGCTGCCCAGTGCTGTTCCGGCCACCTCAAGGCTCGAGCCAGATATTCGAAGCTTACGAAAAATTGCTCTGTTCGTTTCGGCCTCATTGAAGCTGGGGAACAAGCTGTACTGCTTTTTTGTTATACTGAAATCGTTTACAGAATGCGAAAACTGCCCCTCCTTTCTCTTTTTCCCTAATCAATTCTATCTTCCCTTGCGAATGGCTTCTCTGTTCCCTAGTTTGCTCAGATTGATTTTTGCCAGCTCAAGTGCCAAGGTAACGCAGATTCACCCTGAGCACAACCCAGCTGCACTATACTGACCATTTTGCGCCAAGAGTATCATCTTCCTCCTGCGAGAACATAGTATTTTTTCCCTACTCCCGTAAAAGGGAGGAGTTTTGATGTGCCATCTCTTCTTCAATAAGTATGTCAGCAATAAGTGAAACGCAGTTGCGCAGGGCTGTGAGAGTGCTTTTATTAGGGAATGCCAATGGAACGACAATTTGCCAACAACCTGTAGTGACAAATTAGGTAGGCAATGCAAAGTAATGTCCGCAAACAGACCAAAGCGCGTTCAGACTCGTCCTAGGTGGCATAAGTATATTCGCTAATGCAAGTAACGAATACCCCAAAACAAAGCACTTTAATTAATAATATAATTGCAGAACACGCTTAGCTTATGCCACAGTAACGATTGCAGAAAATCTAACTCATAACCAGCAAAGCCGAACTGCACACAAGATTAGTACCGTAGTCGAAGCGAGCACACTGAACAAGCATAGTAGCGAGCTGTTGAAACACACCCGATCACACACTAGCAAGGGACAGCTCATAAAGCAAACTGACACACAAAATTTTTTAAAGGCGAAGCGAAACAGCAAGCTACACAATGTTCCGCTACATAGCTAAGTCTTCACCCTAAATAAGCTTAGCAACAACCGTTTCTTTTCTTCTTCTCTAGTCCAGCTCTCAGGACAGGCCACCCATAATGAACAATTACCAAGGATTTCAAATGCCTGTTATCCCCCCGCACCATGTAACTGGGAGCAAATAAACACAGTAGAAAAATTTAGTAAGTACTTTATAATTATCCTTTCACCAAAGTGGGGGAGCTATTAAACAGCAATATGTACAACTATGAACAAGTGATAAATATAGGATGGTTGCAACTCTCACACGGTAAGCAAGGCAAAATAGAAGCCACAAGATAGCAAAAACAGAAACCGTGCTTTTTTTTCTTCATTCAAAACAAAACACACAAAAAAACTTGCAGCTTCTACAAAAACAACAAAAAAATAACAAGCTGGTCAAAACACAACAACCAAACCGCTCTGAGGCAGTGGGACTTACCCAGGTCATAAAGGAGATCGAGTGGTTGTATCCACTAATAACTCTGCGATGTCAATCGGCCACCTTCTTATTTGCTAGAACCAGGTCACCTTGGAGTTGAACGATTGGGGCCCCCCAATCAACACTACTCTTAGCAACCTGGTTCGCTGGTTGGGGGAGATAGCCTGTAAATGAGGGTGTGTCCATGCGCCGAATAAAGGTTACGTACTCTTTGCATGCCACACCTAATATCGAGAATGAGATTTTTAAAAAACGAAATGAAATCTGGGTTCTGTTAAAAGCACCTAGGTGCATCATTGAGTATCTAGGTGCACCTAGGAGCACTTAAATGCACTTAGGTGCATTTCAGCAAGGATATACAAATGGCTGCCATCACAGTTACAGAAAATCTGAGGCATGTCTCGTACACCCGGATGCTGAGTCTTGAACAGCTGGATGCTGCGTTTTCGACAGCCGGATGCTGCGTCTCGGACAGCCGGATGCTGCGTCTTGGACAACCGGATGCTGCCTCTTGGTCAGCCGGATGTTCGTCTGGACCAGAGCCGGATGAGATCTCTAATTTTTTTTTGTACATTTTGGGACAAGCTGGTTTGTATTTAGCCCATCCAGATGGCGTATTTTTGGACCACAACAAAAACGCATAATAACCCATTTGGATTTAGAGCTTTTTTCGGAAAATATAAATAAATAATAATAATAAGAATATTATTATTTTTAATTATTATTATTATTATTATTAATTATTAATTTATTATTATTATTATTAAATTATTAAGTTTAATAATTTTAAAATTACCCTGGTGTTCAATCAAACAGCTGTATTTCCTGCATCTAGCCCTTTTTTAAAATTAAAAAAAAAACAGAGAGTCTATAATTTAAGACAAAATACGTTTAAAAGGTGCTGGAATATAATATAGCCAGCCAGAGGTTCTTAAAGAACGTAATATAAGCCTAATAAGGCAAGCACAGCAACTGTGGTCCAGGAATGAGCGAAAACGTCGTCACTGCTTCCTCTTCCTGGTTTTTGGGTGAAATATTCCAGCCTCGGTTTAGGGGGTAGAGGGAGGAAGGGCGAATTTCAGTTCCTTTGGGATCATGTCAGGGTTGAACGATAGTCGAGGTAGGTCCACTACTAGCCTTCCACCACTAGCAGCAGATAGTTGGAGAGATAAGTAAGGTCCAGAGGGAGGCTAGTACACGAGGAGAGACCCCCCGCGAAGACTGGCCTGACCCATAGACCTCTACAATCGGTCGTGGGGTAGACAAAGCCAATCAAACTTCCCAATCCTCTGAGTGGAGTGTTTGTCTATCCTACCCCCTTTGTTTACCCTGTGAGGAGAGTTCGGGTGTCAATCACCGCGGCCCGCGTCCCCGTGTCTGTGACCGCCTCCCTAAGAAATTAAAAAAAAGAAATTAAAACCATCTATTCAACTAGTAAACAATTTTTTTAAAACGAATATACGTAAAATTTTTCAACATTACTGTTGCAGGAGAGAAAAATATAGTTTCAGTTTTTTTTGCAAAAATAAACCACTATGGCAATGGCAAAGTAACAGTGGAATATATAACTTTGCAATTCAGCATAGAATTCAAATCATAAATATTACGATAAAATATAATAGTAAATCATAATATAACTGTTTATTAAAAGGAAGGGATTATAATAGCGCTGTTTTTTTTTTTTTTTTTTTTTTTTTGTTTTTTTTTTTTTTTTTTTTTGTTTTTTTTTTTTTTTTTGGACTTTTTTTGGTCGAAATCGTAATTATGCTAAATGCAGACTAAAATAAACCCTAGTCCGATTCTCTTTAATTATGTCAGGTGGCCCGAGTGGTTATTTGGCACACACTGAGCCCCTGTGAGGCTTATTTTTTTTTTTGTGGTTTTTGGTGACTCTTCACCCCAAAATTGCCGAACTCCAACCTTCACTTGGTACTCACTTTGGTTCACCATGGGGTCCCCCATTATTAAGGGGGTTGGGGAATGTCCCCCTCCCCCAACATGGGGGGTGTGAGGGTATATGTTTTTTTTTTTGTTTGGTAGGGTGTTTTGACGGGGTTGGGTGTGTTTGGATTATTTGATTGTTTTTAGTATTTCTTTCTGTATATTTTTTATTATATCTTTTCAGGGCGCGTATTTTCGTTTCGTCTTATCGGGTGTTACAGATTTATTCCGTGGTTTGAAGATTTTGTTTTTCCGGGGCGTTTTTTTATTGGTTGATTTTTTGGTGTGGAAGGGGTGTGAGGTTACTCTGTTTTTATTTGATTTTTTTTATTTATATATATATAATATTTTTTAAGTTAAATATATTTCAATATCGAGAGAAACGAACTCGCGAGCACGCGGCCCTCCGCCCCTCCCACCCATTTTTACCAATTATTTGATTAAGTGTGTAAGTTTTGCTCTCAGGGAAAGTTTTTGAGGTGTCTCGTGTGAGTGAATTCCAACTTCCAAATAGTGCCATCGTTTTTCCCCCCTCCTCGATTTGATTAAAAAACTTAAGCCGGAGAGGCATGATGGATCGCACACGTTTGGATAAACGAGCTGGGCCAGTTATAAAACAGCCAGGTGGACCAGTGCGCCTTGAATCTACAGGGAGGCCTGGTCAAAGGGCCTTGCAGCGGGAAGCGTGGTGACCCCTTTTATGGATATGATCTTCACAGTGACCACAAATATAAATGCATTCAAGATTTTGTTCTGCTTCCGGCAGCTTCTTCTTGTTATAAAAATAGAATATCCACAGTATAAGCCGGGAAACCTGTTTAGGCCAAAGTTCTTGAAGATTATTTTTTTTTGAGAAAGGGAATATTCACTTGAGAAAGCATTCTTTCTCCCAGGGGTTTCTTCTGACCATAAGGAGAGAGAATTTTAGGCACCAAATTACTACCTTACTTACTTTGCTTTTTTCTTTGGAAATCTGATTTGCTTTGGCGGGGGGGGGGGGTGGGTGGGGGGGGGGGGGGCGGCCTTCACCATCAGCAGAAAAAAAAACGGCAGGGCTTCAGTAGTGGTTAAATTAAAATAGTCCCACTATATGAAACAAGTGGGATCAGGGGGGAAATTAAATTTTTTTATATAATAAAAGATAAAAAAACAACAATAAACTTTTTAACACCAATTAACCCCCTGCTGGTGGGAAGTATTCAAGTCAGTGTTCTCTCCCCCTCCGCGGTTCTCTCGCTTCCTCTCTCACCTCCCGTCTCTCTTTTCCCTCCCCTCCTCCCCGTTTCTCCCTCACGCTCTCCCTTCCCCCTCCTTCGTCCCTACTCTTCCCTCTCCTCATCTCTCTCCTCTCCCCTCTTCCTCTCTCCTCCCCTCTTCTCACTCCCTCCTCTCCTCTCCACCTCTTACTCTCCTCTCCCTCTCCTCCCCTCATCTCTTCGCTCTGTACTGTTCTCTCCCTCTCTCTCACCACTACTGTCTCTGTCACTCCCTCTGCTCTCGTCTCCTCCTCACTCTCTCTCTCTCCTCTCTCTCTCTCCTCACCTTCCTATCTCGCTCTCCTATCGCTCTCTCTCCCGATCTCACTCTCTTCTCTCTCATCTCTCTCTGCAAGGACACTCCTTAGCATCGTAGATAAGGAGAGAGACGATAAGGTGGGACGTTCGTCAACTTCCTGTCTGCTCGTTATATGTCGGATGTCCTGCTCTTCCTGCAACCTGCTCACCGGTCCATCTGCGCCTTCTTGCTGGGGTGGCTTTTTTACCCTACCTCTATAAGCGCCTTCCTTTTCTTTGCTGTTTGATTATACTGCCCTGCTTTCTGCTTTTCTGATTTCCCGCTGTCTGATCCAAATGCTGTCCCTGCTACTGCTCTTGCTCCTTCCTGCTGTCCTGATCATGTGCTGCCTTCACCATTCCTTCTCCAGCTACATTCGCTCGTAAAATTGTAATGAACGGGGGAAATCATAAAAAAAACACGGAACTGTGACTATCTCCTCTTCCTCCTTTTGCCCCCTTCAATTCCTCTACATTAATGTCGTCTAATAAATGTCGTCTAATAAATGCGAAAATAAATTCCGTCTAATAAATGTCGTCTAATAATATCTGATTTGTAAATAAAGTTTTTTTGATAACTTGTCGGATATCACCCAAACCATTTTTCTCCCTTCAGAAGTTGAACCGTTGTAAATTAACTACCATGGTAATTTGCTTTCTCCAAGTGAAGACAACAAAAAAAAACACACGAGGTTCCCCTCCTCAGCAAAAGTTCTCAGGCTTAAAAACCCTGTAAGTTAGCAGAAAGCAATTTTGGTGAAGTTGATTTTAAATCTCTTTTCACAACTCACTGGACATTCTGTGTGTTGTTTTTTTTTTGTACATGAACCCGGAACAATCTCTCAATTATTTTTGACGACAATCAGGAAGAGAGCCGAAAATCATTTTCTCTCCCTCACTGTTGTTCTACTGCCTTACATTCAAATCAGGTTGCTTGTCAACAAGGAAAAAATATGTTAATTAGAACAGGTTTGATAATGTATATTAGGTTTTTTCTCCCCTTTGCAAAACCACCATTGTGTGGCATCAACCGATTGCCATGCACCATCGGTAGTCGGGAATTTGCATTTTATGACATTCATGTCCTAAAATCATATGGAGGTCTGTAAACTGTTCTGTCTGCTGTTGTTCTTTCCCCCCCTCGATCTAGCCACACAAACACTGTTTACCATATGTCTTTGAACTCTTAAAGAAATCGACAGTAGTAACACCCTACAACTAACGATGCATCCGCCTCTGCCCAGTCTGTTTCCCCCCCTCCTCCTCCAAATGACGAACAAAGATACTTTGTGAATAGTGTTATAGCAAACTGCTGCCTTCAACTCATCACGTCTCGAGGCGACGTGTCGTGGTAACTGAGAGCGGGATCCTTTGTTGAGCTTAATAAACCGCTGTCTCTCTTCTCTGCTTCATGAACTCGAAAAAAAACACAATTTAGCAGCCGAATATTTAAACCTTTAGTTGGAGTTAATCTCATTAAAGAGAGCCGAGCTGGCCGAGTTGTTAGACAACTCTTGGCCAGGAGTGAGTTTGAAAGACTCACCTCATGTAAAGTTCAGCCCCATCCGTAACTGTGATTTTCTCTGTGTATATAAAGATCAGCCAGCCACTACTTCAAGTATGTTGGAACAAAGCATTTTTCCCTTCCCAGGTTCAGGTGAAATGTTGTTTTGCCTGAAGAAACTACACAAGTGCTCTCTTTAGCGAAGCGAGAATTAATGATTTGTTGTCATAAAGCGTGACCCGAATCAGGAGAGTTGATTCGCTGCATTCAGTACGCCGCGCCAAACTTATTCTCAAAACAGGTTGTTTTCATATTGATTTGGATGTTTCGGGGAACCTTTGTCATCGCGACGAGTTTTCCGAAAAGGAGCAACATTTGGCATATAATAGCCCCTGACATCACAAATCAGAACACACAAACAGAAGGGAAACTGGTTCCCTAAGCTCACTTTTTTAAGTGGAAGAAACAGAACGTGGATTGGTGAGCCCTCCCCCAGTGTTCCCACTACAACAGTCTCGACGGAGACTCAGCCCTAAATGACCATCAACTTATTCCCCAACAGACAGAACAAACTAGCTGCCCCACCCAAAAAATATATGATTCAAGCAAGAACGGTACCATAACTCCAAAGGAATAATAATGGTGAGATTTACGCTCCTGTGTTATCACTCCGGAAGAAAATTAATTGAAATCTGAACAAAAAGGAAAATTAAATCACATTGGACATAAAGGAAACTTAGAACTTAGAACAGTCCACACTCCAACATTTTCTCTCGAGTTAATAAAAATTATGTATCTAGGAGCAATAATGAATCTGCTTGCAGTTAACTAAATAAATCGCCTTAATTAAAATATATTTTGTCGTTTACGTTTATATGTGGAGCAAGCAAAACCTGACCTAAACCTAACCTAACCTACTCTCCTACAGTGAACGTTCAAACACACCTCACCAACATTGTGTCTCATGTATTAAGAAATTTTCTCATTATTTATAACTTCAATATATTATTAATTGTTGTTGTCACTATTATTAATATTATTATTTATATTATTATTAAATATTATATATTATTATTACTCACATTTTTTTATTACTGCTATATTATAATTAAACTACTTTATTTTTTTTTTTTTTTAATTTCGCCGGTATTTCCTACCTCCCCGGTTCCGGGTCTTTTTCTTTTTCAGTGGAAAGTAGGTGGGTGGGGACCCGTCCGGCCTTGGCTCCCTATCTGGAGGAGTGTCTCGAGAGCTTAAGACCTCCCATGGGAGGAGGTACAAGTACCCCCCTCATCTTGGGACCAACTGTCACGATCTCACCAGGCCTAGAGCCACATTCCCCCGCCCCTCACGGGGCACGTTAGGGAAGAAGCTAGCCTCTGGGCCCTGCCATTCCTGCCCCGCCCCAAAGGGGCCTCGGTAGGAAAGGCAGATCTTGTGAGCTGCAGGTGGTAGCAAAAAAAGATAATGAAGGGGGGCAGTAAGGGGGAGGTGAGGGGGTGAGAGGGGGGGGGGAAGAGGAGACGGAACGAACGAAGAGACCCCATTATATAATTCATCAGCCTCTCTGTAAATATTCACCACAAATTGTTACAGGGTGATTTAATAGAAACAGTTTTATATATAAAAATGTGAAAATATACTAATCCTTAAGCCTCAAAACACAACACACTTAAACCCAATGCATTGCCATGCTTACCTGCCGGATAATAATTATGGGCATGAAAAAATAAACTCAGCCCTTGAGAAAGATCTAAGATTCGTAACTTAAGTGATTGAGGTCATTCCACCCACAGCCAGCAGTTTTTTTTTATTGTAAGAGAAAATGGGTTGCAAGGGTGGCTTGTCGGAGTGGCTTTTGTTCTAGTAATAATATTCCCCGGCATTCAAATGTTGATCATTTCACCATCCATTCTCTAGACTGCTGTCCGAACCTAAGAGTAAAATTCCGTCAATCTTAACTGTGAATTGACCGACCTGGATGACTAACCAACTGAGAAGACTAGTACCAGGTCTGTAATAGAGTAGAGAATCTAACTAACAGCCAGGGTCTGGTGGTAGAATACTAGCTAAGGTCCTGTGGCAGACTACTTACTAACCCCCAGGGTCGTGTAACCTACCAGGTTCTGTGCAGACTATATACCTAGGGGTCTGAGTAGACTGCGACAAAGGGTTTATTGTAGAATATCACCAGAGGGTCTTTGTAGACAACTAACAAGTCTGTTTAGACTTCCAGCCAGTCTGTGTACGCAAGATACAACTAACTAAGGGTCGTAGTAGACTTCCTACTACTCAGAGTCTGTGAAGAATACTACCCAGGTCCTGTGCAGACTAATACCCGGGCCTTGTAGACATAATAAACACAACGGGGTAAATTGCTTGACTAATTAAATTTACCAGGGTAATACACAGACCCAACTGCCAGCGTCAATGAAAACCATTGTCAGGGCGAGTACAAAAAGACCACACACTGATGGATCAGCACCGGCCACTTCAACAGGGGTCCCTACCCACCAGCAGATCAACAGACCAAGCGTGCGAAATTACGAGGCTAAAGTCGGAAGGCACCATGACCCTCCATGCAGAGACGCTCAACGACTCCAACATTTTTTTCGTCTTGTTTACCCGTAGTCTGAAGGACAAAATTCCCTCCAGCAATGTCTGTAAAGTCTCCTACGATACTTCACTTTTTACAGATCCTAGGAACAAAAGCTAGAGTCGTTCCCCCCCCTACTACCTCCTTTCCTCCATCCTCCCCCCCTATTAATCGAATGCCACTCCCCAATCCCTCTTATTCCCCTCTTACTTATTATTTCTCCCTCATCTCTTATTCCTTCTCTTCGTCTGCTTTCCCTCTCTTTCAAATCAACAACAAAACCTAATGCCCTCCCTCCTACCTCTGCCCTCACTTCCCATCCTAGACCAATAACCCTTACCTTCATGCCCCCTCCTACATAGGGACACACATAGGTTATTTTGTCTATCCCAGTAATATGCCAACGATTTGATGGAATCCAAATATACACCAATATATAATATAGACTATATTCTAATTATATAAATAATATACTAAATATTATAAATATAAAAATATAAAAAATATAATAAATTGATATCTATATAATATATATATAAATATATATATCTAAAGGAGTCGAATCGTGATTATTAGGGTGCTGTATGTAATAACACAAGAGAGAGTGAAACAGAGTGGGGCTCCGCCTGTAAGTCTACGGATGACACGCACGCCACGTTTTGTTCACTCCACAGCCGTGGTGAAATTATAATCAAACACCACCACTACCACCACTACCACCACTATCACCATAACACCACACCACCACTACCAACCACTACACCACTACCCATTACTACCATACTACCACCACTACCACCACTAAACCACCACTACCACCACTACCACCACTTCCACCACTACCATCACCACCACCACCACCACCACCACCACAAACACCAACCACCACCACACACCTACACACCCACCACCACCACCACTACCACCACCCCAACCACCGCCACTACCTCCACCACCACCTTACATTACTACCACCATCAGTAGTCTCTGGTTCCCATTGTCTTCCAGCAGTCCTCAAAGGCGTGTAATTTCCTCAGCGAGCGAGTATGCTGAGAGAACTTTTTGAGAACTTCTTGCATTCTGGACAATCTGGTGAGACACCAGTGGGATGGCCTGCTTCTTTCTTCTTCTTCTTCTTGCACACCCTCCTCCCCTCCCCAACTTGTTAGTTTACTCCCTCTGCTTTTTACACACACAACACACACACACACACACAGGAGCCAGAAGCTGTGACTCGACCCCGCAACCATAAAATACATGAGTAAAATAGGCCCGAGTCCACACACCTGAAGGAGAGAGGTCAGACTCACTATGATAACCATAATGGATAACAGGATCATAGCAACACGAATCATAACTTTCACTCGCTCTCATCTCTCTCTCTCTCTCTCTCTCTCCTCTCTCTCTTCCTCTCTCTCTCTCTCTCTTTCTCCTATCTCTCATTATTCATATCAACAATGAGTCACTGAAGGCTCGAACATACGTTCACGAACGACACGACAACTTGAAAAGACACTGAAGATGTCTAGTAGTGTTGCAGACTGTGCACCTCAACAACAACTGCATCAATCTTGCACACAACAATTAAGGAGTGGAAATTCGCTGGAATAGCTAAAGTTACAAAACAAAACTAGGCCCGTCTCCAACGTGCTGAAGTTTGAGGACACTTACACTGGTTGAGTAACACTGGTCGTGTCCAACACCTGCGTGCCTTTACTGTATTATATATATATTATATAAATATTAATTAATTATTATATATATATATGAGCGGTGGAGTTTGGTGTTGAAATTTAAACATGAGAGGGTGAACAGTGTGGGGCTCCGCCTGTAAGTCTACGGATGACACCCCACCACGTTTCACTCCAGCAGCCGTGGTGAATTAATAATCATAACATTTATTAAAATAATAATTTATAATAATAATAATAATTTATAATAATAATAAGTAATAATAATAATAATAATAAATAATAATAATTTATAATAATAATAAGTAATAATAATAATAATAAATAATAATTTATAATAATAATAAGTAATAATAATATATAATAATAATAATAATAATAATAATTAATAATAAATAATAATTTATAAAGAATAATAATAATAGTTTGCTCTTTGCTGATGACACTGTGCTTTTGAGAGATTCTGAAGAGAAATTGCAGAGGTTGGTTGATGAGTTGGTAGGGTATGTAAAATAAGGAAATTAAAGATGAATATAGGAAAGAGTAAGGTGATGATAAAAAATTAGTTAACGGAAGATTGGATGTCAGACTGGAGGGAGAGAGTATGGAAAGGTGAATGTATTCAGATATTTTGAAGTGGACGTGTCAGCAAATGGGTCTATGAAAGATGAGGTGAATCACAGAACTGACGAGGGGAAAAAGGTGAGTGGTGCACTGAGGAGTCTGTGGAGACAAAGAACTTTATCCATGAAAGCAAAGAGGGGAATGTATGAGAGCATAGTTATACCAACGCTCTTGTATGGGTGGGTGGTGAATGTTGCAACAAGGAAAAGGCTGGAGGCAGTGAAGATGTCATGTCTGAGGGCATTATGTGTGAACATAATGCAGAGAATCCGCAGTTTGGAGATTAGGAGGAGGTGTGGGATTACCAAAACCATTATCCAGAGGGCTTAGGAGGGGTTATTCAGATGGTTTGGACATGTAGAGAGGCCGGAACGAAATAGAATGACTTCGAGAGTGTATAATTCTGTAGTGGAGGGAAGGCGGGGTAGGGGTCAGCCTAGGAAAGGTTGGAGGAAGGGGTAAAGGAGGTTTTGTGTGCGAGGGGCTTGGACTTCCAGCAAGCTTGCGTGAGCGTGTTGGATAGGAGCAAATGGAGACAAGTGGTTTATAGGCTTTAACGTGTTGTTGGAGTGTGAGCGGGTAACATTTATGAAGGGATTCAGGGAAACCGGCAGGCCGGACTTGATTCCCGGAGATGGGAAGTACAGTGCCTGCACTCTGAAGGAGGGGTGTTAATGCTGCAGTTTTATAACTGTAGTGTAAGCATGCCTCTGGCAAGACAGTGATGGAGTGAATGATGATGGAAGCTTTTGTTTTTCGGACCACCCTGCCTTGGTGGGAAATGGCCGATGTGTTAATAAAAATAAAAAAAATAATAATAATAATAGTAATATTAATAATTTATAATAATTATTATAAATTATTATATTATTATTAGCCGTAAATGATACACGAGAAATACACACACACACACACACACACACACACACACACACACACACACACACACACACACACACACACCTAATTATATCAGATGAGGCAGTAAATAAGTTGAATCAACGTGTCATATCTCGCAAGAAACAGGAGCAGGAAGCCATCAGCCAGTCAGCCAGCCGGCCAGCCAGCCAGCCAGCCAGCCAGCCAGCCAGTCAGCCAGCCAGCCATCAGCCAGCAAGGAAGCATCCCAGGGCTAGGCACCGTCGGCAAACCACCAAGGTGCAAGGCACTCATTAACGTCACTTTACATGAAAGAAAAGAATTGTGGTGGGGAAGGGCCCCCGCAGCTTGAGCTGCCACGATGTGCACGACCCTCAGTGTTCTTGGAAATTACGACCACCAGGAATGCTGGAACCACAACCAGGGGAACGCTGAAACGACAGCCAGAGGAATATTGGAACGAAAACTAGGAGAACATTAGAATGGAACGACGGCAAGGGGAATGCTGGAATGACAGCTAGGGGAATGCTGGAACGACGGCCAGGGGAACACTGGAATAGAACGAGGAATGCTGGAAGACGACAAGAGGAATGCTGGAACGACGGAGCAAGCGTAGAGAGGAACGGTTGCCAGAGAAGCACAGGAATGACGATCAGAGGAAAAAGGAAACGACGGCCAGATGAACACAGAAACGACGGAGCAAACGTAAAGCAGAAGGGTGATTTGCGAGTTTAGGGAACGAACGTAAAGAACGAATGAGGAACGGCAGAACGTGTTTAGAGAGAGCTGAGGGCAGGTGAGAATGATGGTTAGAGGCATTGTGCCTCGCACAACCTACTGCCTCTCAATACCACTTGCTGCCACTTTATAAAACTTGCTGCCACTTAATACCACCTGCTGCCACTTAATACCACTTGCTGCCTCTCAGTACCACTTGATGCCACTTACTACCACTTACTACCACTTACTACCACTTACTGCCACTTACTACCACTTACTGACACTTACTACCACTTACTGCCACTTACTACCACTTACTGTCACTTACTGCCACTTACTGCCACTTACTACCACTTACTGCCACTTACTACCACTTACTACCACTTACTACCACTTACTGCCACTTACTACCACTTACTGCCACTTATTACCACTTACACCACTTACTTCCACTTACTGCCACTTACTACGATTACTGCCACTTACTACCACCTACTACCACTTACTACCACTTACTGCCACTTCTACCACTTACTGCCCCTTACTACCATTTACTGCCACTTACTACCACTTACTACCACTTACTGCCACTTACTACCACTTACTACCACTTACTGCCACTTACTACCACTTACTACCACTTACTACACTTACTGCCACTTACTATACTTACTACCACTTACTATCACTTAATGCCCCTTTTCTACCACTTACTGCCATTACTACCACTTTTTGCCACTTACTACCACTTACTACCACTTTTCTGCCACTTACTACCACTTACTGCCACTTATACCACTTACTCCACTTACTGCCACTTACTACCACTTACTGCCACTACTACCCTTACTGCCACTTACTACCAATACTACATTACTGCCCCTTACTACCACTTATACCCCTTTTACCACTTACTGCCCCTTACTACCATTCTGCTTTTATACACTTACTGCCCCTACTACCACTTACTGCCCCTTACTACCACTTACTACCACTTACTACCCTTTCCACTTACTGCCATTTACTACCACTTACTACCTACTTTCTACCATTACTACCACTTACTGCCAATATCCCCTTACCACTTTACTCCAATTTACTACCACTTACTCCTTACTACCACTTTCTACCACTTTTCTACCACTTTCTGCCACTTACTGCAAAATTAACCACTTACTGCCACTTACTGCCATCTACTTTCCACTTACTACCACTTCCACTTTCTGCCATTACTATCACTTACTGCCACTTTCCCCTTATTTCACTACTGCCCCTTTTCTGCCCCTTACTCCACTTACCTTACCACTTACTGCCACTTACTACCACTTACTGCCACTTACTTCACTTTTTCCACTACTACCACTTACTACCACTTATACTTACCACTTACTGCCATTACTACCACTTACTACACTTACTCCACTTACTACCCCTTACTGCCACTTACTACCACTTACTCCACTTACTACACTTACTACCACTTTCTGCCACTTACTTCCACTTACTCCCCTTACTGCCACTTACTACCACTTACTACCACTTATGCCACTTTCTCCTTATCCACTTACTCCATTACTGCCACTTACTACCACTTACTCCACTTACTGCCACTTACTACCACTTACTGCCACTTACTCCACTAACTTACCACTTACGCCACTTATACCACTTACTACCACTTACTGCCACTTATGCCACTTACTACCACTTACTGCCATTACTACCACTTATACCACTTACTACCACTTACTGCCATTACTGCCACTTATACCACTTACTGCCACTTTTCTACCACTTACTGCCACTTACTACCACTTATACCCTTACGCCACTTACTAAACCACTTACTGCCACTTACTGACCACTTACTACCACTTACTACCACTTACTACCCCTTACTGCCACTTACTACCACTTACTCCACTTACTCCACTTACTACCCCTTACTGCCACTTACTACCATTACTACCACTTACTGCCACTTTCTCCACTTCTACATTAATGCCAAATTTTCTACCACTTACTGCCACTTACAACCACTTACTACCACTTACTGCCACTTACTACCACTTACTACCACTTACTGCCACTTACTACAAACTTACTACCCTTACTGCCATTACTACCACTTTTTACCACTTACTACCACTTTTCTGCCACTTACTACCCTTACTCCACTTACTACCCCTTACTGCCACTTACTACACTTACACTTACTGCCACTTACTGCCACTTACTGCCACTTACTACCTTACTGCCACTTTTCTCCACTTACTACCACTTACTCCCCCCTTACTACCACCTACTACCACTTACTGCCACTTATACCACTTACTACCCCTTTTGCCACTTACTACCACTTACTACCACTTACTACCCCCTTACTACCACTTTCACTTACTTTCCCCTTATGCCACTTACTCCACTTACTACCACTTACTGCCACTTCTACCACTTAAATGCCACTTGCTGCCCCTTACTGCCCTTACTACCACTTGCTGCCACTTACTGACACTTACTACCACTTACTACCACTTACTACCACTTGCTGCCACTTACTACCACTTACTGCCACTTACTACCACTTACTACCACTTACTACCACTTACTACCACTTGCTGCTACTTACTACCACTTACTGCCACTTACTACCACTTGCTGCCTCGTCGGGATATAAACACTCATGTTTATTTGACTTTCAGAGAAAAAATTCCCGAATTCTCTCATTGTATTTAGCAGTTAATTTTTCCCTGACTAAAATACACCAAGGTGAGTTTATTCCCTGTGTTTTTGTTTGTTTGTTTGTCAGGTGAGTTTATTCCCGCTTGTTTTTGTTTGCTTGTTTGTCAGGTGAGTTTATTCCCCCTTGTTTTTGATTGTTTGTTTGTTTATTAGGTGAATTTCTTCCCTGTGTTTTGTTAGATAATATTTATTTGTTAGCAATAAAAATGATATGAGACGATAAGAAAAATGCGTCTGAATGAGAAAGAGAGAGAGAGAGAGAGAGAGAGAGAGAGAGAGAGAGAGAGAGAGAGAGAGAGAGAGAGAGAGAGAGAGACAGAGAGAGAAGAAGAGACAGAGACAGACAGAGACAGAGAGAGTTCACATGCACAATGAGAGATCAAGACTTGTGCCCCTCTCACCCTGGTGTCGCTAGACTAGTTTTACGAGGCAGTAAAGGTGGTCTGGCCACCTGAGAAGCCGCTCTAACTCTCCTTTGTAATTTTGAGTTCCTTGTGCTTACCTTCCCCTGGAACCCGCCTCGGAAGTGGGCGGAATGGGCGTGAGGTCAGTAGTGGTGGATGGGAGGGAGGGTGAGGGTGGGTGCGTCAGGGAATCTGTGGCTCGTGTGAAGGCCACCACTCATTCCATTGACTTATTCCTCTACGTCAGAATTGTAACGAACTCGTTTTTCATCGTCGGAATCTTAACGAACCCGTTTTTAACGTCTGAATATTAAAGAATCCATCTTTTAAAAAGTTCGGTATCTTAACGAAATCAGTTCAGAAGGTCGGAATCTTAGCGAATCCACCTTTAAAAGTCCGAGATCTTAACGAAACCGGTTCAGAACGACGAAAGCTTAGCGAACCCATCCACCGAATCCTCTTCCATCTTCCCACTAACTTGTTCACGACCAGTCTCACCGCCAGAGGCAACAGAATCTGAGATAATATACCATGATAATTAATCTCTAATTCATCTTCGTGTCCTGGCTGGTCCTACATTGACTCTTTAAAGGATCACTTAAAACAGTGGTGCCTTCATGGCAACTGTAGCTAGGTAAGCATTGGTTTGTTATTGCTTCGTAACGTGACCTAATGAATTGATGATTTGTTATCGTCTCACTCTCTTTCTCTCTCTCTCTCTCCTACGAATTTATTAGTGTTTCACAACACGGATCACCACGAGAGACCTGCATGCTGGTCGTAATAGGATTACCAATACTTGACTTCCACTGTAAACTTTTCCCCACAACTATTGTCAACCTGAATTCTCTTTGTTAATAAAGCTCACAAATACATGTTCGATAAGGTGAACTCTCGTATATCAACTTAATTAAAATTGCTTTATTAATCTAAGGGAAATACGTACCATAAACAATATATATATATACATAGTCACTATACATTTTGCAAGCCAGCTCCATCGGTCCCAGAACTGGAGTCACCGTCGCACCCAGCTTATTTAGAAAAGCACAGTAGGGGAACGCACTGCTGGATCAGTGAAAGAAAGTAATATCACTGTTTATCTCCCAACTTGCATTGAGGTGATGACAGTAAAACACAGGAGAGAGGCACTGGGTATACATTAAAACTTTTGGGTTTTCTTAAAGTCTTTTGAACCTTGTTGAGTTTCTGCTGTAATTATGCTGCATGTTTGAGACTGTTGTAGAGGGTGTGTGCTGTGTCTGAGATGCTGCACATGTGTAGAAGTGTGTGTGTGTGTGTGTGTACTCACCTATTTGTGGTTGCAGGGGTTGTGTCATAGCTCCTGACCCCGCCCCTTCACTGATTGCTACTAGGTCCTCTCTCTCCCTGCTCCATGAGCTTTATCATACCTCGCCTTAAAACTATGTATGGTTCCCGCCTCCACTACGTCACTTTCTAGGCTATTCCACGGCCTGACTACTCTATGACTGAAGAAATACTTCCTAACATCCCTTTCATTTCATCTGATCTTTTAACTTTCCCAATTTTTGACCTCTTTTTTCTGTGTCCCATCTTGGAAAAATTCCCTCTTTTTTCCACCTAGTCCCATCCCCGCAGTACTTTTTTATGTCCCTTATCATGTCGCCCCTGACCCTCCTGTTCCCCCATTTTCACAGGCCGATTTTCCCCAAACCCTTTTTTTCGTAGGACAAACCCCTACTCTGGGATTTGTCTTGTTTTCAAACCTTTGCACTTTCTCTAATTTCCCGGGCGGCTTCCCAGGTGTGGGTTCCAAACTGGTGCTGCAACTCCAGTAAGGGCTGGGCGTAAATTGGATTAAAAAAATCTTGAACGATTCTTATGGGTATCGGGAAAGCATCCCTTTGGTTTCCAGACGCCCGTGTGCGCAGCAGTTATCTGAAATTATGTGGAAACGGGGGGATTGCTCGGTGTTTTCCCCTTACCCCCCGTTTTTTTCCTTGATGAGGTTTTCAGTCTTTGGGGCCCTCTTAAACTATATTGTGTTTTCGGTCTTTTTTGCCCTTCCCCAAAAATTCAAAGACTTTTCATTTTGGGCAGGGGTTTTAAAATCAAGGGCCAGTTGCTGGGGCCCCGGCTTGTAGTTCCAGGTCTCTTTGTAGTCCTGCCTGGGCCCGTGTTTGTGTGTGTTGGTGTGTGTGTGGTTTTTTGGTGGGGTGTGTGTTTGTGTGCGTTGGGGCTGTTGATGGCGTGCGTGTATATGTGTGTGAGGTTTTGTGGGGTCCTTTTAATGTGGGTACAGATATATGGTTTTTTGAGAAAAGCCCTTTATTTAATCTTTTGGTAATGTTTGAAAACCCCCAAACAGAAAAAATAAACCTACGTAGGGAGTAAAACAGCTTTTTTAGCTTAAAAAAAATTTTTAAAAACGTTAAGCCTGGGCCCAGGGAGAGAAAAGAGAGAGAGGAGAGTTGGGAGGGGAGAGAGAGGAGAAGGGGAGAAATTTCAGAGTCCAAATAGCAGGCTATCTCTAAGCGGGGGACCAGGGATTTTTCCGTAAGATCCTGGAAATCCTTCAGTGAGGGGCAAAATTTAAAACCCCCTCCTCCCTTTTAAGGCTCCAAAAGAGTCCCTTCTTACTGCCAATATATTTTTATAAAATATAATTTTTTTATTTTTATAATATATATAAATTTTTTATTAAAATTTTATATTTTTATAAAATATTTAATATATAATATGCAAAAAAAAACCATTTTGAAAGGAAGAGAAATTCCAAGCGCTTTGTGACTACTCCCCAAATTTTCAAAACTATGATATATGCATTGGTTTTTTTTACAACCCAAAAAATTTTTAAAAACGGGAGAGAGGAAAGCGTGATTTTAAAATTTCCTTTTTTTGACTTTGTTTTTCGATCTTTTGTTTTGAGGCGGAAAATTAATGGCCCTGTTTTTGCTGTTCTTATTATTAACTTTCGTTTCAAAACACAACTGATATAGTGGGGCATTTTTGTTATTATTTCTTGTTATTTATTATTAATTTTTGAAACAAAAGGGGAAAAACCCCCAAAGGAGCCGGTCATAACAAAAGTCACCTTCAAAGCCATGTGAAAACTATTTCCCTCTTCCCAAAACTATTTGGGACCCGGGGCAATAATCACGCTAATTTCCCCTTTGCTATTTATTTTTTCTTGAAAAGAATAAAGATTTTTCCACCGTGGAAATACATATATAAAATATATACTAATAATATAATTTTATTATATTCCAATTTAAAATTTAAAATTTTAAAAATTATAGTATATATTTTTTTTTTCAAAACCGGGCCGATTAAACAGGGGGGAAAAAGAAAAAATTTTCCAACCTTTTTACTCCTCACCTTTTCCAAAAGGCCCCTTTTAAAAGGGTTTTTTAAAAACAAAAAACAATTTTAAAGGGCTGGCCCCCTTTAAATTTCCCTTCCAACCCCGTTCCCCTTTTGGGGTTTTTCCCTTTAATTTTAAAAATTTACTTTTTTTAAAACCCCCAACAATCAAAATTAAAAACCAATTTTTTTATTTTCCTTTAAAACCCAACCCGTTGTTTTTTTGTTTTAAGCCCCTTCTAAAAACCCCTTTTCCCCCCCTTTTAATTTTTAAAAACCCTCCCCCAGCCTTTTCCCCCCAAAATGTTTTAAATTTTTAAGGGGATTTGTTTTCCAAATTTTTAAAAATTTCCAAAAACCACCCAAATCCCTTTTCCCCAAGGGCCCCACCTTTTAATTTTTCCCGCATCCCCAAAAACGTCAAACTTCCGTTTTTTTCTAATTTTTTCAACAACAATTTTCCCAGCCTATTCTCACAAAATTCCAAAATTTCCCCCTTTAAATTTAAAAAACGTTTTTAAAAACCCCAAAAAATAATTGGAAAAACTTCTTTTAAAATTAATCTTTCCACAAACTTCTTTTCTCCAAATACCAAAGGGCAACCAAATCCTTTTTTCAACTAAAATTTTTGATTTTCTTTTTAACCCCTTGGAAAAAGGATAAATTCCAATCCTTCCCCCCTTCCCAAATTTTTTATTTTGTATTCAAAAACTTTATACCTAAAAAAACTTTTTTTTTATTAAAAACCTTCCCCCCAAAATTACCATTTTTCTTTTTAAAATTTTGGTAAAAACCCTAAAAAATTTATTACCAACCCTGCAAAATTTTTCTTTTGAACTAAAAAACAAAATTATCAGCAAAGAACGGTACAAGGTTTTAATTCACTTTTTTAAAACAGTTTGCCAAGGGGAAAAACCCCCCCAATTCTTTTCCCAAAATTTTTTTAAAATATTAAACAACCATGACCACAAATTTGTTAAACCCCTTTTTTTTAAAAAAATTTTTTTTCCAAAAAAAAAAAACTTCCTTTCTTTTCTAAAAATTTAATCCAGTTTATAAATTTAAATTGAATTGGGTAAAACCCCCTTTATAAACCCCCTTTCCAAAAACCAAAAAATTTAAAATTTTTTTTTTTTCCTTTAGCTAAATTTTTGGGTTTTACTTAAAGGCCCCTGTCCCTTTTGGGGCCACACCCCCTCCCCCTTTTTAAACCCCCTTTTCTTTTCTTATTTTTTATTTTAAATTTTTTTAAACTTAATCCTTTAAACATAAAATTTTTCCCCCCAATTTTTGCATTTTTTTTTCCCCGCCTTTTTAAAAGGCGCGCCTTGCCAACCGGTCCTTCCCTCTTCCCCCTAATTTTTAAAAATTTTCCCAAATAAAAATTTTCCCCCCTTTTAAATTTCTTCTTTATCCCTAACCCCTTTTTCCCCCCAAAATTTTTACGACGAATTCCTCCCTCACAAGGCTTTTCCCCCCCCCAAAAAAGTGTTTCCCCCTTTTTCCCCCTTTTTTTTTCATAAATTTAAAATTCCCCAAAAATTTTTATTTAATTCCAAAACCCCCATTTAAAAATTTTCCCCAAAAAAATGAAAAATTTTTTTTATTTTTAATTTTAATTCCCCTCCAAAATTTTTTTTTTAAAAGGGAAAAAACCCACCCCCTCTTATTTTTTCTTTTTTAATTCTTTTCCCCCCTTCTTTTTCCCCCTTTCTTTCCCCCTTGATTTTACTTTGAAAAAATTTTATGCTAATTTTTCCCCCCATTTTTACATATCATTTTAAACCTTTTCCCTTGACCCCCTTTGGGGTTTTTCCAAAATTTCTGAACATTTAACACTAATTTTTAAATACCCCCCATTTAAAAAAAAATTTTCTTTTTTACCCCCTTTAAAAACTTTTTATTCCAATTTTTTAGTTTTTAAACCATTTTTCCCCCCATTTTTTTTCGTAAACCCCCTTAAAAAAATTTGTTTCTACAAAGAAATTGATCTGTATATGTGGCCCCTCTATAAACATGTCATCCCGAGTCTACTCAACAGTTTATTACAAATCATAATCAACAAACTACTGTCATTTGCCTAATCTATGTGTATACTTTTTATCTCTTTTTTAAATTGTATTTTATAACTAAACCCTTTTTAAATGTTCAATCAAAGGGCTTTCCCCTTTTCATTTACACTGGCACCCCAAACTTACCTACCCACCCTCTCTAAAAGTTTCTCCTACTTTAGATTCAAATCCCCCTACACTTATTATCTCCACTTGGTTCAAAGGCTCTATACACACTTAAAATCTCCCAAAATTTTCTCTCTTTTCCTTGATTTTCCCCTCTTTCCGGTGCATTTCACCCCTTTTTTAAAACCCCCCCTTTTCGATCCAACCTTTCTTTTAAACCCATATTTTGAATTTTTTAATTATATTCTCTTTTCTCCCCTTTCCCTAAAAAAAAAATGATATTTTAAAATTACTGCTACCCCTTCCCTTTTCTCTAACTTCTCAGTCTCCAATTTAATCCCTTTTTTTCCCCCACGAAAATCCCTACCCCCTTAGCTTTGTTTCGTTAGGGGCCCGGACATCCAACTTTTTTCATTCATAACTTCGAATTTTGTTTCTTTTCATCCCCATACATCCCGCCATTTAAGCAACCCGTTTTTATAAAAGTTTTTTTTTCTCTTTTTTAGTAATTTTATCAGGAGAAGGGGTTATAGCCCCTTGCCCCCGGCATTTTAGTCGCCTCATACGACACGCATGGCTTACGGGGGAAAAATTCTTTTCCACTTCCCCAGGACAATAGAAGAAAAAAAAGAAAAGAGCTATTTAGAAAAAAAAAAAAG
>NC_069456.1:21515421-21516743 GCF_026875155.1 Cherax quadricarinatus | reverse complement strand
CTACTGTATCTGTAGCTACTGTATCGTAAAATACTTATCTGTAGCTACTGTATCATATACGTATCTTTCTACTGTATCAGTACTACTGTTCTGTAGCTACTGTATCAGTAACTACTGTATCTGTAGCTACTGTATCAGTAACTACTGTATCTGTAGCTACTGTATCAGTAACTACTGTATCTGTAGCTACTGTATCAGTAACTACTGTATCTGTAGCTACTGTATCTGTACCTACTGTATCTGTAACTACTGTATCAGTAACTACTGTATCTGTAGCTACTGTATCTGTAGCTACTGTATCTGTAGCTACTGTATCAGTAACTACGTAATCTGTAACTACTGTATCAGTAACTACTGTATCTGAACTACTGTATCTGTAGCTACTGTATCTGTAGCTACTGTATCAGTAACTACTGTATCAGTAACTACTGTATCTGTAACTACTGTATCTGTAGCTACTGTATCAGTAACTACTGTATCAGTAACTACTGTATCTGTAGCACTGTATCTGTAGCTACTGTATCAGTAACTAACTGTATCTGTAGCTACTGTATCTGTAACTACTGTATCAGTAACTACTGTATCAGTAACTACTGTATCTGTAACTACTGTATCTGTAGCTACTGTATCAGTAACTACTGTATCTGTAGCTACTGTATCTGTAGCTACTGTATCTGTAGCTACTGTATCTGTAGCTACTGTATCAGTAACTACTGTATCTGTAGCTACTGTATCTGTAACTACTGTATCAGTAACTACTGTATCTGTAGCTACTGTATCAGTAACTACTGTATCAGTAACTACTGTATCTGTAGCTACTGTATCTGTAGCTACTGTATCAGTTTAAATACTGTATCTGTAGCTACTGTATCTGTAGCTACTGTATCAGTAACTACTGTATCTATAGCTACTGTATCAGTAACTACTGTATCTGTAGCTACTGTAACCGTAGCTACTGTATCAGTAGCTACAGTTACAGTAGCTACAGTTACAGTAGCTACAGATACAGTAGCTGCAGTTACAGTAGCTACAGTTACAGTAGCTAAAAGTTACAGTAGCTACAGTTACAGTAGCTACAGATACAGTAGCTACAGTTACAGTAGCTACAGTTACAGTAGCTGCAGTTACGGTAGCTACAGTTACAGTAGCTACAGTTACAGTAGCTACAGTTACAGAAGCTACAGATACAGTAGCTACAGTTACAGTAGCTACAGATACAGTAGCTACAGTTACAGTAGCTACAGTTACAGTAGCTACGGTTACAGTAGCTACGGTTGCAGTAGCTACAGATACAGTAGCTACAGTTACAGTAGCTACAGTTA
>NC_069456.1:21477921-21502921 GCF_026875155.1 Cherax quadricarinatus | reverse complement strand
GCCACATTGGCAGAAAACCTATTTGCCATACTCCGTAGTGGAAGGGGGTGGGGCTGGGCCAGCCACAGGGAGACCCCGAAATCCGAAATATGAAGACCTTTCCCCTTGCTATAACTTCATCCCAATAGGGTCGGAGACCCTTGGAGCATGGGGCAAGTGTGCTCTAAAGTTCCTAACAGAGCTGGGTGAAAAGCTCATCATAGAAACCAAGGACCACAGGGCGACCAGCTTCCTCTTTCAGAAACTCAGTGTTGCAATCCAGAAAGGAAATGCCTGCAGCATTCTGGGGGAAAGCGGGCCCCCCGCCGGGGAGCTGGACGAAGTGTTCGAGATGTAGCGCTGAGTCACCTACGTTGTTTTACTTTCCATTGTATTTTTTGTGAATGTTTTGTCAATGTATTTTGTCTCTAAAAAAAATATACATAAAATATAGGGGGTGGTAGGAGAAAATTCTCAAACAGCTTCAGGAAGAACCCTTTGGTTTTTCCCTGAAGCAAGTTTATTCTTTTTTTGGGGAGAGGGCCCTAAACAGTTTAGGGGTAGATATCCCTACATATTACTGTTTTTTAATATATAATTAAAATTTATATAATATATATATATATATATATATAATAATATATATTATAATATATATATATTAAAAACATAATATATATATATACATGCATAATTTTAATAAATAATATATAAATATATATATATAAAATAAATAATATTATATATATTTTTATAATATATATATATAGAAAAAAATAATAAGAGGGGGAAAGAGAAGAGAGAGAGAGAAAGAGAGAGAGGAAGAGAGAGAGAAGAGAGAGAGAAGGGGGAGAGAAGAGAGAGAAAGAGAGAGAGAGAGAGAGAGAGAAGAGAGAGAGAGAGAGAGACTAAAGAAGGATAGCAAAAGTTGAAGGAAAGCTATGGCAGGAAAAGAGGACATAATTATTAATTCAAGGGTTTTTGGGGATAAAAAAAAAAGATTGGATGAAAAAAAGGGGTTAAAATAAGCGTGATGCCCCTGGAGAAGAGAGAATTGTAGAGGAGAGAAGAGAGAGGGAAAAAGGAATGAATGCTGGGGAGGAATCGGTGTGAAGTAATGGTGGTTGGGATTTCAATGCTAAAATGGTAAAAAAGTTATGGAGGAGTAGTAGGTTTAAATTGGGGGGCCAGGGTAAATTAAAAGGGGGGCCTTTAATTGACTATGGTAAAAAAAATTTTTGGGTAATAAGTAATACATATTTTATAAAAAAGGGGATAAAAAATATAAAAGGGTATAGAGCACGTAATGAAAGTAGTTTATTAGATTATGTATTGGTGGAAAAAAGGGTTTTGATGGGTAGGCTCCAGGATGTACATGTTTATAGAGGGGCAACGGATATATCGGATCATTATTTAGTTGTAGCTACAGTTAGAGTAAGAGGTAGATGGGAAAAGGGGAAGTGGCAACAACAAGTAAGAGGGAGGTGAAAGTGTATAAACTAAGGGAGGAGAAGTTCGGGTGAGATATAAGCGATATTGTAGAAAGGTGGGCTAGTGCAAAGATAGTAGTGGGGGGGTTGAGAGGGTTTGGGAAACAGCTTTAAAAATGCAGTATAAGAATGTGGGGCAGAAGTTTGTGGTTATAGGAGGGTGGGGGCAGGAGGAAAGAGGAGTGATTGGTGGAATGATGAAGTAAAAGGGTGTGATAAAAGAGAAAAAGGTAGCTTATGAGAGGTTTTTACAAGCAGAAGTTTTTATAAGAAGAGCAGAGTAATGGAGAGTAAAAGAAAGGTAAAGAGAGTGGTGAGAGAGTGCAAAAGGAGAGCAGATGATAGAGTGGGAGAGGCACTGTCAAGAAATTTTAATGAAAATAAGAAAAAATTTTGGAGTGAGTTAAACAAGTTAAAAAAAGCCTAGGGAAAGTATGGTTTTTGTCAGTTAAAAACAGAGTAGGGGAGTTAGTAGATGGGGAGATGGGGGTATTAGGTAGATGGGGGAAGAATATTTGAGGAACTTTTAAATGTTAAAGAAAGGGTAGGGGGTAATTTCATGCACTGGTCAGGGAGGTTATACCATCTTTTAGGAGTGAAAAGAGCAGAATGTAAGTGTGGGGGGGGTACTGAGGCATTACGTAAAATGAAAGGGGGTAAAGCAGCTGGAACTGATGGGGTCATGACAGAAATGTTAAAGCAGGGGGGGATATAGTGTTGTAGTGGTTGGTACTTTTGTTTAATAAATGTAGAAAGAGGGGGGAAAGGTACCAGGGATTGGCGGAGAGCATGTATAGTCCCTTTATATAAAGGGAAAGGGGACAAAAGAGACTGTAAAAATTATAGAGGAATAAGTTTACTGAGTATACCAGAAAAAGTGTACGGTAGGGTTATAATTGAAAGAATTAGAGGTAAGACAGAATGTAGGATTGCGTGACAGGGGCTTCAGAGTGGGTAGGGGGTGTGTAGATCAATGTTTTCATTGAAGCATATAGGGGAAAAGTTTTTGATAAAGGTAGGGAAGTTTTTATTTCATTTATGGATTTAGAAAAGGCAATGAAAGAGTGGGTAGAGAGCAATGTGGCAGATGTTCAAGTATGGAATAGGGGATAATTTTAAATGTGTAAAGATTTTTATGAGTATGGGCTCAGGGTTTGGGGGTTTTGAATGAGGGGGACCTTCCCGGTAAAAGTAGGTCTTTGACAGGGGTGTGAATGTCACCTGGTTTTTTTAATATATTTAAGATGGGGTTGTAAAAGAAGTAAAGGTAGGTGTTCGGGGAGGGGTGGGGTTAAATTTTGGGGAATCAAAACAAAATGGGGAATTGACACGTTGCTTTTTGCTGATGATACGTCTTAGGGAATTTAAAAAAAATTCAAAGTTTGTGGATGAGTTTGGGGAAAGTGTGTAAAGGTAAAAGTTGAAAGTGAAAATAAAAAGAGTAAGGTGATGAGGGTGTCAAAAATTTAGATAAAAAAAAAATCAAGGAAGGGGAAAGGGGGGGGGGTGTTCAAAGGGGTTGGGGGGGGGGAAAGGATTTTTTGGGGGGAAGGGGCGGATTCCCAAAGGGGGGACGGGGGGAAGGGGGAAAAAGAGAAAGGGTTTGACCTCGATTTTTTTTGGGGAGATAAGTTTTTGGGGATTAGGGAAAGGGTTTATTTTATATATGTGAGTCAAAAAGGGGGAAAGTAAAAAAGGGATTTAAAAGGGGGGGGGTTTTTAATTCTTTGGGGGTAGGGTGTTTTTTTTTGGGAAAGTTGAGAGACCCTTAAAAAAACAGTGTGTGATTTTGGAAATTTTGAATGGGGAAAAAAAATTTTTTTGGGGATTTTTTTTTTTGGGTCCACCCCCCCGGGGGGGGATGGTTTTATTTTAAAAATAAAATAAATAAAAATTTTAAAATAAAATTTTAAAAAAAAAAAAATTTTTTAAAAAAAAAAAAAATTTAAAATTTTTGGGGGGGGGGCCCGGGAAAGGTTGGAGGGAGGGGTAAAGGGGGTTTTTGGTCGGGGTTTTTGGATTGCGTGTGAGCGTTTTTGTGGGGGAATGGAACTTTTTAATATTCCTTTTTGGGAGGGAAAAAATTTTTGGGGGGGGTTTTTGGAAAGGCGGGAGATTTTTTTAAAAAAAGTGTTGCCAAGGGGGTTTTGGGCCCCTTTAAAAACTGAAATTTTAAAAAGTTGGGACTGATATAATTTTTGGGAAATTTTTCTTTTTTGGCCACCCTGCCCGGTGGGACGGCCGTTTTTAAAATATATATATATAAATATATAAAAATAAATAATTTTAAAATTTTAAAATATATATATATATTTTATATATATAAAATATATAAAAAATATATATATAAAAATTTTATATATATAAAATTTTAATATAAATATATATATCTTTTTATACAAAATATTATAAATGGGAGGCCAAGCCAAACGGCCCTAATGGGTACCAAACAGGGAAGAAAACCCCCGTCTTAAACCCCCCCGAAAAACTTTTCTCGTTCCTAGATTTTGTCTTAAAATCTATTATCAAATTTTCCTTTCCTTTTTTAAATTTTCCCCTTTGGGTTTCCTTTTTTTTTCCAAAAAAATTTCTAATTGGGTTAATTGGGAAAAATTTTTTCCTATTTTCCATTTATTCCTATAGATTTTAAAAGGGATTTTTCGTCTTTTTAAAAAAAACTTCGGAAATTAAAAGTAAATTTTAAAATATTTTTTTTTTTTTTTAAACTCCCCTTCCCCTCTACGTAAACTTCAAAAAAATTGTCTATCCCCTTCTTTCATTTCTATCTCTATCTTTCAAAATTTTCCCATCTATTTTCTATCCTTCTATTTTTTCTATCACTATCTAACTATTTATTCTCCCTATTTTTTCTAACTCTATTTGTCTATTTTTTCTCTCAACTACTAACCCTCCATTTTTGTCCACATAAGTCACCTTGGGCGCTGTCTTAAACCTCTCACCCCCCCATTCTATCCTTCCTCTTAATTCTCTTTTTCTCCCAACCCCACTCTCTCCCTTTCCCCCCCTCCTCCCCCCTCCCCCCCCCTCCCATCCTCCCCCCCCCCCTCCCCCCTCCCCCCCCCCCCTCCCCCCTTCCCCCTCCCCATCCCCCCTCCCCCCCCTCCTCCCCCTATTTTTTCCCCTCCCCCATCCTCCTCCCCATCCTCCTCCCCCAATTTCCCCCCCAACCCCCTCCCCCTCCTCCCCAACCTCCCCCCATCCCCCTCCCCCATCCCCTTCCCCCTTCCCCCTCCCCCAAACCTCCCCCCCCCATCCCCCCCCAACCTTCCCCCCCCATCCTCCTCCCCCTCCTCCTCCCCTTCCTCCCCCCCCTCCCCCTCCCCCCTTCCCCCTCCTTTCCTTTCCCTCCCCCTAAAATTTAAAACCCCCCCCACCCCTCCCCCTCCCCCCTTCCCCCTCCTCCTCCCCCCCCCTCCTCCCATCCCCTTCCCCCTCCTCCTCCCCATCCTCCTCCCCCATCCTCCCCTTCCCCCCTTCCCCCTTTCCCCTCCTCCCCCCATCCTCCTCCCCAAAACCTCCTTTCCCCTTTCCCCCTCCCCATCCCCTCCCCATCCCCTCCCCCCCCCTCCCCCCATCCCCCTCCCCATCCTCCCCCCCATCCTCCTTTCCCATCCTTCCTCCCCCATCCTCCCTCCCATCCTCCTCCCCCATTCCCCCTTCCCCCCCTCCCCCCATCCTCCTTTCCCCATCCTCCTTCCCCCCTCCTTCCCCCTCCTCCTCCCCCATCCTCCTTCCCTCCTTCCCCCCCCATCCTCCTTCCCAACCTCCCCCCATCCCCTCCCCCTCCTCCTCCCCATCCTCCTCCCCCATCCCCCCCTCCCCCATTCTCCCCCCATCCTCCTCCCATCCTTTCCTATCCTCCCCCCCATCCTCCTCCCCAACCCCCCCCCTCCTCCCCCCTCTCCCCCCCCATCCCCTCCCCCACCCCCCCCCCCTCCCCCTTTTTTCCTTTTTCCCCCTCCCCCCATCCTCCCCCCCCTCCTTCCCCCTCCCCCCATTCCCCCTCCCCCCTCCCCTTTCCCCTCCTTTCCCCCACCTCCTCCCCCTCCTCCTCCCCCATCCTCCCCCCAACCGCCCCCCCATCCCCCTCCCCCAAACCTCCTCCCCCCTTCCCCCTCCCCCCTCCTCCTCCCCCTTCTCCCACCCCCCCCTCCTCCCCCCATCCTCCCCCCAAACCTCCCCCCATCCTCCTCCCCATCCTCCCCCCTCCTCCTCCCCCATTTTCCTTCCCATCCTCCCCCCATCCTCCTCCCCCCCTCCTCCTTTCCCCCCTCCCTCCCCCCCCATCCTCCTTTCCCCTCCCTCCCCCCCCATCCTCCCCATCCTCCCCCCATCCCCTCCCCATCCTCCTCCCCATCCCCTCCCCCACCCCTCCCCCATTCCCCCTCCCCATCCCCTCCCCATCCCCCCACCCCCCCATCCTCCTCCCCATCCCCTCCCCATCCCCCCTCCCCATCCTCCTCCCCCCCTCCTCCTCCCCCCCCCTCCTCCCCATCCTCCCCCCCACCCCCCCCCATCCTCCTCCCCCCTCCCCCCTCCCCATTCCCCCCCCCATCCTCCCCCCTCCCCTCCCCCCCCCACCTCCCCCTCCCCCCCCCATCCTCCTCCCCCCAACCCTCCTCCCCCCCTTTCTCCTTCCCCCTCCCCTTCCCCCTCCTCCTCCCCATCCTCCTTTTTCCCCCCCTCCTCCCCAACCTCCTCCCCCCTTTTCCCCCCATCCCCTTTTCCCCCCTCCCCCTCCCCCCTTTCCCCTCCCCATCCTCCCCCCCCCATCCTCCTCCATCCTCCTCCCCCCTTCCCCCTTCCCCCTTCCCTTTTCCCCCCCCAACCTCCTCCCCATCCTCCTCCCCCCATCCCCCCTCCCCCATTCCCCCCCCATTTCCCCCTCCTCCCCATCCTCCTCCCCCCTTCCCCCCTCCCCCTTCCTCCCCTCCCCCCATCCTCCTCCCCCCCCCCCCTCCCCATCCCCTCCCCCAAACCTCCTCCCCATCCTCCTCCCCCATTCCCCCCCTTTTCCTCCCCATCCTCCTCCCCCCCTTTCCCCCACCCCCTCCCAAACCCCCCCCCATCCCCTCCCCCCCTCCCCCCTCCCCATCCCCCCTCCCCCATCCTCCCCCCCCCATTTTCCCCCTCCCCCCCTCCTCCCCCCCTTTCCCCCTCCCCCCCTCCTCCCCCTCCCCCCTCCCCCCCTCCTCCCCAATTCCCCTCCCCTCCCCCTTCCCCACCCCCTCCCCCCCCTCCCCCCCCCATCCTCCCCCATCCTCCTCCCCCATCCCCCTCCCCCCTCCTCCCCCCATCCTCCCCCCTCCCCCCATCCTCCTCCCACCTCCTCCCCCAAACCCCTCCCCATCCCCCTCCCCCCATCCTCCCCCCCTTCCCCCCCAAACTCCCCCCCATCCTCCTCCCCATCCCCCCCAATCCTCCTCCCCATCCTCCCCCCCCATTTTCCCCCCTCCTCCACATCCTCCCCCCAACCCCACCCCCTCCTCCCCCCCCATCCCCTCCCCCCTTCCCCCTCCCCATCCTCCTCCCCCCTCCTCCCCCCCCCCCTCCCTCCCCCTCCCCCCTCCTCCTCCCCCCCCCCCCCTCCCCATCCTCCTCCCCATCCTCCACCCATCCTCCCCCCCCCCTCCCCCCCCCTCCCCCCCCCCCCATCCTCCTCCCCCATCCTCCTCCCCAAACCCCCCCCCATCCCTCCTCCCCATCCCCCTCCCCCCCCCCCCATCCTCCTCCCCCAAAACCCCCCCCCCATCCCCCTCCCCCCCATCCCCCTCCCCATCCTCCCCCCCTATCCCCTCCCCATCCCCCCCCCAACCCCTCCTCCCGGGGGGGGAAAATTTAAAAAATTTTGAATTTTAATTTTAATTAAAATTAATTAATAAAATACTTTTTTTTTTCCTTCCCCCCCAATTTCAAAATTTTAATTCAAACATTTCACCCCCTCCCACCCCAAATTCTTCCCAAAAACCTTACCAACAATTTCCCCCATTACTTTTTTCCAAATTTTTTCCCCCAAAAAACCCCCCCCCCCACCCCCAAAACCCCACACCCCCTTTAAAACCTAATTTTTAATTAAAAATTAATTTTATCCCCCTTTATTATTATTTTTATTTATTTAAATATTTATTTAAAATTTTTATTTCCCTATTTTCCCCTCCCCCAAAAAAAATTTTCCCCCCATAAAACCCCCCAATTTCCCTATTCCCCCCCATTTTTTAAAAACCCCCCCTTTTCCCCCCCCTCCCCCCTTCCTTTTTACCCCTTTCCCTTTCCTCCTCCCCCCAAAAAACCTTTTTCCCCCCTTTTTCCTTTTTCCCCCTTAAATTCCCCCCAATTATTAAATCCTTTTTTTTCCCCCCTTTCCTTTATTTTTAAATTTTCCCCCCCTCCCCCATCCCCTTTTCCCCAATCCTCCAAAACCAATTTTCCCAAATTCCCAAAAACCTCCCCCCCAAAAATTTCCCCCTTTTTCCCCCCTTTTCCCCATTTCCCTTTAAAACCCTCCCATTTTCCCCTCCTCCTCCCAAAACCTCCTCCCCATTTCCAAACCCCTCCTTTCCCCCCCCTCCCACCCCATCCTCCAACCCCCTCCTTCCTTTCCCAAACCAAACCACCCAAAAACCTTCCCCCCCCCATCCTTCCCCCCCAAAACCACCTTTTCCCAAACCCTTCCACCCCATCCTCCAACCCCCCCTTCCCTTCCCCAAAAACCTCCTTTTCCCCCCCCCAAATTCCCCCTCTACCCCTCCCATTTCCCAATCCAAAACCTCCCACCCCAAACCTCCCCCCCTCAACCTCCCACCCCATTCCCCCTCGGCCCAAAACCCCCACCCAAAAACCCCCCCTCCCCATCCCCCAAACCCTTAACCTTCCCTTTAAACCAAAAACCCCCCCAAAACCTCCACCCACCCACCTCCCCTCCTTCCTTTCCCCCAAAACCTTTTCCTTTCCCCCAAAGCCCTATCTATTATGGGCCAATAGGCCTGCTGCTGCGTTGTTTACCATTTCCTCGTAACTAGAAGAGAAATGGTTTACTGTTTTTCTTTTTTGGGGGGGGGGGTCTTTCTGTGAAGGATTCTCCAAGTTAGGTGTGGAAATGGACGCTTTTGTTTACAGTTCAAGGCTTTTATTAAGTTAAATGTTTCGCCCACAGTGGCTTTATCATTCTTAATTAAGGACTCGTGGAGCAGCTCCTGACGAAACGTTTTCTTTAATTAATGTCATGGACTGTACAAAAGTGGACCTCTTCACAGTAATATCCTGGAGTTTACACAAGTGGACTTTTCCACAGTTCCTCGGTATTACCATACCAGTTACAACGACCTCCTAACCTCATCTCCTCGTTCTGGACAGCAGACCATTGATCAGATACATCACTGTGGTCCAGATCAACTCGACCTAGCACAGCATCACAACACTCTTAACAGCATTAACCCTTTGATATCAGATGCATCACTGTGGTCCAGATCAACTTGACCTAGCACAGCATCACAACACTCTTAACACCATTAACCCTTTGAGATCAGATGCATCACTGTGGTCCAGATCAACTTGACCTAGCACAGCATCACAACACTCTTAACAGCATTAACCCTTTGAGATCAGATACATCACTGTGGTCCAGATCAACTTGACCTAGCACAGCATCACAACACTCTTAACAGCATTAACCCTTTGAGATCAGATACATCACTGTGGTCCAGATCAACTCGACCTAGCACAGCATCACAACACTCTTAACAGCATTAACCCTTCGAGATCAGATACATCACTGTGGTCCAGATCAACTTGACCTAGCACAGCATCACAACTCTCTTAACAGCATTAACCCTTCGAGATCAGATACATCACTGTGGTCCAGATCAACTCGACCTAGCACAGCATCACAACACTCTTAACAGCTTCAAACCTTCAATACAATTCACTATGGGAAACGAGAATAACAAAAGCACATTCCCTTGTAATATACAACTGTTCATGAATAAATGACAGATAAATGAGGGGCTCCAACAGCTGTCTGTAAATAAACAGTCCGACGCTCTACTGCCTCGGTTGCCTGTCAGTTTACAGACAGCGGTTCGATCCCTCGTCCATTCTTCTGTATATTCATGATCCCATGTCTTGATGCCCCTTCCACAGATCTGCAGATTCAATATCTTTCCAAATATATCGCAACCCTAAACACCGAAACGACCCCTCGTACTCTCCTGATCGCTTTATCAATACAATACAGAGACAAAACCAGAAGACAGAGGAGGTTGAAGGTGAGGTAATCAGTCCCTCAGCAGGATGTATTCAGTACTGTAGTCCTGATAAATCTGTAACACAGGCAGGAAGATGAAGCCTCTGGTGGGCGAAAAGGTCTACATAATAAAGTCCCCAAATTGTTGACATGTGTCAAATTATTTACCTTGTGGTACTATTTTCCATTGATGTTAGGGCAATACTATGCATCGGACAAAAAATTATAAAGGGTGTTTTATCGGTTTCTCTGGTCGGGTCGGGAGAAAATTTGCCCCAGATTTCAACACAAACAACGTAAAGTCGAAGATTTTTTTTCCTAAGTCATTTTATCTCGCATTAGTCATTCAAGACAGCTCAGAAAAAGCATTAGGCAGTGAAGCTAAAAAAAATTGGAGTAAAGGGGGTTTTGGGGTCAAAAAGGAACCTGCCTAACATGGGCCAGTGGTCTGCTGCATTTGCTTTTCCCATTCCATGTTCCCTACTATATCCCTTTCACAAAATTTCGGGGTTTTAGATAAGAGAGTTATTATGCAGTAATAGATGTGTTTTCCTCAAAAAACATCGCCCAATTGGCCCCTTCATCGAAAACCCCTGACTAAAAAAACACTGACTAAATTTTGGGGAAAAAAAAAGATACGTGAGTTTATACTGTGTTTTACTCGTGTAATTGTCGGTAGGTAATAATTTTTAAAATGAGCTCAGGATACTTGTGAGCCAATAAGAGTCGGGGTCATAACATCCCCTACAAATCGGGAGAAAACAGAGGACGAAATAAACCACCAAAACAATAACAAATGCACCACCACCACCAAAACAACAAAAACAAATGCCCCACCACCACCCCAACAACAACAACAAATGCACCACCCCCACCACCAACAAAAATAACAAATGCCCCCACTCCCAACAACAACAACAACAAATCACCACCACCACCCCAACAACAACAACAAATCACCACCACCACCCCCAAAAAACAACAACAAATTCCCCACCACCCCACCACCAAAACCAACCAAATGCCCACCACCCCCAAAACCAACAACCAAAAACCAAAAAATGCCCCACCACCACCACCAACAAAAATAACAAAGCCCCCACCACCACCCCCAAAACAACAACAAAAAATGCACCACCCCACCACCAACAACAAAAACAAATGCCCCCCACCACCCAAAACAACAACAACAAAACAAATGCACCACCCCCACCACCAACAAAAACAACAACAAAAAAAATGCCCACCACCCCCAAACAACAAACAACAACAAAAAATGCACCCCCACCCACCAACAACAATAAAAAATAAACCACCACCCCCAACAACAACAACAACAACAAATGCACCACCACCCCCCCCCCGACAACAACAACAACAAATGCACCCCCACCACCCCCCCAACAAAAACAAAAAAACAAATGCACAACCACCACCAAACAAAATAAAAAATCCCCCACCCCACCAACAACAAAACAAATGACCACCACCACCACCAAAACAACAAAACAAATGCCCACCCCACCACCACCAACACAATAACAAATGCACCCCCACCCCCACCAAAACAACAACAACAAATGCCCCCCCACCACCAACAAAAATAACAAATGCCCCACCCCCACCACCCCCAACAACAACAACAAAGCACCACCCCCCCCCACCAACAACAATAACAAATGCACCCCCACCACCACCCCCACCCCCCAACAACAACAACAAATGCACCACCCCACCACCACCAACAACAATAACAAAATGCACCACCCCCCCACCACCAAAAACAATAACAAATGCACCACCACCCACCAACAACAACAACAAAGCACCCCCACCACCCCAACAACAAAAAAAAAACAAATGACCCCCACCACCACCAAAACAACAACAACAACAACAACAAATGCACCACCACCACCCCCAAACAACAAACAACAAACACAATGCCCACCACCACCACCAACAAAAATAACAAATGCCCCACCACCAAAAACAACAACAACAAAAAAATGCACCACCCCACCCCACCGACAACAACAAAAACAAATGCACCACCACCACCACCACAACAACAACAACAAAAATGCACAACCACCACCACCAACAAATAACAAATGCACCACCCCACCCCCAAACAACAACAACAAATGCCCACCACCCCACCAACAAAACAATAAAAAATGCACCACCACACCACCCCCCAAAAAATAAACAAATTCACCACCCCCACCACCACCAAAAACCCAAACAAATGCACCCCCCCCAAAACCAAAACAATAAAAATGCCCCACCACCCCCACCACCAAAACAAAAAACAAATGCACCACCACCACCACCCCCAACAACAATAACAAATGCACCACCCCCAAAACCCCCACCACCACCAACAACAACAACAAATCCCCCCACCACCACCACCAACAACAAAAACAAATGCCCCCACCACCACCACCAACAACAATAAAAAAATGCCCCCCCACCACCCCAAAAACAATAACAAATGCACCACCGCCCCACCACCAACAACAATAACAAATGCACCACCACCACACCACCAACAACATATCAAATGCACACCACACCACCACCAACAACACACAATTGCACCCCCCACCACCACCAACACAATAACAAATGCACCACCACCACCCACCAACAAAAATAACAATGCACCACCCACACCACACAACACAAACAACAATTTGCACCACCACACCACCAACAACAACACAAATGCACCACCACCCCCAACAACAATAACAAATCCCACCCACACCACACACAAAACAAAAAATGCACCACCACCACCACCACCAACACAATAACAAATGCACCACCACCACCACCAAACCACCCAAACAACAACAAATGCACCACCACCACACCACCAACAAAAAAATAACAAATGCACCACCAACCACACCCCCAACAACAATAACAAATGCACCACACCACCACCAAAAAACACATAACAATGCACCCCACCACCACCACCACAACATAACAAATGCACCCCCACACCACACCAACAACAAAAACAAATGCACCACCACCACCCACAAAACAACAAAAAATTTGCACCACCACACCACCACCAACAACAATAAAAAATGCACCACCACAACCACCCAACAAAATACAAAATGCACACCACACCACACCACAACAACAACAACAAATGCACACCACCACACCAACCCAACCCAAACAAATCACCACCACACCAACAACAATAACAAATGCACCCCCCCACCACCAACACAATAACAAATGCCCACCCACCACCAACACAACAACATAACAAATGCACCACACCACCACCACCAACAACAATAACAAATGCACCACCACCACCCCCAAAAACAACAATAACAAATGCACCACCCACCACACCAACAACAACAACACCACCACAAACAACAATAACAAATGCAACCACCACCCCACCACCACCACCACCACACCACCACACAAAAACAATAACAAATTCACAACCACCACCACACCACCCCACCACCAAACACAAAAACAACAAATGCCCCACCACCACCACCACCAACACACAACAAAGCCCACCAACCACCACCACCAAACAACAAATACAAAGCACCCACCACCCCACCCCAACAACAATAACAAATGCACACCACCACCACCACCCAACAAAAACAACAACAAATGCACCACCACCACCACCAACAAAACAACAAAAAACAATGCACCACCAAACCACCACCAAAACAAACAATAAAAAATTTCCCCAACCCCACCACCAACAACAAAAATTAAAAATGGCACCACCAACCACCACCAACAACAACAATAAACAAATGCACCCACCCACCAACAACAACATAACAAAGGCCACCACCACCACCAACAAACAAAAAAAATGCACCACCACGCCACCAACAACAACAATAAAAATGCCATACCACTACCACACACCACCACACACCACCCCAACAATAACAAATGCAACACCACCACCAACAACAACAATAACAATGCACCACCACCACCACCACCACAACAATAACAATGCACCACCACCCCCAAACAACAAAAAACAATAACAAATGCCCCACCCCCAACACCAACAACAACATAACAAATGCCCACCACCAAAAAAAAAACAATAACAAATGCACCACCCCACCAACAACAATAAAAATGCAAACCACCACCCACCAACAACAAAAAATGCACCACACCCCACAACAACAACAAAAAACAAATGCCCCACCACCCAAACCAACAAAAACCCAACAACAAATGCCCACCACCACCACCACCCCAAACAACAACAACAACAACAACAAATGCACCCACCACCACCACCAACCAACAAACAAATGCACCACCACCACCCCCACCACCACCACCACCACCCCCCCAAACCCCCACACCACCACCCCCCACCAAAACCACCACCAGAAAACAACAACAAATGCACCACCACCCACACCACCACCACCACCAGAAAACAACAACAAATGAAACCCACCACCACCACCACCACCACCACCCCCACCACCACCAACAACAACAAAAAATTGCACCACTACCACCACCACCAACAACAACAAATGCCACCACCACCACCCCACCACCACAACACCACCACCACCACCACCACCACCACCACCACCCCCCACCACCACCACAGGAACAAACAAATGCACCACTACCACCACCACCAACAACAACAAATGCATCACCCCAACAACAATAACAAATGCCCCACAACAAAACAAACAACACAACAATGCACCACCACCACCAACAACAAAAACAATAACAAATGCACCACCACCCACCAACAACATAACAAATGAACACCACCACCAACAACAACAATAACAAATGCAACACCAAAAAAACAACTACAACAAATGCCACCACTACCAACAGCAACAACAAAGAGGCAGTTTAATCAATCCCAGGTGGGGGTTGCGCTAAACTCAACGTTGAAGAAACTGGCAGAGACTTGGCAACTTGTTCGCCACAACTCTTTCCTTCCTCCTTGGATAAATCTAGTAATTCACATCAGTTCCTCATCACTTTCCATGCACAAATGCCAACGAACCTCCTATAAGCTTGAACAATTTCAATAACATCTGCATACTTTGAAGATATATACCTTTAATAAACATCTACAACACCTTTAAACACACTCGGTCTTACCGACCTCCTCGCCGAAAGTCCCTCCAATAACGCAGACTCCCTTTAACATTTCAATGCAAACTATTATATCAAGTATGATTTTTATTTGACACTCGTTGTAACGAGCACCGTTTAGCCGCCTCTTGCCACAAGTATGCCTTCAGAGTTCAAAATTTTACTAGATTGTGCGTTTTGCATCGCAAAACACGTAACCACAACATGGAATGGGTTGTGGTCTAGCTCCTCATCGAAGAGGAGAAAAAACATTTGAAGAAAAGTACATTAACTCAATACAGATCGTAATAAACGACTGCCATCGAATAAAGAGAAGAACGAACGGAGATTCGAGCCGTGGTCCTGGTACATAGCAGGCCCCTCGCTGTACAACAGAACCACGAAGCAAACAAAAAGGGTAGATTTTACAGACAGTTCTTCCGTGTCCTGTCTGCACATCATCTGTGACCTTCCTGTCTCTTCCAGTTCATCTATTTATTTATGAAAGATAGTGTTTACAACATGTTCTCATAACGACTTCCTACACACCATCGCCCATAACAACTGTGGTTCAATTAGCCCAACCCTCTGCCATTCATCCCTTGCATAAAACTTGCCACCACCAGACATCTCATTCTATCTGCACTGCTGCGCTGCTTCCCTCTACAAGTTTTTTTTCCAGCTTGTATATTGTTCTTACTTTCGGTGATCTCTGTTCACTGGTACAAGATTCTTTTAAAGGCGAAATGTTATATATTCCTTAGTTTCATTGTACCATCTCTCGGGGTATATACACTGAGAAATATACACCACTCGGTGTATATGCAATGAGAAATACACACGACTCGGTGTATATACAATGAGAAATGCACACCACTCGGTGTATATACACTGAGAAATACACATCACTCGGTGTATATACACCGAGAAATACACACCAATGGTTGTATATACACTGAGAAATGCACATCACTCGTTGTATATACACTGAGAAATACACACCACTCGTTGTATATACACTGAGAAATACACACCACTCGGGGTATATACACTGAGAGATATACACACACACACACCTCTCAGTGTATATACTAATGATCTATAGTGATTCAAAAGAACAATATTTCAAACACATAAGCTAAAAACAAAAATATTTTAACACACTAAACCAGTACGCAAAAACAAGACCTGCAATACTAGTCACCAATACCATGGAATCAAGAAGCCTTGCAAGAGAATTTGCAACACCATTGACATTATTTTCTTTGGGCCCGGGCTGGCCACAGATCGTGCAGAAAGTGTGTGTCTGGTGGGCAGTTAGGGCGGCAGTGTAACAGCAGTTGGACAGTGTTGACAGGCAGGTAACTTCTCACTCACCAGACATGGCTGTCACACGTGCTGACACTGTTGTCAGCAGTCAGGGCAGTGAGAAAACAATACACAGCTGTCATGACAGGTATGAAACGTGTTATATTTTATTTTAATATATATATATATATATATATAATATAATATTTTATATAAAATATATATATATATGTCTTGCCGAATATGTAAAAACTGGTCAATTTAGAAGAACTCATTTAAAAATTAAGTCTTTTCCCAAAATTTCTCTTATTTCGTTTTAAAAATATTTTTTTCCATAAAGTTGATGTAAAAATTTAAAAATTTTGCACCAAAAGAACTAGAAAACTTACCTAACTTATTATAGCAAAACAATTATTTTAACCTAACCCAACAAATTATATTTAGATTTGTTTACAGTAATTTAATACTAAAAAACAACAGTGAAAAATTTTTTTTCGTTAGGTTCAGAATGATTTTGGCGAAATTTTGCATACACAAATTTTTCATTGTCCTATATGCAAGATGAACGTTGCTATTAAGCCAAAATCGCAAGTTCTGCCTATTTCGGCACGACATAATTTTATATATATTTAATATATATATATATATATATATTTATATATATATATAAAATATATATATATATATATTTTTGAAAGGGTTCCGGGGAAAGCGAAATATACACAAATTCCTTGCTAAAAGGAGATCAACTCAATTAGGCAATCGCAGGGCCCCTTTCCAACTAAATAAAATATTTTGGCGTGTAGCATGCGCTACACGTTGATCCAAGGCAGCCAGCTTTCAGGGAGAAGGCTTACAGCTTTTCATCTCATCCCCTGCATGTATCAGCCTTGGTTGTTAAGACACAGGCAACACTTAAGCAACTATATTCCGAAACGTTTCGCCTACACAGTAGGCTTCTTCAGTCGAATACAGAAAGTAGGCAGGAGCAGTAGAGATGTGAAGACGATGTAATCAGTCCATCACCCTTAAAGTCGTAGATTTGAGGTTGTCAGTCCCTCAGCCTGGAGAAGTTCTGTTCCAAAGTCTGGAACTAACTGAAGATCAAGCGACAGAATGGCATCTGCAACACAATGGCATCTTGGTACAGAACAGAAAACACCTTGGGCAACTTCTTCAAGTGAGAACCGTTTGTTCTGAGAGGGACATGACCTCTCAGTGGCTACAATCTCACTACTACTACTCTGCACCTCTCTTTCTGACAGTATTTAAGTCTCAACACTGTCGCTTGATCTTCAGTTAGTTCCAGACTTTGGAACAGAACTTCTCCAGGCTGAGGGACTGACAACCTCAAATCTACGACTTTAAGGGTGATGGACTGATTACATCGTCTTCACATCTCTACTGCTCCTGCCTACCTTCTGTACTCGACTGAAGAAGCCTACTGTGTAGGCGAAACGTTTCGGAATATAGTTGCTTAAGTGTTGCCTATGTGTCTTAACAACCATCCTGTCGGTATTGTATACCATTTTGATATTCATGTATCAGCCTTACTAGAGATTTGAACAATACAAGGCAGCCAGCTTTCAGGGAGAAGGCTTACAGCTTTTCAGTGTTTGTGTATATTTCGCCTGCTCTCGCGAATTCCTTGCATTGTTCAAATCTCTAGTAAGGCTGATGCATGCAGGGGATGAGATGAAAAGCTGTAAGCCTTCTCCCTGAAAGCTGGCTGCCTTGGATCAAACGTGTAGCGCATGCTACACGCCAAGGTATTGTCCAGTGTGGGTAGATTGGTAAAGCACTGTGTACCTTGTCTGTAAAATCAGAGTAACTAATGTAAATTACGTCAAGAGGTGTTACTTTGGTTTACAGGTGTAATTCCCCATTGTAAATGTTTCACTCCATAATACCACAGGTTTAAATCACTTTACCCGGTGTAAAAAAAAAAGCATCAGGCAAACACAGCTGTAAATCACGATAAGAAGTATAAATCACGGGAGACATGATCCCCCCCCCTGAACCATGATGTTCAGTGTTATCACTGCTAGTTATAACACTGACAGTGTTATCACTGCTAGTTATAACACTGTCAGTGTTATCACTGCTAGTTATAACCTGACAGTGTTATCACTGCTAGTAATAACACTGTCAGTGTTATCACTGCTAGTTATAACACTGTCAGTGTTATCACTGCTAGTTATAACACTGACAGTGTTATCACTGCTAGTAATAACACTGTCAGTGTTATCACTGCTAGTTATAAACACTGTCAGTGTTATCACTGCTAGTTATAACACTGACAGTGTTATCACTGCTAGTAATAACACTGTCAGTGTTATCACTGCTAGTTATAACACTGACAGTGTTATCACTGCTAGTTATAACACTGGTAATTCCCCCCAAATTAAGAAATGTCTTCTGGTATATATTTGTAGCTTCGCGCCGAATGGGGAAGGATGGGAAGGATGTTGTATCCTTCCCATCCTCCATATCCCCGTAAAACACCAAGTTTTAGTCTTCCCCTAAAACACCACGTTTAGTCTCATCATAAAACACCACGTTTTAGTCTTCCCCTAAAACACCACGTTTAGTCTCATCATAAAACACCACGTTTTAGTCTCCCCATAAAACACCACGTTTTAGTCTCCCCATACAACGCTGCGTGTTAGTCTCCCCATAAAACACCACGTTTTAGTCTCCCCATAAAACACCACGTTTTAGTCTCCCCATACAACGCTCGTGTTATCCCCCCATAAAACACCACTTTTTTAGTCTCCCCATAAAACACCACGTTTTAGTCTCCCATACAACGCTGCGTGTTAGTCTCCCCCATAAAACCCCAAACGTTTTAGTCTCCCCATACAACGCTGCGTGTTAGTCTCCCCCATAAAACACCACGTTTTAGTCTCCCCAAAAAACACCACGTTTTAGTCCCCCCCATACAACGCTGCGTGTTAGTCTCCCCATAAAACACCACGTTTTAGTCTCCCCATACAACGCTGCGTGTTAGTCTCCCCATAAAACACCACGTTTTAGTCTCCCCATAAAACACCACGTTTTAATCTCACCATAAAACACAACTTTTATTTTGCTTCTCTTTTATACGACTCTAGTTGCTGCTGTGTTTTAAACGGTGTTTTTTGCAAGGTATTTCTGTTTTATTCTTGAAGTGAACTTAATCTTTATTTTCCAATCCAATTTTCCTTGTACACACACCACACACACACACACACACACACACACACACACACACACACACACACACACACACACACCACACACACAAGGGTAACAGGAATAAACGAAAAAGCCAGGATGAGCCCATGGTTTACCCAAAGGTGCAGGGAGGCAAAAACCAAGTGTGCTAGGGAATGGAAGAAATATAGAAGGCAAAGGACCCAGGAGAAATAAGGAGAACAGTCGTAGAGCCAGAAACGATATGCACAGATAAGAAGGGAGGCCCAAAGACAATATGAAATGACATAGCAGCGAAAGCCAAATCTGACCCGAAACTGTTGTACAGCCACATCAGGAGGAAAACAACAGTCAAGGACCAGGTAATCCAGGCTAAGGAAGGAAGGAGGAGAGACAACAAGAAATGACCGTGAAGTATGTGAGGAACTCAACAAGAGATTCAAAGAAGTGTTCACAGAGGAGACAGAAGGGGCTCCAGAAAGACGGAGAGGTGGGGCACACCACCAAGTGCTGGACACAGTGCACACAAGCGAGGAAGAAGTGAAGAGGCTTCTGAGTGAGCTAGATACCTCAAAGGCAATGGGGCCAGATAACATCTCCCCATGGGTCCTGAGAGAGGGAGCAGAGGCGCTATGTGTACCCCTAACAAACAATATTCAATACATCTATCGAAACAGGGAGATTGCCTGAGGCATGGAAGACAGCAAATGTAGTCCCAATCTTTAAAAAAGGAGACAGACATGAAGCATTAAAACTACAGACCAGTGTCACTGACATGTATAGTATGCAAAATCATGGAGAAGATTATCAGGAGAAGAGTGGTGGAACACCTAGAAAGGAATGATCTCATCAACAGCAGCAACATGGTTTCAGGGACGGGAAATCCTGTGTCACAAACCTACTGGAGTTCTATGACATGGTGACAGCAGTAAGACAAGAGAGAGAGGGGTGGGTGGATTGCTTTTCTTGGACTGCAAGAAGGCGTTTGACACAGTTCCACACAAGAGATTGGTGCAAAAACTGGAGGACCAAGCAGGGATAACAGGGAAGGCACTACAATGGATCAGGGAATACTTGTCAGGAAGACAGCAGCGAGTCATGGTACGTGGCGAGGTGTCAGAGTGGGCACCTGTGACCAGCGGGGTCCCGCAGGGGTCAGTCCTAGGACCAGTGCTGTTTCTGGTATTTGTGAACGACATGACGGAAGGAATAGACTCTGAGGTGTCCCTGTTTGCAGATGACGTGAAGTTGATGAGAAGAATTCACTCGATCGAAGACCAGGCAGAACTACTAAGGGATCTGGACAGGCTGCAGACCTGGTCCAGCAATTGGCAAACCTGAGAATAGCGTTCCGATACCTTAATAAGGAATCGTTCAAGACACTGTACACTGTGTATGTTAGGCCCATACTGGAGTATGCAGCACCAGTCTGGAACCCACACCTGGTCAAGCACGTCAAGAAGTTAGAGAAAGTACAAAGGTTTGCAACAAGGCTAGTCCCAGAGCTCAAGGGAATGTCGTACGAGGAAAGGTTAAGGGAAATCGGACTGACGACACTGGAGGACAGAAGGGTCAGGGGAGACATGATAACGACATACAAGATACTGCGGGGAATAGACAAGGTGGACAGAGATAGGATGTTCCAGAGAGGGGACACAGGGACAAGGGGTCACAACTGGAAGCTGAAGACTCAGACGAGTCACAGGGACGTTAGGAAGTATTTCTTCAGTCATAGAGTTGTCAGCAGAAGTGAATAGCCTAGCAAGTGAAGTAGTGGAGGCAGGAACCATACATAGTTTTAAGAAGAGGTATGACAAAGCTCAGGAAGCAGAGAGAGAGAGATCCAGTAGCGATCAGTGAAGAGGCGGGGCCAGGAGCTGAGTCTCGACCCCGCGACCCCCAATTAGGTGAGTACAATTAGGTGAGTACACACACCACACACACACACACACACACACACACACCCCTGCAAAAAGGATCAGGGAATACTTGTCAGGAAGACAGCACGAGTAATGGTACGTGCGAGGTGTCAGAGTGGGCACCTGTGACCAGCGGGGTCCCCCCAGGGGTCAGTCCTAGGACCTGTGCTGTTTCTGGTATTTGTGAAAGACATTTACGGAAGGAATAAACTCCGAGGTGTCTCTGTTTTTCAGATGACGTGAATTTGATGAGAAGAGTTCATTCGATCGAAGACCAGCAGAAATACAAAGGGATCTGGACAGGCTGCAGACCTGGTCAAGCAACTGGGTCCTGGAGTTCAATCCCCCCAAGTGCAAAGTCATGAGGATTGGGGAAGGGCAAAAAAGACCTCAGACGGAGTACGTCTAGGGGGCCCGAGACTACAAAACATCCAAATCAAGGAAAAAGATCTTGGGGTGAGTATAACACCAGCACCATCTCCTGAAGCGCACATCAACCAAATAACTGCCGCAGCATATGGACGCCTGGCAACCTCAGAACAGCATTCCGACATCTTAATAAGGAATCGTTCAGGACCCTGTACACCGTGTACGTAGGCTTATACTGGATATGCGGCACCAGTTTGGAACCCACACCTAGCAAGCATGTAAAGAAAATAGAGAAAGTGCAAAGGTTTGCAACAAGACTAGTCCCAGAGTTAAGAGGTATGTCCTATGAGAGAGGTTAAGGGAAATCAATCTGACGACACTGGAGGACAGGAGAGATAGGGGGGACATGATAACGACTTACAAAATACTGAGAGGAATTGACAAGGTGGAAAAAGACAGGATGTTCCAGAGGCTGGGACACAGCAAACACGGGACACAGTTGGAAGTAGAAGACACAGATGAATCAAAGGGATGTTAGGAAGTATTTCTTCAGCCACAGATTAGTCAGGAAGTGGAATAGTTTGGGAAGCGATGTAGTGGAGGCAGGATCCATACATAGCTTTAAGCAGAGGTACGATAAAGCTCATGGTTCAGGGAGAGTGACCTAGTAGCGACCAGTGAAGAGGCGGGGCCAGGAGCTTGGACTCGACCCCTGCAACCTCAACTAGGTGAGTACACACACACACACACACACACACACACACACACACACACACACACACATGAACGACATGACGGAAGGGTTAGACTCAGAAGTGTCCCTGTTTGCAGATGATGTGAAGTTAATGAGGAGAATTAAATCTGATGAGGAAACCAGGAAAGGACTTCAAAAAACCTGGACAACGGGAAACACCTGGTCCAGCAAATGGCTTTTTCAAATTTAATCCTCCCAAAATTTGCAAAGTCATGAAATGGGGGGGGGGCACAGAAGACCACAGCCCAGAGAAAGGGCCCCTAGGGGGCCAAAAGACTGAAAACCTAACCAAGGAGAAAGACCCCCCCCCTTGGGGGTGAGTTTTAACACCGAGAAATGTCCCCCGGGAAGCACACATCAATCGAAAAAACTGCTGCCCCATAGGGGCCCCTTTGGAAAAAACCTGAGAACAGCTTTCCGATCCCTTTAGAAAGGGAAATCATTTCAAGACACTGTACACCGTGTATGTCAGGCCCATACTGGAGTATGCAGCACCTTTTTTGGAACCCGCATTTTGATAAACACGTCAAAAAACCCAAAGAGAAATTTAAAAAGGGTTTGCGAAAAGGGTTTTATTTTCCAAAAGCTAAGGGAATGCCCCTATGAAGAAAGTTTAAAGGGGAAACCCGGCCTGACGACACTAGGACGGGAAAGGGTCGGGGAGACATGATAACGCCCAAAAAATACTGCGTGGAAATAACAAAGGGGGACAAAGACAGGAATGGTTTTCCCGGGAAGGGGGCCCCCAGAAACCCAAAAAGGCCCCAAATTTGGGAATTTTTAAGACACAAATTTAGTCAGAGAGATAAAAGAAGTATTTCGTCCCCGTCATTTGAGTTTTTAAGGCAGTGGAAAAGCCCCAGAAAATGCGTAGTGACAGGGAAAACCCTACACATTTTTTTAAACGAGGTTTTATAAAGCTCAAGGAGCGGGGGGGAGGGAGGGCCTAGTGCAAAAACCGGGGGAAAAAGGCCGGGGCCCGGGGCTAGAACCGACCCCCGCAAAACCCCAAATAAGGGGGGTACAAATAGGTGAGTACACACCCACACACACCCCCAAAACACAAGACACACACACACACACACACACACACAAAACACAACACACACACAACACACACCCCCACACACACACACCCCACACCCCCACACAACACACACCCCATAACACACACAACACAACAAAACACACACAAAACACACACACCCACACCACACAACACACACACAAACAACACACACACACCACACACACCACAACACTAAACGCGCACACACCAACACACAACGCACACACACCCCCAGACCCCACACACACCACCCCAAACACACAAAACACACTGACTCACACCCCCACCCCCCCCCACACACAAACAGACACACACACACACCCAACACCACACACACACAACACACACACACAAAACAAAACCAAACCCCACACAAGCACAAAACCACAACCCCACACAGAACCCACACACACAGACCCCACAACAGACCCCACAAAACACACACAGACACACACTACCGACACACACACATACTCACACACACACACACACACACACAAAAACACACACACACACACAAAAACACACACACACACCAAAACAAAACACACAGACCCCACAAAAGACTCAACAAAAAACCCACACACACAACAAAACAAAACAAACAGACAACCCCACATACTCAAACACACACACACACACACACCCCACACACACAAGGCACACCCCACAAACAAAACCCCAACTCCCCCCACCCAAACACACACACACACACACACAAGCACAAACACAACCACAACAAAGTAAAGGAGCTGTTAATCGACCCCTGCAACCAAAAAATAGGTTTAGTACACAAAATAAATAATTTTAATGGTTATTATTAATTTTTATTATTAAATTTTTATTATTATTATTTATTTTTTATTAAAATTTTTATTTTTAAATTTTTTATTATTAATTATTATTATTATTAAAATTAAATTTTTATTATTAATTATTATTAAATTTTTATTATTAAAAAGTAGTAGAATCATTATTATTATTATTAGTAGTAGCAGTAGAGAAAATTTTTATTATTTTTTTTAATAGCGTGTGTGTGTGTGTGTGTGTGGGCTCCCCCTCGGGGCCCTTTCCCCGGGATCGAAATCTCGGTTCCCTTTGGGCCCCTTTCCCCTCACCTTTTCCCAAAAACCTAACCCAGCCACGTCCCTAAAAACCCCCTCCTACCCAAAGCGTATGGGGAAAAAAATTTTTACCATTTCCTCCTCTCAACAAACCCTTGTAAGGGAAACCAGTGACTGGGAAATAAAGATTTTCAACACCCACCTCTTTAAAAACGTAGTTAAAAGCACCAGTGTTCCAGTCTATTATTTTCGATAATTTTTTGACTATTGCTGTTCCTTTCACCCCCAAACAAACTTTTTCAAACCTTTTCGCCCGACGGGTGATGTGTGTGTGTGTGTGAGTGTGTGTGTGTGTGTTTTGTGGGTTTTGTGGGGTGTGTGTTGTTGTGTGTGTTTCGGGGCTTTCGTGGAAAGTTTTAAAAAAGGGGGC